>OX457044.1:48028668-48031168 GCA_949752735.1 Lumbricus terrestris | reverse complement strand
AGAGTTATGTATAAACGCATGTATATATATATATATATATAATATATATATATATATAATGATAGAGACTTGTTTTAGGCGAAACATATAAGTTCAACTAATTATATAGGCCTACACTGTTGTGCAGGCATAGTAACAGAGATACTTAGGGGCCGTCCATAAATTACGTCACGCAATTTTTGACCCCCACCCATTCCCATCGTCACGCGAGGGTTGCTGCGTAAATTCACAGACACGATATGATCACAGATTCACACTATAGGCATGCAGAGACGACTCAGACGAGGCACTTCTATTTCGATATCATCGTTGCAAAAATTTCAGGAAAAGTAGAACCCAAAATGCTCTCGATTTTTTCATCAAATGCTCAAATTTGCGTCGGTTTCTAGGGCTCTGCCCAGACCCCGCTGGGGTAGCTTACGACACTCCCTCAGATCTCCTAATCGTTGGTCTTGTCTTCGGCAATCGCGGCTACGTGCGTTTCGCGCTCGCTATTATTACTCCTACTAAGAATTTTCATTTGGTCCCCCAACTTTTCGGACGTGATTGCGCCTATGCCCCCGTGCACGTATACATTCTAAGGATATTATGTATATATATATATATATCTACATGTATAATACACTGTTCAAGTGTTCATCTATACAGGATATATAATATAATAGAACAGATCTACGCAAGTCCTGTATAATTAGCCTATATCATGTGATCACCGACAACTATATGCATTTCTATGTGTTTTAAATACGTATGTCGTGGCGGTATGCATGATGCTCATAGCTATATATAGGTTATAACTATACATGCAACGTCTGTGTATTCAACTATTCATATATAATTATATATATATATATATAATGTGTGTGTGTATAAGTATATAAATACACGTATGTATACGGATATATGATGACGGCGCATGCACTTGAGTATTGGAGTCTAATAATTATTTAGGTACTTGAACTGCATGCAGTGCAGCATCCTATATAAGCACATGTAAGCCTATGATCCTTTGAGAATCCCTCGATTTTCAGCGCTCGCTATTTTATATAAACAAACAAACAAACAATGCATGCATGTACATTATTGTATACACATGCATGTACATTATATGTATATTGTACAATTTACATGTACGTGAGCACATACCAGTGTCATGCGGGAGATATTGGATGTATTGCAGGGGTGTTATTATATATACGTTGCATTACATATATAAATAATTATATATATATATACTGCAGCCATAGGTTCAACACCATGAATATATCTATATCTATATACCGGTGCACCATGGTATAGCTTGAGGGAGAAGTGTGTGTAATACGTGTGGGATGCACACAGATATATATATATATATATATATCATAATTATACTACATCAGTGAGTTCAGCACTCTTACGAACTATACAGGCGGAGAAGTGTCTGTTGCTCTTTGGTGAAGAGAGGCATGTACATGTAGGATTGTATATATAGGCCTATGTTTTTATATAGATTCCACCAGTATAGGTCGAGTACCCCACTAAAGGCAGAAGTGTCTTGTTACGTGTGTATTGTACTTTGTATTGTATGGTGTTGTATTTGCGACAATTTTTGCAGCAACGTCGGTAGCTATAGCTTCTATAGGATACTTTACGCACACTATCAACAGTCAGTGTTCAGCGTCACATAGTTGTCAGAATGTTTTTAAATGCACAAAAACCTTCGTAAGTCTTCTGTATGATTGTGACGTAAAGCTACCGTATGTAAAAATATATATGTGCTACAATGTAAGACAATTATATGTGTTGTTGTTATTATATTACATAAATTACTCAATCAGTATTATGTCCAAAGACCCCACTAAAATAGAGAAGTATGCTGCGACAGTGTTGCCATGGGTGTAGAAAGGCATGCTGCATGCCTATAATGCTCTTACAGAATACAGCAGCAGCAGCAGCAGCAGCAGCAGCAGCAGCAGCAGCAGCAATAGCAGCAGCAACAGCAACAGCAGCAATAGCATCAGCAACAGCAACAACAGCAACAGCAGCAGCAGCAGCAACAACAGCAACAGCAGCAACAGCATCAGCAGCAGCAACAACAGCAACAGCAGCATCAGCAGCAGCAACAACAGCAACAGCAGCAACAGCAGCAGCAACAACAATAGCAGCAGCAGCAGCAACAGCAGCAACAATAGCAGCAGCAGCAGCAGCAGCAACAGCAGCAGCAGCAACAGCAGCAATAGCAGCAACAGCAGCAATAGCAGCAGCAGCAACAGCAACAGCAGCAGCAGCAGCAGCAACAGCAGCAATAGCAGCAACAGCAGCAGCAGCAGCAGCAACAGCAGCAATAGCAGCAGCAACAGCAGCAACAGCAGCAATAGCAGCAGCAGCAACAGCAACAGCAGCAGCAGCAACAGCAACAGCAGCAATAGCAGCAACAGCAGCAGCAACAGCAACAGCTTCAGCAGCAGCAACAACAGCAGCAACAACAGCAACAACAGCAACATCAGCAGCCTATAAT
>OX457044.1:48016168-48023668 GCA_949752735.1 Lumbricus terrestris | reverse complement strand
AGCTATAGAAAGACATATATAGAAGCGCAGATAGCCAGAAACACAGTATACAGGGAGCAAAGAGAGACAGACAGACATAGACACAGAGAGACAGAGACAGAGACAAAGATAAGGAGTCAGAGAGAGACGGAGAGAGACAGACAGACGGAGAGAGACGGAGAGAGACAGACAGACGGAGACAGACTGAGAAAGACAGAAAGAGACAGAGAGCATGCAGTTACGATCCTAAAGCTTGACAGAAATTAAAAACCCGGCGGACATTAATTCAGAAGACAGAATATATATATATATATATTATATATATATATTTATATATAAAGACGATCCGCTTGCCACGTCATTTAGTCATTTATGATGCGCCTTTTCTTTGTCTGCGGGGTTCATTGTTCTTGTGTTGCCGGTGTCATGAAACGGAGTATCCCCCCTGAAAGCTATCCGGGGGGATGAATTAATCTATCCCCCCGGATGGAATTAACCGGTCTATACTATCCGGGTGGATAAACCATTCTATCCCCTTTTTTGAAAAATGTGCATAATAAAAATATTTATGCTGTAATCAAAATCTAAAGTGACTCTAATTGTTTTAAGTGTCCTAGGCAATGCTCAGATAAAGGCAACTCGAATTTATTTAGTGACTCTGAGTGTTTTTAAGTGTTTTAAATGTTTTAAGTGCATGCTCTAAAAACAGAGCAAAACAAATTATCTAGTCGGAATAAACATACCTGTTAGTGTCATTGTTCAAAACAGAGCAGATAAAAATTAATTTGCAAAAAAAACTACACGCGGAAGCGGTTTTTTCGACTTTTTTAATTTTGGGGGATACAATTAATACGGGGGATACTCTATCTCGTGACACCGGCGCTCTTAAGAAACGCGGTGGAGCATTTGCTTTGATTTCTCACGACTCCGCCGACGCATGAAACAAGAGGAGACAAATTATTCGCAAAATAACCGACTCGTCGGCTGACATGTAGCTGAACGACTGTCAAAGATGGTAGAAAGGCCATGACTGCAGGCGTCTAAAAATAGTGTGACGGAAGTGGCGGTTGGTGGTATTGGTGGGTTGATGGTGTGATGATGGTGGTGGTGGCGTTAGTGGTGTTGGTGTTGGTGTTGGTGGTATTGGTGGGTTGATGGTGTGATGATGGTGATGGTGGCGGTGTTGGTGGTGTTGGTGGTGGTGGTGGCATAGTGGTGGTGGCGTTAGTGTTAGTGGTGGTAATGTTGGTGTTGGTGGTATTGGTGGGTTGATGGTGTGATGATGGTGATGGTGGCGGTGTTGGTGGTGTTGGTGGTGGTGGTGATGGTGGTGGTGGTGACGGTGTTGGTGTTGGTGTTGGTGGTGGTGGTGGTTGTGGTGGTGGTGGTGGTGGTGGTGGTGGTGGTGGTGGTGGTGGTGGTGGTGGTGGTGGTGGTGGTGGTGGTGGTGGTGACGGTGTTGGTGTTGGTGGTGGTGACTGCGACAAAGAGACAGATATGAAGAAACATAAGAAGACTGCGAAACAGAGATAGACGTAGAAAAAGAATGAGGGTCAGAGAAAGAGTCAAAGAGGCAGAGAGAGACAGACAGAGATAGAGAGAGAGAGTGCGAAAGAGAATGAGATAGATAGTGAGAGGGAGAACGAGAGAGAGAGAGAGAGAGAGAGAGAGAGAGAGAGAGAGAGAGAGAGAGAGAGAGATAGAGAGAGAGAGAAAGTGACAGACAAACAGGCAGACAGACAGCTAGAGACAGATAGAAACAGAGAGAGACAGAGAGAGAGAGAGACAGAGAAAGATAGACAGTCAGAGAGAGACAGGCAGACACAGAGAGAGGCAGAGACAGAGACACGCATACAGACAGACATACAGACAGAGACAGAGGCAGAGACAGAGACACAGTATATCGGCAGATGATCGTTGTGTGTATCTGGTCAATGCAAAATGCGGTTTGATGGAGCTGGGGATAAGGACGATGCGGCGGCGGTGGAGGATGATGATGCGGCCGATGACCGATCCCAGGTGTCCAGTTGGTGACCAGAAGTCTGGACGGACGGACGGACGGAACGTGGGAGGAGGAGAAGGATGAGCAAGAGGAGGAGGAGGAACAGGAGGAAGAGGAGGAGAAGGAGGAGGAAGAGGAGGAGGAGAAGGAGGAGAAGGAGGAGGAGGAGAAAGAGGAGGAGGAGGAGAAGGAGAGGAGGAGGAGGAAGAGGCAACAGCACAAAAAAGAGACAGACTGTCTGTCTGTCTGCCTGTCTGTCTGTCTGAATGTCCTGCATGTCTGTCGGTCGGTCTGTTGGACATTGTATAGCCTATTACATAATACAGAGTTAATCAGCAGAAAGTGAGAGAGTGAGTCAGCAGGAGACACCCTCCTGACTGAGAGACAGACAGCGACAGACAGACAGACAGACAGAGAAAGAGCGAGATATAGGCTATACATAGGGATTTTGAGCATGAGAGATAGAAATTCAAAGTTGCCATAGATGAAGAAAAGAGTCTATAGAGATAAATTGGCAGATGCATACAACGAGTGCGAAAGTGAGAAAGGCTGAGAGACAGAGACATTTGAACAACATCACAGAGACATTTAAAGAGACATTTAAACAGACGAATGCTAAGAGAAATAGAGAGACAGATGTAAGAAGAGGAAATCAGAGAGGAGGTGAGATACACGAGGAGAGACAGTGACATTCAGACACACATACATGCAGACGTATACGGAGACATTTTGAAGTAACAGAGATCAAGACAGCAGGACAATTAAGCAGAAAAAGAGATACACTAGTAACGACGAGAGTGGAATAGAGAAAATCGAGGATATCATTATATAAAAATCATAAATAATATATATGCGTATATGTATATATGTCATTATATATAAAATTATATATATACATGTATGACATTGTATGTATATTATATATTTAGAGACAGACAGACAGACAGACAGACAGACAGACGGACGTATGCAGACAGAGATGTAGAGAGCGACAGAGTAAAGGAGATCTGGCGATAGAGACACAGAGGACAGTCTGTCCAACTCCCGTTGGCTTCGGTGGGGGGAATGATCGTCCCATCGCACGGAGAGGGAGGGGAGAGGGAGGGGAGGCATGGACGATGGATGGATGTGAGGGTTGAGGGTGGAGGGTGGTTGAGGCTGCGTCTGGTCTGACGGGGAGCTTATCGCAAATACGATCGACTGGTTTAGTGCGTCGATCAGACGCCATCGAACGCATATTGCCGTCCGAGGTACAAACACAATCCAATGGGTTTAGAAGGGAATGGGGAGAGATGGGGAGAGATGGAGGGAGATGGGCAGAGATGGGCAGAGACCGGAGGGTAGTAGCTGCTCGTCCCATGCATCCAATTCATCCACCAACCCTACCTTCGCCTCATTCCAGATATCCATCCGCCACTGCGGACTATGTTTTATCTTTTGAATCATCCACTCACTCTTCTAGCTCCGTTCTTAGGTCTGTCCTTCCTTCCTTACTTCCTTCCTTCCTTCCTTCCTTCCTTCCTTCCTTCCTTCCTTCCTTCCTTCCTTCCTTCCTTCCTTCCTTCCTTCCTTCCTTCCTTCCTTCCTTCCTTCCTTCCTTCCTTCCTTCCTTCCTTCCTTCCTTCCTTCCTTCCTTCCTTCCTTCCTCCATCCTTCCCCTTCCTCACTCCCTCCCTTCCTTCCTTCCTTCCTTACTTCCTTCCTTCCTTCCATCCTTCCTTCCTTCTTTCTTTCTTTCCTTCCATTCTTCCATCCTTGATATATTCATTCCTTCCATCTTTCCTTCCTTTCTTCCTTCCTTCCTTCCTTCCTTCCTTCCTTCCTTTCTTCCTTCCTTCCTTCCTCCATCCCTCCCTTTCCTCACTCCCTCCCTTCCTTCCTTCCTTCCTTCCTTCCTTCCTTCCTTCCTTCCTTCCTTCCTTCCTTCCTTCCTTCCTTCCTTCCTTCCTTCCTTCCTTCCTTCCATCCTTCCTTCCTTCCTTCCTTCCTTCCTTCCTAACTTCCTTCCTTCCTTCCTTCCTAACTTCCTTCCTTCCTTCCTTCCATTCTTCCTTCCTTCCTTCCTTCCATCCTTCCTTCCTTCCTAACTTCCTTCCTTCCTTCCTTCTTTCTTTCTTTCTTTCTTTCCTTCCATCCTTCCATCCTTGATATATTCATTCCTTCCATCTTTCCTTCCTTTCTTCATTCCTTCCTTCTTTCTTTCTTTCTTTCTTTCCTCCCTTCCACCCTTCCTCCCTCCTCCCTCCCTCACTCCCTCGCTCCCTCCTTCCCTCCCTCCATCCCTTCATTCCTGTATAGAACATTCAAATGGTATTGTGACTGTTTTCCATTGAACGATGATGACGGAAGCTTTTTATACATTTATATCCAACATGAAATGGCCGACGGATGACTTCTATGGCGCCAGAAATATCATATTGCTGTCATAAAACGATGGCAGTCAAAGGAATGGAGCCGTGAAGGTCAGATCAAAAGGTCAGACATAAAGAGAAGGAGGCAGACTGACTATGGATACTCGCTTATCAACTCCATAGACATGCTACATGTAGCAGTGGTGTATAAATTTCAACGCCGTAATAACAACCGCTGCAATATACATGTAATATACAAGCATTTCTTTCAAATGCAATCAATCACAAGTTATACTATATATGCCGTTGGTTTAATGTTGGTATCGGTTGCATTATTTAATCAATCAATCAATCAGAATTTATATAGCGCCCCTTAAAGGTACCTACTCAGAGTGGCTCCCGGTCGAGATTAAGCGAAAAAAACAGTCTTCAACCGTTTGCGAAATTGAGAACAGCTTGGGAGGTGTCGCATATATAGTCAAGGGAAGGCCATTCCAGGTTGTCGGACCAGCCACATAGAACGAACGCCTTTGCATTGTTTAGAAGTATATATTCCGCAGTTAAGTACTAGCAGTTTGGCACTCACATTTAAGTACTAGCAGTTTAGCACTCACAGTTAAGTACTAGCAGTTTAGCACTCAAAGTTAAGTACTAGCAGTTTGGCACTCACAGTTAAGTACTAGCAGTTTAGCACTCACAGTTAAGTACTAGCAGTTTGACTTGATCTCTTAGTTCAACTGGCAAAGACCATACCATGCCTTACACCGCGCCTTTGCTATTGTAGGCCCTTCTATGTGGAATGACCTCCCTCCCTCTATCCGTAGTAATATTTTGTTGGGGTGTCACATTCACCCCTTCATTGCTTTAAGACTTTCTTATTTCCTCGCGGGTTGTCACGCTGAGAGCGCCTCTGAATACTCTGACTGGCTCTGAATACTCTGAATAGCCAGTACTGCAAGAGGCGATTATACACGATACAATATATAATTATACAACTCAGAGTACTTACTTAGTACTTGGTCCTTCCTCGCGCTAGTAGCGCATCGGGCGACCCAGTTCCTTCACACAACTCTGTCCTCCGCAATCGTCTCCGACTCCTCCCACGTCACAACTCATAGAGCCCATCAAATGTTGACCAGTGAAGGTCGAAGTCAGGTTGTCTGAGGAATCTGAACAAATTCGTCTAATCATAGATTGATAGACAGAGTGACTCAGAGTGTTGGTCCTTTAATTTGGAATCACCTTCCGTCTGAAATTCGTGGCAGGATTCTTGTTGGAAATTCACCTGCATCTTTTCGCTGCTTGAAGACTTTTCGCTTTTTATGGCATTGTCACGCTAAAAGCGCTTCTGAATTATAGCTCTGCTGTAAGAAGCGCTTTACAAATGCTTTATTAGATTAGATTAGATTAGATTAGACTAGATTAGATTAGATTAGATTAGATTTGAGCAGAATTCAAAAGGGACAATTGGAATGTCAATGGGGTAAGTGAGGATTGTTCCACAAGGATGAACCAATGCACGAGTGCACCACTCATGTTGACGTACTGCAGCTAGGAACCAGCAGATCTCCACGGGCTGTTGAACGAAGCGACCGGCAAGCGATTATCTTAAAAGCAAACGTTTGTGTGACTCATGCAATTTCACATCAACCTTCAAGATACCTAACTTACAAAATTTAAACATCCAGGTGGCGCTACGATCGACGAGGTGTTCTGTCCAATCAGCGAGGTCGTACCATTTCAACGGGCCAATGAGCATGGCTCTTTCTTCTGACCTTGACCTTAATATATACTCTCCGTTAGATGGCGTGGCTGCTTTGCTTTGTTGAACACCACAAGCGAGTCATACATCAAGTAGACTGTACATCTACATGTACGTGGAGTGGCAATGTCTTCCGCTTAAGAGAGATCTTTATTTCATGTTTGGATACAAACTCAGCAAATGTTCATGCTCTTGACACGGCCAGTCCCAAGACAGGATAAATGAGGAGACCACCATGATGATCTTTGTTATCACACTACTTATATTATATATAATTTATATACTTATATAATTTACTATTATTAGTAGCATTATCAGTGGCGTAACTAGGAACTCGGGGGCCCTATAGACTTTGTCTACCCAGTCTACCCTATTGTTACGCCACTGAGCATTATTACTACCACTATAACCACTACAACAACAACAACAACTACTGCTGCTGCTGCTCCTACTACTACTACTACTACTACTACTACTATTACTACTACTACTACTACTACTACTACTACTACTACTACTACTACTACTACTACTACTACTACTACTACTACTACTACTACTACCACTACCACTACCACTACCACTACCACTACCACTACCACTACCACTACCACTACTACTACTACAACTACTACTACTACTACTACTACTACTACTACTACTACTACTACTACTACTACTACTACAACTTGACCAAATCAAGTGACCGAAGCTTTTGGAATATTGCCGTAACATATGAACGCTGGAGACCACAACAACTATTATGGACTAAATCAGCTGTTCCCAACCCGTGGCCCGCGGGCCAAAAGTGGCCCGCCGAGCCTACAAAAATGGCCCGCAGCATTTCAAATTTTCAATGAATTAGGAAAAATGTTATATGTAAAAATTGACAATTTGGACATGAGAGAATATACAATTTTTTCTAATACAAATTATTTTATTTGAACGTTAATAAATCGCATCAAACATTCTATTTTGATTCACTTATAACAATTTTATACCCTCTAGTTAATTAAATTTTAACCTTGTGGCCCCTGATGTCTTTCAACTAAGAACAAGTGGTCCTCGTGTCCTCCAACTTAGAAAAAGTGGCCCGACAGTCAAAAAAGGTTGGGAACCACTGGACTAAATGGTCAGCCATTACCCCCCCCCACACACACAATTATTATGAGTGGACTAGATTCACCAGATTAAAACCAAAATGCGGTTATAAGCCATTAATAGATGTATAAGCACAGACGACACCAGGATCCAGATTATGTAGAACCACTTGTCTCTTATGCAATCATTCATTTCCAACATCAACATCCCAGACAAACGTACACTCAATCACTCATACCTTATAGATACATGGATATACACACATACTTGTATGCATGAATACAAGCACACATACATACATGCTT
>OX457044.1:47981168-48013668 GCA_949752735.1 Lumbricus terrestris | reverse complement strand
TCTTCCTTGCTCTGCCTTTGTCTCTCTGGTTCCCTTTCTGTCTCGTTGGCTCTGTCCATACAATCAGTCTCAGTTTCAACTTCTCATCCAATAACTGTGGTGTCTATCATCCGCTCTGCATGACTCTGTTCACTTGTCCGCCGGAATTTGTTTTCATCTCCTTGCCTGCCTCTTTGTCTGTCTGTTTGTCCGTCTTTGTCTGGCTGGCTGTTTCTCCGTGCCTTCCTGCATGCATGTCTAGCTGCCTATCGATTTCTGTATACATGTCTGTCTACATTCTGTGTGCCTGGATGTTCGCCTGCATGTGCGACTGCATGGTCTTACTGTATGTCTGTGTGCCTGCTGTGTATCTGCGAATCTGTCTGTCTGTCCGTCTGTCTATCTGTCTGTCTATCTGTCTGTCTATCTGTCTGTCTGTATGTATGTATGTCTGTCTGTATGTGTGTCTGTCTGTCTGTCTGTCTATCTGTCTGTCTGCTCTATAGTACGAAAGTCTCTCTGTATGATCCTCTATCAAACCGAAACCTGTTGAAGTCGATCGTTTCCACTATTTATGTAGCTTTACTTTCAACATCTGACACGAGACATTCCTGGTCTCTTATATATATATATATATATATATATATATATATATATATATATATATATATATATATATATATATATACTGAGTGCAAGAGCAAAGCAAAAGTCTGTCACAATCAAAGCTTAACTACAATCCAGTCAAAGCAGGCTAGGTAAAGTGATGCAGCTTTAGGTTATCTTAGTACCTAATTGTCTCAAAAGATCACCTAAGGCCTACATGATTACAGTGTCAGATTACTATAAGCCTAATGTAGCCATACTGAGTTATGTGAATGAGGGTAAAACGAAGTTCGTCAGGCAAGATAGGTCATTCAGGTGAGGAAAGGTAATTTGGACAGGGAACGATAATAATGCAGGTGCGTAAAGGTACTTGAGGTATAACTAAGATGAGGTATGTAAAGGTATACGCGGTATCATCTGGCAGTATTAAGAGGCAATCACGATTTACAGTCACATTAAGGTAAGATGTAAGCTAAAGCGGACGTATATAGGGTTGCTGAGCAAGGACCTGGAAAGTGCTGAATAAATTACTATGCAGGATCTTAATCGTAAAATGGCTCATATAAAAGAAAATACCCCCATCACTACATGTCTTGGAGCACGAAATAAATCGAAGCCAGGGCTTAGCCCCATAACGAACAGCGTGTACTAAAATGCATGTTAAACATATGCTGCTGATTGTTAAAGGGTTAAGGTATGGCTGGACGGTCATGGACGGCGTCCAGGCACTTATTTTAAAATCTCAACGCCGTCCTGCCACTTATTTGGAAAGCAGAGTCCTGAGAAGTGACGGGTGTCTGCAGGCACCTCTTTTTCTACACTTTAAGCACTGACCAAAGCATTATGCAATAGAATATTCACTAACCAGCTCTTTTTCATTGCTATTTCCATGTAGAAAAATGTGAAGCTATTTACACGGAGAAGTCGGGGATGCTTTTGTGATGTATGGATTCAGATGCGTGATTATTATTATATCGATCATAATCATTCATTTTGTGTTGCGCACCAGTGATTCCATGAAATATCGTTCTGACAGTGTTTTTCAAATGGTGCATATAGTGGAAAGGGAAACCCAGTGGGTAAGGAATTAAACAGAGTTCACCCATGCACGAACGACAACAAAAACCGTGTTATAGGCCTACTTAATACTTATGCGCGCTTGTTACATGTTTAACGACACTGCCATATCAAAGATGATTAGTGTCGCCCTCCTCCTTTATCCAGGCTTGGGACTGGCACTTGCAGAGAACACTTATGCGAGCGCAACATGTAGGCCTACGATATTTACTGGAAACAAGGCCGTGTGTTAGGAGGGTGTTTGATGTTTGAAGTTTTGAGCACCCCCTGAAATGAAATAAATTAAAAATGAAGCAATGCCTTTACCGTACTAGCATGTAATGTAATGCAATGTAATTCAGACAATTTATATAGCACCGTCAGAGGCAAACCACTTCTAGGATGCTTTACACGCATAATGTCAAATGTCAGAGTAAATGTCATGAGCTCGAGAGCAAGTGCAGCTTCAATTGTTTTTTAAAAGTTGATTCAGTTTTAATTTCCTGGATTGTTGCAAGAACTATAATAAGAGCGATTTAAATTTGAAGTTCATATTTCCATGTGAAATTTAACAATGGAGTAGATCACGACGATGATCTAATCATGATGATGACGATGATGATGATGATCTAATCATGATGATCTAATCATGATGATGATGATGATGATGATGATCTAATCATGATGATCTGATGATGATGATGATGATGATGATGATGATGATGATGATGATGATGATGATGATGATGATGATGATGATGATGATGATGATGATGATGATGATGATGATGATGATGATGATGATGATGATGATGATGATGATGATGATGATGATGATGATGATGATGATTGTCGTGGTGTGGTGTAGGCCTATCCCCTCCTTACTATATACGACTCATATCGACGAGGTTATTATTATTTAGAACTTTATTGAAGAATGCTATAGGCCTAAAGTTAAGTAAGTAAAGTAGATCGGTAAACGTCTCTTGGAAGAAGGAAGTCCCCACGTAGTTCAGCCCCCAGAAAACCCCCGCGACCGTCCTCTTCACCGTCCGACTCAGAAGTGCTTTTCCGTCCATCCGTCGTCGGTCGGCCCCAGCGCCGATTGGTCGATTGGTGCCGCTACCTTTCGACGCCTGGCCAATCGTCTTCGTCGCGGGCCTTCGTTGGCCCGCCCTCCAAAGACGCTGTAGGGTCCGCTGGATGTGGGGTCGGGCTCACGACCGGGGGTATCAGGGTACCCCGGGTTGGGGAGGGGAGGGCGACGATGGGCGTCAGATGACAAAGGCCAGCTCCTCCATTAGTACGTCTCGGCCCGATCAGTCCGTCGCCTGTTCGACGCCCCCGCCGGGCTTCAGTCGCCATTTCGTTGATTTATTAGAGGCCCGAGCGAGGGCGCCCCGCTATGAAATCCGATCGGACCTGGCGGAGCAGAGTTCTTATCAGCAGGCCGGTTGTCATCTGCCCCAACGGTTCGTCGACCCTCCACCCTCCACCGGCTGCACTCCGATGACCTCTAGCGCCGCTTCTGTAGCGCCGTAGATCGTCGTGATTCATGTCTGCCGGGCTTCACCGTGACATCCCTCCCACCCGAGATGATTCCGACGATCGTGACGATCTCCTGGCGTTGCTGGTCCTCGCTTTCCTCCTTCACGTCGGATGATTGTTCCTCAGGAAACACACACAACAAAACGGCTTTAGTCATATGTACATATTTACAGACGGCAGGGTCAGATCCCGCCGGTGTCCCGGTCTCACTGTCTCCGTCAAATCCTAGACAGGAAGTCGGCGGCTACATTCTTTGGGCCTGGACGATACTTAAAGCAAATGTTAAATTCTTGTAGCGCCAGCGCCCAGCGAGCGAGCTTTGCGCTCTTTGGAGCGGCTTCAGTCAGGAAAGACAAAGGATTATGATCAGAAAAGATGGTTATGCTGCATAGAAAGATCCAAGGACGAAAGCGTTTTAGCGCCCAAATGACAGCATAAGCTTCTCTTTCAATTGTTGACCACCGCGTCTGAACATCTGTTAACTTTGCACTTGCAAAAGAAATGGGGCGTTCATGCCCCTCATCAGACCATTGAAAAAGACAACAGCCTACCGCGGATCCACTGGCGTCCACAGACAAACCAAACTCTCTTGAGAAATCAATTACATGTAATTTGACAGCGTTACTTAAATCACTTTTGAGCTTATCTAGTGCCCTCTGGTGTTCCACACTCCAGGGCACTTTCGTTGGAATATGCTTCTGCGTCAAGTCGGTTATCACTCGAGCAGTCTCAGCTAAAGACGGTATAAAGTTTCGAAAATAGCTGAAAAAGCCGATGAGTCGTCTCACCTCCTTCTTGGTGGTGGGTGGCTGGATTTGGTCTAATCCTGCAATTTTCTCCGGATCTGGTTCGATTATCCCGGATCCAATCACATGACCGACAAAAGTCGCATGACTCTGCCCAAAACTACATTTCTTTAAGCTAAGAGTCAAACCAGAGCCTTTAATAGTCTTAAGAAACCCTTCCAAGTGAGCAAGATGCTCTTCCCAAGACATCGAAAACACCGCCATGTCGTCAACAAAGGGCTCGGTGAAGTCCCGGATGGGATGCAAAATGTTGGACACACAACGGATAAAAGTATTACTAGCAGATTTGAGGCCGAACGGCATACGTGTGAATTCAAATAGGCCTTCATCGCACACAAAAGCAGTAAGATACCGAGAAGATTCTTTCACCGGAAGCTGCCAATATCCGCTCTTTGCGTCAAAGCAACTAATGAACCGCGCCTTCCCGACCTTCTGAAGAACGTCCCCCACATTCGGGGTAGGGTAGCAGTCACCTGCTGAATGCATGTTCACATGCCTGTAGTCTACGGCTAGTCTTACGCCCTTCCGACCGTCTGGTCCCTTTAGTACACAGACGATCGGACTGGCCATTTCACTGGTCGACGGAACAATAATGCCTAAGTCCTGCATCTCCTGTATCTGTCGGGCCACTTCCGGTTTGAGTAGTTCAGGAATGCGATACGCGCGCAAGCGTTTGGGTTTGAAGTCAGGTAGGATTTTAATTTCATGCTCCATGAGCGGACAGAAACCTGGTTTCTCTGAAAAGACCTCGGGGTACCGGTCAAGAAGAGTTAGTAATTGTTGTTTCTCGGAGTCAGATAGGTGGGCAAGTTTAACAGGATCAATGAGCGTACTGGGCCGGGGGTGGGTGTCCTTGTACTCTTCGACGACTTCCACGGACCCGAAATCCTCATCTCGATCGAACACAACTGAACAATTATCTACAATTGCCTCTTCGATCCGCTCATTGTACTTCCGGATTTTGTTAGCATGCACATGTCTATGGGTGCCCTCAATATCGACGATGTAAGAATAGGGTGACTTGACTCTAACTACAGTTCCTGGACCCCTCCAACGGTTATAGAACTTGGCCCCATTACTATCAGGCGCGAGGAGGATGACCTTATCCCCCACCTGATATCGCCTATCCATACTTCGCAAATTATAATGGATAGCATATCTCTTCTGCTCGACTTCAGAGTGATAGTCAGCATAGGACTTGGCTAGTTCTAAGTTGTCCCTCAAGTCCCTCAAATACGCTTCTGGTGTCTTACCTAGGCTGAACGGAAGTTCACGTTCACCTGCCCATGATTCTTTCAATATAGACAAGGGTCCCCTGGGGACCGTGCCGTATACCAACATATATGGACTGATATGAGTGGTTGCAGAAGGACGTTCACGAAGACTCCACAGGACAAATGGCAGGAGACGATGCCAACCCCTTGGGTCGTTCTGAGCCAACTTGTAGATCATACTCTTTAGGCTTTGATTGCATCTCTCGACCAAACCGTTCGCCTCCGGATGGCCTGGGGTACTGAAACGCGGACAACAGCCTAAACGTTTTAACATTTCCTGTGTTAATTGACTTTTAAAACTTGTGCCACAATCCGAGCTAATCACCTTGGGCACTGAAAATGTCATAAAGACCTGTAATAAGGCATCACACACTGCCTTAGCACTCAGAGATCGTAACGGATAGGCCATCGGCCAACGAGAAAACCGATCGACAATAACCAGTGCATAGTTGAATTCAGGTTTCGAGATGGTCGGATCACTTTCAGCGATGATTGGGCCAATGCAATCCATGGACAAATGTGTAAACGGAAGTTCCTCGTCCCTTGGAATAGGAGTGATGGGAACACGATGAGCCGTCTTTACAGGCGCTCGAAGTTGACACACAGAGCAAGAAGAACAATACCTTTTGATTTTATCCCCCATGTGGGGGAACCAAAAGCTGAGCCGAATCCGGTCACGCGTGGACTTGAAACCCATGTGACCTGCGAAAGGCGCATCGTGAGCCATCTCCAGCACGGTGCCTATTCTCGATTCCGGTAAGCACAGCTGCTTGACCTTATGACCCACCATACTTTCGCGATGGTACAAGAGTGACCCCTCTAACAGAAAATTATTACGGTTCTGTTGGGCCATCTTAAGATACGGGGCCAGTGATGGACATTGACTTTGCTCGATCGACAGCGTATTTGCCCCCGCTGTTCGTTCGTTTTCGGGCAAAGCAGGGATGTCCGGGTCCAAGAACTCAGACTGACTCACCGGTTTCTCACTTTGTTGACTTCCTATCCCGCTACACATAACCTCCTCCCCTTCGTCTTCCGACGTGGTAAAGACCGGGTCTGTTCTACCGGCTTCCGGGTCGGTCGAGATCTGAGCAATCTCAGCCATATTCACGGCCAGCACGTCATACACCGCTGTCTCCTTCAGGAGTGTTTCCACCGTTGGTGTTATTATCACTGCCTCATGCAGGTTGGGGACCACCGCTAACCACACTAGCACGGGCGGAGCGATGTTAGTTAATCCCTCGGCGTTTTCCATGACTGGTCTTACGGGTAAGCGAATCACATCAGTGATTTCTGACTTCCCATTAAGGCCTGACAGTTTAACTCTCTTGTGTACGGGTGGGTTTAGATGTTTCACCAGCGATTGCCGTATACAACAAATTTCAGACCCCCCGTCGATAAGTGCTCTTTGGTTCTCTAACTGATCAATTTGAACATCCATATATGATCTTACATGGAACTGGTCAGCATCAATAAAGGATTTGGGTGTCTTAATAGCGTCGACATTACAACTAATCTTCTTCGACGCCAAATCACCTTTCACCTTATTCGCCTCACACGCATTCACGTGGGCCGTCTTTTTGTTGCCTTGTGGGTTCTTAGCTTTACCACATTGAAAAGCTCGGTGGCTGTCAGACCCACACTGGAAGCATAAACCCTTACGCAAGGCCTCTTCCTTCGAGATCTTCTCGTCCTTACCTGACGCACTAACAACCTCTACTTTCCTAGTTGCTATGTTCTCGTTTTGATTGGTCGGGTGCGCTGTACGGCTAATCCGAGCGTGCGTAGAGCTACTCGAGCTGGTGGAATTACTCGAGCCACTCCAGCGGATAGGTTCGCCACTCCAGTGATGGTATGCCATATAGTTATCTACTGTGGCTGCTAGCTCCTCTATCCGTAGCCATTCATCCTTTTCTTGCGCGAGGATAAAATCCAAGCACGCCCGGGGCAGAAGTTCCTTGAGACGGTCGGCACACAACAGACTAACGAGGTCTTCAACAGAATTGCCTACACGCCTACTGCGAAAGTAATAACACAAAGCATTCTGGATTCTAGACGCGAGAGCAGTGTAAGTTTCGTCAGAAGATTTTCTGGTTGAGAGAAAGCGGTCGCGGAGTTGAATTGGACTAATTCGAAACTCTCGAAGCAAAAAGTCCTTAAGTTTCTCATAGTCGCAAAGCTGGTCTTGTGTCAGCCGTGTGGTCAACGCTTTGGTTCGATCGTTAAGGTTAGCTAACAATAAGTGTGCCTTAACATCGTCGTCAACTTCGAACTGATTAAACAGCCGCTCAATATGGTCGAAATAACAGGGCATTTCCGCACCATCATGTGGGAATTTTCCTATGACCTGTTTAACCGCATCGCTAAAGTGTTTTATTCTACCGGCTAACGACTGCTTGCGACAACTGTCAAGTTCGTTTCGCCTTTGCCTCTCGCGGTCCAGGTCCAACTGCTCTTCACGCAGTTTCAATTCTCTACGCCTGTCTTCTCTCTCCTCATCCTCTCTCTTTTCTCTCCATCTTCGCTCTTCCCTTTCTTCATCCTCCTTCTTCTCTCTTCGTCTTCGATCCTCTCTCTCTTCCTCGTACCGCCGCATCTCAAAGGCCAAACGTTGACGTTCCAGCTCCAAACTTGGATCTGTACTTGTCCGCCCACGGGGACTGTCAAATTCGGGAGGGGTTTCGTGGCCCGCAGACACAAACTCCGCCCAATTTTCCATCAAATCTATGCGTCCCATAGCCTCTATTGCTGGTAAGGCTAAACCAGCCTCCCGCAAACACGTTGCTAATCTATCGCTAGACATCTTTCTGATACCCGCTTGCTGCTCGAGCGTTAAGCGGTCCATTGCAACAACAACAACAAGAAAACAGGGAGAGATAGAGTGGATAGTCCCAGCGTTCAGACAGAGGAAATCAAAACAAAACACAAAAACAGTCAGAAATGTTTCCACCGAATCCTGCCTTCGGACTTACAAACGTACTCCCCAGAAATTACCGGACACCAGCAAAGATCCTACCTGTCCAAGTCTGCATGTGGTGTTGTTCCTGGATCGTCCAGATCGCGTGTAGTCCTGCGATGTCTTCGACTCGGTTTTCCTCACTCGTCTAATCGTTTGATCGGCGAGGTGGATTGCAGCTCCGCCGATTCCGTCTTCTTCAACAAGCGTGGTAGTCCGCAGACGCTTAACGCTTCCAGATTTCTTCACCGTTTCTTGGACGTCCAAAGAATTTCAAAGTTCCAGTTCGCACAATCTCGCCAATATACTCAGAATTATCCAGTTGACTGCGCCATAAATGTCGTGGTGTGGTGTAGGCCTATCCCCTCCTTACTATATACGACTCATATCGACGAGGTTATTATTATTTAGAACTTTATTGAAGAATGCTATAGGCCTAAAGTTAAGTAAGTAAAGTAGATCGGTAAACGTCTCTTGGAAGAAGGAAGTCCCCACGTAGTTCAGCCCCCAGAAAACCCCCGCGACCGTCCTCTTCACCGTCCGACTCAGAAGTGCTTTTCCGTCCATCCGTCGTCGGTCGGCCCCAGCGCCGATTGGTCGATTGGTGCCGCTACCTTTCGACGCCTGGCCAATCGTCTTCGTCGCGGGCCTTCGTTGGCCCGCCCTCCAAAGACGCTGTAGGGTCCGCTGGATGTGGGGTCGGGCTCACGACCGGGGGTATCAGGGTACCCCGGGTTGGGGAGGGGAGGGCGACGATGGGCGTCAGATGACAAAGGCCAGCTCCTCCATTAGTACGTCTCGGCCCGATCAGTCCGTCGCCTGTTCGACGCCCCCGCCGGGCTTCAGTCGCCATTTCGTTGATTTATTAGAGGCCCGAGCGAGGGCGCCCCGCTATGAAATCCGATCGGACCTGGCGGAGCAGAGTTCTTATCAGCAGGCCGGTTGTCATCTGCCCCAACGGTTCGTCGACCCTCCACCCTCCACCGGCTGCACTCCGATGACCTCTAGCGCCGCTTCTGTAGCGCCGTAGATCGTCGTGATTCATGTCTGCCGGGCTTCACCGTGACAATGATGATGATGATGATCTAATGATGATGATCTAATGATGATGATCTAATGATGATGATGATGATGATGATGATGATGATGATGATGATGATGATGATGATGATGATGATGATGATGATGATCTAATGATGATGATGATCTAATGATGATGATGATGTGTGGCAGATGATGAAGTTCTAAATAATTATTTCACCTGAGTAAACACCCCCTCCACAAACACAAAACTGGGTACGGCTTTGACCGGAAGATGGGCTCAGAAGAGAAAGAAAATAAACATGTGTAGGGCAGGTATTAGGTCAACGGGCTACGTTGTAATTTGAGGAACACTTGTCAACGAAAGAGTCATGATTTGGTATGCAAACCGGCTTCCGTGTCGACTGAGGTGCCTTGACGTAGCGCACCTACCGAACGAAGAAAATTGGCTGCTGGACAAAGACCGAACCCTATGGAAAGAACCAGACTTAAATGACGCCTCCCAACACGCAAGGTGGCGAGACCCTACTATCACTGCGTAGAAGAATCTGTATGGCAGGAAAACCTCATTTAACAATTAACTTTGGAACATAAGATTACACAGATATATTGATATATTATTACTATTGCTAGCATCATTACTACTACAACAAAATATTATTACTACTGCTGCTGCTGCTGCTACTGCTACTGCTACTGCATGCTACTGCTACTCGTACTACTATACTCCTACTCCTACTGCTACTGCTACTGCTACTGCTGCTGTTGCTGTTGCTGTTGCTGTTGCTACTACTGCTACTACTGCTACTATTGCTATTGCTACTACTGCTACTATTACTATTGCTACTACTGCTACTATTACTATTGCTACTACTGCTACTATTACTATTGCTACTACTGCTACTATTACTATTGCTACTACTGCTACTATTACATTACTATTGCTACTACTGTTACTATTACATTACTATTGCTACTACTGCTACTATTACTATTGCTACTACTGCTACTATTGCTATTGCTACTACTGCTACTATGGCTATTGCTACTACTGCTACTATTGCTATTGCTACTTCTGCTACTATTGCTATTGCCACTACTGCTACTATTGCTATTGCTACTACTGCTACTATTGCTATTGCTACTACTGCTACTATTACTATTGCTACTACTGCTACTATTGCTACTATTGCTACAACTGCTATTGCTACTATTTCTACTACTGCTATTGCTACTACTGCTACTACTGCTACTACTGCTACTGATACTACTGCTACTACTGCTATTGCTACTACTGCTACTACTGCTATTGCTACTATTGCTACTACTGCTATTGCTGCTACTGCTACTATTGCTATTGCTACTACTGCTACTATTGCTACTATTGCTACTACTGCTATTGCTACTATTGCTACTACTGCTATTGCTACTATTGCTACTACTGCTATTGCTACTATTGCTACTACTGCTATTGCTACTATTGCTACTACTGCTATTGCTACTATTGCTACTACTGCTACTATTGCTACTACTGCTATTGCTACTACTGCTACTACTGCTACTACTACTACTACTACTACTACTACTACTACTACTACTGCTACTACTACTACTACTATCAAAGTTATTATTATTATTGTTACCAGCATAAATACATACACACACAGTCACACATAGGCTATGCACTCATACGGGAATACATACATTGTATACATACAAATAGTACTCGTCAATTTGTTCAGTCATTACTTCGCGTGCGCTTCTCTTAAACGGTCCCGCATCATCTGCATGCAGCAGCAGCCAAAGAGGCTGGCGGTCAATTGCCTGCATGGATGTCAGCGTCATTGTTTTCCAGCAGCTTTGCTTTATGGACCAAATCAATCGACCACCTGCAACTGAGGCAACGGAAGAGCGGTAAACGATAAAGATGAGAGATCATGGCATAGGCTACCTCACATCGGGAACCCAATGCCAGCGAAAGGGAAACGATCTCCTCATAATATACCTGTACAGTGTACAGTCCTCATAATAATTAAACCTGTACAGTCAGTGTCTGGTGAGTCACCATCAGCTGTGTCTGTCAACCCCAGAGTTGACGACGAATCAAAACTAATTGCTAATTCAGTCATTCGAGGTGAATTTCTCCGACCTAAAAGGAGTAAAAAGAAGAATAAGAGCCGTACCTTAAGCAGCCATTGGTATACGAAACGCTAGCGACTTCATTTTCTTCACTTCGGCATACGAGGACAGGTGGCCAATCCTCTCCCTCGTCTTCTAAGCGTCACACCGGCAGTGTCAATGTTCTGACACAGCTGAGTTGGCCGCCACGGGGTAGTGGGGTTGATGGTGGAGCAGAAATATTGAAGCCCAAATATTTCAACCCCGTGCAGCTCTCGATTGCAAATCCAGCGCGCCATGGCCACTGTACGCTAGCAAAATAAATAGGCCTATGAGCATCATGAGCATCTTTGTTCTTTTACAGAATTCTTTATGGAACCGTTGTCAATAATATATAATGCAGCCAAAAACATACGCATCTTAAGAGACAAAATAACGGACTGGCTAACTGGCTAACTGGTGGTTGAATGGCTCTCAGCTTGGTCAAGTGGCAACTGGTTTTGCCCTTTAAGTGAGCAAGTTTGACGAAAATCACGCAGCTTCAGCATAGGTCAAATGAATTTTTCCTTCTGACTTAATTACCGCTGAACGGTTAACGACAGACCGAGGTTCATTGCGAGAATTTATATAGCGCTTCTTCAAGAGACCTACCCAGATGAGTGATGGACCACGGTGGTCACTCTCTCTCCTCCTTCCTCTCTGCCTACCTTCCTCCCCCTCCCAACCGCCCGGAAGAGGTTGACTGACAGGACGGCTGCGAGGCAGATGCAACTGCAAGCACCTGTCTGTCAGTCTGTCTGTCTGTCTGTCAAACGTCGTCGTCTGTTCGACTCTGCCATTCTGCGACGCCAGACTTAAATGTCTGCTGCGTATGGACTGCTGACAGAAAAAGTAAGAAAATGGGTTTCTCTATGTATGACATTGTATGTATGTATGTGATTATGTATGTAATTATGTACGTATGTATGTGTGTATGTATGTATGTATGTATGTATGTATGTATGTATGTATGTATGTATGTATGTATGTATGTATGTATGTATGTATGTATGTATGTATGTATGTATGTATGCATGCATGTATGCATGCATGCATGCATGCATGCATGCATGCATGCATGTATGTATGTATGTATGTATGTATGTATGTATGTATGTATGCATGTATGGATGTATGTATGGATGTATGTATGTATGTATGTATGTATGTATGTATGTATGTATGTATGTATGTATGTATGTATGTATGTATGTATGTATGTATGTATGTATGTATGTATGTATGTATGTATGTATGTATGTATGTATGCATGCATGTATGTATGTATGTATGTATGTAACTATGGATGTATGCATGTATGTAAGTGTGCATAGTTGAATGCATAAGATTTGTACAGTATCATAAGTTGCTATATATAAGTTGCTGTGTTAAGTGTCTTCATTACATGATGTGTGCATACATGCATGCGTATCAATCACATCAATCACATGAATTTATATAGCGCCCCTTCAAGATCTCTACTCAGAGGCGTACATATACAACTATATACCTACCTACCTACCTACATGCATAAATACATACATTCAGTCATACAAAGCTGATTGACAAAACATCTATGGACTGACATTTGCTTTGCTATCAAGTATCAACTCCAAAGCTGAGTGAGCTTTTTTGATACATTATGCTAAACCAAGTCAGGCTTAGGTTTCCTGTCCACATGCTATTAGAAGGACACCACAATTTGCGTCCACCCAACAGTTTGTCGCGCTGTCCTGAGACGTCTTTTCGGATACTGCACTTAAGACTTGAGTTACTTACATCATTGAGTCAGCGCGTCGTCGCTCGAGTCACATATATCGAGTCACATATATCGAGTCACATATATCGAGTCAGTGACGGAGTTCATTAGGAGACTGGGATTATGGAGAGCTGCTGGTCCTGATCAGGTAATTGAAAAGCAGTAATCTCACTGTGCAGGAAAGACGTAATGTAACGATGACAGTTATATCGTGTCGCAACATACAATAAGGTTGTATCAGTGGCGGAGACCTAGGGGGGGACAGGGGGGGACGGTCCCCCCCAATAAAAGTGTTGGGGGGGACGGCCCATGCATTTGTCCCCCCCAATGTTTGAGCGTCAAGACTTGTTTGGGCGGCGAAAATAGAAAATTTCTTCGGGATTTGGGCGAGATTTGGCCGGATGACTAAAAAAAAAAAAAAAAAAAAAGTCATCAACTTTTTTGGCGGTGAAAATAGAAAATTTCGTCGGGATTTGGTCGAGATTTGGCCGGATGACTAAAAAAAAAAAAAAAAAAAAAAAAAAAAGGTCATCAACTTTTTTGGCGGTGAAAATAGAAAATTTTCCGAGATTTCGCCGGTCGTCAGAAATTTTCGGAAAATCTCGCGTCTTTCCTCCGTCCCCCCCAATTCTCGGCGCAGGTCTCCGCCTATGGGTTGTATGATTAGCCAGCTATTGTTTAAAGCCAAATAATAAAGTGCAATGGCTAGCTAGCTATAGTTCATTAAAATATATTATAAAGTGCAATAATTAGCCAGCCAGCCAGTTAGTCTGAATGTAATGTAGCATAGTGTAGCATGAAACAAATGTGTGTGTGTCAATCTGAGTAATATACTCGTAGTGCTGCTTGTTTCTGCGTATGTATTATTGTGTGTATAAATGTATATATGAATGCAAGTATGTTTGTGTGTCTATCACGTAGCCTACGTATCTGAACATTTCTTGAGAACCTATCAATCGTAATCGTAATCGTAATCTCGGGACTTCTACAGCGCCCACAAAAGCCAAGTCGCGGGAACCAGCTTATTCACAGGCGCTCAATCAAAACAAAATCGGTAGGCAGCGGGTCAAGTCCAGAGAGTCAGGCAGGCAGATAGATGGACAGCTAAGGTGGGTGATGTTTAGAGTTGAAGTGACGGGGGATGTGAGTAGAAGAGGAAGAATCAGGATAGGATTTTTGAAAGAGCAATGTTTTCAGTTTTGAGTGAAAGACCTGTGGGGAGATAGCGAGAGGTGGAGTTTTGGTGAGTTCGTATGATGGGTCGGAAGTTTGCCGAAGTGCTGGCGGAAGTTTGTTCCAGAGAGGTGGAACGGCAATGGCTATGGAGCGGTTTGCGAATTTCAGTGATGAAGTGATGGAAGGGCGAAGCAGGGTAATGGAGGATGAGGAGCGTGTTGAACGAGGTGGCTGGATGGTGAACAACTGACGAAGGTAGAACGGCTGGGATGATTGAAGTGTATTGTAAGTGAGTGAGAGGACTTTGTATTCGATGCGTTCAGGTATTTTGAGCCAGTGAAGTGATTTCAGAACAGGAGTGATGTGGTGACGTTTGGGGGTTTTCGTCACTGCACGAGCAAGGGCATTCTGGATAGCTTGGAGGCGATTAATTTGGGTTATATCAATGTTTAGGAAGAGAGAGTTGCAGTAATCAAGTTTCGCATGAACTATGGATGTGGCTATTGTGGATGCAGTTTTAAAGTCGAGCATAGGTCGGATTCTGCGGAGATCTCGTATGTGCATGAAACAAGTGCGGGAAAGTTGGGTTATGTGGTCGGAGAAGTTGAGATGCTGGTCAAAGATTACACCGAGGTTTCGGACAGGAGAATTTGCGGAGAAAGTGTGGTTGGAAGAAGAGTCATTGTTGAAGGAAATAGAGGGATCAGGAATTTTCTTGAGTTGTTCTCTGAGGCCAATTAGTATGAATTCTGTCTTGGAGGGGTTAAGGCAGAGGAGATTTGAGGTCATCCAAGAGGTGATTTGGGTGACCACAGAGAGAAGAGTATCTATGGAGTCAGAGAAGCTGCTTGGAGAGAAAGAGATGAATAGTTGGGTGTCGTCAGCATATAGATGATGGTCGACTGTGGATGCTTTTATGAGTGAACTGAGTGGAGTGGTGTAGAGGATGAACAAGAGGGGCCCGAGGACAGAACCTTGCGGAACACCACAGGTAAGAGGGCATGATTGAGATGATGTTTCAAGTGTTTTGACTGAGAAAGTGCGTGATGAGAGATAAGACTGAATCCAAAGAAGAGCAGTGTCGGTAAAGCCAAACCAGGAAGAAAGTCTTTGGAGTAGTATGTTGTGGTCGATGGTGTCAAAGGCTGCAGAAACATCAAGGAGGCAAAGGCAGGAGACTTGTTGATGAGAAATGGCAGAGACAAGTTTATTGTAGAGGGAAGTGAGAAGTGTTTCGGTTGAGTGCTTTTTAGTAAAGCCGGACTGGTTTGGGTTGAGGAGTGAATTGGAAGTCAAGTAGTCATTGATCCGAGAGAGTACGACACGTTCTGTTAGTTTAGAGATGAAAGAAAGGTTAGAAACAGGACGATAATTTGAAAGGATTTCCTTATCAAGTGATGGTTTTTTTAGAAGTGGAGTTACCAAAGAATGTTTGAAGAGGAGGGGAAAGTTGCCAGTGGATAAGGAGAGGTTGATTATTTTTGTGATGATGGGGACAATGATAGATGCGCACTCTTTCAGTAGGGAGGTAGGTATAGGGTCGAGTTCGCACTGCTTGTTTGGGAGAGATTGTAGTAAATTGGACACTTCAGACTCTGATGTTGGGTTAAAGGCAGATAGTGATGATTGAGGTTGGGAAGACGGAAGGTCGTGAGTGGAGGAGGGTGTATCTGCAGGTGAATCGATGGTAGATTTTGAGAGGAGTGATTGCAGAGAGAGACGGATAGTAGTTACTTTGCCTGAGAAGAACGAACAAAATGAGTCAGCGATTGAAGAAGATGGTAGAGAGTTTGGAAGTGGGCTAGAGGAGTTCCGATGTAGGAGTTGGTTTACCGTTTTCCAGAGAAGACGAGGGTTACAAGATCGGGATTGAACTAGTGAGGAGTAAAACCTCTTCTTGGCCATTGCCAGAAGGTGATGGTATTTGTTTGTAGCAGCTTTTAGAGCAGAGAGGAGTTCAGGGTCATGGGTTCGTTTGTAAGTACGCTCAAGGCGTCGACGGAAAGATTTGAAGGCCTGGAGATAGGAGTTATACCAAGGGTTGTTAGAGTGAGAACCAGATTTGGTAATAGTAGGAGCGTGTTTGTCAAGAATCATGGAGAGAGTGGTGTTGTAGGATGACAGAAGGTCATCGAGAGAGAATGGAGGATTTAGAATGAGGTCTGAAGAGGCAAGATCGTGCTTGAAGGCTTCTATGTTTATGGAACTGATGCGGCGGAAAGAATGAGAGACGGGATCAGGACGTGGAGTAGGCAGTATGTTAAGTTGTGTGAAAATGGGGTAATGGTCAGAAGGAGTATCAAAAGAGAAATAGATGTTTGGCGATAGAACCTCGCAAAAGGCCCTAGAACAATAAACAGTGTATTGTAGTGAAATGTATATAATAATGTAGTGTTTGTTGACTCGCTACATTCGTAGTTGAGTATAGCGCTGATTATTGTTACAACGAATACTTGTTTCGGCCTTCCAAGTACCATGACCAGGTTATAGAGGGGAACAAGTTGAACGGTTGAAAAAGGCGCTACATAAAAAGTCTTGTAACTCTCATGCAACCATATATAGGCTATGAGCAAGTTGTTTACTATGCATTAATAGCAACCGTACACTCCGAATATAGAAAGCGCTATACTTAAAGGCTAAGCTCAGGGAACCAGCCTATTCACGAACGTCGTGTCGAACCAGATGCGCTGTCCAGATATAACAAATGGAGATCCAATTCAGTATGTTGCCTTCGCGGCAAGAAACAGCAAATATATATAGAGCCAGAATAGTTTGAGTAGATGTATAGACCTCTACAGCAAAGTAAGAATCTGCATTCATGGCTGATCTTTTATGGGAGTAATTAATGACATGGGAGTTAAGCACGGATGTGATGCCTACTAACATTCATTCATTCATTCATTCAATCAATCAATTTATATAGCGCCCCTTCAATGACATGGGACTCAAGCATGGATGTGATGCCTATACTAACTCTATTGATCGCATTTTTGTAGCACTAGCAGATTGGTAGATTTCTTTATCATTTGCATGCGGTGTGTTCTATTTGTTTAGAACAAGGCCTATATACAGCTTATATATACTAGTATAATTATAAATTATAGCCTCTCTTTTAGCTTTTTGTATACGTTCGAAACCTTCGACTTCGTATACACCACAGCGCCGGTGAATAAGCTGGTCTACCTGACGTGGCTTTTGTGGGCGCTGAGAAATTCTCGAAGATTTACATTACATTACATAGTTTCAATTTGTAATTTCTCAATCATGTTGTTTCGTTTCAGTAACTTCACCGCTTGAAAACATTGGTTACTTGATCGATGGTCATTTACCAGTGGTCACTCTGTTAGTGGTCACTCTGTTAGTGGTCACTTTGTTAATGGCTACTCCGTAAGTGGTCACTCTGTTAGTGGTCAATCTGTTAGTGGTCACTCTGTTAGTGGTCACTCTGTTAGTGGTCAATCTGTTAGTGGTCACTCTGTTAGTGGTCACTCTGTTAGTCGTCACTCTGTTAGTGGACACTCTGCTAGTGGTCACATTGTTAGTGGTCACTCTGTTAGTGGTCACTCTGTTAGTGGTCACTCTTTTAGTGGCCACTCTGTTAGTAGTCACTCTGTTAGATGTCACTCTATTAATGGCCACTCCGTTAGTGGTCACTCTGTTAGTGGTCACTTTGTTAGTCGTCACTCTATTAATGGTCACTCCGTAAGTGGTCACTCTGTTAGATGTCACTCTATTAATGGCCACTCCGTAAGTGGGTGGTCACTCTGCTAGTGGTCACTCTTTTAGTGGTCACTCTGTTAGTGGTCACTCTTTTAGTGGTCACTCTTTTAGTGGCCACTCCGTAAGTGGTCAACCAGTGGTCAGTCCGTTGGTGTACACTGGATTGGAGGGTGAGAACTGCAGGGATTGGGTGTTTGACCCCCTTAGTCTTTATCAGAACTGCAGACAAGCGAAGTCTTCACTGCCAGCCACAACCCCCACATAAATCAACGTCCCACCCACTCCCAATTATCTTACAACAATTCTCAAACTGCTCAGCTGACCATTGACCACTGACCACTGACCACTGACCATGTCTGACTCGGACAATCGTGTGGTCATCAACGTCGGCGGAATTCGTCACGAGACCTACAAGGTGACCTTGAAGAAGATCCCAGCCACCCGCCTGTCCCGCCTGACGGAGGCGCTGGCCAACTACGACCCCATCCTCAACGAGTACTACTTCGACCGTCACCCCGGAGTCTTCGCACAGATACTCAATTACTACCGGACGGGGAAGCTGCACTACCCCACCGACGTCTGCGGTCCTCTCTTCGAGGAGGAGCTGGAGTTCTGGGGACTGGATTCGAACCAGGTGGAGCCGTGCTGCTGGATGACCTACACGACCCACCGCGGCACGCAGGAGACCCTCCAGATCCTTGACCGCCTTGACCTTGACACGGACAAACCGACGGACGAGGAGATCATGAAGAAGTTCGGACTGGAGGGAGGGTACCACGACGGGTCGCTCAGCTGGTGGCAGACGGTGCAGCCGAGGATCTGGGCGATCTTCGAGGAACCATACTCGTCACAGGCGGCAAAGGTATTCAATGAACGCTGGAGACAATCTGTTTATGTGCATGATGACCACATCTGACACTCTGGCACCTCACCAATGCAGACACCCTCTACATCAGGGTTAGTCACTGAGAATTCATGTAGCGCCCTCTTAGTGCATCCGGGATGCATTCATTCATTCTGTTTATATAGCGCCCCTTCAAAACCATCTACTCAGTGCTTTTTTAAAAGTGCAGTTGTGCACAAAATGTGCAGTTCTAAATGGATTTGTGCAGTTGTACAAGCACTTCTGTAGAGTTAAAACTGGCAAAAAAGTCATTATCCTGCGATTGGAAGTAATTTACCATGGAGGATGGGACAGGAAAGAAGGGGTTGTGCAGTTCTAAAATCCCACGACGCAACCTCGGCTAAAGAACGCTGTCTTATAATAATAAATTTAAGGAGAATCAAGTATGCGAAAGTGGTCTACAAAAGTCATACTACGCTAACTAAAATGATGATGACGGTGATGATGGTGCACGATAGTGAAGATGATAAGATAGGGATTGTTCGATGGTTAGTCTCTATGTCTGCCCATCTGCAAAGAAGTTTTGAGCCCTATAGGCACAAACCCCAACCCTAAACGTAGCAATGAGTCTAATCTAGCACCCTTCTTCTGGGGGAAATCAAGGTTTCTGGGGGACGGTGAACGAGTATTTGACGGTCGATATCTAAGACGTGCAGCGCCGAGAGGGGAGGGAGGGGCATGGCGGGAATGTGCCCTTCCCACAGAAATTTTGGAATTTTCACATTGCAATAACAGCATTTTAAGCAATCAAATTAATTAACTGTTGCAGTGCTGGCCTGAATAATCTATAAGACTTCAATAAATATTCTTACAATTATAATAATTTCTTTTTCAGTTTCCACTTTGTAATGGTAGCATTGTAAGCTGAGTTTTTAACAAATTACTTTATTATTTCAGTGCTGATAATAGGAATGGTTTGTGGCCGAAAATTTCAATAATTATAATAATTATTACAATAATAATTAATTTACTCCTTTTTCAGTCTGTCTTTCTACCTTTCTATATTAAGTCCGTCTTCAATTTTGTGTCGGACTATCATTCCACATATTTTTGTCTATAATTATACCCGTCTGTCTGTGCGTCCTTCTTAACATTTGGCTGCATCTTCCATTGTCAGATTTGTCTCTAAGTCATTGTGTGTGTCTGATTGTCCATTTAAATGTCTGTTGCTCTGTCTGTCTGTGAGTCAGTGTGTCTGTGTCTGTCTGTCCTTGTATACATCGTCTTGTCATTTTGATGACCGTCGCCGTATATCCTTGTCTATGTCTGAATACGAATATAATCCTCTTTTGCCTTCTTTGCGTAGCCTTGTAAATGTTTGCCTGTTCCTTCGGATATCTCCGTTCCTATTGCTCTGTCAGTTCCTCCTTCTCTGTCCGCGCATGTCTGTCTAACTGTTCGTGTGTGTCTGTCTAACTGTTCGTGTGTGTCTGTCTAACTGTTTGTGTGTGTCTGTCTAACTGTTCGTGTGTGTCTGTCTAACTGTTCGTGTGTGTCTGTCTAACTGTTCGTGTGTGTCTGTCTAACTGTTCGTGTGTGTCTGTCTAACTGTTCGTGTGTGTCTGTCTAACTGTCCGCGTGTGTCTGTCTAACTGATCGTGTGTGTCTGTCTAACTGTCCGCGTGTGTCTGTCTAACTGTCCGCGTGTGTCTGTCTAACTGTTAGTGTGTGTCTGTCTAACTGTTAGTGTGTGTCTGTCTAACTGTTAGTGTGTGTCTGTCTAACTGTCCGCGTGTGTCTGTCTAACTGTCCGCGTGTGTCTGTCTAACTGTCCGCGTGTGTCTGTCTAACTGTCCGCGTGTGTCTGTCTAACTGTTCGTGTGTGTCTGTCTAACTGTTCGCGTGTGTCTGTCTAACTGTTCGTGTGTGTCTGTCTAACTGTTCGTGTGCTCTTTGTGCAGATGGTTTCCTCCACGTCCGTCTTCTTCATCCTCGTCTCCATCTCGATGTTCTGCTTGAAGACCCACCCCACCCTTCGCGTTCCCTTCATCCGGAACGTCACGACCGTCTCCGGACCGAACCGAGTGGTGCGCTGGAACCTCGAACGAACCTCGACTGAACCGCATCCGGCCTTCTTCTACATCGAGAGCGCCTGCAACGCGTGGTTCTCCTTCGAGCTAATCGTTCGCTTCATCGCCACTCCCAACCGCCTCGGATTCATCCGAACACCAGTCAACATCATCGACATCGTGGCCACGATGTCCTTCTACCTGGACTTCCTACTGACGCAGCTGGACCAGGAGAACGAGGTCCTCGAGTTCTTCAGCATCATCCGCATCATGCGACTGTTCAAGCTCACCCGTCACTCGCCCGGGCTCAAGATCCTCATCCACACCTTCAAGGCATCGGCGCATGAGCTGACCCTCCTCGTCTTCTTCCTCATACTCGGCATCGTCATCTTCGCGTCACTGATCTACTACGCCGAGCGGATCCAGTACAACCCCACCAACGACTTCACGTCGATCCCCGTCGGGCTCTGGTGGGCCATCGTAACCATGACGACTGTCGGCTACGGGGACATGACGCCGAAGACGTACGTCGGGATGTTCGTTGGATCGATCTGCGCCCTCACCGGGGTCCTCACCATCGCGCTTCCGGTGCCCGTCATCGTCAGCAACTTCGCTCTCTTCTACTCGCACACGCAGGCCAGGGCGAAGCTGCCGAAGAAGCGACGGAGGGTTCTTCCGGCGGAGGCGATCCGCCCCAAGGGAGCGTCTCGTAAGAGGGACGTCACGGAGACTGGACCGCTCCTCCTCCTCCATGGAACCGGAAGCGTGGACTCGAACAGCTGTCGGAAGGGCGTCACAGCTGCCGTGAAACAGCAGAGCAACCACGTCGTCGCAGGTGGTGGAGGAGCTACAGATGGAGGAGGTGGTGGTCAGTGGAAGAGTGGTAGAGAGGGGAAGGAGGGACTGTGGGATGTGGTGGAAAGGCAAGACACAGGGACGGAGTTGGAAGCAGGAGAAGGAGGAGGAATAGGGGGAGCGGGAGGTTCAGAGGGGAAGCGGAGAGATGATGGAACAGCGGTGGTGGCGCACAACACTACATCGTTCTGCCAGGCTCTTCCAGTAAATAAGGACACGCATAAATAGAAATTTATATGGCTCAATAATAATAAGGACACGCACAAATAGAATTCTCGCAGATAAATAACTATGCATTTATAGTCGCTTTATGAATACTCGAATCTACAACAAGAACCGAGACCTTTATCCGCATTTATTTGTTGCAAAATATATGGACCCTTTTCAGCGTAACTATAGTTCTTTCTGGATGCATACTGTAGGCCTACCCAACTAAACCTAATTTACTATAACAACTTACCAATAAAGTTGTGATGATGAAAGCTATGACATGCATTCGAATTATAACTTTCTGCTTATAATTATTGTGTGAATCATAAAATCTAAGAATATGACATAGGCCTCCTATGCTATGCCATTGCTCGCTTATTTTAAAGATCAATTGAATCGATTGCATTGAATTTAAATACATATAGACCTATATAATGATATCGGCCTGTAACGCCCGCCCCTATCGACCTCCCCGGAGTCGCCACTTCCGGATCCTCGCTCGATGGGACCGCGTGCTGCTGTGGACGAGCTCTAGAGATAGAGGGAGGACAGGAGGAGGTGACTTCCGGGTTCGAATCCCAACGATGGAAAGGTGGCCAGTTATTTCGACTGCCGAAATCCCTATATGAAATTGGCGGCCTACTAGCCAATCTATCACTTCTTCGCAATATACCAGGGTGTGCGAAATCTTTAGGCCTAGCACCCAAAGTTTCTTCCAGGCCGATGGTCGAGTGGTATGGCGCGTCCGCAGTGGTAATAGCGGTGAGGTAACCAGGGTTCAAATCCACAGCAGGCTTGGGTACCGGCGATGCCTCCAGCCTTTCCAATCGTGATACAACTTCCGTCAGCGCTTCCCTGACATTTAATTGCTCTGAGGTGATTGCATCCTGCGTATCTCTGACATAAGATTTTACAGAAGAGATTTCCTCTCTTACATTTGATTGCACTGAGGAAATAGCATCGCTAACATTTGATTGCACTGCCAGGACATTAAACTCCACCGTGGCAATCGCCTCCTGTGTGTCCCTGGCATGCATCTGCATAGCTTCTTGTGAAGACCTAGCGTTGGTCTGCATCGACGAGTGCATAAAAGTCATCGCTTCTTTCGTATCCTTAGCATTAGTCTGTATTGCCTCGAGCAATATCTTCATAGAAGAAGGGGGCCTAGAAGGCTGAGCAGGAGTGACTGGCCTAGACTCCTCCATAGCGCTATAGAAATGACTCCTATCTTTATAGCTCACAATCAATCAAGTATTCATTCAACGTCAGTTGCATTCAATGCCATCAATGATCAAAGTCAGAAGTTTAATTAATATTTCTTATTATTCACAATCAATTGAATCTTCTATTAGCATCAGTTATGTTCAAGGCAATCAAACATTAAAGTCAGTAAGTTTAATTAGCAGTTCCTATCATTTGTAAAGACATTCAATGAAAATCAAATGCAAACAATTCAATGCAAACACATTTCAACCGGAGTATGCCTAAATTAAACCCCGATTGACACTCAAGTCCCACGGCCAATTTCAGTTCAGCCCAAGATATCTTAATAACCGATCGTATTAGTTCCCCAATAAAGCGTACCTTATGTCCGGAGACAAGGGACAAAGCCGATCGTGTGCGAAGAACAGCGACGAAGACGATATCCAAGAGATGCGACGAAACACACAGAAAGGCGTCGAGTTTGAAACGCCCGAAAGGATCAGCTAAATCCGTCGCTGATTTCACGCAATGAACAACAATTTCGGCTATGTATCCAAGCCGTTTGAGAAAGACGCCCTTAGGCAAACATACGAACAACCGCTTCGCAACGCAATTTCAAAGAACGAGAGCAGAGCGCTGACGATTCGAAGCCCACGATAAATCACTCCGTGTGACAGGGCGAAGAGAGGCCTTGACTGATTAATCCAGGAGTAGATTCAATGCGAAAGCGAAGGCAAAACTCGCAACAACGCTGATATATTTCTCGCAACAAACTAACTCTCTTAATAATTCGACTCCATGTCGAGAGAGAATGAATCGCCAACAGAATTCTTGTATGCGCAACGACGAAGAAGACTAGTGCAAGCGAGCGCTTTATCCTGGCCACGCTTCACCAACTCGATCGAGCCTAAAACTACCAAAAGCCGCAATACATCCAATCGCCTTGAGATTCCGTCCGCAACTCCATACATCCACTTCTCTTGCAATTCTGGCCACGTCTGCAACTCCCTGAGATTCTGTGCGCAACTGTCTTTCTCCTTCTATCTCTCCTTCTGAAAAGCGTCATCTGCCCTCAGTCACGTAGACCACAAGTGCACCAGTTTAACCTTGCGAAAACACACATATTTTAACACGTACACAGGCCCACACACCTACAGTGTATCCTTCTCAATCCGTGTCTCTGTCTGTGCTTGTCTGGCTGGCTGTATTCCTCGCTCACTCTGTTCATCAGACCACCTCGGGCGAACCGTGTGATAATTGGCCGAGCGGGCGGCGACGTCTTTGAAGGCCGTCGACTAAAGCGTGCGAAAAATACACGAATATGAAACGGCAGCTGCAGGGCCTACATCAGCGGTCACTGTGACCCGTGTCAAGCGCAAATCAATATTAAAATCTAGGTCACACGAAGCACCGAAAGAAAACCCTATATATATATATATCAGATCTCTGAAACCGATCAAAAATTGAATAAAATAATAATATAATAATATTATCGACCGAAAACCCGTAGCGTAGTTCTACGATCGCTACAGGCCTATTTGGAAACATAGCCCATAGCCTCATTTTTGTTCGTTCCAGCAAGGAATCCCTCAAATCTTCAGAAGACCTTATACACTTAAACCTATATCTCAGAATGGAGCTTAGAGTTTAAACAGTTTTTTCATCCAAATTAAGAAATCCGTCAACACGTCTAAAAGACCAACAGCATTTCTGCTTTAGTTTCAGAACACAGCTCGCCCGTTTTATTTATGGTTTTTTCCACTCGAAGCAATGAATCTCTCACAACTTCACAAGCTGTCAACGATTTAAAGGCTCAAAACGAGTTTTTTGGTTTTCGTTCTTTTGTCGTTAGCAGTGCATTTCATTAGTGCATTTTGGTTGCGGATGAAATCGCTTGCGAGGTGTTGAAAAGTGCTCTGAATAATTCAAGGCAGCTGTGACCTGTTTTGCCAACGACCCTCAGCGCAATTACTGGCCGTGCGAGGTGATTATTTCCCTTAGAGTTTTTCTCCTCTTAATAGCACACATTTTCACCTATATTTTTTCAACGAAAGCCACGGCAGTTAGGAGTAAAACCTTCGCATGGACTTTGGAGAATGGGCGTATACAGTAATCTGCCTTATAAGATGTCAGCTGACAATCATCCTCCACTGAAACTGGCCAGGTGTCATTTGCCTCATCACAAACATGTCAGGAAATACGACGACAACCAGGCTTATATACGACTCTTTATCCTTCACTGTGTAGACTACTCTTCCGTTCTCTCTTGGGGCCGCTCCCCGAAATAGCTTCGCCCTCCCACCTCCCACCTCCCACCCCTACTTCAAATCCTGGACCCGTCCGTTGGTAGTAAGCGGAGCAATATTTCTAGTTGCCCGTGGCTAATTACGGACGTCTTCTTCCTCGGCGGCGACGGCGGCAGTGGCGCACACCTCTGATTCGATTTACGCCGACTATGAACGCGTAATAAGCTTTCGACGATTGACTGATTGGTTGGGCGTCGGGTTCACTCAATGATTGATTTCCATTTCCTTGGAGACCAACGCGGAGAAATGGCCATCACCGTTAACGCTGGCATCTCCTCGCATTCAAAACGGTTCTGAAATGCGCTACAAAAAGTACCTAGACACTTATTTAGACGTCAGCGCATGTCGGCAGCCATTTTGTTTGTCGTTCCGTCTTGTGTGATTTTGTCGTCTGGTCCACTGATATGTATTAGTAGTTACTGGATAGCTAATTGGCTCTGAAGGTTCGGACTATCGCTCAGAAAGGGATATCCATGGGATTACTTGGGGCAAAACCTAGGATTCCTTATGGAAAATCCCAGAATTTTCTGGGGCAATTCTCAGGATTCCTAGAGTCAAATCACAGCAAAGGATAGGCGGCACGACGCTCTTCGCCTTAAAACGGAAATTTCTCAAAATTCTTTCAAACAGGCATAGGGATTTTGAGTTGAGTGACAAACAAAACTATCAACTTAACTATATTTTGTGGCCACCGACCAGATTTCCTGAAAATAGCCTTTAGGCTAAAGTTGACGAATTTAACATGGTTTTACATATAAACAAGCACACGCTGCCCAAACCGGAAGTCGCGGCTGATTCACCGTCGGCCATGAACCAACAGCCTAAGCTTTATTTATCCAGTAAATTGAGACGCTATAATTACTATTTATAAGACGTTTGCCATCGTCCAACACTAATTGTGCTATAATCGGAGAAATCTGTATACAGCGGAACCCTTACCGGTATAATTATGAATTCTTCTGAGTTAGTTTTCCTGCACGTAACCTCTGACAAAATTCTTTTGTATAATTTCCTGCAGACGATTGAGTTCTGGTGACTGATTTCCGATAGATAACAGATTTATTTTGAGTAGGCCTAAGTTCATATAAGCTTACATGTAGATCACAGTTCTTATGACCGAGTCCTCATAGCTATATAACCGCGTTATTTTGAGTAAGTTCCCATAGATCCAAAGTTCTTATGACTGAGTTCTCATAGATCATGACGTAGTCAGAGCCGTTTTAAGGAGTTTTGTGGCCCTAGGCAAAACCCAATCTTAAACGTAACCATATGCATGGGTCTAATCTACAGGGTGTGCCAAAAATGATTCCCTGCGGTTTTGAGGGAATATCTTGGCCAAGAATAATAATTCAAATCAATTTTTGCGGGTTTATAGGTAATTCATATCTACGTATGGCCTACAGTAGCCAAATTTCATCGAAGTATTTGAAGCAGAACAAAAGTTATATCACTTTTAGTGAGCCCACTCACTGTTTTGATAATTCAAAAAGGTAACGCAACAAAAAGTAACAATAAACGATTTTCAAATATTTCGATGATATTTGGCTATTGTACGTAGAGGTTCGTAGGGGGTCGTAAAGGTTCGTCAGCCACTCATTAACGTGAGTAGAGCAGGGAGGAGACCCGACCGACGACCCCAATTGGGGCGTATACACTCGGAACCGACCTGGGCTGGCGAATCAAAGTCCACCGTGCCCACCTTCTCGTGGTGCGACCTGTTAGTAGCCTCTCCGTAAGGAGGGTGAACGAACGGGCACGGATGGCAAACGGGGGGAAGGCAATGGCAAACCACCCCTTATCTACTGCCAGGAAAACAGTCATGAGGTACAAAAAGAGTAAAAAGGATACATCATGACTGTCGCCAGAGCTCCAAGAGCTGACGGCACCAGGTGACCAGGTACGTAGATATGAATAATTATCTTTAATCCTGCAAGACTTGAATCGAAATTTTCTGGCCAAGATAGGCCCTATATATTGGCAAAAAACCATAGGCATATGGATATAGATTATGGATTTATGCTTACCCTGTATCTAGTCCTCTGCCTCTGGGGAGTCAAGGTTTCAGGGAGAAGAGAACGAGTATTTCGGGTCGATCGCTGAGCCGAGTAGCGCCGAGAGGGAGGGCATGGTGGGAATGTGCACCTTCCACCAGGAATTTCATAATTTCCACATTGCAATGGCAACATTTTGAGCTGCAATCTTAACAAAATTCCTAAACTTTTTAAAATTGCTACATTTATTAATTATAATAGTATACTGCTGACACAGCTAGCACAGTCATCTTTGTAATACAAGTGTAAAATAAATTTATGTTTAATATGTATAGTTTAAAATTCGTAGAACATGTTGCTAATTTGTTATGCGATGTAGTCCTTCGGGTCGCCGCGGGGCCCCTCTGTTGCGCGGGGCCCTAGGCATGTGCCTCGCGTGCCTATGCCTTAAAACGGCTCTGGACGTAGTTATTTTTTGACTGACTTCCTATAGATGACCGCTCGCTCTCTTTTGAATGAGATCCGACCGATGACTGGATCCTTATGATCGACTTCCTATGGGTGAGATAGGCCTACTCTAAAAAATACATCGAGTTAGTTCCAGTGAACAGGCAGTTGGCTCTTCCACATAATATACATCATATTGTCTACACCAGGTGGTTGGGTCATGATTGAGTTTTAACCACGTGACAGCAGCAACGCCCGTTGATCCTTCTATTAGAAAAGTCTCTTCAGATATTCGGGCATTAATGGATACATGTGAAGAAGTGGACATTATAGTGATCATCATTAATCAACCGTCTGCCTTTCAGGTTCCTAGCACAAAGCAACGGCTGCTGGTGATTGGTCGTTGGGAACTGAACTGCAGTCCTTGCGAACGTCTTTCTTCAACCTTCAGACAGAAAGAAAAATCGACACTCAGGTAAACAGTTACCGGTAATATAATGAGCGGGCCGCTCCCATCTCATTAATCTATACAACACCTTGCTACGTTAGTGCAGAATTAAAGGTGCCCGATGATTCAAGAGTAATACCCAGCCGATCCAATGGGCTCTGGGGTCGGTGATGTTATAGATACCCTTGGAGCAACAAGGCTCTCGCAGGAGTCGAGGCAGCACCAAACTGACATTGCCGAACCAGAGCAGCGATCTTATGATACTCAATGCGCTTCCTAAGTCAGTGTAATGTTGCCAGCAAATAGCTAGAGACATGACCAAATTTAGGAATTTCTCCAATTAAGCAGGCTGCGGTGTCTTGCGCTCTGCACCATTATATATTATATATAATTATATATGATACTATTATTATACATGTATGCATACATATGTATAGATATATATGTTATATATACGTATATATGTTATATATACGTATATATATATATTATATATATATATATATATATATATATATAATTACCTGCATTGAAGGGTGATGCCTTTGCATAGACTGGCATTGTTCAGTTCCTCTCCGTCGCTGACAGTCTGTGGCATCGGTTTGTCCTTTGTCTCAGGAAGAAACAATGCCATCATTCCCGCCGCCAGCGACACACTACCGAAGATAATGGCCGGTAGAGGACGCCACGAGTAACTCTTACAGAATAACAAGCGCAGAAAACATTATTTGGATCGGAGATGTGCATGCTCTCGTCATACATTGGCCTTCAAGCGTACATACATGTACATACTATGGTTACATACATTATTTTGTATAATCGTGTATCACGTCATATAAAACACTCTTCGAAGTAAATGTAGGCCTATTGCCCGTGTATATTTAAGGTTAGTTATTCCAAGCGTTGAACCCACGCCACAACTTCAACCCAGATACTATAAGTTGCAGTAAGGCGTTTCATTGAGCGTCAAAACTGACGGAAATAAACACAGTCTCTTATCTGGAACTGATATAAAGTTTACTCTATAGAAAGTAGACTTCTTAAGCGCCATATAATATTGTCTGACTTAGTATGTACACTGTACACAATGTCTTACACATAGACAGCTAATTTTAATCTACTTTGAAGGAGAGCTAAGCTACATGTATAAGGTGCGATGTTTTGTGATTGATAGACTTTGCATCGTCCTCTGTATACATGCTTCTATAAATTGGCTATCCTAATAGGCTATTTATACGCTGACCACAGTCTTGATATTGTTGCCTATCCTCCAGTAGCCTACTCTAACGGATAAAGACATTCATATTATACTGAAGAATAGTTTAGTTACCAGTTCAGCCGCTTGAGGCGCCACGACTCCACCAATGCGGGCGAAGAGGGCGCCAGCGCCAACTCCCGTACTGCGCATGACAGTGGGATAGACTTCTGAGGAATAGAGGTAGATCATGGCGTAGGAACAGGTTATGGCCGCCTTTCCCAGCATCGCCAGAGCCACGATGACCCACGTTAGCTCTACATCAGAATTGAACAACCGACAGAAAATCATCGATCGGCAGTATTGTTGGCTCAGTCGGAGGAACAATATATTCGGTCCTTCCGCTCAACACCCGAAGTCTTATCTCTTCAAGAATTCATACACTCATCCTACACCTTCCAATCTTTTAACTTCACCCGCCTATTATAACAGCCACTCTGAACCTCTGCAAGAAACCGGACTTGGACCTCCGTCTATAACTACCCTTTTGACAACTCCTTTGACTAGACGCAGCGCTCATGAATAACCTGGCGCCATGATTGTGCTTGATTTTCGAGTGACGCTTTGGACGTCTGAAGCTTACGAATTTTACACATGACTTTTTGTGCTATAAATAAAATAGATCATATATTCATCTTACACGGCAAAAGCATCGACCACTTCTGAATATTGGTGTTAAATCAATTGTCATTATTTTCAATGACTCCATCAACAAAATCGTTCAATTTAATCGACAATAGTGTTTTGGTAAGTAGTTTTAGTTTGACGACACTTGTGATGACAAGGATCATTAGCATCACCCTCCTTTTTCATCCACACTTTGGACTGGCACTGTTAGAGTATAGGCTGAGTGGCGGAGTTTGTTTAAATTGTTTTTGGTAACCAGAGCGTCCTTAATTATTGGTCGTGTACGCAACCGTCGCTATACATGTACGTAAAGTATAGGCCTATATACGGACGACAGCTGGAAGGTCTGCAACGATGATATCCTGGAGCGTGTTTGTTCCGCTGTCTGAACAAAGTTTACATTTACCACAAGTCTGTAACCTTTTACAGAATGAGGTCAAAAGAAAAATCACTGCTACTAATTATTAATGGATTAGCAATTATTGCAATTATTATTACACAGCTTAATTAATTGCTGGAGTTCCTGACTTAAGTCGCAACTCGTTCAATTCAGGAGCTGAAAATAACGAGCTTGGACAACTCTACGCATCTACACATTTGAAAGTTGTAATCGTAATCGTAATCTCCAAATTTCTAAAGCGCCAATCGGAAGACACGCGCAGGGCACCAGCTCATTCACGAGCGCTGATATAGCGCATTTATTAGAGCCGTCCACCACCACTACCACCACCATAACCACTACCACCACCATAACCACCACCACCATCATCACCACCACCACCACCACCACCACCACCACCACCATAACCACCACCACAACCACCACATCCACCACCACCACATGTCAGCAGCTGCACAGGCTTTAGTCCTGCTTACTACCGACCTGGAGGGACAAAGAGGATGCTGATGAGAGCGAGTCCTGCGACCGTCATAGCAACGGAGAATGGAATGGGTCGACCGAATCTGACGAAGGTGAATAGAAACGTGAGGTGTGCTGGAATCTCAACGAGACCAGCAAAGAAGAAGTTGAGGTAATCACTACCACCAAACGACGACGAAGACAACGACAGACCATAGAAGACGAAACTATTCACGAACCTATCATATACAATACAATACAGAAACAATACAATACATGTGCGAATACAACACAATACAATGCAATACAATTAGATATGACACTTTGAAATGTAATAAGGTGTAATTAAAAATTTATAATACAATGCAATAGAAAAACCGATACGAATGTGATGCCATGAAATTGTTTGTTATAGGCGCCACTTCTAATGACCAAGAATTAAGCGATGGCGCTGAGCAATTCTCCGTAAATCACTGTTAATGACTTGCTCTAGTAAATGACTGTAAATGACTGGCTCTAGTAAATGTCTGCAAATGACTTGCTCTGGTAAATGACTGTAAATGACTTGCTCTGGTAAATCTATGAAATGACTGTAAATGATTTGCTCTAGCAAATGCCTGTAAACGACTTGCTCTAGTAAATGACTGTAAGTGGCTTGCTCAAAGTATCTGTTTCATAGGAGTTGGACCAAACCCTTACCTTCTGAGTTACAAGACAAGAGATCTAACATTTAATCCATTTCAACTGAAGTACATTTCAGTCCAGTGCATAAAATTGTCAGAAATGCCTATACTACATTTTTTTTCCTAAACCGTCACACTACAGCTTAATGGAACCGGTAACGGTGGTAAGTAACAAATGGTGGGGCGCAGTGGTGTAGTGGTGGTCTGGTGGGTTCGGTGCCTTGGAGCCGGATGGGTTCAGGTTCGAATCCATCTCAAGCCACCGTATAGGGACCTTGAGCAAGTCCTTCACTCGCAATTGCTCGTGCTACTGGCGTAGCACTCTGATGCAGTGTCCGCGCTGTAGTCGGGAGTGCCTCTGAGAAGAGAGCTTGAAATGGCGCTATAGCAAATGCGATAAATAAATATCAGGCATAGGGTAATGTGTTGTTGACTCGACCTAAGCCTCTCCGCATTTCACACTATGGACTTATACACTGCCCTCTCCAGATAAAAAAAGCACAACAACAAAATCGTTTATGTCAACTGTTGACATAGACGGTTGTGTTTTTTTACAGTGGAAACTTTCGGTAAGAAAACACAGCATCATATAGGCCAGGTTTTAGTAGCATCTTTTTTATGCCCT
>OX457044.1:47388733-47980968 GCA_949752735.1 Lumbricus terrestris | reverse complement strand
CCAAGTGTGACTCACCATGAGAACAACAGAATGCAAGTCGTTCGGCGAATGTATGGAGTACGGAATAAGTCGATTGGACTACTTTTACTACGCACAGCTGAACCATCTTCAAGCTGGAATAGAAATGAAAAAGCTGCTACCGAAATCACATCAATAGACCAAATCTTCGTTACTTGTACAACCCTGTTCGTCTGTTAGCCCATTGCGAATGAAAGATTTTGGTATAGACACTGGCAGAGGAATATGCACGTATACTATCGTATAGGCTACCGGTATATAATCAGTTGCAAATATACCGTCCTAATACTTTGTCCACGTATGAATACACATAGGGGACCTATATATATACACCCTTGTTTGTAATGTTGGTTTACGTTAAGGTTCATTTTGCTGAGGTACAGATAGCATTGCAGTTAAATTGTATTTCACATGACATTCTGGGCATTCTATGTTCCATAGGATTCCGCAGCTATACAGTGCTTGAGGTATAGGCCGTATACTTAGAAGTAAGCACAGGGAACCAACTTATTCACGAGTGTCGTATCGTATCAGAGGGACTGTTCTGAATGCCAAATGGAGTTACAAGAATATTGGCCATGATGAGACGAGAAAGAGAGTCGTAAATATAAGTATAGGCTTCATGACAAAATGCATTCGGTGCACATATATACCATTAAAACTAATAAAAGTTAAGAGAGAGAGAGAGAGAGGAGAGAGAGGAGAGGAGAGAGAGAGAGAGAGAGAGAGAGAGAGAGAGGAAGAGGGAGAGAGAGAGAGGGAGAGAGAGACAGAGACATACATACAGACAGACAGACAGACGGAGACGAAGACAGAGACAGCCACAGAAAGGGACAGACAGAAAGAGAGACAGAGCGAGACAGAGCGAGACAGACAGCAAAACAGACAGACAGAGAGATAGAGAGAGAGAGAGAGAGAGAGAGAGAGAGAGAGAGAGAGAGAGAGAGAGAGAGAGAGAGAGAGAGAGAGAGAGAGAGAGAGAGAGAGAGAGAGAGAGAGAGAGAGAGAGAGAGAGAGAGAGAGAGAGAGAGAGAGAGAGAGAGAGAGAGAGAGAGAGAGAGAGAGAGAGAGAGAGAGAGAGAGAGAGATGCAGGCTAAGACACAGAGAAGCTGCCTATAGGAGAATTCCGCTTGGGACGAGAAAACTTGGAGACTAATTAGTCTGCTCCGACCTTCAATTTAAGCCTCGGCTGCAGCAGCACAGTCATCCGTACACATACATACATACCTGTAATATCTGTGAGCTCAGCGCTTCATCGCTGAGATCTTTCATGGAGTCGCTATCCGCCGCCATCTTTCGCAGCACAGCCATGCATTCCTTGCGACGACCACGAGCGAGCAGCCACCTCGGCGTCTCCGGAACCACCCTTCAAATCAAGAAGGACAATCAAAACTAACCGAAATTGCTATCCACGCTATTCTAAGGCGTTCAGTGAAAGCTTAGCACACATGACACCATCTTATTCACGAACGCTAGAGATACCAATTGGGACTTGGACTTTCTTCGAACTACCCTTTGGAAAACAACTTTCATGACTTGACTTGATGCGGTCGTGAATAATTTGATGTCGTGAGCCACTTTCGAGTGGCGCTTAGAAGTTTGGATATTATACGACTATACGATATTAGCAAGTTATACCTATACTTTTCAGTATGTTTCCTAGGCTATCAATGCAGAATGTTACCTACAGTACCAACGTAATTTCAAGTATACGTATAACCTACTATAAGCTTGTATAATTATAGCCAATATCTAAGCTTATACTTATCAGCAAACTATACCTGGACCTACTTTCAATCACATTGAATCATGTTGTCCACTCATTGTTGTAACAAATATCGAGCTTGGCATTGTCTAACAACATTTGTGTCACATGAGAGATAATTAGTGTCACCCTCCTTTATCCAGGCTTGGGACTGGCACTGACAAAGTAAGAGCAATGACGGAGGTCCCAGTGTCATGTATTGTTGCACGCGTATAGGCTACCTAGTAGTAGTACCTACCAGTAGAGAAGTCCTAGAAGGCAGAGCGGAACGGAGAAGGCGAGTTGAACGTAGATGCGGTGGCGAAGTGTGAATGCGATGCCGGCCATTGCCATGTAGGCCACCGCCCAGAACAGATGGATCATCGTACCAGCGAACACCCGCCATGATGGACCAACCATCTCTGTAACTACATGTATACACAACACCATACACGCAATTAACAGACGATCGATTATGTAGCGTCTTTACACGGTGTCGTCGTATACATATGGCTGAGCAAGTGAGCATGTATACATGTAAAGCATAAATACACATACAAGTTAAGTAGCTATATACGATATGTAATGTATTATAGATACAATATTATATTCATTTATCCATATGCCTATGTTAATCGCCGTGGAGGCGACGCTGATGATGATGATGATGATGATGATGATGATGATGATGATGATGATGATGATGACGATGACGATGACGATGACGATGACGATGATGATGATGATGATGATGATGACGATCACATGATCATGACATCATGATGATGATATATCTATATATAGATCTACATATTGCATGTATGAAAATTATATATAAATTATATATAAAGTATATATAAATGACATATAAATTATATATAAATTATATATAAATTATATATAAATTATATATAAATTATATATCTATGTATATGCCACTGACACATTTTAGCTTATCGTGCGTAAAGAAGACATTTTCTCGTTAAGTCTGCAATCCGACTATGCTTTAAATAGGCCTAGATATATACACTGTGTCCGGAAAAATTCCAAGGTTCTAAAATATGAATGAAAAAGCTATAGTAGATAATAATCAATTAATAAATTTAAAAACCTTTTCGATCCGTACATAATTACCAACAAAATTCTTTGTAATTTATTAACGGCCCCCGTTTAAAATGACGTCACATTGACGTATTTGAATTTTATATTTTGTAAAGAAAGTTGCTAGAAACATGGCGTTCAGCGAGGAAGACAAAATTGCTGCTGTTAGTCAGTGGCGTGTACGTCTCGAAGCTTGTGTTGAAGTCAATGGCGGACATTTTGAACATAAATTATAGTTCCATAATAATTCAGGATTAAACTGTTTTTGGAATTTTAAAAATCTATTAATGTTTACTAATTATTTTCATATTTACCATAAAGCCTTGGAATTTTTCCGGACACAGTGTATATATATATATATATATATATATATAAGCAAAAATTAAGCATGCATAACTTTACAATAAAAGGATATCCCTTAAATACAAGATCAATTGGCCATATGTATAGTTGTATACGTTATATAGGATTGCACAGATATAGATCTAACTAAGTCTTCAAAAATCATTATGAATAAGCAATCATCTACATGTATTATAAGATAAGATAAGATAAGAATATTCTTTAATTCACCAATTGCTAGCCGCATTTTGGTTTACAGACATGCACGGTACAATAAAATGAAATATAGTTAACCTACAGCGTTCTGTCTGTTGTTTATTGAATAAAACGAATATACATATATGTAAAAAAGATTATAATTATAATTTATTATAATTTATTATAAATTTATTATAAATTTTTTATAATTATATACCAATGACGAAGGCTGTCTGGAATTCTCCGGTCGTCTGGATGCCGAGAATGAATCGTAGGCAGAGGAAGAAGTAGATGTTTGGAACGAAGGAAAGACTGAACGAACAGACGAACTGAAGGACGATGGACGTCAGCAGCGCCACACGACGACCAAGCCTGGAAACACGCATGCGCACATCGGGTCATTTAGGTCAGGTCAGGTCAGGTCAGGTCAGGTCAGGTCAGGTAAGGCCAAATCAACCAACCGGAGGACAATGATCTTTTTTGCTTGTTGTAACTGTACAGAAGTGCTTCTACAACTGCACATTTTGTGTACAACTGCACGTTAAAAAAAAGCCCTGTCCCTCACTATTAGGTCTTCCTACTAACAGTGTGCAGTCGGTGTACTCATTTCGGTTGGGTTGGCTAAGGTCTGCATGTATATAGCGCCTATTTATCTCATGTTTAGTAGCCAATCAAACGACGCCATTCATTGAGTCTCTCTTGAAGTGGCGCTATATAAATTCGAAGTTTCCATTACCAATAGGTCATCCTGGTTTTCGATAATCGTCGATAAAACTCCGGCACATCTGTTGCTGTTGTTATCAGATAATGCAGACACGCAAGGTGCTCTATATAGTAGGTTATATGCATGCGAATTTCTTGCATGTCAATGCATTGAGTGCAATCATAACATATGTTGTCTTAGTTGTCAGAAGTTGCGAAGATAGTCGATGCTTTACAGATTCCCAGAGTGCACGAACGCCGGATAAGAATCTATTGTCGTCAATATGTTGCACGCGAAACAATTGACGACTCACGCGATATGAACGACAGGTCTCTTTTCGTAGGCAAACATAGACGTTTTGACAATAATTTTTGGTCCCACTATAGTTGGAGCGATCTTTCGTAGGAATATCATTGTGGTTTAAGCAACTCAACCTTTCTCTTCCGTGGAGTCCATGTGGGTTGTTGGTGACAGCGTTAATTTAGAGTTCGGGAGCACCGCTCAGACATTGAGTATTTAAATATAAATGCTCGATGACAATGAAAGTTTTAGTTCCAAACCCTCCCATGGCAGACAGTGCTTTTTTAAAGGAAATTTCAGAACCACACAATTCCTTTCATCCGTACCCATCATTCACTGTAAATTATTACCAATTGGATCACAATGAACATTTTAAACTGCCTTTAACTGTACGAAAATGGTTAGACATCTGCACAAATTCATTTGAAATTTCTCCTTTTCTGTAGAACTGCACGTTAAAAAATCCCCGCTCTCAATATACCTATTCTGTCACATCGAGCTGACGGGTTAAGCGAGGAGCTAGAAAGATAGACCCCCCTGACCACGAAACCTAAAACCATGGTCACTCACAGATATTTTGCAGGGAGCAAAACACAATTGTCACGCCTGAATTTTTTAGCAAGAGCTTGAAATATGCAAGGCATGATATTAAAAACATATATTTTCAAAGAGGTTTTAAGGTAAATTGTGAATTCCATTTTGTGTTGGCTATTATTAATTTCATAAGTGTTTTAGGGCAAATAAATTTGATAAAATCCAAAACGTAGTAGGCCTACTTAAAAACTATAGGTGTCTTTTTCAGGTCGGCAAGCGCCCATCTTTCCCAAATGTGCGTATACGGCCATGACTAAAACACTGGTCATAATATTATTAATTAAATGCAAATGCGGGATATATATACCATGCTCAATTTCCAATGCATTGATCTTCTGAGCAGTTAGTAAAGCAGCTATTTTATAGCCTATTATACCTCTTTCGACACGCGTCAATATCAGTCATCAGTCTGTGTGTAAGGCTCTGTAAGCGTGACGACTGCGCAGGTATATATAGAGTATGATATTTACCTGTCTGATAGATGACCGTAGATCAAAGTGCCGAAGATGCGACCAGCCATGTAGGTCGACTGGGTGAGCGACACAAGCCAACCTCTTGAGCAGACTAGGTCCCACTGAAACATAATTATAGGAATGAATGTAATATTATGCATTCATTAGTTCGTTCGTTCATTCTTCCATCCATTCATTCAATTCATTCATTCATTAATTCGTTTGTTCATTCATCCATTCATTCATTCAATAAATGAATTGAATTGAATTCATTCATCCATCCATTTATTCAATCATTCATTCATTCATTCATTTAATTCATGCATTCATTAATTCGCTTGTTCATTCGTCCATTCATTCATTCATTCATTCATCAATTCATTCAATCATTCATTCATTCATTCATTCGCTCGTTCATTCATCCATTCATTCATTTATTCATCCATTCATTTCATTCATTCATTCATTCATTCATTCATTCATTCATTCGTTCGTTCGTTCATTAATTAGTTAATTCATTCATTCACTTAGACATTAAATTAATTCATTCCTTATTTTAATTTCCTTTGTCTATCCTCTATCTATTTTATGTCTGTGTCTGTGTCTGTGTCTGTACGTCGGTTTGTATGTCGTATCCATACTAGTCTATTTGCTTCTGCAGTCTAATTGTAGTTCATCCATACACCCGTCCATCCAGTGCATCCACCCATCCCGGGCCATCCATCCATCCATCCATCCATCCATCCATCCATCCATCCATCCATCCATCCATCCATCCATCCATCCATCCATCCATCCATCCATCCATCCATCCATCCATCCATCCATCCATCCATCCATCCATCCATCCATCCATCCATCCATCCATCCATCCATCCATCCATCCATCCATCCATCCATCCATCCATCCATCCATCCATCCATCCATCCATCCATCCATCCATCCATCCATCCATCCATCCATCCATCCATCCATCCATCCATCCATCCATCCATCCATCCATCCATCCATCCATCCATCCATCCATCCATCCATCCATCCATCCATCCATCCATCCATCCATCCATCCATCCATCCATCCATCCATACATACATACATCCATCCATCCATCCATCCATACATACATCCATCCATCCATCCATCCATACATACATCCACCCATCCATCCATCCATCCATACACATCCATCCATCTTCTATCCATTCTCCCTCCAATTCCTTCTTACCTCGGTGACTATTGTCGACTTATACTGACTCGTGTCATACATCCAAGACCGACATTCCACAAGGTCGCCGCTCTCCGAATCGTTCCAGCTTCCATCCTTCCCTCTCCACTCAGTCTCTTCCATTCCAGACCTTGGAGACGCAAACTGTTGGCACCGACTCCTCCTCATTCCACCCTTTCCATCCTTCTCCCAAGGAACGGTGAGGTTAAGCATGACCTCGAGGGAAGCGTTCGTCTCATTACCCGTCGGGGGTGAGCATTGGTAGGGGGGTCTGGCCGCCCAGAAGACGAAGCCGAGGTTGTTGAAGGCCGTCGAGAAAGCAACGAAGCAGACGGCAAAGACAACGCGACGCTGATAGGAACCGAACTGACAACCGTAGCTGACCAGCAGATCGTCTAAACCTATGGGACATCAACCAGCAGGTCATTTAAACCTAGGAGACATTAACCAGTATACACCGTGATTCAAAAAAAAGTAAGCCAATTTATTTTTCATATATCTCCAATGCCTGATAACATATCACGCTAAAATTTTCCAAATATTTAGAGAATTGGACCAAGAATATGATTCCAAAATTTCATGAGATAAAGTTGAACGGATAAAAAGATATGTATCTTTCAACTTCATATGCCGAAATTTCAGTTTACAAGCAATTTTCTGTTAGATTCAATAAAATGTAAGTCAAACTGTTTTTCTTATATCTCTAATGCCTGATGACTAATCATGCTAAAATTTTCCAGATATGTAGAGAATTGAATAACTACATGATTCCCACAGTTTGTTTTGATTATTTAATTAAATAAGATGCTCAAAATGTCCTCCTCCTGCTTGCACGCAAGCCTGGGGGCGCTGGCGCCATTGAGCAACAGTATCGTCGATTATTCTCTGGTCCAGGTCATCCCACACTTCCATCAAGCGCTGCTTCAGATCGTTTATATCATGGATTGTTGTCTACTCGGTCTTGCATCAAGCTCCACACGTTATGGTCGACATGATTCATATCTGGGCTGTTCGGAGGCCATAATGTGGGAGAAATGAAGTCTGGCGTCTCTCTTGTCAGCATTTCAATGGTTTCCTTGGCTCTGTGGGCTGGGGCAATGTCCTGTTGGAAAAAACCAGCCTTCTGGGGGCTAGATTTCTGATTACAGAGAGAGGATGTTGTGACAGCAGAACGTCGCGATAATAGGACCCATTAATTTTACTCCAGGGTCACTGAAGACCAAAATCGGGAACTATCAAGCGTCGAAACCGCAAAGAACACCATAACAGACTTGCTGAAAACTGAAGTTTCGGGAGATGAAGTTGAAATATTCATATCTTTCTATCCGTTCAAATTTATGACCTGATATTTTGGAATCCCATTCTTGATTCAATTCGCTAAATATTGGGAAAATTTTACTATGATTAATTATCAGGCAATAAGGATACTGAAAACGTTTGACTAACATTTTATTGAATCTAGCAGAAAATTGCTTGTAAACCGAGATTTCGACATATGAAGTTGAAAGATACATATCTTTTTATCCGTTCAACTTTATCTCATGAAATCTTTGAATCATATTCTTGGTCCAATTCTCTAAATATTTGAAAAAATTTGGCGTGATATGTCATCAGGCATAGGAGATATATGAAAAATAATTTGGCTTACTTTTTTTTGAATCACGGTGTAGATCAGCTTAACCTGTAGGAGACATTAACCAACAGACTGATCATCCGTGTGGGGCGCCGTGGTGTAGTGGTGGCGTCGTTGCCTTGGAGCCGGAAGGTTTGAGGCTAGAATCCACCTCAAGTCACCGCGTAGGGACCATGCAGCATGTCCTTCACTCGCAATTGCTCTGCGCTTCGGCGTGAAACTCCGATGCAGTGTCCGCTCTGCAGTCGGGAGCGCCTCTGAGTAGTGAGCTTGAAGGGGCGCTATAACAAGTGCACATATATACATACATGTACATACATACATACATACATACTGTAACATACATACCTACATCTAAACCTAGGTCCTATAGGAGACATTAACCAGCAGATCATCTAAAATTCTAAATCTAGGAGACATTGACCAACAGATCATCCAAATTCTAAACGTAGGAGGAGAAGGGGAGGAGGAGGAGCTTGATTGTTTTGTCGTTGGTGCTATTCTCGCTATCGTTGTTGATGATGATGACGACGATGATGACAACAACTACAAACGCTTTATCGACCGTGCGACTTCGACCCTGTTTATTTATCAATATAAATACGAGAGGCGCACGTGGGCCCATTCAATTAAACATAGAATACCCCCCCCCCCCCCTACAAAAAACGTGGTGCTGAATATGCATGGTATATCCCATCTGTCAGCTTGTGACAATCGTTTAAATATGAAGACAACACAGCATACGAAAGTTCATTAAATTCGCCACTTTAGACTTAGACTTACTTTTAGGTCGACTTCTCAACTTGTCGTCGCTCGTCGTTAGTTTTTCTTCCGTCATTTCTTCCATCGTCGAATATTCCTCGCAGTTCGGACGACTTGAGGTTCGTTCGTCTTTCTATGGATTAAAAAACCCGATTCGTTCTATTAGGCCTATACAACATTAGTCTGTACCATCGTTTGAGACTTATGCGATTTGCGCGTTCGTTTAGATGTTTCCTGCTCTGTAAAATAGATAAATTCTTGTATCGGCTCCTAAAAGGGGACAATTTAATAATTTTCTGCCTTAATTATAGATAGGCCTATAACCTGTTTGGACTTGGGCACTTTGTGGATAAGCCAATTTCACTGTCATTTAGATTTTTATCGTCATTTAGGGTTTAAACTTCAATTCCTCTCATCTTAAAATTTTTATTTGGCCGCGCTCGGTTTGGGAGCGCCTCTGAGTGGTCCCACTCAAGAGGCGCAATACAAATTGTCGTAATGAATGAACGTGTGAATGAAATCGAGAGGGAACGAATTTATAAACGCTTTGCCCGTGAATAGGTTGAAGGCCTATAATTCTTTTCTATTATAATACATATTGAGCACTCCATAATAGGCCTATATCTTGTCTGTCCTCTTGGTTTCCTATAAGACGCTTCACTCTTCGCTGCTTAATCATCCATACGCCCGACTGTATTCATGCGCAGAACTTTATTTTATCCGCACGTTTCCGAAGCCACAGTGTCAAACGCGCATAACTCTACAGCCAAAACCTTCGAAAATGTATCAACAGTTGCTCGAAACAGGGACAAAAAATTTACAACTAATCAGTTTTAGAACAAATATTTATCTCTATGTTACTATGTTTTAACCGAAGAAACGTAGCACGGCGTTGCATGAACGCTAGGCCTACCTGTTCCCGTAAGTTACCGACTAGCGACCTATAAGCTTATTATATACTCCGCTCAGGCGCTTAGAGTCTGCTGCTCGTTTACTAAGCGCTGAACGGACCCTAGCAGCCGCCGTCAGTTGCAGTCTGACTCCGGGTGGGGCATTGCACTCAGCGCTTGCCAGCATCTCAGCGTTCTCATGGCTAACAGGTCAGAGTGGATGATGCGATGACTCACCGAGTCACAGCTTTACCTAAGTACATTGGTGGCATTCGCTACGGACTCCGATCTCACTCCGAAACTGACCAACGACCCATAGACCTATATAACATTATATATAATTATATATATATTATATATGATGTTTTATATCACATCATTATCATGCTATATCATTATCATATCATACCATATCATTATTATAATTATTATATTATAATATTATTATACTAGCTGGGGTACCCGACGTTGCCCGGGGATTTTAGGATTCTGGCCGTTCCCCGCCAATCCCTCTCTCCGTCCCTCCTCCTCCCACCCTCCCAACCTCCCTCCCTCCCGTCCTCCCTCCCTCCATCCCTCCCTGACCCCACCACACCCACCACACTCCAACCTCACACGGTACGCCACTCGTGAAATCCGGACTGGCAAAAGCGCTGGCCTTAAACACCTCTAAAACAGTGTCAACCGCTGCTTTTATGCGTATGGGACCGAAAGAAAAGTGCTGTCTTAAGCCTGTGAGGAAAACGGCCAACAGGGAAAATGAGGGTTTTTGCCCCCACCCTAATCCATGCGTCCCAATCCCAGATACCTATTCCATGCGTCCCAATCCAAGGTACCTTTTTTCGAGATTTCAGCGGATGACCAGAATTTTTTTTCCGTCAAAAGATGGAAATTTTTCGGTCCGTCCCCCCCCCCAACTCTCCGCCCAGGTCTCCGCCACTGGCAACAGCATATATAATATATATGTATATATATGTGTGTGTGTATATATATATATATATATATATATATATATATATGACGTACAGCAGACTATGGCGTAGCAACAGTCTATGACGTAAAACAGACTATGGCGTAGCAACAGCATATATATATTTGCATATATATATATATATATATATATATATATATATATATATATATATATGACGTACAGCAATGCGTACAGCAGACTATGGCGTAGCAACAGTCTATGACGTAAAACAGACTATGGCGTAGCAACAGTCTATGACGTAAAACATACTATGACGTGGCAACAGTCTATGACGTAAAACAGACGTACTATGGCGTAGCAACAGTCCATGTCCTAGAACCTAGTGCCAGTCCCTAGCCTGGAGGACGGGCAACTCGATCTGTTATCAAACAGTGTTGTTAAAAAAATCAACTAAAATAGTGTACACAATAAACTTAACTCAATTAAATATTCAACTGTCTTCTTTTGCTAATTATAATTTTATCTTCAAGTCTAAGACCATTAATTTTTAAAAATGAGATTAAATGAATCTGGGGAAAGCTAGCGATGTCGAGCAGATAAGGGGTACGTAGGTTGTTAGAGCCTTCGGATGCTGGCAAGACTCTCAAGTACAATGGTGATTGTACGGGGATACCTCCCTGCACTGATCCTATAGGGACATCGTTTAGTAAGACCAGACGAACAGAAATTGATTGCTATTCAGCCAAGTCCAAAGCAAGGGAGGCTCCGAACAGTCCAAAGGAAAAGCCAAACACGTTTCTAAGTCACTCCACATTCCTGTCTGTCTACAATTACAATTATTATAAACTAGCTGGCGTTGCCCGGGAAATTTAGAATTCGACCCGCTCCGACCACAACCCCACCACACCCACAATACCACACCACACTCCAACCTGCACCGGTACGCCACCTGAGAAATTAGGGTTTTCGGGAAAATTTCCTCGTCCCACCCCTCCACCCCATCCTCCACCTTATATCATATTATATCATATTATATCATATTATCATGTCATATTTATATACACACATGATTATGGTATCCGGACTTTACCCCCGGCCCATTACCCCCTGCCATTACCCCCTGCCATTACCCCCCGCCCATTACCCCGTAGGACATTACCCCCTGCCATTACCCCCCCCCGGTCTCTTATGTATTTAGGTCCAGTGTATGCATGCATGTATGTATGTAATATGTATGTATGTAAGTACGTATGTATGTATATATGGTGCATGTATGAATGTATGTATGCATGTATGTATACGTATGCATGTATGCATGTATGTAAGTATGTATGTATAGGTATGTATGTGATACATAAAATACATACAAACGTAAGTACGTACGTACGTGCGTGCGTACATACGTACATGTACATGTACATAGAACATACATGCATGCGTATATACTTACATAAGAATTTGCAATGCATACATAGTGGCATACATGTATACTTACATGCATACTTAAATGCATGCTAAAATACTTACATACATGTATACCTAACTGCATACTTACATACATACTCACATACAAACATACATGCTGATATACATACTCACTTGATACTTACATACATACTTGCATACATGCATACATACATACATACATACATACATACATACATACATACATACATACATACATACATACATACATGCATACATGCATACATACACTGGACCTAAATGTAAGGAGACGGGGGGGTAATGGCAGGGGGTAATGTCCTACGGGGGTAATGGGCGGGGAGTAATGGCAGGGGGGTAATGGCAGGGGGTAATTGGCCGGGGGGTAAAGTCCTAGACCCCATGATTATATATGCATGCATACCTTATATTAATACATACATAGATCTATGTATGATGATAATCATCACCTATCCTGCTCTGTCTTTCTTTTCACAGAGTCTTCCCTTTACTATAACGCCCTGACAATCGTAATCTACAAACTACTAAAGCGCCACTCGATAGCCAAGCGCGGGGCACCTGCTTATTCACGAGCGTTGCATTGAGTCAGAAGGGTTGTCTGCAAGAGTAGGGCCCACTTCAAAGGAGGTTCGAGCTCGGTTGCCAGATCGAAGATCAGAGAATGTGGAGCAGCTGCTTACAGTGGGGGGTTGGTTGTCGTCTGGGTCGGGAATTGTGAAGTGGATGAGTGGATGAGATGGAATAAGGATTCTTGAAGAGGTGTGGCTTCAACTTCGGCTGAAAAGTCCGAGGTGTCATGACTGGAGGAGCCTGACAACAGATTAGAATTAGATTTTGTTTGTTTATAGGCTATGTGCACTTGTTATAGCGCCCCTTCAAGCTCTCCTACTCAGAGGCGCTCCAGAATATAGCACAGACACTGCATCAGAGTTTCACGCCGAAGCGCTGAGCAATTGTGAGTGAAGGACTTGCCCAAGGTCCCTACGCGGCGACTTGAGGTGGATTCGAACCTGCAACCTTCCGTCTGCAAGGCAACGAGCATACCCACTACACCACCGCGCCCCACAAGCTGTAATGGGCCTAGACCTACTGTGCAACTGTGCCAACTACCAACGGCACTGTGTAAGCGTGTATACGTTCACTTTCACTGACAAGACCGCTAATGCAAAGTAGTTTCAAATACACAAAGTTTGCTTGCGGTAAGACAGACATATTTTTTTTATAGTTTTTGTCTTACTTCAACTTCATGTCGAAGATGCACACTCTCCTCGTCCTCCTTATTCTGCTGACCCTCTTGATCTCTTCGTAGGTCGGTCTCGAACCCCATTATTGTTCATTAATCCTGCATCGGGATTCGGGAGAGTTGAGTTCTTCGCTGTGGAATGACCTTCCACCTGCAATAATTCATAGCAGAATTCTGTAGGGAATTTCACCTGCTGCTGTCATGCACGAAGCGCTTCTGAATAATTGCTCTGGGCCGTCCATAAATGACGTCACGCAATTCAGGACGATTTGTGACTCTCCCCATCGTAACGCGTCGATACAAAATTCATATGATATCATATCTAGTAAGGGGGCGTCACATAATGTTATCGTCACAAGTGCGTGCCCCTCTCATCTGGGTGCATGGCGTCATTTATGGACGGTCCATCTGCTGAAAGAAGCGTTTTACAATTGATCATAATTACATGTAAAGATTAAATTCGTTAATAATATTTTAGATTAGACTAAAATAGACTATAGACTTCACTAGATTAGATATTAGATTAGACTGAATTAGATTGGATCAAATTAGAATATAATTTGTCGAACAACGAACAGTGCAATTATCAACTCGTCCGGAAGTGCGCGTCAGTGACCACAGTAGGGTTACTGTTCCCAGGTGCATGCCCTCGATTATAAAATCCAAACTGCCAAAGTATTCTTTGTCTGTGTCATAGTAGCCTACTTCGCGGGTGTAGCCTACGTTTCCAGTCGCCATAGACCAGGGCTGTTTTTAAGGAATTTTTAGAACTGCACAACTCCTTCTTTTCCTTCCCATTCTCCATGGTAAATTACTTTCCAATCGGAGGACAATAACCATTTTTGGAAAGTTTTAACTGTAAAGAAGTTCTTCTACAACTGCACTAATTCATTTGGAACTGCACATTTTGTGTGCAACTGCACGTTAAAAAAGCCCTGCCTAAGACCCGAACTGTCCTATTAGCGAATTAGCCTTCAGATTATTCAGAGGCAGACATTAGGACTAGGCCTATTGGCCCTATCTATAGGTCTATATTTACACCTACCGTTAAAATGAGACGAATAATAATTCAACTTAATTCTGACTCGACGTGCATGACATCCGTTTACAATTAAGACTCGACAACTTAACAAACCGTCCAAAACATTCAGCAACGTCAATAAAACTCTTCAGTCCTGACTTTCAGCGTGTAAAAGCTAAGGATTGAAGCATTGTATACCTGCAACCTGTGTTATACAACGGTACTTATACAGCACAAGTAACACGGTACCGGGTAGTTGTAATTAAGTCTTGTAACACAGGTTACACAGGTTACACGGTAATTGTGTAGACCTACTTTGCAGCAACCAGCTATGGACCACCAAAGTCCAACTCATCCGGTGTGTGTGTGTGTGTGTGTGTGTGCGTGCGTGTGTGTGCGTGTGTGTGTGTGTGTGTTGATGATGATGACACCGTTAGGTTTAACATATTTTTTTTAACTATTGCCCAAGTAGATGCCATAAAAACATGGATTGTCCTATAACAATAGAATCTTTGATCACTTTGAAGTACAGTTCAAGAGTATACGCTACGTCCGATGTGTGTCCAACTGGTCATAATATAACAGCATATAAAATTTTTAATGTTGAATGAATTTGTTTGTATGTGCACTTGTTATAGCGCCCCTTCAAGCTCACTACTCAGAGGCGCTCCCGACTGCAGCGCGGACACAGCATCGGAGTTTCAAGCCGAAGCGTACAGTATGAAAGGAAACTTTAGGAGGCTGTTATAAACTAATTTAATCTGAAGTACTCTCGCCGTCTCGTCCCGGAGACCTGGCGAACACATAAATGAAAGTTTATGTTGATACGGAGTCTCTCTATCTGTTTCTGTGTCTGGCTCACTGTCTGTCTGTATGCTTGTATGTCTCTCGAGTCTGTCTCTCTGCCTTTGTCTCTAACCGCGCAATGGACCCATTTCCATGTAGTGGCCGAAGTGACTCAAATTAATCTAAAAGTTAAAACCGGATTTTCTTGTCGTAGCTATAGTCTCGTACGTATATGTCTATTCGTAATCGTAATGTCGAGATGTCTACAGCGCCGACAAAAGCGTTTCATCTTTACAAATCAATACACATTCAAAACTTTAAAACTCTACCTGCGTGTTTCAATTTCATTAGTTATATTGAAAAACAAATGCACCCTAAACCTGAAATTAGACCTTCTCGAGTATTTCATATGTGATCGTATCTCGTTAATAATGCAGTCAGCAGTCAGCACAGCATCAAAGATCCATAAATAGATCTATTCTAATGCGCGTCGCGTATTTGTTTAGATCTATGTAGAGAGGTTGTTGGTCAAACCGGTGTGTCCCATTGCATCAGACGTGCTTCTTATGATCCGGCGTGGATGTCGAGTAGGGCATGATAATAATTGAAAAGTCTCGCAATAATTTTCCTAATTGTTGAAAATGCCTACTGTAGGATTAAAGCGAGACGTGCTGTTCAGCATTTTGGGCCGTTCATACTGTAAGCCGATGGTTTGAAATGTAGTGGTTTATGTAGCGCCGGGTTACTTCATCATGGAATGTTATGTCTCCGATGAAGTTTTATGTGACACAAGTGCTGGAATATATCCATGGGCTAACTCTGCAAGATGGTCATCGGGTTCAAAAATGGTGTGATTTGTGACACAAAGTGTGAAGTTGACACTGGAGAGTGTGCAGTTGTTGTCAGTTGTGTGGAATGTGGTGAATTTTGTATACTAGGCCACCACGATTTCATCATAATACCTGACATTTTACATGCCTGTTAAATACAGTCTGAGGAAGAGTGTGCGGTTGACATTTCTGTGTTTTGGTGGATTTTTAAAATTCATGCTGCACCTTAAGTTTAAGAAACAGTCTGGTTTTCTTCAATCACACCTCAGATTGACAGGACAAGTGCTCCATGTTTCAATCCCTCCCACAATGTGCATGTGATGATGTGTTGTTTAAGTAAAATTGACAATAACCAAGACGGGTTGTTATTTAGTTCTGGTTTGTAATAATAACCTCTTATTGATCGTGGCAACTGTTTGCCATGAACGAGGCATCATTGCGTCATCGTACTCCTTCATTTGTCTGGTTTTAAGATATCCAAAGAGCTCTGAATATTTATTTATGCAAGGTTCTGACAGATTAGTCATCAAATTTATCTTATTCTAGGTAACTTGATCATTTAATTATCTTCTGTAATTCTAATGTTGTTTGGTGACAATTGACTGTTTCCTTTATCTTTTTAGCCGAAGATGAGTTCAATGATCTTTGCTTTGACTTTGGTCTCGAACTTGATGAAGTGGTTTGTGACGAATTTAATTACTCTTTATACTTTGATCTGATCTCTGCATTGCACAAATTGAAGTTTGTTTTGGTTTATAAAGTTTGAATATCTTGTAAAAAAAGGTTTTTTTTGGAATAAATTGTAAAGTTTTATGTGTGGGTTTTTATTGAATATTGATGAAATATTTAGGAATGAAAAGCTCCATTTTGCCGTCGTAGCGATATAATTATATGGAAATAAATGTTCTTGATTTGATTCTGAGAATGGATCGATGTATGATGAATACTTGTAGATGATTTTTAATTTTTCTCATCAGGTAATTTTTTAAAATATATTTTTAGAGTAATTATTGAGACTTTGATGTTTTGATAGTTATGTAAATATTGCTTTTTAGACTTCAGAAAAAGAAATGATTAGTAAAGAGCAGGGCACAGATAAGGCAGAAGGAGCCTCGGATGTCATTATTTTCAAGATTGACGTTCCTGCCAACAGGTTTCTGATCTATTTAACATTTCTAGTTAAGGGTAGTGCTCACGAACTATGTGAAGATGTTTATTTTTATTAGCCTGCTGAAATTATTTTTAGTTCACCGTCCAGGCAGCAGATTATAGTGAATTTTTGTTGTTGGAAATTTGGGGATGGTGTGCGACTGTGCGTGTGTTTGGAAACATCCATCCTGGTGGTTGTATGGCTGGATGGACGGATGAATGGACAGAAGGAAAATGGGCGGATGGATGAATGCATAGATGCATGCACAGATGAATGCATCAAGGTGCACGGATGAATGGTCTGAACCAGCAATGAAAAAGTTTCTTCCTTCGTCTTACATATCTCTGATAGTTGTAATATAAAATCGCTAAAGAGAAAAATTCCTTTTTAGTTGACTTGAATTTTAGAACTTGCTGAATGAATATAGAGATTCTGTAGAGCCTCTAAATCAATATGTGCCTCTGACGTTTATTTGTTCAAGTCCAATTTTCTACTCCTGGTTACAACTGGACTCCAGAGTTTTAAAAAACTCAGAGTTTGTTGTGCAGAATCATTTTGTCCCTGGGTAAACTACTGTTTTTAGGTTTTCTTTTCTCGCTGTACCATGTTTTACCAACGTATCGCTATCTGCACTTATAACACGTGTCTGCACGATGCACATCTTGCTTTGGCTCATCGAATGTCTTCATGTGTCATAATATTACATATTTGTACCTAGTACATTCACCACATCGGTACTTAAATGAGTTTCAGCATTTATGAAAGACCGGCTTTTAAATGACGCTGCTGTTTATAATGCGTTGATTGTTTTTGTCCCCGTTTACCTGCATTTAATTGGGATTTTGTGCTTATGAGACATTTACGTTGTTGCACTATATTGGAAGCAGCACTTGTATAAAAGTGAGTGACTAATTGTCGGTTAAAAAAGTTTACTTGGCAATGATTAAGGTTTTTCTGATTATTGCAGGTATGACCTTCTCTGTGTTGAAGGTCTTACAAGAGGTCTGCTGATATTTCAGGAAAAGTAAGTGGCTACGCTTTTAAGAAATTTTCCATCTATTTTGCACTTATTGCCTCATAATTGCTTATACTTCTGTATATATTAATAATTTTTTGTTTTATTTATGTGGTAGCATTCGTCTTTGCGTGTGGGGTTTTCATTTGTCAGTTGCCTAGAGCTTGCATTGCAGTGTGGTTAATAAATTGTGCCGCAAGTTGTGCGATGCTGAGGCAATGATGCCAGTTTATTTTTTTGCTTTAGTTGAGTGAGAATGATTTGGTACATAAAAAAATTATATTTACCCATGAGCAATAGAGTGCTTCTAACATTTTATTTAAGACCTTTTTTCTGCTACACAATAAATTTTGGCATGTGCTGAATAGCAGTGGAACGTACCTATGTTCATGCTGCAATTCAATATCAAATTTTGTTGTTCTGTAACTAAGTACAGTGGATTGAAGAGAGAAGCACAGAACAGAGAAAAATGGCGTTATTGGACATACGAACCTGCCTGAGGGCAGAGAACGTAAAGAAGAAGTAACTAAGTGCATCTCTCCTGCCATACAAATGATTTACAGTTTTCTTGCTGATTTAACATTGTACAATGTACATGGCTCATGATTTTCTTTATTTGTGTCCTAGTTTCTTGTGTGTAAGTTAATTTGTTTAAACAATAACAGTCATATTATCATTGCCCATGTATTGAGTTTGTGACAGGTGTCTTCCATTGTTGAATTTATAATTCCTTCATCGAATTCTGTATGCTTCTGCAATTGTCGTCTGTCTATCTGTCTATGCGAGTGCTTGGGTTCTGTGTATCAAGTGAAAATAATTGTTATGTTATTGTTTTGCATTTTTTTTCTCTAGGCTTGAAGCTCCGATTTACAGAATGATTCAGCCGGCTGAAAACAGTGTTCAGCAGCTAATCGTCCGTCCATCTGTAAGTGTTAGCTGTGCAGAACAATTTAATTCAGCTACTCAGTTGCTGGCATTCTGTGAATTTAAATTGTAGGAAACAACTTAAATTCAGAGACATTCATTCATTCATTTAAACAATCTGTACAGCACTCCTTCAATAAATCGGCTCAGAGGCGCTCCCAGCCCAACTGCGGCAATACAAGATAGATTTCAACTTGTAAAATGTATTGGCATTATTTCTGGGGAGTAAATGCATCTCCAATGGAAGTCCATTCCACGCAGATGGGCCAACTATCGAGAATGCGCAACACTGTCTAGTTGAGGTGCTAGCTAGATGTGAGGAATTGCTGCCATCACAAGGATTGTTTCCTTTTAAATCGAATTGGCTGGAATAGAATAGTTTAAGTTATCTTTCAATAAAACCTATTCTTTCTGTTCTTCGATGAATTTTGTGTTCAAGTAATGCTTTTTTTTCGACGGTCTCCTCTTGAAGAAGATATCATCTCTAAAAATTTGTGGATGTTTTTCAAATTTTTTAGACGGCAGCTGTCAGGCCATTTGCTGTTGCTGCCATTCTGCGAGACATCACTTTCAATCAGGTTGGCAAAAAATCTATGAGAGCTTCATTGTTTGAATTTCATATCTTAAAATAGAATTTTTATTTGTCATGAAAGCCCTTGCTGTCTTGATGTTGTCTTTAAAAATCAAATAAATCTGATTGATTTGCTTCTGGTCAAATATGGTTGGAAGCATCGTTAAAAAAATCGTTCAGAGTTTCGGAAAGTTTTAGTATAAATTATTGTAGAAGGATTTGAATGGGATCCTGTAGACATAGCCATCTATAAAACACGTTTGTGAAGTTATTGTAGGGTGCTATATAAATGTCTATAAACATTCATGCATGCATGCATACTGTGCTTGTATCTCTGTATTTCTGTGTGTATATGCAGGATCGCTATCAGAGCTTCATAGATTTACAAGATAAGCTGCATCAGAACATTGGAAGGTACAAGTCATTTTGACGCTGATTTTTTTAATATCATTGGCATGCTGAACACAGCGTATGTTGGTTCGTCTGGGTACAATGGTGGACTTTTGTTGGTAACTTTGGGCACCTTCCAGTCCTTTGAAATGTCTTCGTAAATGTCTGATTTGACTATTATATTTTTGTACCGGTATATTCGCAATGAGTGTTTTTAAGAAATGGTGGTGCGCTTGAGAGGCGAAACCTCTATTGAGTAGATGACTTGAGTTCTTTCGTGGAATGTGTTTTGAAGCAGGGCTAATAGAAGCAATTCATGCAGTGCCTCATAAGTTGCCTAATGAATGTTTAAAATATGATTTCTGATTTATATAATTTTTATTATAGAAATCCTTTAAGGCTTCGTGAATATTCATGTATTGAGATAAATCCTTTTTAGATGCTTTATGAATATTCATGTATTGAGATAAATCCTTTTTAGATGCTTTATGAATATTCATGTATTGAGATAAATCCTTTTTAGATGCTTTATGAATATTCATGTATTGAGATAAATCCTTTTTAGATGCTTTATGAATATTCATGTATTGAGATAAATCCTTTTTAGATGCTTTATGAATATTCAGTTATTGAGATAGATCCTTTTTAGATGCTTTATGAATATTCATATGTTATGTACATTACAATGCATTTGGAGAGATTCAGTTTAAGACTTTGCAAATATTCATGTCCATTGAGCTACCTTGATGTCTGTGTGGTGCCTTTAAGGATCCTACAGCTGCAGAAATTACATGGAGTGCATACGTTTGCATGTATTGTTATAGGCAAAGGTCGATTGTTGCAATCGGAACACATGACCTTGACACAATCCAAGGTCCTTTCTTCTACGAGGCGCTTCCTCCGAACGACATCCGCTTCAGACCACTAAACCAAGCGAAGGAATATACGGCCGTTGAACTGATGCAGCTCTACTCTGTAAGTATTTGTGTCATTGTATTGTATTGTTTTGTGTTGTATATCAGTTGCATCTTAGTGAGATTATGTGCTTTGATGTGTATGCGCCCTGTGTCACTGTGGTCAAGCTGTGCCAGCGTCTGACTGATGAGTAATTGATACAGAGGTTGAGGTTGAAAACCTGACAGGGTAGAAATTTTTTCATCTCTAGATGTCATTCCCCCATCCCCTGCACGTCTAGCAAACTCAGCTGTAATGATTGGACTGCCATGCAACTGTAAGTAGGAGGATCAGAAGGTGAGTGAGAGGACTGTCTGCTCACCTTCATCTGTTGGGGATAGGACGATGAAGTCCGTAACTCTTCTTCGTAATGGTGGCGGCTTGAGGAATGGCTCTCATTTTCTTCTTCATGGTCCATAGTTGTTGATGGGAGAGGAAAGGAAATGGGAGAAATGACTTTGCTGAACAAGCATGAGATGCTTTACATAGAAAATAAGCATACTGGTACTCTCTTAAATGCAACTTGGAAAGTGCTGACTTTTGTCTCATATAACTTATTGCTTTAAAAACCAAAAGTTCCTTTCATCATAAGCCTGAGAGCAAAGCCGTGATTCATATGAATAAGTAGCTGGTACTCTTACTGGTGCACTTAACTGGTGGCAATAATCAATGAAACATTGTAATATTGTACGGTGTTATCTCTTTGTTGACGTTACCTTGTTGTTCAAGATTCATCCCTGTCCTCCTGTGCACATCCTCTATCCATCGGGTCCTCAGCCGTCCTCTTCTCCTCGTACCCTCTCCATTGTTGAAGTAGTAATTAGCATTTTTAATCAGGTACTATGATAAGACAATATGTAGTTAGAGTTTTGACGTAACGCTGTAACAAGCACGTGCATCTGCCACTGAGATGTTGTCTATTGTTGTTGTTGTTGTCGTTTGTTAGACGGATAGTCATTTGAAACATTACCTTCACATCATTCAAGACAAACCTGTCTATCCGGTCATCAAAGACAGCAACGGTGTCGTTCTTTCAATGCCACCAATCATCAATGGTAAGCCGTCGGGTTTTTTTTAGAGGTCTGTGTTGTCTGACTTTCCGCGTGTGTGGAATTCCAGTTTGTGGTGAGGTCTTTGCAGCATAGTGTTATATTCTGATAAGATTTAGCACCTAACTTGTATTGCATTGTATTGTATTTCAAACATTTATAGGACTCCTCTTTTGGGTGAACCATTCAGAAGCACTCCATGCATTGTATTTTATTCAAACATTTATGAGGCTCCTCTAGATGGGTGAACCGTTCAGAAGCACTCCCCCCCCCCCCCACAACACCCCCCCCACACAAACAAGTGCGCATGGCCACAGGAGAAGAAATAGATTTGATAAAGAGCTACTTTAATACAGATGAATGATTCTTGCTGTGGCTGTTTTTACATTTATTTAAATTGTCAGTGTCCGAGTTTGAATTTGAAACATGTAAATTAAATGCGTGCCGTAGAATTCTGGCTTATTAACCAGGTAGGTACATGTATGCATCTTTCTTAGCAATTTTCATTCATCCATAGCAATGCATTACCATAACATTTTGAGAGTACTTTATTCTATCTTGATGATACAGCAACATGTTTAAGACGTTACTAGCATACATTTGAACAAACTTTTATTTCAGGCGATCACACGAAGATCACACTGAACACGAAGAACGTCTTCATCGAATGCACAGCCACCGATCTCAACAAGGCTAAGATCGTTCTCGACACAATTGTCTGCATGTTCAGCCAGTATTGCCAAACACCATACCGGTGACTGATACTTTCAGATACCATTTCATAAGAGAAGACCTTGCTGTTGAGCAATGTTTGATATATTTGTACTTTTTGAATTTGCTAGTTCATTCCAGAAATTAAATGGCATCTCTTCAAGAAACCTAGACCTACTCAGACGCTGCAAGTCCAGCCATGGTTAAATAGAAAGGACTTGAGCAAATAATAGGAAGTGGGCAATTTATTCTTGGAGCAGTTAGTGTAGAACCATCAGGAGCTCATTGTTAGTGGAACGAGAAAAGAAGTCAAAAGAATTTTGTTGGATTTTTTTGTGAACTATTACCTTACAAATAATTTCAGTTTAAATACAGTTGCTTTCTGAGTGTTCCTGAAGTTGTTTTTGGATGTGTTATGCAGGATTTTATGTCTGTTTTCTTTATTTAGCTCCTGTATGTGCCTCACCAAAGTGCTGTTTTGCAATTTTTTCATTGTATTTTTCAGAGTGGAAGGCGTTAAAGTTGTTGCTCCAGATGGATCACAGTTTGTTCATCCTGTAAGTTCTGAATCTGCTTTGTTGATTAAGTTTTTGAACTGCTATAAAACGTTGAACTGCTTCTAGATGTGCATCTAAGGAAGGCAGCGCTGAAGTTCGGCCATGTTGTACAGTTCGTAAGTACTGTTCAGCTGTGACTTTTATCGAAGAACATGGAGAAGATGAACGCTGTCTAACCAGACATTTATATGGAGCCTTGTCGTGGTCAATCACAAGTGGATTTCACATGGTCTGAGATTTAGAAGTTTAAATAGGTTTAATCTCATTTTTAGATGTGCTGAATGATTCTCTAGATGCATGCACTTTTGTTATGTATTCAAAAGACCCTGTTTCAAGTACATACCCTATATCATGCATAGTTACATATGTACATGCATATGTGATTGCATGCATAAGTGCATTGGGACAGATTGACCTGGGGTGACATTTAGTTGAGCTTTCCATTTTGGATTTGGCATGGAAACTTTGGGAGGGCCTTAAGAAATTTGACTGCCAGGTTTATTTACATTTTCAATGTCTTGCTACTTTCAACTAAATGTAATGTTCAGTCAACAATAACGTTTCAGTTTGCTCACAGTTGGGATTTGCTATAACTGCTGCACATGTTTGTTTATTTTTTGCTGCCTTGACTTATTTTCAGGAGTTGCCGTATCGAAAAGAAATTGTTCTGGTCGAAGATATGAACAAAAGCATCGGAATCAAGTGAGCGTCTTTGGCCATTCCAGTCGTACTGAAAGCTTTTTCTGGTTTCAGTCTGTTCTTCGGTGATTAGTATGTGGTGATGATGAGGATAAAGGTGATGAAGATAAAGATGATGGTGGTGGATAGTTACTCTGTAGTAACCTTGATCAGGTCCTTAAGTTGTGGTTGCTTAGCACCATCAATTCTGCCGTGTGCGCGCGCGTGTGTGTGTTCTTAACTGTGGAAGGAGTGCGATATCAAATGCAGTTGTCTTGTATTTTAGGATCATGGTCTTCATGATGATAATGACCATTATCATTATCTCTCTTTGTTGTTGTTATTATTAGGCTCTGTTGTTGTGTGCATTGTATATTGAAGTTACTGCAACATATTCTGAAGTATCTATCTTTGTTTACATTGTCTGACAACAATGGCATTAATTATAACTCTAAAACGATGCTGAAGTGCATATAATATATATCAGAATATTTTATCAAAGGTGCATTTGTTCTAGGGAGAGTGCTAGCCATTTGGCACAGTTGCTGACAAAGATGTGCTTACCATCAATTGTCGTCGGTGATGGTCGCAGCATTGAGGTTGACGTTCCACCAACCAGACATGGTCAGTACAAGTGGTTGCTCTCTTTTTGTAAAGCATCTGCGGTTGACTCCTTAGTTTTTCATGCAGTATTATGTCTGTTAGTTGTGTCTAGTCATTGCATGCTTGATCTAACTTTCATTGTTAAATTAGCTGTTTAGTTTATTCAAATCACTTTCAATATCAGCCAAAACATTTACTTGTGCTTTCCGTGACATTTTCATTGAAAAGCAAAGAATTGAACCAAAACCTGGCTCTTGCGGACTTGATTTGAAAGTTTGTTGTCAGTGTAATTCTCTGGGATACAAATGGAGCCGATATCTTAAATGGTTTTCTACCAAGCGAGATTTAAACATGGACTGGCAGAGCAACATTCTAGATTTTAACGTACCCCTACTCATTGCTTGGTACGAGTGGGAAATTCATGATTTTTTGAGCTGGGATTGAAATCGTAACAGCTGGAGTGGAAGTTGAGTGCATTCCTACGTGTCTTGTGTCACTGATGAATAAACACGTTGCTGTTCTGCAGATGTGTTGCACGCGTGTGACATCATTGAAGATGTTGCCATAGCGTATGGTTATAACAACATTCACCGAAACATCTCAAACACCAACTGCATTGCAGAGCAGGTAAAAATTGTCACGTAACGTTTTTGTAACTTGTATCATTGAATCATTGACATAAAAATGGCTTCAGAGTCAGGTTGCTTTGTATCATAGACCTGCATTTGGGAATAATATTGAGGAAATAATATGAAAAGTATATGATATTCATATTCCATGAGGGTGTTTGGCCAACTGATTATTTTGTGCAACCTTCGCAATCTGCAAATAGTATACAATGCATATTAATTATTGAATATAAAATATTGAATATTAAATATTGAATATTAAATATTGAATATATTATAGAGAGAGAGAGAGACAGAGAGGGGAATGGAAATGGTAGGGGACCCGGGACAGGTAATTGATAATCGCGAAGGAGCAAAATAATATTCATAAAGTGCATTTTTGCCAAGCTAGCACACAGTTACTGAGCTAGTGCACTTAGGCTGTTCTTAACAGTATATGAAGATATTAAAGCAACATTCAAGAATAATATCGATGCCTATGATTTGCACAAAATACGACGTAGTTACTACAATCGCAATAGTAACCACAACAAGAGTTATAATTTTAATAGAAATATTTTATTTAGAAAAACCTTTACTCAAAATAATCTAATTTTTTAATATTAAGTTTCCTTTTTGGTTTTTTTATGCTCTAGTTCCCAATAAACAAGTTGACAGATCTGCTTCGAGAGAGCGTAGCAGCCGCTGGATTCACGGAATGTCTTACTTTCGCTCTGGTGAGGACCTTCGTCTGCAAAAGCAACGGTGTCGTCTTTTATTCTGCTTGTTTCGGAACCTCGTAAAATGGGCTTATGTAATATAAAAGGAGTACAATGATGTTTGCCTTGGCGGTTCTTTTGATAACAACAGTAATACGTTGCTCGTTCGACGTCGTTGCTATGGTAGTTGGTTTTAATTAAACGTAGGATGTTTAGCTGATGAGTAGTTCACACGTTGAAAATGGCTTTTGTATTCTAGAACAATTATTTTGTCTATTGTATGTATTGGCAAATTTGAGCGGACTTTATTTCTTTGAGCTCCTTGAAGTGTTGCTGTGCATTCTTTTCACATGTAAATTCATTCATTTATTCATTGCAAGAATTTATATAGCACACCTTCAAGCTAACTACTCAGCAGCATTCAATTTGACCAGGTTGTTGCTATCTGAAGTGGCAAATGTTTAGCAGCTTTACAAGCAGTCCCTGTTCATTGTGTGTGATATTTATTTAAGTGTTCGAGAGATGACGTTGCAGAGAAGCTCGGTAAGAACATCGGCGACGTTCCGGCTGTACACATCTCAAATCCAAAGACGTTGGAGTTTCAGGTCAGATTCTCATTTCAATATCCATAACTTTTGATGCTTTAATAATGACTTGTATGCCTTGCAAGAATTCTTTACTGCTGATACTAGCGGTAAATGCTGCAGACACGATTCAGAAGGTAATTTTTAGGTTATGCTTTAAGGTTTCCAAGGACTATAGTTGATAGAGACTCCCAATAAATAAATAATCACCATCTCTTAGCTTACCTTACATAAAATTGCTTCGTTTCTTATATGAAATCTCAACAATCTTTTTACCTTCTCTTATATATTTAACTTTTACTTTTGTTGATATCCTAAAGGAGCTGCCATACTGTCATGTGTACTAATGGTGACAGTTAGGTTTTGCTAATTTTTCATGTTAAAAGCGATTGAAATTAAAACGCATTCTACTGGATATCTCTTTGTTGGTCTCTAATGCTAAGCAACCAGAAACTGATTTGACGGTGATTGGTTTGTCTGTCTTCTGCCAACAGGTGGCGAGAACGACGTTGTTGCCCGGCATCCTTAAGACGTTGGCCTGTAACAAGAAGATGCCTCTGCCGCTGAAACTGTTCGAGATTTCAGATGTTGTACTTCTCGACAAAACCAAAGGTAACAAACGATTCAGTCAGGTTGAGATAATATTCCAAAATCATTAATAATTCTTTCAAATAAGTCTCCAGAATGTTGAGGGTGATGTGATGGTCTCTATGTTGCTGGTGAGTGCTTGTATTATTCAGAAATGCTACCACTTGTAGTAGGCAGAAAATTTTGCATGCGTCTCATAGTCATTTGACGATTTGCAGATTCAGCAAACAAACTGAGGCTATGACACTTCCAGAATGCCAAAGTAATGTTACTATATTGAAATTTAAAAGAATTGATAGAATTGTACACATGTGACTGATGCAACTGTATACTCTTGAGTTTTTTGGGATGCTGTATAAATTACGAGATTACGATTACAATTACTTTTGAGTGTTTTAGAAAACTTGGGTTGTGTTAAAATGCTGAAACATGTAAGCTCACTAAGAAATACTGTGCTTTCAGTTCTAAAGGCTTTCTAGTGAGATGCTTCTGAAGGCATCAACGCGATTGGTCAATGCCAGTGTTTAATTATGCAATTGCTACACTGTTCAGTTGTTTCTTTCTGGTTCTGTTATTTCTGTAGATGTTGGTGCACGCAACAGGCGACATGCGTGCGCAGTTTACTACAACAAGGTTGCTGGATTTGAGGTTGTGCACGGACTGTTCGATAGGATGATGCAGCTGCTGGAAGTCTCAACAAACGACTATAAATTCATTCCTGTTGATGGTAAGAGTTGTGATTATGTAGTCGTTCAAAGATAAACGTCTGTTCAGTGATTGACGCTGTTTTTTTACCCATGGCATATGAGCTTCGGACTAAAAATTAGGAAGATTTTTTGTGACTGGCTCGACTTTGTTGGCATCAGCAGTGTGGCAAAAGTAGTTGTACTGAAGCACTGTATGGCTTACAGATACATGCTTGTAGCTATCTCTCTCTTGTTGTTGTTGTTGTTTTTGTTATTATGGTTATTATTTTATTCTATTGGTTGTTATTTTATTCTAGTGTCATTATCTAATGAAAACACACAACTTGTAATGCTAAGCAAAATTTTGTGCTTATTGGTTTGCCCATTAATGACATCCACAAAGAGGAGAGGGAAGGTGACCAAAGTGTCGAGCAGAGGAGGGTTATGTCAAAAGTTTACATACAACATATTCTATTCTGGGGTGTAGCTATTTCAGTAATCTTTTGTCAGAGTGGAGTCTGTAATGTGTGGATACTTTAATACTATCATTTATCATCCCCTCTCAAGTTAGTTATGCAAGATCAATGGGTACCTTCATCTATGCCTCGGTTCTTAGAATTCATACACCTGCAAAGGGAATTGGCAGGGTAAAACCAAATGTGGACAGGGGTTCCAGGGTATGTCATTTTGTAGTTGTCCATTGTGAGTGATCCCGTATAAATTCCAGTAATGTATCAATTAATGGTTCACACTGCATTCTGGGTACTGTTTGCTTTCAGATCCGACTTTCTTTCGAGGTCAGTGTGCCGATATCGTTGTCCGAGGACAAAGCATCGGAAAACTTGGAGTCCTCCATCCGGATGTCGTTACAAAGTTTGAGCTGAGCATGCCGTGCTCTGCCTTCGAAATTAACATAGAACCATTTCTATAGGTCAACTGAGCAGTGGTATTGCAGGGTCATGACTGATCATCTAAGCTTGTGGCTACCGTTGTGTTTTGTCTGTTTGTCAACAGTGTTACAAGAAAACATTTATTGCACCGAAAGTGACGTATATCTTAAAACGGTTTTAGGAATTTTTCTGTTATTGGAATTTTAATTACTAAGGAAATGATATCTTTCGCTTAAGAGAAGTCAATGCGGAAATGATTTTAGGAACATTTGCTGGACTTTGAGAGTTTCATTGAGTACTTTGAGCATTTTATTTCACTTCAAGAAACGATCTTGTTCCACTGCAGCTGTATTTGAAGCTTACTATAAATTTAAAAAATCTTAAAACCTCCCAAAAGAAAGTTGTTTTGTAATTGTTATCTGAAATGTGTTCAAAATTATTATTTTTTAAATATTTAAAATTATATGTTATTTATCTGGTACATTTCGCATAACATGTATACTTAATTAACATGTTACAGGTTACGATGACTTTATGTGAAATACCTTTAAGTTTCGTGGGGCGTAGTGGTGGTGTCGTTGACTTGAAACCGGAAGGTTCGAGGTTCAAATCCACCTCACCACGTAGGGACCTTGGGCAAGTCCTTCACTCGGAATTGCTCAGCGCTTCGGCGTGAAACTCCGATGCAGTGTCCGCTCTGCATTCGGGAGCGCCTCTGAGTAGGGAGAGCTTGAAGGGGCGCTATAACAAGTGCACATGCATACATATCTTATCCTTGCATTCATATGGTTCCCGCAAACTCCTAACATTCAACGAAACGTCCTGTAGTGCTAGAAAACTGTGTACCAGCTTCTCTGTGCAATGACTGCACAAGCGCACATGCCTCTATTTTGCCAGTGGTTGAACATGGACCTCTCTGTACAACCAGGTCGGGAGCACCTCTGACAGTTTTCTTGAAAAAACGCTATACAAATAATTACTTGTTACAATAATTACATAGCAACGAGTCGAGAACAACTGTGTTCAAACAAATAGATTTGCATTTCTTAATATCAAATTAACTTCCCTTAATATTAGAAATAATTATTACATTACTGACATACAACAACAAAACTTAAAAGTCAAGTCTAACAGCACATAATGAACATGATTGGGTTAGATTCGCTTCAGTCGGCAAATGTTAATGATGACAGACGTGAAATTTCTAGGGTTCAAACAGCGACCAATACTGAAAGCACAAATGTGACATATACGTAGAATCTTCTAGTAACAATAAATCCTAGCCAACACTGAAGAAGTCAAGTTAAACGGGCAAGCAGGGTATTATGGTCAGTGCTAGACTGCTAGTCATTACTTGAGACACATAAATCAAAAGTGGATGTCATGCCAAGCCTTAAATTCTAGGGAATAACCAGAAATCACCTCAGCTGAACAGTTTATTCTACACTATTCACCTTCGCAGATAATTGCAATATAAAAAATTTAAAATAATTCAAATAACTTGTTTCTAATTTGCCAAAAAATCACAATTTAAAAGTTTGCAACAGAAGTACATTTAAATTAATTATTTATTTTTAAAGTTAGAAATGTATTAGTTTGTTACTGCAAATAAAAGAGTCACTTTATTTTACCATTACCGTACACAAAAACGTGAAGCTTTGCATAGGGACAATTGGTACTTGGCGGCGTTGGCGCGTCTTGCAAATAGTACTCAGCGGAAACTGGAAAATGTCTACCCGGTTATTCCCTATTAAATTCTCTATGCTAAGGACATTAGTCTTGGATGTAGAAGTCTCTTCATCAGAACCAAAAGTAAACAAAACTACTTCTCAAATACTACTTCTGTAGTTCTTAGATAATCATGTTTACTGTCCATGCTACCAGCAATAATACCAGTTCGTTCACAATAAATTACTTGAAGAAATATCCACACAGGATCTAAGCTCGTTACAATTTAATCTACCATCATTTCAAGTTGATCAAAGTAATAAAAAAAAGTTTAATATGCATAATCAATATTGTAGCCTGAATTAAGAAATCCACGAGCATCCATAACACAATCCATTTAACCCATTACGGCATTCCAGAGTACCTTCGCTAAAATGTTACAACACGATATGCAGCACAGTTTCCATGGCAATAAAAGGATTAGTGTATGGATTAACGTCTAAGATAATATAATCTTCGTTTTTAATTTCAAACCGACAAAAAATGCAGAATGATTGCAACTCATAGCATGAACGGAGAATGATCACAAGTTATCATACAGGAGTCAAATTTAACTGATGGCAGCCATGCAAGGCGTTCATCACATGATCCTATTCAAATTTACCAATGCCATCTGCCGAATGGAAGGTTAAGTGGACCTGCGGGACAGTGTGGGAGGGTAGTGAGAAGCCATACCTCATCCGTGCACTCTTCGTGACAGAGTTTTTAACCAAAACTTGCCCCCCAGAACCAGGCCGCAGAAAGAAAGTCTGGGTTTTTTTCTTTACTCGGTCCCCATTTGCAGTTTAAGGTCAGAGGACATTCATTAGTTGCGCTGTTGAAATTGTGTAAGTAGGTAGAATCCATCAGACAGGTCACAGAGCGAAGTGGCGTAAACACATTCATGATAGTACAGTAAAACTTCAGAACAGAATCAGTTGCCATGTTGCTTGGATTTAACTTATAAGCAGGCATTCATATTGTACGCAAAGGTTGTCATATAGCTACGAAGTGAATAAGCTGGTGCACCACGCTCAGTTTTCAAATGACTCTTCAGAAGTTTGGAGATAATGAGTAGGCACAGTTTGACAATGCAATCTGAGCAGTAGCGGTGCTAGGGGTGCTAAGCCCCCCCCCCCCCTAAAAAGGTGGATCCATTTTTCCCCCCATGTAAAAATTTAAAATTTGCACGATTAACCCCCTTTAGCCCCTCCCAAAAAACCCTAAAGGTAGTACGCACGAGGTTTGGAAGACAGTTTGGCGGATATGAAAAAGGACCATTTTCCAAGATTTCGGCCAAATGACTAAAAAAGAAAAAAGGTCGTTAAAATTTTTTGCGACTGAAAACGGAAAATTTTCTCCCATAAATCCAGCCCCCCAAAACTGAAATCCTGGTGTCGCCACTGAATCTGAGTGAATTTATAGCATGGATCCTGTGAGCCAATGCCTACTGGGTCACCATGGAAATCCAAAGCCACAGTAGCCTATCAACGGTCCTAAATAATCATCAATTCAACAGCGGGAAATGGTTAGGATGACAGAACTGAAACACTGACTTTTGAGCAGGTCAGTGTATGCAAAGCATGCATGAATCTTAATGTTTTATTCAGGGCCGTTTAAAAGCCTCTTAAAGGTGTGTAACAGAAGACGGTTCATTTCTAAGTACAGATGGGTCACGGATTTTCATAATCCGCACCACACCGTGTGTATGTGTGTTGTGTGTGTGTGTGCCTACTGTGAAACATCGCCAGCCAGTATTATAGTTCGTCGTGTTTTGGACCGGTGAATTCTTCGTGCGATATGAAGCCGTCTTTGTCCTTATCTTCGTGAAGAAAGATGTCCGCGATCATCGCGTTGTGAGGCTCGTCTTCTGTTTTGTCAAGGCCTTGTTCCTCCTCCTGTTTTCTTATGTAGCCAGACACCTGACAAGAATCAAAGCAAACAAGATTCATTGACTGCATTCAAAACTGTCTCGTTCATCTAAGTTAGCAAGCCTTTGTTCACAAGCCATCAGTACTTTGGCAGATGGAAAAGGTAATTTCTGGGGAAATTTGAGACTGATGACTAAAAAAAGTCATCAGTTTTTTCGGCGACCCAGACAAAATTTTTTCCCCCATTTCCTGGACCAAGACCCAAAATTTTGCCCCCCTCAAATTTTTTTTATCCGCCCTTGAAGTCAAGTGGGGCGTGAGCAAGAGGTACAAGAAAGGTCATTTCTGGAGACACCCTGCATAAATGACCTCTAAATGGCTTCAAAATAAAAATTTGATTGAAGACTGCACCAAAAAATAACCATTTCATCTTATTTACTTGGGATAAATATTATATTTAAACACGTACAATTATGTACACATACCGTAAGCATATTAGTGTAAAAACTGTAAAAAGTGTATATGCGAAGTGCGTAAAGAATATATTTATATATAGTGTGCAAGTAAATATATATTATATATATATATATATGCAGTACATATATATATATATATATATATATATGTGCATATATATACAAGTACATGTATATGAGTATAGTCCTGTTTAATTGCTATTTTATCTGTTCTACTGACATTAAAGGAGATATAGGTCGTAAATGTCACATGTTGGCACATCTGCAAGAGACCATCATCACCATCAATGGCCAATAACTGCTGTCAGTGTGAGTCCATAAAACTGTCCAGCTTGACTAGAAATATTGCACAATATATCAATCAACATTTGACAACCGCTATTGTTTCGGACACAGGACCAGCTTTTGAGTGGGACCAATTGAGCTGTTAACGTTGATTCAAGTGATCTTTAGTTCTCATCAACCTTAACGCACTCTGCCATCCACAGTGATCTCATTGCACACATTAAACTTCTCCTCGACAGTTTTAAAGTCTCCTATATAATCTGGAGAAACTACATGTCCTCAAATACTGATTTCTTTGTGGATACAAATTAGTCTGTTGAGTTTGAATTTCGATCAACTGGTTGTAACTTGTCAACTAATGATTCGAACGCATGTCCACTTCAGCTTAAAAACCACTACCGATATAATTAATATGTGCCGTAGACTGTGCAATAGAAAAGGTTGTATGTTTGTGACATAAAATTTATATGGTGTAGCTCTTCGTGTCTTGGCAACAGAGGTTCAGCTGTAAATTTGATAAATGATTAATGAAGATGTATGATCTGTGCCATCGAAGCTGCTGCCCCACACAATTCACTTTTTAAGAAGCCAAGATAAATGTTTTTGATTTTAGGTAAAGAGAACAGAACACTAAGCATACTAAGGAAAGTATTTCAAACGTTGCTGTGCAAGTTGCGTTCCATTCGTTTACATTACAAAGCTAAATATAGCAAAGCAACAAAAGATCTAATGTAATGTAATGTAATTAGTGACTTCTAATTAGTGATCTACCTCATCTCCAAAACTGATCTAACTAACACAAATTTTAACCACCAGCATATGATCTAACCAACATATCATCTAATACATCCACATATAATCATCAAATGATCTACCACACCCACGTATAACACCAGGACTACCAAGACCTGAGCAGGACAAAAACCGTTCTAACCAAGCCAACATGAAATCTAACTGACATTTCTTATTTCCTTGGGGCTATCATGCTGAAAGCGCCTCTGTACAGCAACTGTAATAGGCATTTTATACATCATTCTCATACACGATACGATACAACATCCTATCTAGTAAATACGAAACCTGTCACACAAGTGAAATTTAACAAAAATCCTGATCTTTCGAAAGAGAAATCAAACCATCAATCCAACACATAATCTAGCCAATGAGAAATCAACCTAATACCTTATCTGACTAACAGCTGACCAAAAACCAGCAAAACATCTAACAATTCATTATCAAACCATGGCCTGGCCAACTGCAAAGATTGCAACTCACTTAAAAACCGATACAAACCTCGTCTTGGGAGAGAAGGTTATCGTCGTCCTGATCGATATCTTTGAAAACGTTTTGCTGTTTCTGGCCTTCTTGAATTCCCATCAACTCTACGTCAAAGACGAGCGTCGCTCCACCAGGGATCTTATCACCTGACAAATCATTAACAGCCACGTACGTCTCACTAAACAACGACAACTGTCTTTGGTCACACGGTGTAAGCATTCTCTATCTTTACCCGCACACTCATTTTCTGTACATGTAATTACTAATGTTATTGTGTCCGTGTCTATCTATCTATCTGATAAATTTATATAGCGCCCCTTCAGAGGTGCTCCCGACCAGAGCATGGCCAAAGAGGAAAGTCTTGAGTGGTTCATAAAAAGGAGTTGGACAAGTCGTGCAGAAGGGAACGCAGGTTAAAGGGGGGGGGGGGCTATTCCAAACAAAGGACCTACAATCAAGAAAACCATATTCTGTCTTATGGCTGTGCTCGCATGTGCAACCAAAAAGTCGTCTCTAGAGTATGAGAGCAAAGAATGGCAAAAAGGTAAAGTGTAAAAGTAACGAATTCCCTAAGTCTTAAGCACAAGGCATCAACCGATGGCGCTCCAAAAGTTAAGATACAATTCTCCAGATGACCATTGGATTGCAACTGGGGCAAGATAATAATATTGTCCAAAATTAGATGATCGCAAGTACGTCCACAAGATTTATCCAAAATAATTTTGGATGCTGTAACAGTCATGATTGACACAGGTATCACAGGTAGTTGGTCGATCGCACTGGGAGCACTTCTGAAAGGTTTTTGCCAAGAGAAGCGCTTCATAAATGGTCGTAAACAATTTATATATATATATATATATATAATTTATATATACATATAATTTATATAGCAGAACACGTAGCATACCAAATGTTGTACATCAACTGATTCAAGCCATGTGAACATAAAGATTTTACATTACGTAACCCACGCAGCAACAATTGACGAACTAAACTAGCCTCCTCTGCTAAAAAAATCACTACGCTAGTTATTATTATTACTGCTGTCATTGATAGGACTTAACATTATTATTATTATTATTTATATTACATCAATTATAAGAACACACGGTCAGTCAATGTGAACCTGAGGCACTTATAAGCAGGTATTATACTTCACCTGTTTTAACTGCATTACAAGGACCACGGACAGTTCATTCTGAAAATTTATATAGCGCCCCTCAAGACGCCTACTCAGAGGTGCTCCCAGCCCAGCCACGGCTGAAGAGAACAGACTTGAGCAACTGGCAGAAAGCAGGCACATTATTCCAGGGTAGAAAGCGCAGTGCAAGCGTGAGCGACCTCTCATCCAGATGCTTTAAATAACATTGCATTACATTGCATTACATTGCATTACATTGCATTACATTACTATTACATTGCATTACTATTACATTGCATTACATTGCATTACTATTACATTGAAAGTAAGTGAAGATGGACAAGGAAGACAAGTTCTATGACGTCAGCAGCTGCTGAACTGACCTGCGCCTCGATCTCCATATCCCAAGTGCGATGGAATTGTGAGCTTTCGTTTCTCGCCAACGCACATATCGATCAGACCTTGATCCCAGCCTTTGATCACTTGCCCAGCACCAAGTTGAAACGTGAAAGGATCGCCACGATCACGACTGGCAACAAAGAAAAGAGTTTTCAGTTGGCTATTAAATGTCGTCCTATGATGAAGTGGAAATAAACTTTACTGATAATCAACAGTCTTGCACATTACAAAGACACTTTGGTATGACCGCATGCATTAGCTTTTATTGTAAATAAATTAATATTTAAAGGATAGAAATCTGTCGGACAAAAATTCTGAAGAACTTCATGATGCACATATGTGTTGTGAAAATATTTCACCGTCCATATTCTGTATGCCAAAAGAAACCATATGGCAACTCAATACATTAAAATGGCTGGAATTCAACTTCTAATTACCTTAAAACCCACTCTCTTCCCAATTTCTGATCCGGAAACATAATATATTACAAGATATTAGGTTCCATAGAAGCACTGCATTAATTCAGGCATACGTTAAAGACATCCTATGCCCTAGCATCAAACACTGACCTCGAATCGAATTTCGTCCCATCCAGCAGGAGGCCCGTGTAGTGCATCTTAAGAACGTTTCCTTTTTGGCTGGTGATATCGCACCGCTCCGGCTTCTCAACTATCTCAACTTGTAGCTTATCCGCTGTGCTTTCTTCATCTCCGCCGACCACAGTGAAAACAATGCACACCACGAGAACACTCAGAAGTGTCTCTAAGTGTCCCAGTGCGGGCTGTGCCATGTGTATCTTCATTTTGCTACCCTATTAATTTATTTCTATTAGTCGCACAACACACTTCGGCGCGTCAGTATGCTTATTGTAAATACTTGTAGGGTAATCACACAAAAATTCTGGGCTGGGTGTATAGAGAAACTAACAAAACCTACTTTAGATACAATTAAATCTCTCAATTCACGCTAACTTAATTATCTTTCCACTACAACTGACGGACCGCTAATAACAAGACTTTTAACCATCGATATTTATATTTAGACCTGGATTGCGCTTATGAACTCGAAAGTGAGGTCGACGACCTGCCATCTTGGAACTACAAATGTGTTGATATCGATAAACTTATCAAAATGCCTTATTGCGCGACAATAAATTGTTGTAAGCAGCAAATTAAAGGAGCAACGCAGTCGTTTATCGGTGAGTAACATGTTCACTGATTATTTTTTTGTCTAGTGAACGTGATCGTTATTAAAATGTTAATAAATACGACTTGCGTACAAGGACGCATGCCTTCCCTTGGGCCAACTACTCATAGCGGGACCTGTATTTTGCATGTTAACTAACACAAAACTAAGCCCGCTCTGTTCCTAACAATCCACCTGCGTTATTTGTAACGTGTTGCGTTTAGGGCAAATAGATTTATTGGTAATCCTGAAGACTGCGTGCCTGTATACAAAATAATATGGTTACATCGACTTGGATAAAATAGAGCGCTGCGACCTATCAGACGAATCCCATGATGCAATGCACTCAGTAAGTCATTAACGCGAGATCTATGTAAAACGGTCAGTGTACGGTCAGTTTAAAAAGTTATAAATGAGGGATAATAATATTATCCTTCATATGCAGTAAATACGAGCAAATAGAAAGTTCGAAGCTGAAGAAACCTGCGCTTTGTAAACTTATTAGGTAGGCGCTTTGAAGTTAGATGTTGATTTGCGTTTCACACTTTGGCTTCGTTAATTTCGAACAGATCCGAATGGAAGCTCATGACATAAAAGGCGGTTGGGTCTTTTCTCCCATCGCAGACCCAATAAATGGCATGTGAAATATAAATATCCATGCATGTATGGTGTTGTTTGAGTGTGCTTGTCACAGATTGGGGAAGAGAATTTTGGTGCATTGATTTTACACACGTTGTCCGGGCTAAATAGGTAAAGGCAATTATCGAATTATGCGGGCGTCCTGGAGTGGCATAATAAAAAGTTAGAAAACCTTATCCCAAACTGTTGCATCGTCGTCACCTTTATAGAACTTTGTAGTTTTCTCATCATACACATCTTACTTACAATTTCTCAACTTAATAACTTACCTCGATGTCTAATAAATATTTGTAATAATGCCTGTTTATGTATTGACATTTTTGAATATGTTAATTGTGTTAACAGATTTCCATCTTCACAGCCAGAACTACTGAAACAATGGGTGCATAATATCGACACAGAAAGATTTGCAAAGAAATCAGTCGTTTGATCTGCCAAGCTGCTTCGATTGAACTGGACCAACAAGTCAGACTTCATCCTGGATCTGTGCCAACCGGGGTTCCGGTAGCGCATTGGTTAACACCGGCATGGAGAGGGAGAGGTAACAAGTCTGAACTCACATTGGGCGGACATGCTTTGTAGGCTGCTATTGGCGTCGTGTATTGCAGGTTGTCTGTTCTGTTAGTAGTTAAGTTTGATGTTAATTAAGATTACTGCATAACTTTTACATGTAAAGTGCAGTGCGATTGCAGGCATTACATTATAGAAAAAAAGACATCTTTGCTTTACATCATCATCTTGTTAAGGTCTATTTCCATAGTGATTTTTTCTGCAACAGTTTCATACCCATCTGCCATCTAATGTTTTAATATTTATAGACTAGCTGGTGAATTGAAGATAATGAAATTAAGCAATTTATTATTTTTAAAGCTGTTCCACATTTGTGCTGCTATTATGGAATATGGAGAATAATCATCCTGTATTATTAATTCATGACCTTAAAAGAAAAGTAGTTTGTGTAAGTCACACCAGCTGAGCTCCCTGATTCACTGTATTCACCTCGGATTGCAGTTTGTCATTCGGGATCAGTAAACAAAGATCTGTCAGCTATAATTTTTACTGTGCTCCTATTTGCTGTTTTAGGTTGTGAAGTCTCGTAAACCCCAAAGAAACGACTTCAGCAAGTTGAGCACACCGTAGGCTGTCAACATCGTCTACAATTGCCGTCACAGAGAACCGCCCCGGTCAACATCGTCTACAATTGCCGTCACAGAGAACCGCCCCGGTCAACATCGTCTACAATTGCCGTCACAGAGAACCGCCCCGGTCAACATCGTCTACAATTGCCGTCACAGAGAACCGCCCCGGTCAACATCGTCTACAATTGCCGTCACTGAGAACCACCCCGGTCAATATCGTCTAGAATTGCCGTCACTGAGAACCACCCCGGTCAATATCGTCTAGAATTGCCGTCACATTTTAAAAAATGTTAGTCCAGGACAATGGAAGGAAAATGGATACTGTTGTGGATTGTGCTTGAATTATATTGAGCAGATTACAGGAGGTTGAGGGTTTACGAAATGGCACTAAGTTAAAAATTGCTCACATGATGTGCAAATCGGCTACAGTTCGCTTTTTACGTATAATTGTTCATTTGTTTACAAATTAAGACAGGACCACTAGGAACATTTTTGGTGCAGTTTGAACTTCTTGCGGCTCCAATAATTATTCCTACAGTTGGGTTGCATTGCTTTAGATGTCTGAATGACCACATGTTTGATAGTAAACCCGACAACAATCATGTTTTTAATTTAAATAAGTGCATTAGCAGTTGCACCATCTGAATGCATTATCTGGTCAAGCAGAAAACTGTCCAATTAACTGGACCAATAATTAATTTGTAAACAGCTGGCACAGCTGGTTCTGTTTAAAACATCAATGAGAGATAAGTATTATTTGGTCAGCTACGCTTATAGTACTCAGTAAAAAAAACAATTAATGTAATGTAATTAGTAATTTCTATAGCGCTGCTCACAGCCAAGGCCATTCAGTAGCGCTCCAATTAGTGTGTTAAGCTTATGTATTGCTGAGCTTAATGTGTGCAAGTGTTTCTAGGCTAGCAGAACTTGTGAAATCATTGAATGCACAGACTTGCAGGTTCTGTTACTAATATGCCAATTAGTGCAAGTGTCCTTGAAATAGGAAACGAATATTGTAATGTTATGCTCGTTGCTTTTGGAATTACATTAGTTGATGTTGAGATTTGTCATTAATGTCAAGTCATGTAGCGTCAAGTAATGGTGATGATTTTAGGCTTTGGCCGGTAGCATGTTTTACCTTTTATGGTTGACATGCATCTTTATGTGTAGCTTGTTTGCAATAGGTGAATTTGTCTATTGTAATATTTAAAGTTTTTGATTAGCAATTTATTGTTTCAATTATGGAGCACTTTTTTACATGCAAGGAGAGTGGTTCCAAACAATTGTAAGCAATGTTTTGCATGTTATTTATTTCCTGTAATAAATTCACGAGTTATTGGCTAAGCCGATTCAATGTGTGTGTTGCTACATGCCTGATATAGGAAACAGTCACCTGGGTGATCCTGGCACTCCTCAACAAATTATATCCCCTACAAAGGAAAAAAAACGTGATTCGCAAGGTATGCGGGTTAATTCCCCCCCATAAGTCCATGGATCTACATCCTGTCACCTTACACTCTGGTGCATTCCTGGTGCAGCTGAGGAGTAGTGGTGAGGACTTTGACTTCCCCAGGGATAATCTGACTTGGAGCCCACTTTTTGATTTAGGTGCATAGTCATGTTGAGGTTTCTTGGTCTTTCTTCCAGGTGGTGTTATTGTTAACCCCACCCCATAGCTACGACCTTGGGTATCCTTCCAGCACCTGCTTTTTGCGTTGGCCAGCTGTTTGTCAGGGTTTCCGGTGAGCCTGTCCACCCTGTCAATCACTTCAGTCAGAGGTTTTTGCCACTGTCAGCCCACTAGGCAATTTTCTGCTTAGCTGTTCACCCCCAGTCCCTCACCCATCACTGTGAAATGCAGGTTATGACTTTGGGGTAGGAAGAACTATAGCCGATGCTTTGCTATATTTAAGAGTACCATGACGGTAACACTTGATGTCTAAGTTTTTAGAAGGGCTTCGATACAATGAGGCTCAATGGCTTGGCCTGGCCTTGCAGTCCATACAAATAGCCTCCATGCCAAATTTCTACCATGGTGATTTGTACCCCACTTCCATAATTAGGCCAACTGCAGCCATGCAGAATTTAGCCTTTTCCGTGGTGGGCCGTTGTCTGGAATGGGCCCCACAGGAGCCACTTCTGTTTCCGGGGGCTCTTTCTGAGACATTTTTTACTGAGCCCAACACTATGCTAGAGCACGGGTTGCAGGTTCGAATCCGCCTCAAGTCGCCGCTTAGGGATCTTGGGAAATTCCTTCACTCGTAATTGCTCAGCACTTTGGCGTGAAACCACAGAATAGATAAAGCGTAGTGAAACTCCAATGCAGTGTCTGCGCTGTAGTCGAAACTCGGGAGCGCCTCTGAGTAGTGCGCTTGAAGGAGCGTTATAGCAAGTACACATACAAACTTCTGAGCAGTCCCTCTAAGAAGCCTTATATAAATTCTGGAGTGAATGAATGCATATTCGGAAAATTCTCAGCGTCCACAGAAAATGTGCCAAAGAGACCAGCTGAAATATCGGTGCTATAAGCTTCTTAAATGAAGTCCGCAATGGCCAGTGGTCGATGTTTTTGGAGCCTTGCAAAAAGCCTACTGGAAAACAACACATTATAATAATTTGTTCAAGTCGTAGTATGATAACTAAGCAACAACTAAGAGTTGGTCAGTTTGCAATGAATTTGGAAATGTTCTGTAACCGAAGGTTTTAATCGAGACATCAGGATATCAAGCGCACATCTGAACACTTGTAGCTTTAAGATGGCGGCATGATCTAAAAATAGATCTCGACTGTCTGTCCGCCGACCGCACATTTTTGTGCAGCGAGCATAGACTAAGCGCAATCCAGTTCTATTAATATCGATGGCTGGTATCGATGGCTGGTATGCCACTCATAGCTTTTCCCACCTAGATCTAGGTTATTTTCTCTTAATCTAGGTTTCTAAGTTTTTTGCCGAGATCTAGGGTTTTTCAAACGCGGATTTTTTTTAAAAAAACGAAATATAGACTTTTTCGGAAAAATTTATGAAGCAATAGTAAAACAGTTACAGTAAAAAGAAGGAAGATTTAAAGAGTAGTTCTGATTTTAGAGCGAATGACTACTAAAAAAGGTCATCAGTAAATTTGATAGGAGAAATAGAAATTTTTCGGAGCCTGAAAGACTCAAAGTGTATTATTCAACGTATTTTTCAAAAAATATCCGATCTAGCCTTTTTCGGCCGTATCTGGCCTTTTTAAAAGTCAGAGTGGCATCTCTGACAGTGGGTGAAAGCTAGAGTTCAACAAGTTCTAAAGATGGTGTAATTTGGCGAAGATTTAAGCTTTTCTAGGTTTAGTAGGCAATAATCAAATAAGAGAACGTCTAACATTGCGGCTCTTTTTTATATGATATGGCTGAGGTCCTTTCCGTGTAAAAACAATGTATAAAACTAAACTTTTAACATATGAAAATGATGTTATGCTTGACCTTTGAAGAAGAAATTGACTTCTAGACATACCATAGTCATTGCAATTTGTGACTTGCATCATTAGCCTACTATTGATAGATGTGCTTTGTAGGCGCTATTAGGCTGTCAGTGTCTAACACTGTTAGTAGTTAGGATCGATGTTAATTTAGATTGTTTCGTGTAATCATACTGCGTTGTGTCAATTTGAAGGGAAAGCACGGATTATTATTATTTCACCACAATATAGATATATAATTATTTATTTGTTATTAAATGCTGTGTTATTAAATGCTGTGATTACACCCATTCACCACAAAAATTGCCAAGGAAGATTTTGCATATATTGCTAACTTATCCGCAGATGTCGCCCCGCTGGTTTTTACGACTGGTTATTGAATATGATGTTTACATTTTCTGAAGACAGTTTATTACTTCGCAAGCACAACTGTTAGTCTTAATTTTGTCATAAAGATAATTTATTGAATGTATTTGTGATGCAATAAAGGCGACATTTTATAAAAATATATTATCGCTCAAGAGCTAGCCCTATGACGACATAATTAGTAGCTCCTCGACCTTGTACATATGAAGTCCTAAAATCTTGGTCCCTGATCTTGTATCAAGCAAGGTCACATTTAAGGGAAGTGACGTCATTTTTTCTGGTTAGCAAATTATTGTTATTCTGCGACAGAATGGAAGAGTACGCACGTGAACCATGGTACGTACCTAAGTAACAGTTACTAGCGTACAGTTTTTAAAAGTGTTTTCGTCCAGCTTCGACCCTATTATTGTATCGGTGCGGTTATTATTTTACATAATTTCATTCGGCGTGTGTGTGTGTATATGGGACTGAAATTGAAGGATAGCGTTGGTTGAGGGTCACACTAATTACCAAAATGCCTTGACGAACACAGAATAATCTGGCAGAGATTTGCTGCTGAGTCTAGCTGAGAATTCATTTATGGTGTATAATCGGTTTTTGTACTGGTACAACTTTGTTTCCGCAAGCCTGGCAATCGTGACGCAATAGTATGCAATATAGTGGCGAAACTGCAGTATCGGGGACCGTATGTGTCGGTTAGAGTCAGGTCAGGCGTCGTGAGGGTCGGTTAGGATCAGGTTAAGCGTCGTGAGGGTCGGTTTAGGGTTAGTGTTAGGGTTAGTGTCGTCATTAGATACTATATACTATACTAAGATTGGTCCCCGATACTGCAGTTTCGCCGATTTGCCAAGGTGAAAAGCAATTGCGATGTCCCCGGGCTCTTTCAAGCCATTATGTTACGGGTAAACACGCACACTGGATGCCCGTACTCCAAACAATATGGCTGCCAACGAATGCAATAAAATTAGAGTGCAGCGACCTATCCTATCGACGGCATCGCAGCATGCAAAGCGCTCAGCAGAATGACTGCACTAACCCTAAAACTAACCCTAACCGACCCTCACGACGCCTAACCTGAGCCCTAACCGACCATGACGCGATAAATACTGGAATGCATGTTGCGATGCCGTCGATAGGATAGGTCGCTGCGCTCTAATTTTATTGCATTCGTTGGCAGCCATATTGTTTGGAGTACGGGCATCCAGTGTGCGTATTTACCATGTTACGTATAGATAGTTCATCATGAGCGACGAGGTACTTGCATGCATACATATTTGGAATAATTTTCAAGAAACGGTAGCGCGTCTGTGTTCTGGGTGAAATTACTAGGTTGTTAGCATACAGATTGTACGAGAAAGTAGAACACTACAGAGCGAATGCTGCTGGATGGATGATCGTACGCAAGTCTATGGGCAGCAATAGAAAACTAATGCATTGCAGAGCCAGTCGGAAGTTTTCCAAGATTTAATGTAATGTTTGGTTCAGTAGATTAAAAGAGCGCGGAGTACCAAACATTGTTTCACGACCTCTTTTGACGGTTTCACAATGTCAATTTGAGAAGTTTCTGTGATACTTCTAGAAAAGTTTGAAGAAAAAAATCTTGTGAGATGCATTGTTTTTTCCTTTAGTTTTTTCATTATTCTGTTGACACATTTATGAAAATTCTGTTGTTTAGTCCATGGCGTATTGTCGACGACTGTGGCGGTGCATTTGCCATGGGTGCGATCGGAGGATCTGTATTTCACTCGATCAAAGGTTTTCGACATGCACCAAGCGTACGTCACTGACTTATTTACATTTGAGATTTAACAAAGCATGTGTAACTGTTTCTGTACTGCATCCTGTGCACCATAACATAGAGCCCTTGTACAGTTTATAACTGGCGCTGATCGAAGCTTCGCTGTATTTACACTTTGATGACAAGGTGTGCTTAACACTTTACCGACCAAGGTTATAGGATTTCCATACCATCTACTGCGCTTTTAGTGGTAAAGGGTAAAAGGAGGCACTAGCAGTTACTATGGGAAAGCAATATACTGTAGCTCATGGTTAAAATGTTTTAAAAGGAATTGAGACATTTTGCTGACATAACAATAGTGGCAGAAATTTAAAGCTAAATCATATTTGGCTGCCTACGTGGTGGCATAAATATGGCAAAGTTCCATAATAGTTTTTGGTTAAATATTTTCTCATGTAAGTTAGCAAAGCTGTACATTTTACGTGTGTTGATATATTGCGGATTAAGAAGCCTGGGTATTCTGTTTGCTACTTCTGTCTTTGGCTGTTGTTGACATATCACACGTATGGGTTTTCTGTCACAGGGTCATTACAGAAGACTGATGGGGAGCATGCTAGCAGTTAAAGCCAGGGCTCCCATAACAGGAGGTATGACTCACTTATAATTGTTATACAACCTTCGCTGTTGAAAAATAAATTTTGATTGGCTTTGATTGCTGCATAAGGATTCTGAGCTCTCATCTTCTTGAGATAATTGAAAAGTTCTGTTCTTTGTTCTGATATTTGTATAGGATTCAATGTTGGGTTACTATCGTGGCAAAGTGCTATGAATAAATGCTATTTAAATGCTATGAATGAATGCTATTTAAATGCTATGAATGAATGCTGCAGTGTTGAATGCTTAGAGACGTAAATAAGGATTACATAATTCGAACATTTGTATTTTCACATACTTTCCGTCATGAGGATTAGAATTGTTCAGATAGTAATAGCTGTTGCCCATGAAGATTCAAATTCGTTTGAATAGGAATGTTTGACTGTAAACATTTTTTATTGTTTTCTTATATTGCTTGTGTTTGATGCTTTTGTAATTTCTGTGCCATCATTTTGAACGCAGGTAATTTCGCGGTGTGGGGCGGTCTCTTCTCAGCCATCGACTGTTCGCTAGTCTACATACGAAAGAAGGAAGATCCATGGAACTCCATCGCTAGCGGCGCCATGACTGGTGCCATTCTATCTGTACGAAGTAAGTGCAGATGTTAGGAAGGGGTTTCGGGTAACGGTAAACACTATGGCTCGAAGATAGCACGGATGCGGGATCAGTTCCCGCTGCCCCCCCACCCCCAAAAGTCCACTCAACCTTCTATTCAGCATTTGGCTTTGGTAAACTGAGCAAGAGGATGTGACAGTTTCCTTGCATGGCTGCCGACGATTAAATTTGTATTAAGTTGTGATCATCCGTTCGTTATTGATTATCATCCTGCGTTATGTCAGTTTGAAAAATAAATGAGGATTATTATTACTATCTATAAGTTTTCGCTTGTCGCACAGGTTCAACTAATCTGAACTGTAACGATTTCTAAAACTTTGTTACAGTGCTTTTAATGATCCAGAAGTTGTTCTGGGCAGTTCGTTTAAAAGTTTGAGATGCAATGTTCTTTGTGATAGTTTTTGTCGACTTGTCTAAACTCGATCAGCTTCTGGAACCAGATTAGATTTCATTTGCCCTGCTTCTGTTGTAGATTGCCATGTGTAAATAGCTATGATCTGTTTTGTCAAGGCAACGTTCTGTTGAATGTTTCTTACTTGTGTTTGTTTTTCAAGCATTGTTGTTTATCTAAATATTGTCTTTACTGTCATGTTTTAACGGTGATTTCATTGCTTTTGTAGACGGTGCCGCAGCCATGGCTGGTTCTGCCGTAATAGGTCGGTTTGTTTCTTTAATTAGACCAGTTGGTTTTTAATTTTGTGAACAATGATTATAGTTAAAAGTCGATGATAATGAAGATTAGATTTGGCACATTAGCAACGAGTGTGTACTAAAATTGATTGTGAAACCAGTGGAGTTCATTCAAGTTTTAAAGCTTTGCAGGATGGGTTCAGAATGTGGTGATGTGTGAGAAACGTTACAGAGTTTGATTTATAATGAAAGCAGTGTACGTAAAATCAAAGCATTTTATTTAAGAGGTTCTTTTGTTTAAATTTGGAGCCTTTGATCAAAACAACAATCTCAGTTCTCTTCTCAAATTCTGCTTGACTCAAAGTAAATATGATACTTTTGAACTTATTCTGATGGTTTGACAAGATAATTTGAGAAGTTTGTTTTCCTTCTCATTGCAGGTGGCGTACTTCTAGCGCTGATTGAAGGCGTTGGCATATTAATAACACGGTGGTCTGCCGACCAGTTTAAAATGGGTTAGTACAGTAAACCCTTTATTCATAGAGTTACGGGAGCTCCGGGTTCGAAAGGTTAAGACTAATTGAAGTGGCATATATGATTATGATTGATTTTGTAAGTGTAGAAAGGTTTAAATCTGAATATGCAAATGTCTTTCATGATCCTGAAGCTTGTGATGTTCTATCCACTGGGAAAAATTGACGCAGCTAAATTGAAAGGTGCTGGTATAGCAGGAAGAGTGGAAGATTTACATTCTGTTAGATCTTGCTGAAAGGTACAGGTCATCACTTTCAGAGTAGAGTTTTATTTGATAGAATTAGAGTTTTTGGTGTGACTTTAAAGCAGCTGCTTCATTTCGATATTTTTTTCTGTTTCAGCAAATCAACAGATTATACCCGACGATGCATCAAGACCAGCTGGACCGACGTTTGGCAGCCATGGAGCCCAGTATGCACAGTACCAGTAGGGGATGCTGTTGTTTGCCGTTTAACCCTTTAAGCCCCAACGACCAACATTCATACGGTGCTGAGGCTTGGAGGGTTAACCATGTACTGTTGACATTGTATAAATGAATGCGTAGGTTTTTGATTTGGGTCGCTGTTGAAATCAAACATCAGGAAAGCGACAAAATTAGGAATTTTTTAAAATGAAAAAATGATGGTAGCCAGCGAAAGTTAAAGGGTTTGAGAAACACATTTTGTGTTGAGCGAGTCATAATTTTCAGTCTTCTCTTTTGGTAGCTTTCTTTGAATTGTGCTATCTGTGTTTTTCCATACATTTCCAATGGTTGTTTAAAATTTATTAAAACAAGGAAGTTAAATTGTATTTGTGACCCGTCCGACCAAAACCAGGTTTATGTTGCAGCGCACGCTTCTGATATAATGACCAAAATGAGACTTTCAAAAAAATTATTTGACAGAAAATGATAAAATATTTTTAGACACATTAAAACAACAATTTGTGATTTTTATTTTATTTTTGATGACATTTTTTGGCTATTGTTTAAATAATTCAATGACTTTTCCTAAAATTTGCCACTTTCCCGCCATTAATAGCCATATTCGGCATAAGGCTTGCATAACAAATGAGGCATAAGTAAAAAAGCCCAAACGTCATTCTAGCTTCCTGTTCAGTCTGTTTATTTTTTGCAAATTTCATTCAATGCTGAACATGGTTGCTAGAGATTCTTGCATTCTAAAGTTATAGAAAACTTTAAAGCCATTTTTCTCAGCGGTGTAATTTTCAAACCACATTTTTGCTCATAACTTTGGACAGGAACATGGTAGAACAATAACATTTGTGTAATTTTACGACGAAACTTTATTCTTTTAAAAGATGTCTAACGCTCAAATTTTAAAATCGACAAAAGCCTAGTTTTGGTCCGATGGGTCGCATTTAAGTATGCAGCTTACTCTATTACATAAGTTGTGTATTTTCCTTTCTACAGTGATGTGCCTGAAGTAAAGATGTGAAGTGAAGATATGGATAGATATTCGTTTGCTTTTCTTCGTCAGTCGACCTGTACATAAATTCATTTACTTTGTAATGAATAAAATTTCAAGAGGCTTAAGAGACTCGTTCTTTTCTGTTCAGCTGTAACGTGTTGTGTAAATGTTGACATGTATACAATCAAGATGAATTGGAAGCGACTTGAAGGCTTTGGAGACATTGAAGAGTTTTCTAACAGTAATAATAGTTATTATTAATATTACTATTAATATGATTATTGTTATTAATACATAATGTCGATCACTGAGAACAAGATGTGATGCTTTGTGTATTTTTTGTCTCGATCCATATATCAATGGCCTGGGATAGAGGTCATCCATAAATGTGCTGTCTTGCCAGATTGCAGCCTATATTCTATATAATTTTATATAATAGTTATTATAATCATTCATTCTATAATGATAGGAAGAATTCAAATCTTATTGAATCAATTTTTGAGCTTGAATTATTATTTCATCAATTCATTGTGTTAACCCGTTTTTGAGTTGCATCTCTAAAGCTATCTCAAGGCCATGGGCGGAGTTTGGTTTCCGTTCTTGGAGGGGCTAAAGCCTTCTTGGGGGGGCTAAGCCCGGGAAAAGATACCATTTACATAGCAAAAAATATGAATCTGGGTCTTCTTGCCCCATCCCCTAATAAACTCTGCCCATGCTCATGATTGCCTTCCTGAGGCTTCCTCTCTCACTAAGAGTTTCTTTTCCCCGGAGTTTTTGTCTCACGAGCGCCTCTCAATAGTCATTCTGCGAGATGTCCTGCATAAACTTATAGATACAATCTGGGACTATAACTAGAGATTACGTATCCTGAATTATCCACTCATCATTAGCATCACGGCCAATAGTGCTATGTTGTAAATGCTACCATTGACTATAAACTATATTTATAGCAGAGTATAAATATATGTTATTTATACTGTGCACCTCAAACTGGTGATGTTATTGATCGATCAGGATGAATTATCTGAAAATGAGTAGAGATGAGGTTGCACGCTTTGCTATATTAAACTGAGTTTACTTTTACATTTAATTGACAACCTCTGCAGCTATTATATATAGGTTGTTGAATTCTGCTGCGTTGTTACTTCTTACTGTTATTGTAAACAGGTAGCCTCACAATTCAGATAAAAAAAAGATTTTTATCCAGTACCGGAAGGATCTATATGGAAACAAGTCTGCAAGCATGATATCATGAGGTCAATATAAATTTGCCTCTCCTACATGGTGTGGCCTTACGAGTGGAATGGACAAAATCCGCCTTGAGGTGTTTATGAACACTGAACAGGCTTAGACAGCTGGCTATAGGCTACTTAGGCCTACATCCAGATGCTCTTATGGCTGAAATTTCAGCTCAAGAGGCTGACAGTGCTGTTTAAAGCAGTTCAGTAACCGCTTCCCACTGCAGTGAGATCCATTATAACTTTCTGCATAGCTTGCAATTTCACCGTCCCCAATAAAGACTGAACTTTATACTAGGAATGTCAAATAAAAACAATAATGACAAACTTTACCATGACTACTAATCATAAGTAATCATAAGTAGCCTTGCTGGCAATTGTGTTGTGTAGGCTACACCTGCAACGGTTTGCCTGTTGATTTTAGGAATTAAACGAATATACATACAAAATAGAGGCAAATATATTAGAGTCTTACGTAAGACTAATATCTTGATCAAGACTAATATCTTTGATAGAGCTCCCTTATTTCAATTATAGTATTCGTCAATGAATTCCCAGCAGAAATCCTGTGCTCAGTCAAAACCAAATCGACAGGCAGATCACGTTCTGCATGGTCGATGTCCGTACTCAAACACGGAGCCGGTTGACTGATAAAAAAAGCTTAAAACGTGAACTTTATCGTCCTTACACTCGCAAAAATTCCTTTTAAGACATTGTGGTATCTATAGGTTGTTGATCAGTTCATGGTCTCTAAACCTGACATTTACAACATCAAAGTTATATCCTCCACGGTACATTCTGACCACAAAGCAATCATTGCAACTGGCAGTATGTGCATGGTTGACCGAGGTAAACAGCATACACAGTTAACGTATCGTAGAAGATCACCTGCACAACATGATAGAACTTTACGTGGCTTGGAAACAATTGATTTGAACCTAGATGATTCTAATGACTTACAGGAAGCATGGGATCTCTTTTATTATGATACCCTCAATCGCCTCGACACGAACTACCCTCTCCGATCTATTACCATCACATCTAAAGATCCAGCATACATCACTCCAGACATTAAACGTATGCTTCGCACGAAGAACAGACTGATGCGCAAGGGAAAAATTGAAAAAGCTGAGGCAATTACTCTTCAGGTCGCTAAAGCTATATCCAAAGCAAACTCGACATTCTTCAGCAAAGCTAGCGCTAATGATGGAGTCAAAGAACTTTGGCAGAAAGTCAATCACATCACTAAGAAAACATCCTCACAGCTTAACCAAGACTCACCTAGTGCGGACGAACTAAACCAGTATTTTGCTGCTGCTTCCACTGATACAAACTACCTTGAGCCTCTACTGAAACATACCGCTAATACCAACAAGATCTTTACAAATGAACAGAGCATTTTCTACATCCTTGACCATCTTCATCATACAGCTAAGGGACGTGATGGTCTTCCAGCTTGGTTCCTCAGGCTTACAGCTCCAGGCTACGCGTACATACTGGCTTCTCTCATTAATCAATCTCTTGCAGTCTCCTTTGTTCCAAAGCAATGGAAAGAGGCCATTATCTATCCTAAAGCAAAGACCACCAATCCAACCTTGCCATCTGACTACCGCCCGCTCTCTGTGCTACCGGTGCTCTCTCGGATAGTGGAACGTATTGTTGTCCATTCCTACCTGTAACGTCTCCGTTTTTATGCTTATTTTAGCAGGTAATTGAAAATGTACTGCATTTAAATGATCTGTTCAAAGAGAAACCAATTCTTTATAAATGTATGATATAATTGAAACTATTAAATACACAATACAATTACGCAATATTCCTATTTACTTATTTGGCGTATCACTAATTATAATTATCTTTATGCTTATCTGTGTTCCACAGTTGAGATATATGACATATCGTTTCTGTAGTGTAAAACGGCCTTGAAATAGTTCTGCAGATTCTCTGTAGATATACTGTATGAAGATAAGCAACCCCGTGCTATATTTGAAGAAATAGTTCTGCTGATTCTCCGTAGATTCACTGAATGAAGATAAGCAACCTCGTGCTATATTTGAAGAAGGATAATGAGATACTGTCAAGCTGTGGAATCCAGATCGAATACCAGACAAGACAATATTCAATACTTCCGTAGCATCAAATTATCACACTCCAACCAATGAGAATTTCCTTCCCAATTGAAAATGACCTTGAAATGTCAACCAGAGATAACGAGCCCAAAATCGTTTCTCAACACACGAATATCGTCTCACCAACCGTCACGATCACAATGTAGACTTCACGGACGTTAGAGTTCGCAACTTCGAATTTCTAAATCGCCTCTACTCTCACACGAATGCCTCGTACTGTTTTACGACCAGATACGAGCATAATCATCATCCTCACCATTGAATAAACTTCAAATGAATTGCCAGCCACAACTGGACAACCATCTTTTTCAATGTTCAAGCAAGGAATCAACCGTTTATGTCGAATTTCAATGACGTGGCTGTTTCCATTCAATTCTGTCCGTTACGCTCATTTCGATGCTTTTAATTGGTTACGCGTCAATGCAAATGTTTTCGCTTACGTAAGCGTCCGTAGTAACCGCTTGACGTCACTATGACTGCCTCGCTCATGTACGCAAGATTCGTGGTCTCCTAGTTACTAATCCACTAGACGCCAAATTATTAATCTAGATACGCCAACTAAATTATCTAGCTTAACTCCTACTTAGAATTAACATATAATATCAGACAAGTTAGTTTGATAGATAATAGCGATTTAATACGCTACAAATACCCCTCCTTCAAAAGTCTGTAATCAGGCTTTACAATCTCACCTAATTATCTATCAACTAAATTTCTATCAACTTCCTTATTCTATCTTACACAACAATACAACATTACTGAACTTCTTATCTACATTATTATAATACATCACTGATATATTTAAGTACTATGTAATTCCTCTACTCAAATAATCAGACATAACATTATTGCTTCCCTTGATATATCGTATCGTAAAGCAATAATTTTGAAGTGCTAGACTCCACCTCATGACTCTCGCATTTCTCATTCTTCCTTCCTTCATGTACTGTAGTCCGCAGTGGTCTGTCTCAATCACAAACTGCTTTCCACACAAGTACCTGTCAAACCGACTAATTCCCCACATTATCGCTAGACATTCTCTCTCCTCAACTGAATATCTCATCTCTCTTTCCAATAGTTTCCTACTCGCATATGCAATCGGGTGGTTCACTCCTTCGTACTGCTGTATCAGGACGCAACCTATTCCTCTTCCCGAAGCATCAGTTTGAATCACGAATTCCTTCTCCAAGTTTGGTAACTTTAGAATCGGTGTTTTAGCAAGTGCTGCTTTCAGCTTACTAAAACTCTCTTCTAATTCCTCGTTCCAATCAACATTATTAGCTGCTGACTTCTTTGTCAAATCACTTAATGGTGCCATCAGTTCAGCACAATGAGGAATAAATTTTCTGTAATAGTTTATTGCTCCCAAAAAGCTTCTTATTTGTTTCTTCGTTTTCGGTTGTGGCATCTCCACGATCTTATCTATCGATTCTCCTTTAGGACTAATGTCGTCGTTGTTTAACGTATGACCCAAGAAATCTATGCGTCCATAGCCTAACGAACATTTCTTTGGTTTCAAAGTCAGGTGAGCATCTCTCACTCTTTGAAAAAATTCTCGTAAAATCTTCATATGTTTAGTCCATCCTTCTGTATGAGCTAGTATGTCATCAACATAACTCTCCAGATTCTCGGTTCCATGTAAAATCTTCCTTATCAGTCTGTTATAGCTTGAAGCACTGTTTACCAATCCAAATGGTAAAAGTCTTTTTATTATTCCTTATTACTCAACTTAAAACACTTTATCATTCTACACCTACTCTCACAAAATAAAACTCATCTACTTAATTTTAATTTCCAAATGATGACTCACTCTCATCTCCTTTCATCGAATTAACTTCGATTTACTTGAATGTCTCATCAAGACACCCACTCAAATACTTCTTCTTAACTAATCATCCATAACCCTTATACTACTAAACTATTTGATTCTTCAATCCACTTAATGAACTATCCTCAAACTACATAACTACTTAATTGAACAATTCAACTCAACTTAAACTTGCATTGTATTTTAATTACAACTGTCTTAACTAACTATCCCATCTATGGATACACCTACCATCTTTCATCTATGACTCTCTCCTCTTGCCTTGACCACTCATTTGGTCCACACTTGAGTTTAATGTACTACCTTGATATAAGTTCAATGTTTTACCATTTCTCATTTCTGATTCCCTAGGATTATTCTTTTCCCAACTGTATTCACTTAAATTCTCATAGGACTTCCATCTTACTTCTTCTAATGACTCGGTCTCTCTATCATAGTCATTACCATTCTTTCTTCTATTTATCAAATCTTTAGGATATGACCTCTTCTTGTCATTCCATGTTCTTCCTCTCCATCTATTCTCATCATAGTATCCTCCACGTGTTTCTCTCTGTCTACTCACAGATTCTTTACCATATGTCCTTCTACAGTATGGTTTATTTCCACCATACCTTCCCATAGTTTCAACACTATCACTATTTCCTCTGCATCTCCAATTTGATTTATTAGACCTACCACTGTCTAATCCACTGTTCCTGTTGAACTCTCTAGACTTTTGTCTACAATTTCTCCTATTATCACTATTCACATGTCTCTCGTTCCAACTTACACCTCTCCTATTCACTTCTTTATCATATGTATCTCTTCCATACATCCATCCATCTTGTCTCTTAGATTGGATCTCATTTCTCCTGTAATTATTCACATTATTCCTCCAATCCACTTGCTGTCTTCTACATCTCTTCTTATTCTCATTAACGTCACCTGATTCACATTTACCACCTGTGATCATATATCTATCTGGCGTCTCTATTAACTTCAATGGTTCACCTTTATAACGCCTTCTCACTTTTGGCCTATCCAACAAGCCATTCTCCTTTACTTCGAGAACCTCGTCCGTTCTCTTCCCATCACCGTTCCATTCAGATGCTTTATCCCAGCAACTCTTCAATGTCTCATCTGTCTTCTGTAATTCCTTTATTTCTTTTGTGGTTATATTCAGGTCGGGCATTTCTGTGACCTTGAGTGGTTTATATTTCACCACTTTCTTCGACTCAGCTCTTGTTTCTATCGCTGCTGTCGTTTGATGTGCATCACTGCTCATGACGTCATCACTTCCAACTTTCTCTATTACGTCATCATATTCCGTGCTCATTTCATCACTCTCGAATCTTACTTTCTTCTTGGCATCTTGCCGACGTGAATTAGCAGTCACAATTCCCTTGAGTATTCCTTTATACTCAACTTTTTCTTGTTTCTCACTCATAATCGTCCCATCCACTTTCTCTCCTTTGTCACAATTAATCACATTTTCATCCGTGTTCTCATTCGTTACGGTATATTTCAACCCTCTCACGCGTCCAATAATTATCGGCTTTACTGGTTCATCCATAACCATTGCCTCAACTTCACCAGTAAAATACTCGCTCTCAATGTTTACATTGGCTGTAGGAAAACACCTTAAGCTCCCATCAACTAGGATGCAGTGCGTTTCCTTCCCAGTCAAATCACTATCCTTGATTAGTGATCTCCTCACGATACATGTACTCGCTCCAGAATCGTAAAGACAATTGGCGTCTACGCCATTGACCTTCGCTTGACATTCGTCTATACTTTCAATGTCAATGCAACCATCTTTCCGTTCCGTAACTACCGTACTTGCTGCCATATGTTTCGGTACTTCTTCTTTACCTTTCCTATCCTGGCGTTCTACTGTTCTGTCAATTTCATTCGATTTCGTATTTTCATTTGTCTGTACAGCCCTGTACGCCCTATTCTCGTAAATCTGTACTGCTGCAGCTGTGTGTTTAACAAACCCTTTAGTTTTGTTCACACAATCATATGCTTTATGACCTACCTTACCGCATGCAAAACAAGTTATCTTGTGTTCCGCTGCCTGCTCTCTATCTCTACTAAATCCTCTATTCACATTTCCACTGTGATTTGTCTCTTTGTTCTGTCGCGTTTCGACTCTTCCTCTGTTCATGTTTCCTTGGAATTTCTCTCTCGATTTCTCTTCAAATGGCTTTCCATTACCTCTGTCATTATTGAATCTCCCTTGAGGTTTTACAGAATTCTCTGCATATCTGTACCCATGAGCTTCGATGTAAGATTCTGCACACGTCAATGTGTCTTTTAAGCTCATTTTTCCTTTCTCTTTAATGAACATCCTCAACTCGTTACTACAAGTGAGGAAAAATTGATCTTTTAACAGTAGATCCTCGATTCCTTCGTAGGTCTGCTCAAATCCAGCTTGTAGCAACCATTGCTGCAAATATCGTTGCAATCTGTAAATGAAATTTGAAGGAGTTTCTCCTTGTTCCATCTTGCTAGTCTTAAACTTGTTACGATACCCTCCTTCTGTTAATTGGAATCTTTTCAAGAGATGCTTCTTTAAACATTCGTAGTCTTGTGTTTCTTCAGCCGACAAACGCTGGTACACTTCTAATGCTTTCGACTCCAGATGTCGCGCTAGCATCAGCGACCATACATCTCTCGGTATCTCGTATGTCGTACACGTACGCTCAAATCTAAGAAGATACGCATCGAGACAGTCCTTTGCCTCGTTAAATATCGGGAATTTAATATTCTTCATTCCCTTATGACTTTGGTTTCCTTGGTGGTTGTCACCCATCGTCATATAAGAATCTCCATCATCTCTGTTTCGTCCATCTCTCGATTCCATTTCTCTCAGTCTCATTTGAATCTCAAGCCTCTTATGCTCTAAAGCTTCACTCGCTTCTCTTGCAAGCCTCGCATCATCTGCTTCGCGTATAAGTCTCGCGTCAGCCATCCTCGCTATTTCTATTTCTTTTTCTCTAACTGCTTTTGCTTCTGCAGCTGCACGTAGCTCACTTTCCTTTTTCTCTTCTCGTTCATCCGCCCTCTGTTGTCTAAATTCGTTTTGTCTGTCTCTGACGAATGCCTTCAGCTCTTCACCTTCCAATGAGAATGAACGTCCCATATCCAACCACTGTTGCCACTCTGTGATCGACATTCTTACTTACTCACTTTTGGTTAAGTAACAATAAATTTAACGCTCAACTATGCGCTATACAATTTCACACTCGCTTATAATAATTATTAAAATTATTAAGCGTCACACTAGTGTTCCCTCTTAACGTGATACAATCTCTGGTATATGTTAAGCAATAAGGATTATCGCACCGACTCTAATGCTTAAATCTATACACGCGCTGCGCTGTCATGCGCTATGCTTAACAATTTCCAAATAGATCTGCATTTTAATCAGTTTTGTCTCTTCAATATAAATGTCAGTAAAGTTCAATCTAATCAACAATAATATTGTTAATTTAATCCCGACGCGAGCATCCCATTTGTAACGTCTCCGTTTTTATGCTTATTTTAGCAGGTAATTGAAAATGTACTGCATTTAAATGATCTGTTCAAAGAGAAACCAATTCTTTATAAATGTATGATATAATTGAAACTATTAAATACACAATACAATTACGCAATATTCCTATTTACTTATTTGGCGTATCACTAATTATAATTATCTTTATGCTTATCTGTGTTCCACAGTTGAGATATATGACATATCGTTTCTGTAGTGTAAAACGGCCTTGAAATAGTTCTGCAGATTCTCTGTAGATATACTGTATGAAGATAAGCAACCCCGTGCTATATTTGAAGAAATAGTTCTGCTGATTCTCCGTAGATTCACTGAATGAAGATAAGCAACCTCGTGCTATATTTGAAGAAGGATAATGAGATACTGTCAAGCTGTGGAATCCAGATCGAATACCAGACAAGACAATATTCAATACTTCCGTAGCATCAAATTATCACACTCCAACCAATGAGAATTTCCTTCCCAATTGAAAATGACCTTGAAATGTCAACCAGAGATAACGAGCCCAAAATCGTTTCTCAACACACGAATATCGTCTCACCAACCGTCACGATCACAATGTAGACTTCACGGACGTTAGAGTTCGCAACTTCGAATTTCTAAATCGCCTCTACTCTCACACGAATGCCTCGTACTGTTTTACGACCAGATACGAGCATAATCATCATCCTCACCATTGAATAAACTTCAAATGAATTGCCAGCCACAACTGGACAACCATCTTTTTCAATGTTCAAGCAAGGAATCAACCGTTTATGTCGAATTTCAATGACGTGGCTGTTTCCATTCAATTCTGTCCGTTACGCTCATTTCGATGCTTTTAATTGGTTACGCGTCAATGCAAATGTTTTCGCTTACGTAAGCGTCCGTAGTAACCGCTTGACGTCACTATGACTGCCTCGCTCATGTACGCAAGATTCGTGGTCTCCTAGTTACTAATCCACTAGACGCCAAATTATTAATCTAGATACGCCAACTAAATTATCTAGCTTAACTCCTACTTAGAATTAACATATAATATCAGACAAGTTAGTTTGATAGATAATAGCGATTTAATACGCTACACTACCTATATCCTAGTTTTGTTGACATGCCTGAACCGATGTCTCTTCATGACCAATATGCCTTTCGACCAACTGGCTCGACCACCGCTGCTCTGATATCCATTATACATCACGCTTCGGATCTACTCAAGAGTAATGATCATGTTGCTATAATCTCTATGGACTACTCAAAAGCATTTGATTCTATCAAACACTCTGCAATAACAAGCTTATTAGCATCCTTGAACATTCCAGATTGTATCTACAACTGGCTCGTCAACTACTTACATGGCAGGAAACACTCAACTCGCTTCAAAGGAGTTACATCTGCTTCTATTACCATCAACGCCAGTGTTATTCAGGGATCTGTTATAGGCCCAGCTGACTTCATAGTAGGTACATCTGACCTCCACCCTCTTCATTCCCAGAACCGTCTCTCTAAATATGCTGACGATTCCTAGGCCTATCTCTTTATTGGCTCTAATCACTTATCTACTGCAACAGATGAACTCCAACACATCACCAACTGGTCTAAAGGAAAGAACTTGCGGATCAATTCCGACAAAACACGTGAAATTGCTATTATCAGACGCAACAAGAGCTCACTCTCAACACATTCATCAATCTCTGGAGTTTCCCGTACAAAATCCATCACGGCATTAGGAGTTCTCATTGGAGAGAAATTAACTGTTACAGACCACATCAACAAGATTATCTGCTCTGGTACTGCCTCACTCTATGCCATCAGAACCCTCAAGGCTCATGGGGCATCCATACAAGAGTTACAAACTTATACTAGAGCTACTATCATATCAAGAGTTATGCATGCCTCTCCTGCTTGGTGGGGTACGTCTGGCTAGTGGATTGGACAAATCCCGTCTTGAGGGCCTCATGAACAAACTTAGACGAGCCGGCTACTTACATCCTGATACACTTACAGCAGAAACTTTAGCTCAAGAGGCTGATAAGGTGCTTTTCAAAGCTGTTCTGGGAAACGAACTTCATGTCCTCCGTAACCTCTTTCCACTACAACGTGATCCATTATATAACTTTAGGGAAAGGGCTCACAATTTCATCCTCCCCAATAAAGACTCGTTAAACTTTATCCCAAGAATGTTATTCAAAAACATGTACTAACTATTTTGACCATAAGCTTTAAGCAGCCATACTGTTAATGTAAACCTACAGCGTTCTGTCTGTTGTTTATTGAATAAAACGAATATAGGGCCTACATACATACTTTTTAGAACAGACGACCAGCATAGACTACAATATTATTTCACGATATTATTTGTATGTGAATTTCATTGTATCTATGGTTTTGAAGAGACGACCTTGCAGATGCATCTTCCGGTGGAAGAGTGTAAAAGGCGGTGAGAAGGACACCGATTTCCTTTTAAAAAGCAAAATATCTTGCAATCACAATGGGAAAGGACGGTATCGGATATGAAGACGACGAGTCCTTTGTCAAGGCAAGCGACAGCTGTTTAGGAAATGCCCTCAAGTTTTCTTTTAAGGGAGGCGTAATTGGTACGTATACCTACTATGTTTTAGTTTTTGGCATTTTTTAGGCGCTTTTATTTGCTTTGCTAACGATGTATATTGCTACAGAGCCTGTGCTTTATCTCAAAGGATTTATAGCAGCATCACAACAGAAACCGTAGGTCCTACTTGTATTACATTATCGTGTAAAACCAAATGAATTTCATCAACATACAAGGATTGAAATTCGTTGATGTCCATTGAACATTTCATCACTTATCCTTCTCTCATGCATTGCCAGAGACAAGTTGTGAACATTTGTTTGGCTCCTAGTTTCAATATCGTCGAGAAAAAATTCTCTGCTAGACCCTTTCTTGTTCTCTTCATGTTATTTTATTTATTTTTATCTCGTATTTGCTATGGCGCCCCCTTCAAGCTCTCGTCTCAGTGGCGCTCCCGACTACAGCGCGGACACTGCATCGGAGTTTCATGCGAAGTACACGAGCAATTGCAAGCGAAAGACTTGCTCAAGGTCCTTACGCAGCGGCTTGAGGTGGATTCGAACCGGGAACCCCTCCGGCTCCAAGGCACCGAACCCACCACTATACCACCGCATCCTCATAATTCCTGCAGTCATGCATTTTCTATTTTTGTTAGAATAAAATGTCCATTCCTTGCTTACTATAAACATGTTATGTGATGTTTAATAATTTCCTCACCTTAATATGCAGTACGACAGTAGGCTGTGAATGTGAAATTTTTGATCCCTCGAGGACACTCGATAGTCAATGGACAATGTTGGGCTGCAGGGCCTACTATCCCCCCCTGGAAGCTGGAAGCAGTCCCCCCCCCTAACAGAAACTTTTTGCCTATATATATTGCAAGCGCCGAAGGCGCGAAGCTGCGAGTGCCGAAGGCACGAGACCCATATAGCGACTAGGGGGTCTGGGGGAGCGTCGTAAGCTTCCCCAGCGGGGTCTGGGGCAGAGCCCCAGAAACCAACGCATTTTTAGCCGTTGGCATCGACTAGAGCACATGTTTTAGGCTCTTGTTTACTAGATGTTTATGAACGATAAAGTCATGAAAATTTCACTTTTTTGAATTTGCACGCTGCAACATTATACCTTTTAAAGCTGTCATTTTCACAAAATTGCTCGTGAATTATGCGCAGAAACGTGGTTTAGGATATCATAAAATGTAGCCTCACCATTATTTAATTTTTTGGAATTTGCACAATATAATGGTAACATTCTACAGTTTCTCATTATGGGTTAACAGTGCGACACTGTAGTACTTAGTCCTATGAAGTTTGGAAAGGTTCAGCATTCAGTAAAATATAAATTTCTTTTGGTGTATCAAATTGTTTAGTCAACCCGTCAGTTGTACAATACTCAGCAATATCCATTTTGGGATCCAAACAAATCCCATGGACATTTCCCTGGACCACTCCCCGTAATTTCCTCTCTGGATTCCACCAGAGCGTTTCAATGGAACAATTCCCTCGAACATTTCCCTCAAATGTAGGCTTCAAAAGTGTAAGCTATTTGCATTTGTACAGACTTCAATATTAGCCATTTGCTTTACTTGCTTTTGAACTTCAGTTGTTGACCAACCAAACTTTTATTGCTTGATTAATGTTTACTTAAACAGACTTAAATCCTTTAGGCCTAATATAAACAAAAGTAGGCCTACTAATTTACTGTTGCTTCTTTGCCTCATATCACCAAAATTCATTCTGAAAATATCGTTCATTTTATTTGAAACCTATATTATAAAACAAGTGCAGTGTCAGTAAATATAAAATAAACTTTAAATTCAAAAAATATTAATGTAATAATTAATTAGGAGTTGTGAGAGCGAGTGCCATATACGTGCAGGGACAAATGTAGGCTAAGTGAATAAAGCAAAGGTCATACTAAATGAATATGTATACCCTTGAGATGGCGGGATGAACGTTCAATGGGAATTTACCGTGGGTGTGCAGGTAGGAATGGTACAGAGCGAGATGCCGGGGGATATGTCCAGAAGGAAATTTCTTATGCCCATCTATCAATAGGGGGGTTTCCCTCTGGCACAAGTTGGATCAGGCTACTTATACTCCCCCCACGTGGCAAGACCTGATGCGCGCGAATGTGATGGAAGTGCAAGGACAAATTTATGTGAGTGTTAAGCAAAAGTCAAATTAAATGAAAATTAACCCTGTGCTATGATGGGGAGGGGATTGTTTGGGAGATTTACCAGATGGAAGTAAATGGCAGATACTGGGGAATACCGGAGGGGAAATGTTCTGTAGGAAATCTTCTATACTCAACTTTATCATCAGGGGGGGAAACCTTTCCCCCCCTGGCCCAAATTGGAAGCAGTCTGCTTCCATCCCCCCATGGCGTAGTAGGCCCTGTTGGGCTGTATAGCGGTCCTCCCCAGAGGACAAAGATGTCAATATTTGATCAGCTCAGAATGCCACATGTGAAATCAAACTAATGTGTTGACACTTTAAAGACCCGCATGTTCTAAAGGTGGCAGATATGGAATTTCAATTGACCCTGTAAATTGATTGTTGCTGTTTTTCAGGTGCTGCAATGGGAGGATTTGTAGCCCAGCATCAGGTTGGAATTCTGGGATTTGCTGAGATTGTTGGACAGGCAGCAACCAGATTTGTTCTCCCTGGAGGTAGGCTGCTTCCTCCGTCATTTCTCATTCCTAGATTAAATGCAAGATATACTTACAAGTGTAAATTGTAAGGGTTCTGCAATGCCATAATGTAATGGATATATTGTTACCTGATTTTTTTCTTAGCAAATAAGGTTACGTGGTCTAGTAGGCATTTTAAATTCTGAAGGTGAGTTTCAGCTTTTCATTGAAAATTATGGAGCAGGGACTTCTAGCTTGTTCTTGGCCATCAGTTTTATTCCACTTGTTTATGGCCGCAGCCAGACTTTGATGAGTTCAAATCATTCCAAACACAATTTTTCTAGAGTTTTGACATACTGATGGATTACTGGTAGCTTAGGTAAACAGATCGTAATATTTATGGTCCGTTATTTTTTAACTTGAGGTAACCGTTATTTGACGTGTAGAAACAATATAATAAAACCTGGGAATGGCTCATAAAGTAATTAATTGTTTAGTAATACAGTTGGAAATTAACCGGGTTGAGGAAGAATTTTATGAATAGTTGTGACTGAATTCAACGTGGCTATGAATAGTTGTGACTGAATTCAACGTGGCTATGAATAGTTGTGACTGAATTCAACGTGGCTCATCCAAAGGACTATTGACAAGCACTTGGGAAAATGTTGCTTCAATCTGACAACTTGTTTGTTACAACGGAGATGCTGCAAAAGTGATTGAGATTGGATTTCATAGTACTGTACTCGGGTATTATTTTGTTATTAACAGAATTTTTCGCATGCAGTTGCACTGAAATGTGAATTTAAGGCGAATACCATTTCAATGGTAAACCATGGCATAATAGGTACCTTGAAGTGGGGCTATATAAATTATGATTGATTGATTGGTGGAAGAAGCTCATAAATTGTTTAGTTGCATAAAAGTTGCTGAATTGCGTGATTTGGTTATGTAGCTTTGGGAGGAGCTGTGTTTGCGTCTACAACATGTATTATGGATAACACACGTGGCAAGGACTCGCCGATCTCCAACGCTTTCATCGGTGGACTGGCAGCCGGGTTCGTCGTTGGAACCAAGTGTGAGTGAAAAAGAAAATCTACTTGTTTGGTTTTCTACAGGTGCAAGGAATCATGCCCAAGTCAATAACAAAGAATTCTTAACAATGACAATAAAATGTTAGTAACAATGATCACTTCATTCGTTTCAAAAATTTATACAGCGCCCCTTCAAGAAGTCCACTCAGTGGCACTCCCAGTCCAGCCACAGCGATACAAAAAGGTTTGAATGAGCCTTAAAATACTGATGAGTCAAACCTAGGCAACAGGCGTATCTCCAATGGGAGTCTATTCGAGACGAATGGACATACAACAATCATAGACATACAACAATCATAATCATAGACATGCAACACTCATGCCCAAGTCACTAATTTTTCAGATGGATTTGCATGATGTACTGATCCAATTAATGCTATTGCTGTCTTCCAGGTTGAATCATGTATTATCTCTAAACACAACTGCCCTATTTTTAGCTGCAAGTCTAAGTTTGCGTTATGTTACGTTGTCTGCAATGGAACATTGGATAATTGCCAAACACAGGTCCGCATCAAGGTGGGTGCAAAGGGTGCTGCACCACCTGGGTACTGCAGTTTTGAGGGGCCCTCAAGTACAATTATAAATATGTGCATGTGGTAGACCGGTGGGTTGTCCTAGGAGGTCATCGGAGGGTAATCAGTAATCACAGCTCCCAGCACTAGCCTTAATGCAGCCCTGATTTAATGATTTCATGCACAGGGACTCTCAAAACAGTGATATGGCTTTTGATGTATTGTATTTCACAATAGAACCATCATCAGTAGCAAGCTACTTCTAGGATTCTTGACACATGCCATAGGAAATTTTTGGTCGTCACTGTAACACCAAACTCACAGAATTAGACATTACTACTTGTAATGTATCTGGTTTTTACTGTTGCCTTTAAAATACTGTCAAATTAGTGAGATGTTTGATTTGCTTTGCAGCTCACAAACCTTGGGTTGGACTGAAACTTGGACTCCTTTTCGGAACGACCGGCGCCATCTTGCGATGTTTCGCAGTTGGTGCGATAATGCGCGAAAACCCGCAGGCCGACCTCGACCACCTTAACCAAACGCTCTACATGTCCGACATAAAACACTTGGCACCTAAGCAGGAGTGATGACAGCGACCCGTGTGAAGACACTAGCAGGCAGGAGGGACAATTGGCCAGTGGATTTAGCAACATCACTGATCCAGAATCGAGTTTCGTCAACAGGACTGGCCGACATAGACCTTAGTGACAATTTATTTGCTATCTGATGTTGGCAGACGTAGTGGTTGTGATCAAAACATCATAGAATGATTATAAATAAAATGTTCGAAGATTTTAGAAGTCTTCAGTTGCTTGAGGGTGGAATAATGGCTGACCAAAAGCTAAGAAATTTATTACCCACTTGCGTGTGTATGTTCTCTCAAGTTTTTAATCGAATTCAGGTCTAAACCTACGACTCGCTTCTTTTAATGTCTTCTTAGCAGTAGTTCAAGGATGTCAAAAGTCTGGCTTGCAGTCCACTTCTGGCCCGCTAACGATGTTTTCTGCCAACTGAGCCTTGCCTAAAGGCCACACAATATGAGAATGTTCAAAAGTTCAACTTTGTTATTTTTCACCGAGTGCAAATACAATTTGAATTGCCGTGCTATCAACAAGCCAATCTTCACTTAGATTTGATTAGCAAAGATCAAAATTAAGACAGCAAATCTGTATGCAGCACACAAAAAATGATCGAATGTGCACTTTTAGTTTCCTGACATGTGGAATTCACAACATTTGAAATAAAATCAAACTCTGTTTATTACAAGACAACAAAGGTAATATCGTACAGGCAAGGTAATGTAGTTGGTAAAACCATAGTTTACATTGCTAAATTCTTGGATAAACGGAAGTTTGATTGATAATAATTCTTCCTTAAACAGAATTTTGATTGATCACAAAAATGTTCCTTTAGTGAAAGCTGGATCGATGAAAGTTATCATTGACAATGGACAGACTGCTTAATTACCAATTTCAAATATGGCATTGAAGATATTAAAATAATTTATCATTGCAAACCATAAACGTACTCGGCTGAGCTCATAATGTGCAGCCGTGAACTGACTAGTCCTGCTACTTATGGTGCCCTATAAATTCTCGCATGAGGGATGACAACACAGTTGAGGTTAAGTTTCAAGCAGAACAGTCAGTTAATTCGTATTTGGTTTACTGTCATTGTTTTACCTTGCCTAGTAAATGCCTACTTGTGAATCTTAAATGTACTAGATTTCCACTGCACAAAAGTTAGGATAAAAACAGACCAGTAGTACCAGTACTACCGGTATACACATTTAAAAACTGCAGATTGGAACCTTTGATCATCAACATATTTTGACAGTCAATCTACTTAAAGCTGTGTAAACACATCAAAAACTTATCATTAGTGAACTAAACAGAAATTCGAGATCAATGGAAAGTTATGAAGAACGGACAAAAGACTTAACTCGGTTTAGTCTTGTTTTGGAACCGACTAAGTTTTCAACATTTTAAGTAATTTCTTATGTGCTAATATATAATAAGCAATCTTCACAATGTTTGTGATTTTCGCATGGAATAACACTTAACAGAAAAGTTAAAACAGCAATAAAAATCACCACAAAGCAATTATTAAATGGAAAACTGGCAGTGTGAAGACACAATGGAAAACTGGCAGTGTGAAGACACAACAACATCGGTGCAAACAGCCAAAAGCAAAAATAGCAATCTTGACATCCCAGGCTCATTTAAAATACGATCTAGATAAACAAATGGACATAAATTATACCCTGTGGTTTAATCTTTGGATGTTCCTTTATTCTCATTGAGAATCGCAAAACAAAAGTTTAATTCAGTTTATCGACGGTAGGCTATCTCAATTCAGAAGAATTAGCAGCTGTGTAAACACATCAAAACTATGCAATGTTTTACTCACTGCATAGTTTCGGAATCTTGTCTGTAAGAAATACTGTTATTTATGCAAATAGAGTAAAAAAAAGCACAATACACAAACTTATATTAGATAGATAGTGAATCACCAATGATGAGACAGTCTTCGACAGAGGGCCTTTGGTAAATAAAATTGACTGAAAGTTAAACGTGCACAGTGACTGCACAGCTACCGGTATGTAAATAAACACTTTAATAATTAAAAATACACGAAACTGTGACAAATCACACAACCATCACTTTCCATTACCACATTAAAAATCAAATTATGACTAAACATACACATTTTCCTAAAACGGCGTATGACCTTGACCCAGCTCATTCATCAATGCATTTCCCCTCTGGTGACGTCCTTCACCACCACTGCCTGTTTGAATGGGTCATTATGGGTGCTATATCCTTCAAGGTCCCAGTGTATAGACTGCTAGACTACGATTGAAGTATCTGATCTGACTACGATTGAAGTATCTGAAGACATCCCACACACAGCAGCGCATCGGACATTTGCTTTAAACAGATTGCAGCTAAACAGATAAGCGCTAGAGACAGCTCAGTCTTTATGTGTTGAAAATATAACTGAGTTGGTGGGATCTGCACTGACCTCAGTATTTTGCCTGATATATCAATCAACAATGACACAATCAGAAAGGTCAACGGGGATTGAAAAGATTTGTAAAGTCCGGATGTGTCCAAAAAAATTCAAATGCAAACGTGTTAAATGTATGGTAAAACATTTAGCTCATGCATAATCACGACAATACAGCATAAAACTGTTAAATTATTTACCGCTTTCAATAAATTATGTTAATCACAGCAGAAGCAAAAATTTTCAGGTGGTAATTCACCAAGTCTAGATGTGTCGTAGTCAACCAACGAGGTATAGAAACATTGTGGAGGCCTATAGAGTCCGGGTAAAAGTGCTTGTTAAATTAAAAACTTGCAAATACATGAAATGCCTAAAGCAAAACAACAGTTTCTTCAAAAAAAACAAAGAAATATATGCTTTTGATCTAAACAACCACACGGAAAATCTTAATAAACAAACAAATCGCTTTAAAACAATGAACATATTGACTAAACACCGGATATTTGAGTAACAATACTTAAGAGTAATGATTCAAATCTGTCCTTTCTAGACATCAATCATGGTCAATTTCAAGTGAAATAATCACAATCGTAAATCATTGGGGTGTAGCGGTGTGGTGGGCATGTTCGTTGTCTTACAACTGGAAGGTTATGGTTCAAATCCACATCAAGCCGCCTATTAGGGACCTTGAGCAAGTTTTTCACTTGAAATTGCTCACGTGCTTCAGCGTGAAACTCCGATTCAGTATCCACGCTGTAGTTGGGGGCGCTTCTGAGTGGCAATCTTGAGGGGGTGCTATAACAAGTGCACATACATACATACATAATCCTCAGAACAAAATAGGCTAAAATCTTACTAAAGAAACCAGAAGCTAGGCTACAGGGTTTCATGCAAGTTCAAACGACACAAGCCGTAAGCAGGTGAACTGAATAAAGATTTTCCTAAAATAACATTTGAAACAAATCTGGCAAGACAGCTGTAACAAAAGAAACTTATAAATATACATTTTTATATATAAATTATGATTATTAACTTACTTATTTAACACAATACATAAGACCACAACAATAACCAAGTGAAAAATTATAAAGTTATCATGACAAACACAACGTCTACACTGACTTAAATTCGTGCACTACTACTACGCTAACAACTTAATCCTTCATCAAAATCTTCTTCCTGCAATTCAATCAGTTTTGCAATTAACACTCAATCAATCAATTCATTGGTCCACCAGAACATATCAAAAATCAAGTAATTTCATTTCTTCCATCACAAAAATAGTTTGTCGCTGTGCATAAAGATTAGACCAGAAGAGGCCCACCTAGAAATCACAAATACTGCTCATTAGTTACCAAATGAGTTACGCGAGGAGATACAGCACCCCAGTGTGAGAGTTGTGGAAAAATAACTGGGGTTGCACTATGATCCACTTGGAATTGGGGTGTGAAGAACAGACTTTGCAGACTTTTGGGGCTCTAAGAAAGACTAGAGGTGGGAGTTGAAACCCCAAACCTCTGGCAATTCTCGACGTGCAGCACCCATCATTTTAACGATAGTCACCAGGCTAATAAGGTAATATTAAAAAATAGCAGTACAGTAAGAAGAACAGAAATAAAGAAACTCTGATTAATTTGACCGTGTCACACCGGTAACTGAACACAAAACTTTGCCACCCCTCAGATTCGCATTTTTGCGTGACTTTGCACGTAATAAAGACGCTCGCAATAATAATAAATATTGACAGACTTAACTTTTGAATTAACGCTTGCAATAATAAATGTTGACAGACTTAACTTTTGAATTGATGCTTGCAATAATAAATGTTGACAGACTTTACTAACTTTTGAATTAATGATACAAACAGCTGTAAAAGTTTCTCAAAAAACATTTCGCCCTGATTACACTAACTAAGAGCATTCACGTAAACCTATTCATTTGATATTACTCTACGGAAATACTCGTACAAAACACGATATACAATTTGGAATCATATCGGCCATCAATTTCCTAAACAACTCCCTACGATTTCTTCGCATCCAGCTTCCTTTTCATCAGCTTTGCAAAGACGTAGATCGACACGAGCTCTGCCAGGCAGACGGCGATGACTGGACCGAACGACGACAGGAAGGAGGGCGAAGGTCGCAGCTCAAGGACGCTCTTCCGCGTCTGGAAGTCGATGAAGACCGCATCCATCTGCCGCAGGGTGCAGATCATAATGGAAATGTGGAACAGCTGGTGGCTGTGGAAAAAATGGTCGCACAGACCGGGCCGGAGCTTCTGCGGAAACTCGCAGGTGAAGAAGAAGCCGCTGCTGGCGAACCAGACCATCTGCTGGATGTGGTACGGAATGCTGTCGTTGCACTCGTAATCGTACGCGTAACATCGGAAGAGGCGATGCACGATGGGCGATATGAGCAGCACGTAGATGCCGCCGACTGGGACCAGCTGCCAGATCTTGCGGACGAACGGGTACGGTCTCGTGTAGATGGCCTTCGACATGGAGCAGCAGAAACAGATAAGGAATGCAATGACCGATCCGCATGGAACAAAGAATCCCTGGACCGCATGGTAGAATCCCGCCTCGCTGCAGTACTCCAGGTGCATGATGACGCTCCCGAGACCGTACAGCCCGATTCCAGCGTAGTCGAACATAAATGCCGTGTAATGAACCAGCTCTGATCGCGACTGGAGGCAATGCGCGCCGCTGCTGCACACGTACAGCGCCATTCCACAAAGGAGTCCGGCAAGGAGCGGCCAAGTGTACGAGTCGTGGATGAAGTCGACCTGCGCACTGAAGGAAACCATCTTAACCACCATCAGGATGAAAGCCAACAGGTGCGTCCAAACATTAACGGTTTCATTGTGCAGCTGGAAGATGCTCCACAGATAGTACGCCCACGGTTGACCGATCACGCGGAAGCCACGTTCCATGTGCGGCTCGTGGAAAACGAGCGGAACTCTGTGCTTGCATGTTGTCGGCACCAGTCGAAAGTTCAGCCGATCCTCTGAATCTGTTTCGAAATATAACAACCTAGCTGTACAGTTTATTTCACGGAGATATGCATATTTAACAACAATGCAATGTCAGAAATTGGCAGTATCGCATAAACCAGCCAGCCGTAAGCAGGGCTGAAAGTGAGCCGGGTCTGTCCGGGTCTCAGACCCGGCATTAATTTTTTGGCGCTTGAATAAACACTTACCGTACATCTAGCGCCCTTTGGGCCAAAGAGACCTGGCAATTTTTTCAAATCACTTTCAGCCCTGGCCGTAAGCACTACCTGGTTTAGATCATTTTGAAAATATGAATTTTGAGAACAGCTTTAACCATGACAGCATCTGTGAAAGCAGTTTAACTTATGCAGATGAATGAATGAATTTGTTTATTGCACACAAAAGTCTACAATCATGAGACATTAAGAACACTAACACAGTGCAAAGAGAGTCAGGAAAAGCTGATATCCTGACCCTTTCCTTGATTATTATTCATGCATGCATTCATTTATACCTAATTAGAACTTAAATGATAATAGCAATAGTGATAACGAATTGAAGTCAGAGGTGAAGTGATCGTAGTATCTGTGCAAGATAATAAAAACAATCAGAAAGCATCAGTCCACAAAGTTCATAGAACGCACTTGAAGTTGAAGTGACCATCCTGTGCGCTGTGATAAGACAGTTACAAAAGTCATTAGACAGTGCATCCATTACACCCGCAACAATACCACTCTGAATCTCCATTGGCCTTGAGCACTGTATGCTTCAACAACCAAAATAGTTCTAAATCCCATATGCAGCAGATCAAGGGAACTCAAGGTCGAGAAGGTAATGACAGACTGCAGAATGATGGCTAACATATCTCAGTTAAAACATACATGTACCATTGTACCTCTCTGATGAATAACTGCTTCTACTGACCATGCTTCAATGCGTGAAGATGACTTTCCGGTTGTTGGTTGTCTGAATCGTTTATGCACAAATTCTGGACGATGTCTCTTCGCTGGTAGCAACAGGAATTAAGCGACGGAAAGGTGACTTCGGCCTCACTGAGAGAACTCATGTTTTCAGATTCAACCAATGCAGATTCATCCAGCACTGAAGGATATAAACAGCATAATTATAATATAATAGATTATGAAAATGCAAGCAGCAGTAAACAGCTACATCTATATAATATAAATCCTAGATCAAATTAAAAGAACTACAAAAATTATATGAATATTATTCATAAAAGTCATCTACAAACTACATAAGGGAACTTGGGTTTGGTGCGAATCCACAATTCTACATACATACATACATACATACATACATACCATAGCCATGTCTATTCAAAAGATGCTTCACTGAAGTATCTTTCAAGTAGACATGGCAAACTGGTTTCAAACAGATTGTGCCTGTACCTGAACACATGCAATAAAAGTTAAATTACAATGATGGTCATAATTCGCATTGTTCACGTAATCAATAATCGCACACTTAACAATACACGGGCAATGATCTGCATATATTATACGCTTTCTGATGTTATAACAGTTATAAAATTGAGCCGAGCTGTTCCTCCAGTAAAGGTGCAAACACAATAGCCAACAATTTTCATTTGATAGAATTATAACAAATTTGCATAAAATGTTTAAGTTTCTTTACAGATGTTTGACTACTTTCAGAGTCAGGTATCACCAGGCAAAATTCAGTGCATTTCCAAATGCCCGACCCATTCCTTCATTACTGCCCCAAAATATTCTTTTAATTTGTTGCTATCATTACAATTTGCTCATGAAGTGCATTTGAACAGTAGCTGCAATTCAATCCAAGGTCATTACACATGATAGTCTTTTTAACTCTTTTAATCCAATACAAGATACATTGCTACTGAAATTTCATAGCCCCAAAACAATTCTGAGAAATATACACTATAAGCCGGTCATCAGAAAATAGAGATCATACAGATATTTCCTTCTCTACAAATGACGATCTCTTTCACCACATTGAATTCAAGAGTCTTATAACCACATATAACACAGCATCAACAATAATTATTGCTAGCGTAAACCGACTTGAAACGTACCATCGCTGAACATAATAATTAACTCTGCTGTGCATCACGCGATCAAAGTCCTCTGCCATAGACGACAAGAATCCATAGTCACAATACCTGACACTGACTCTCGATACCGGACAGCATGCAAATAAGTAGTCACTCATACGTGCAACAAAACCCAAAATCTACAAGTCAAGCCATTCATTATTATTCCAACGCCCACGGCCTCAGCCACTCGCCACCAACTAAATGAAACGAAACGCCATTGTCACTTCATGCGCAACGTACCCGATTGAGTTCCTAAAGGCAACGGATGACGGCAAAACGATGAAACCGGATATTAATTATTTTTATTTTTATCGTGCTCTCTGATCGTTGCCGACGTTATATTAGCAGACATCGCGGCCGCCAACCAGCGCCTACCATTCTTAGACCAGCTGCACCGCCTTCGTCAGTTCCAGGGATGCCATTCTGAATTTTAAAAAAGTCAGATCTGGTCGAAAAAGGACAGATTGAGAATTTCTCAGAAAATACACGGATTTTTCGATTTTTCGCGCTTGAAATATATATTTATATTTTATAAGGACCTTTTTAGTCATCTGACCAAAATTACCTCCTTTTCCCGGAAAAATTTTGATGACCTTTTTAGTCTTTTACTATAAAATCTACAATTTTCACAATATTTTCGACTTTTCAACTTTTTACACGTATTTTGTGAATTTTCACCAAAAAGTATTTTTATGTGGAAAATGTCGGAAAAAAACCGCCGTGATAAAAAAAGGCTAGATCCGGAAAAAATTAACCTAGAAACCTAGACATGACCGAAAAAAAACTATATCTAGGTGGGAAAAGCTATGAGTGGCATCCCTAGTGAGTTTGTTCAATCAAGCATTTCTACCACGTGGTCCTTGGTCCTTTGCTATGGAAATTATCTGTTTATGTAGCTCACGTTCTTCCTCGTCGTACTAGGCAGATCAATAGGTCTACGATTATTACCTGATTGCTGAAGGGTTCCTCTCGTGCACGTTATTCATTTGCAGATCAATATCTAAATGTGGGAAATTTAAAAAAAGAACAATACAATAGAAACACCGGAATTTTGTGAAGATGCATGATGCATCATGTCCATTGCCCAGCATCGTGCAAATAACGTTTTTGTCCATAATTTTTTTATTGATCTACAATTCTACATTATGACTTCGGATACTCCCTCCTTTTTATTAGGCATCTGCATCTTCTGAAGTCGTTGCTAAATTACTTTAACGAAGTCCTTACTTGCGACAAGCGGGCAGCAGCAGTTCATTCGAGCGAGGCACTTTTAATAATTATTATAAATCGTTGAAACAAATGGGACAATATTGAAGCGTCTTTCGTCGAAAAAATTTCTAAAAGAAATCGCTGACAAATACGACGACTAAAAATAGATCACATTATTAATTATTAATCATCCAGTTAAGTTATCACCGTAAAAGGCAAGAGAGATCAGCGGAAGCGCTCTATTTTTACATAAATCTGCGGAGTACATCGTGTGTAGCTGCTGGTGTGTGGCGTGCTGGAGTTTTAGTTTTCTTTACTTTAGTTGGAGAATCAAATACGATATTAAATTTTTAGTTTACGTTGTTATTTTTCAATTGCGTCACCATGCAGGTTGGTTTTGAAAACGTTTCCGTTTTGTCGTTATAGTAAAACTTTCACAGAAGAATACTCTATGTAGGGCCTATACAGTACTAGTTCCGTAAGAGTTGCTCGCTTTCAATAAGCATGAATATTTCAAGTTATTATAATACAAGTCAATGTAAATAGCTCGAAGTCGTGTACAAGGAGTCCGCTAGGCAATAGACTTTCACTTTAAGTCTGATCGCAATCTTACCCTCTAGATTTTTTACAGCGTCCAAAAGGCCATGTTACAGGAACCACCTTACATACTGGCGCTCAGTCAAAACAATATCGATCGACAGGTAATGTCGAAATCGATTCTGAGTCATGATTCAAGGATCTGTTATATTCATAATGCTTTATTAGCAACACGGAATAACGAAACTAGAAGAATTAGGTAAAAGTGTAGTTCCAAATCAAGGCTTAAATCTTATCTGTTTGCTAAGGCTTATCTCGGGAGGTAGCCGTTTGTGAGGCGCCCTTATAGCGGTATGGCCGTGTTACGTGCCATATAAATTGTCTTTATTATTATCATTATTATTATTTTTATTAGCATTGTAAATTATTCGTTCGTTGCAACATTATTATTTTTCATCATTATTATTTTTAATCTGAAATCCAACTTCTAGCTTGGCAAGAATCCTTCTCATCGATCCAGTTTATGTTTAGGCAAGAATTCGTTTCATCAGTTCACTTCTATTTAGGCAGCAATTATTTTTTCATCAATACAACTTATATTTAATTAAAAATTATTGTTCATTAATCCAGCTTCGATTTCAAGGCCACTTCTATTTAAGTAAAAACTATTTTCTTCATTCTGACTTCAATTTAGCAGGAATTCTTTCCATAAATCTGACTTGTATTCAACCAACGCTGAAATCCATTATTTACGATGCTAAAATATGCTAAAATTCACGTTTACCGAAAATTATTAAAGCACGGCAAAAAATTAGCAGAGTTATTTTTGCTTCAGCATTTAATTGCATTTGTTTTGCTGCTTGCACAGAATCCAAATGAAGACACCCAGTGGAATGATGTTCTTCGGGCAAAAGGAATCATTCCACAGAAAGAGGCGGAAGTAACAGAAGATGATATCGTCAACATGGTGGAAAAAACAATCGAAAACAAAACTCGAGGTTAACATCATGTATAGCTGGCAGGTGACACCATGTTCATAAGCTACATGGTACATGATGAATGCACACTATATTGATAGTTTTGTTTTTAAATGTATTGCTTTGGAACATAATGTTAAGCTGAGAATATAAATTTGAGTCAGTTTTACAATGTTATAGTCTTGATTAAGGTGAAGCACAGTGATTGGTTTGTTTGATTGAGTTTTCATTGAAAAATTGCATGATTGGTTAGCGAAAATGCGATTGACATGAACAATTATAGTGAAACAAGCAGGGCTGAAAAGGTTCTTCTATGTTGCAGAGAAGCATTTGTGTGTATTTGTTGTTTTCTTGGTTTCTTTACAGAAAGAGGCTTTGATGATATGAACTTGGATGAACTGAATGACAACGAAGATGACATTGATGAAGAAGATGAAAAGGTGTTTGAAGCTTACAGGTGGGTTTCTTCTTTGATGCGGTTTTTGTAAATGTAACAATTAAGGTTTATGGATGTTAAACGAAAATCCGATTATTGGATTAGAAAATGATAATTGGTTTTTGCTGTTTACAAAACCATAACTGAATTCATTTTTTAAAGTCATTTTCAAAAGTTAGAAGAGATAATATATGCATTTGTTCTGACAAGCTTAAAGGTTGCGATGAAAACAAATTAATTGCAGTAAACAGATAGTAGCTACGATGCTAGGTTACACACGGCATGTTATATCTATGAGGTCATTTACCCACCTGGTACGATAGATTGATATTGTGATGCGACGCTTCGAATGCAATGTAATTGCATGGCGAAATGTCGCAATGTAATTGCATGTCGAAAGTTGCGGCTTAAACAAATTAAATTCATTTAGCATCTGCTAGAATCCAAATAGTTGGCAGATTGCAGGTGGTGAGAAAAGCATTTTAAAACAGAAAAATTACTGGTGTGAGAGTAAAACTAATAGTAGATGATTTTAAAATTTAAATCTGTTTACTGTTCTACTAGGAGACAACGGTTGCAGGAGCTCAAAGCTGCTCAGAAAAGTGCAATATTTGGCGACGTTCGTGAGATCTCAAGAGATGAATATGTGCAGGAGGTGAACAAAGCGGGAGAAGGCATTTGGGTCATTCTGCTGGTCTACAAACAATCGTAAGTTTCAACGGGAAATTACCTTCTTGTGCCATAAATCTTAAAGTTTTATTGAATAACGCTTAGTGTGCAGACACTTCAGTAAATAATGGTATGGTGTAAACATCAGAATCCCAGTGTCATTCCTTGAAAGGGTGCGACAAGGCAGATATTTGTGTACTGACCCAGATCTATGTATTCATCTCTACTGCGACCCTGAAGACCTGGGCCATGTTTTGCAATGACTCCTCCCCCAGTGTAGACGCCTTCTTACTTCCTGTGCCTACAACTGCATGACCATATTATCCTCAGGCAGACAATTTTACACAAAAATCGTTCATTATAAGAATGTTTTATTTTATCTTATGCATGCATACCAAAGTTTTGTTAGTTTAATAAAGGATATACTTGGTACTTCCTTACTTATCACCTGTGTTTAGGTGTGGAAGGAGTTTGTGTAAATGATTGACAGGCAAATTTTATGTGATGTGGTCATACTGATTATAACAAAAGTGATATAAGAAGATATTTCTCTAACCATATATTGAAAGGTTTCAGGTTGTTTGAATTTCTGGTGCACATTGCATAGCCAAACAGAATCTTTAACTTGTAGACTTCTATTTTAATAGCTATTGTGAATTTATAAATGCAGTGTATCTTACTTTACACGACAGGTATCAAGGAAGTAATGCCTTTAAGCGATAGAAATATGTTGTTTCTTAAAAAATGTCTCTTATCTTGTGCGTACGTTCCCAGTTCAATGAACTTCCTCCACGTTTGTTTGGTGTAGAATTCCGCTCTGCAAACTGTTGGAGCAGTACGTCTACAATCTTGCCCGAAAATTCCCAGCGACAAAGTTCCTGAAGAGCATCGCCAGTGTCTGCATCCCCAATTATCCGGACAAAAACCTCCCAACGATATTCGTGTATCAGAATGGAGACCTAAAGAAGCAGTTCGTTGGGCCACTGGTGTTTGGAGGAATAAATCTAAAAATGGATGGTATGCCTCAGTTATATAAGCATTTGCACAGGCTATATAATATCTTGCACATCCATAGGCGTACAGGAGATTTCAGCAGTGGGGGTGGGGGAAGGGGCAAAGATGCAAAGATTCAACTTCTGTCTGAAAACTAAATCCTGAAATCTCGTGGAAAATACTACTTTTTCCCAGAAAAAAGTTGACAACTTTTTAAAAAGTCATTTCCCGGTCTGCTTGTCCGAAAAACAGACTTGCCCGAAAAATTGACGACTTTTTTAGTCATTTCCCGGGTCTGCTTGCCCGAAAAACAGTTTTGCCCTAAATTTGGGGGATATTTGCCCCATCTGGACCCCCGCCTCGTACGCCTATGCTTGCTTTCATCCCTTGCCGTAGTATCATTTCATTCATTTGTGTCTAGGTTAGTTTTTCCCAAAGCGTGTTCTGCGGAATCCTATGGTTCCATGAGGGAAAGACAAATATTTCGTTAGGGAATTGGTTGCTTGGATGTGCTATTACAATAGAAATCGGACTCCAAGGTGAAGAGTGGATATAGATGGTGGCTCTGTGTGAAAATTCCCTACATTGCATTGCAAGGGACTTAGGTTAAACTTTATTTTTCACGTCAGCCATTTTATTTAAAAGTCTTCTGGCACTAGAGAGAATTCAGTTATTCAGATTATGCTGTTATATGACTGTCAAAAGATGTATTGTTTTCGAAGCCATTTGTTCCATTGGGTTTACCAATTGACACCCTGAATACAATTGTTTGAACTATGTGCCAATAAATTTTGATTGATCGAAGTAAGTTATTTACTGTACCGTACAGAACACAAAGTTGAAAACTGCCAGTTTTCTAAGGTGCTTCAGAGTTTGAACCTAAACTGTTCTACTTTGATTGCAAAGTTGGTTAAAGAATAACTTTGCCATCAGAAGCAGAATTTACAGAAGAACATAAATTTACGACATTAACATTTTGAAATTGTTTTACAGAGCTGGAATGGATGTTGTCCGAGACAGGAGCCATCAAAACAGACATGGAGGAAAAGCCGAGACCTGAGGTGCATGACGTTCTCATGTCTTCGATAAGAACTACAACAGTCGATGACGATAGCGACTAAGACCTGTGTAACCATTTTAATTACTGTAAACACTGGTTCATTGGTCTTCCATCCAGGGCCGTCTTATGGTCATTGTAGGCCCTAGGCACTTTTGCATATTAATCTATTCGTAGGCCCCTCTAGGGCCTATCCAACTCAATCCGTATTAATTCAAATTGCAACACATTTACATTATTTCTTAAAATTACGCTGAACCATGTTTTGTTTACGAATTCAGTTTTGATTTTCAATCTCAATCTATATACTTTTGTAATATTTATTTTCGATATCCGCTAAATGTAATATTTCAGATTTTCGACTTTCGGTTAGCGGCATTTCGGTCTAAATTCTAATGAAAAATCGCCATGCTTTTTAAATTTTAATTTGTTAAATTATTGCTACAAATTTGTAAACAAAATCATGTCTGATTAACATTAGAGGAAACACGAGTCTGGATTTGAGAAACCAATAAATCTGTAGCTGAAATGATTAGGGCACAAAATTAATAGCTGACAAGCTGCATGGTCTCCAGTTTTACAAATGTCAATATTGCTTTTCGAATTTATCTTTCTATTTTTGGAACAAGTTGTGAAGGTGAACGTTCTTTTTCGAAACTGAAAATTATCAAAAATTACCTTCGGTCAACGATGGTACAAGAACGATTATCCTCCCTTGCATTACTTTCAATTGAAAACGACTTAATGCGAGAAATGACATTTGAAGACGTTATATTAAAGCGATTTCGCGAATGCAAAGAGCCGCAAAGTTAACATAATAATTATAGCTTAGCCAATGTTACTGTTTCATTGGCTAACTCTAGTCTCAAAAAGGTTATAATATAGCTCGTTAAAATTGAATTTCCAAGTTTTCGTTTTCTGTTTGTTTTTTCCGGTCATTGACCAATCACTGCATTTATTTTTAAAATAGACCTATATTTTTTCAGGTTTTCGTAGGCCCCTGATAAGTTCGTAGGCCCTAGGCACAGTGCCTACTGTGCCTACTGGATAAGACGGCCCTGCTTCCATCCACCTACATTGATGCGTGGTCCATTAGTCCTCTCCTCTCATATTTATTTACCAATTTCATACCAAGCAGAGATGATGATAGTCACCCAGACATGACCACTGCAATTACTCTACAACTAATCGCATTGGTTTTCCAACCATCTGTAATGATCGTAGACAGTTCTGTGGTCTGGCACTGACGACTTTCTGGCCAAAAGTTCGCTTACATAGTAATTGAGACAAAATCTGGCGACACAAGCCAACCATTTTGAAATCATTTTATTTGTTTTTGATCAACAGTAATATAAATGTTAGCAAAAAGTGTATTTGCAGAGTACATTGCAACAATACTGTTTCCAAGAGAATGTTCATGTTCAAAACCAAGTCTGAGGAAAAACAGAATAGCTGAATTACTACATAATGCGACGTATAGAAAAAGCACTAGTATTGCAACAAGAATGAGATGTGACCCTGTTAACGTTCACAAGTAGCAGTCGTTATGTGAAATAATCACATTCTGAAAGAAAAGGACAAAATACAGTTAGAAAATGCAAATTGGACATTTGGACAACAGTTAGTACCAGTTGCCTAGTCACAGCAAAAAATTTAGGATTCATTACTGCCCCTGTCAGCCTATGGGTTCCTTGTTCTTGGCTGGATAACGAGCACAAAATATTGAAACCCTAGCTAGCATTTCATACCATGGCTTACCCAGGCCTAGCTTTAGGGATCTAGTTAAAAGCATACATACAGGAAAATTGCATTCAGCTATACTAAACTGACTGCTCCACAGATATTTTTGCACAAATCAAGGGCAAAACACTCCCAAAAATTGTGAAAAAATTCTATATATGTATAAAAAACTAAAATCTAGTTTCTAACAGACAAGCCACATAAAAAGAGTACTACCTGGCACTTATGGAGCCTTTGCTGCCCCCGGTTTGGGTCCTTTATTTTCGTAGTTTGGAAGCAGACTGAATCCTTCAGGCACATCATCTGCTGGCATCAGTTCCTTCAGAGTGAGATTGAATGCAGGCTGCTCCCCTCCGTTGTAACACTCGGCAATAATGGGCATCAGCTGCTCAAACGTTATCACCTGTACAACAATTTATAGTAGCTACTGCTAAAAGAGTTCTGAGGCTTCAGCTCTTCAAGAGCGAATTCACATGTTTAAACACTTTTTATATAAATATTTGGATTCTGTAATACTGGGTTATAAATATAGTCGTGTGTGCATTTCTGTGAACCTTCGAAGGAGGGCAATATCAAATCCAGTTGTACTGATTTTCTCCATTCATTTTGCTAACTGCTTAGAGGTCTTCCTCACTGGCAATCTCTGCATGTTTTTCTCATTTTCTATGATTTGCCACCCACATAAAATACATCTATGTACAATGGTACATTATAGTCACATTAAACAAACTTATTTTCAGCAGGTCTACCCAATTTTGGATTCAAAGTTCCTGACCATGTTATGTCAGATACTGTTACTTTATGCTACACTGAAGGAAAGCATGTTGCAATGAGTCACCGACTGAGTGATAGAGTCTCAGATTCCTCATTAATTGAACAATTCAATTTACAAACCAAATATTCACAACATGTTCTACGTAGAAATGCATGTCCGTTGCTCAAAAGAAGTGAAAAGAAACAACCATACCTTTGAGCAAACTATGAGTCAAGTCAAGATGTGAATAAAGTAATTTTTACTTTTCCAATAAGTTTTCATATTTTGGAGCCACAGAACTACATGTACCAGGGCATCCATCTAACCACACACCGATTCAAATCGTGTAATTACTAAAGAAATTTGGTAAAATTGAGAATTGAATTATCCATAATTTAGAAATTTTAGACTGACTTCTGGAAAGTTTTTCAAAGTTTAGCACTGTGCTCGATTGGTTAAAACCCTTAGCCTGCAACGTGGAGAACAGTTCTTAAAGTCTTTACTCAGACATGTAATTCCGGTATAGGGACATTGAGCAACAATTCACAAAAATTTTTACTCTGAGTAATGTTGATGTTATGTAACACACACTTGCGAACATGGAAGAATGGCAATTTATAAAACTACAATTGTACTGTATGTTGGCGTTCCAATGTGTCATACCTCACGTGGATAGTAGGGGTCTTTGCGCCACTTGATCCAGATGAGCTTCCTGAGCGCTTTCCTCGGGAATGATGAGAGGTACATCCCAATTGACCACTTTGGTGACGCTCGGAAGCGGCTCTCCAGAAGGTCTCGAATGCAGCCCTGTCCGACGTAGAGAATGGCCCAGGTCTTCTGCTGGTCGTACCAGCGACCAATCACCAAGCAGCCCTGCATCTCATCATACTTTGGGCGAGCATGACAAGGCCGCCACTCGGATGCCATCATTTCATCGCAGAACTTAACGATTCTCTGGAACACAGATCAGTTAAACAAAACATTTCTTTCGATAGTACTTATCGATCTGGCTGGCAGTGCTTATTCATCAAAAACCGGTCTGTAAGTCCACACATGTGCCTAAAATTTTGAATAATGGCATGTATCATCTGCTACTGCAAGGTGCAATATGTGAGTGGATATGCTTCATGCGTAGGGGGTCAAATGAATATGACTGATCAGTAGGTCATGGGATAGGTGCTCCATGGGCAGGATACCCACTCAGATGTCATTTCCCTGTTTGAAAACTTCTAGATATGGGCAGGACTCCATTTTCATATATACCAGTAGATCTATGAAATTGCATGTATGAAGTCCATAAGTGAGAGGCCAAAATTTCAAATACATTTTGGCTGTAATCTTGTTTCCTCCTCAACTTTTATTGGTGAGCACTGTCAGGTCAGGAGCACTTCTGAGGAGTTTATCTTTAAGTGGCACTATAAAAAATTCAGGGTTACGAATCTTACGATCTCACATCAAAGACAACAAAATACCTAAAAGTTAAAACACACATTAAACTCTGCATCTTTCAGTCGGTTCTTTGCAAGTTTTATATGTGGACGTATTTTAACGGTATTTAGCAAGTTTACAGGTTCACACACGCTAAATACATCATTGCCAATTTTTTACCAAGTGATCATGTAGGCCTAGCCTACATTGGAAACGAAACCCAATATTGAAACCCCTACAATAATATTGTCTCCTGGCTAACGTTGTTAAATCTAGCTAGGCCTATATTTCATGTATCTTACCCCGTCAATGTCAGCCAACTCTTCTGGCACTGGACTCTTCACCAGCGGTTCATAGGCCAAAGGATCTGGCCTGAAAAAACAGCATTTTAGTTAATAATATGGAAAACCATTGTGCTGCACAGTATTCGTATCTTTTTAACAATAGTCTAACTTTTTTAAATTTCAAACGGGATTCTTAATAAATGAAAGGAGTGTATCGTTAGTTTATTTTTGATACCTTTCCGGCATCGTTAACTTCCACACTGCATTGGTTGCGCCATTTCAATCAAATAATTAATTATTATCAGCGCTTCGCGGAGTTTTATTAGCGTAAAGTCAAATATTGAGATCCGTCACTCCGGTTTGACCCAATAAATCGAGAAGCGAAATCCGTTTTAGAAAGCACTCACTAGCTACGAATGTTACTACGACTGTACTTACAGCTTTCCTGATTTGCGCTTTTTCCCACTTCCAGTTTTCTTTGAAGAATTTGACATTTTCGCTGAATTACCTTCTCAGTTCCGCGAACTTCCGAGTGCGTCTCGTAATTTCTTGCACACTGAAGATAGCGCTGCTTGTAAAAGGAGGATGTATCTTATAGAAACCAGACAAATACGTCATACTGTCGCATCCCAAATAAACTAAATATTAAATTATTGGCCCCCGATTGAAGTTTTTGTTTGCGCCAAAGATTTCCAAACCACTGATGACTTGTGTATTACCAGGGTTTAAAGTGGGTGGGAACGCGTGGAAACGGCGTTCCCACTGCTCTCGAAATCTTGGATTGCGTTCCCACTGCTCATCATGACGGAACCCTGGAAACACAGGCGTTCCAATAAAACTCTTCATCAGCGTTCCCACTGCTCACACTCAGCGTTTCCACTGCTCGCAGCCTCGCACAGACCACTTTAACCACTGCGGTATTACCACAATATAACTGACGACCCGGGAGAGGGAAGACCGACCCTGGAGCCGGAAGGTGAACTGTTCGGTTTAGTTGGGATAAAATTAAGCCACAGTATAAGTAAGTAAGTAAGTAAGTAAGAATATTCTTTATTATACCACCAGCAAACGCACAGTAGTTTACAGAGGAAATAAATAATAGAAAAATAGAAAACATTTATGCAAAGTTATATAACATTCGCATAATAAAACATCATAGATGACTAGCTAATTATACTTTGTAAGAAGGCGGGGTAGATAACCTCAGTTCTAACTTGTACGTATACATGGGGAGACGGGTCAACGAAATGGCTGAGGTGCAACAGGGGAGATGGTGTCAGTAAAATTTCTTCGTAGGTAAGACCTGGTGGACACTAAGGAACTGGAGAAAAGAGCTCAATGCATCCCAGTGGTGCAGCCATAGAAGGATACTGCATATCTCCTTTGGGCCTAATAGGGTGCATATATAACAAACACCGAGAAACGCTGCCGTACATTGTATCTAGAATATTTTATCCTGTGATCGAATGGAAATCAGTGCAGAATCTCTAGTGCCTCTTCATGAAAACTGCAGCATAGAAGTAATTTTCTGGGATACAAGGATATTTGCACCCCAGCATGCAGTCTTAACTGGAGAGTACTGTACCCCACATTGATACTCAAAAGATACCGAATCCAATATATTTTATCAGAAGAACACCTTCACTTGAGCAGTGAAGACTCAAAACAATTACTCAGTCATCATGATCACCATATTCATTATCACTATTATTACTATATCACTATTAATACTATAATCACCATCATCATCATCATCATTATCATCATTATCATCATCAGGGTGTGGCACATAAACCGTGCCATAACTTAACTTTGTGTATTGGAAATGGTGTGAAATTTGACTCCCACCTTTCTAGTCCAACTGTTCTGCAGATTAACAGACAAAGAATGACATAATTTTTTATTAGTCTAATTGTCTAATAGAGAACTCAACTGATTTACAGAAACAGACACCAATCGTTTTAATCAGAATCATAATCAGACAAGTAAGGCTGAAGAAATTAATGGTAACGATTTCTTCATTCAACAACTTCATCAAAGTTTCCGTTACACTCAAGGTCCAAAGAAATAGACAACCAACTATAATAATAGGATAACAATCAGAACAGACTACTTTTAAAACACTATTTCACAAATGCTTATTATGAACATTTTATACAAACATATTCAACAATGTCAACCTACAACGAGCAGTTCTAAGCCAGCTGCTGGAATGAGGCGTGATGGAAACTCGAAGAAATCGATGCACATGAAATGTTTCCCACGACAAAATGTTTGGGCAGCAGATGGTTAAAAAAGCGATGTGATCGCTTCAACAGCCCTAGGAGGCATGGTAAATGGTAATGGAGTTAAGCTAAGGATCCTTTGGCTGACGCACACATTTTGCAACAACAAAATAGCTAAAAGCAATGCAACAAACGGGAACAGCAATGCAACAACTGGCAACGTCTCCTTGTCTAAATGTTTTTCTTATCCTGGTTTTGGTTTCACTGATCTTTAGAAATTCGACCTGGCTGTTCAAATCAATTTGGGTTTTGACCACGACCACAGACTGATGCCTTAGACAGATTATGAGAAAAGCTTCAATAAAAGTCACAAGATTAAATTTCACATCAGATTCAACTGTTCAATCTTAAATGCTACACCAGAACTTGCTTTGATGACACAAGAGTTAAAGCCTAACCAACACACTCGCAACTAACATAATTATGGCCCTATGAGGCCACTTGCTTAAATGAAAGTAACACAATAGCAAGAATTCCTATGCTGAATATTATTTACAATGAAAACAAACATTCTGATCAACACGACCGTACAAGGCACCAACTGCACTCTTCATTTACAAGTCCGTCTTAACAGTGTATGACACTATACAACACTTATACACTACACAGAGATACAAGCAGACATTACTGTGCTAACAGAAGATAATAGCCTGATAACACATCACTAGTGCCTCCACCAGTGTGCTCACGGCAAACAACAGTGCACAACCAATAGAGGATATAGTGTGCTACGGGTAGATGCTATTGCATGCTACCAGCATGCACTGTAGTGTGCTACTAATATACACTGGTGTGTTAACACTAACAAACACTAACATGGCTGGACAACAAACAGTTCACTAACAAAGTACAAACACTGCAAAGCCAATCTGTATATATCGTGGCCATAGGGGTCAATAATCAAATCCATAGTTAGAAGCCAGGCTCAATAGGGATTGAGCAGCCATATAGAACTTTGCCTCCTTAACAAAGTTCTAATTGTTACCGAGTAACAGTCGTTATTATCGCATTACAGCACAGAGATTTTTGCAAGGATTTTTACTATTCCGTAAAAAAGAAACTTTAGTTTTTAATTAAAACTCGTCACAAGACAACAGATTCTTCAAAATATATGTACCGGTAGTCAATTGATACCATTCTCAGAGTATATTATGTAGTCAATACTGTTGTCAGTGCATGAGCGCACTTGAACGTCTCTATATGACACTGGCTTTGGAAGTTCTCACAAGTACCACATTGTAACGAGGTTACAGTAAATGAGGTAATTTTGTAGAGTAGAATAAAAATGACAGAACAATGTCTTCACTTGTTTTACATCAGAATACGTGTTGTAAGAAACCATGATTAAACAAAACTTCATTACACAATCAAACCAGATGGCAAACAAGTAAGTTGAAACCTCATTCAATTCACAAATCAACAGAAACAAAACTAGCACAGTCTGAAGAGGCAGCCAAACGCAAGAACAATGTCATAGAATTCTAAACAAAAAACAATGATTGCAAGTCTGTAAATTTATTAAAACATGATTTTCAAAAACAACGCAAAACAGGCCAACTTGGAGATTTTAACAAGAACAGTTTTTAATCAGTTTCGAATATCTAGTTAGCATCTTATATCTTCTGTTAACTGCCGACATAATCATTATGTACTGACAAACAGACAATGTGTGATCATGACCCGAAGTGAGTCAAATCACAATTGAGATTAACTAACTGTCTATGGAAGATAAGTACAACTATTTTTGAAATTGGACTGCTGCATGATTCTATATCTGCAAGAATTCTGTGAAAGTGCAATAATAATAATAACCTTGATTGTGAAACGAACACCAGAGCAAAACAAGAGATCTGAAAGTAAGAAACCTCAGAACGTTTTTATTGGACATAAACTTCAGGTTTTTCATTTCACTCGTGCTTCATAGACGAGCACAACAAAGCTATGTGGAATATATTGGACACTTCGGGGCGCGGACATTTCCCCCTGGACAAACCCCCCCCGGACAAAACCCCCCGGACAATTCCTCCCCTAGGGTAGGACAATTCCCCCCCTGGTAGAACATATTGCGTATAAGTGGTTGTACTGTAAAACGCCGGTGCTAAGTACGCAAGTTAAATTGATGAAAAGAATTCTCGCTAAATAGAAGCCGGATTGGTACAAAATAAATTTTACTTAAATGGAAGCTGGATTGATGAAAATATTCTTTCTTAAATTGGAGCTGGATTGATGAAAATATTCTTGCTTAAATTGGAGCTTGATTGATGAAAATATTCTTGCTTAAATTGGAGCCGGATTGATGAAAATATTCTTGTTTAAATTGGAGCTGGATTGATGAAAATATTTTTGCTTAAATTGGAGCTGGATTGATGAAAATATTCTTGCTTAAATTGGAGCTGGATTGATGAAAATATTCTTGTTTAAATTGGAGTTGGATTGATAAAAAAAATTGTTATTTAAATAGAAGTTGGATGAAACGAATTTATACCCACAGAAATAGGCTATTTTCGCAGCAAGGGGGGAATTGTCCGGGGGTTAATGTCCTAGGCAAAATCGGGGGGGGGGGGAATTGTCCGGGGGGTTTTTGTCCGGGGGGGTTTTGTCCGGGGGGGTTTTGTCCAGGGGGGAATGTCCTACACTCGGACACTTCATACGGCAGAAAACAGCTTTACAATTCTGCAAGTATTCATGCATGTGATCTTGCTCTCACAGGAGTCCACATGTATAGGCTAACTGAAACGGCTTCACTACTGAAACATAAGAACACATTTGACATACGGATAAAATAAATTCAAACAAGTAGATTCATTTCAAAAGCCAACTTCAAACACCAATAATACAATAAAAGGTGAAATTACAATTTCGCTAAAATAATCTAAACTGTCAAATAAACATTCTGTCAAAACAACTTTACAATATTTACCATTTTGCCCAAACATGATGTTAGAGGGATTTCATGAAAGAAAGCTTATAACCATAATTCCTGGCCTTTACTTCCGATAACTGAAAATATATTAGCATGCCACTTTGTCACATAACCTTAACATGAACACAAATAACAACGAAATACATCATACAATTACACTCACACTTAAAATAAGAAGCTTTCCCAAAACGTCGCCATAGGTATAACGTTGGTAATGACTTAAATTTTACTGGCCTAGGCATGCAAGGGCAGGTGGCCGGTCGGCCCTCTGTCTAATATCTCCACTGATTGTGTATGATCAGTGCAGGCATTTTAACCGAGTTCGAGACAGCGTCTCGTATGAATGACAGCCAGAATGTTGACACAATTTCAAACCTTGAGATGAATCTGTTCAACCCCAACCTTTGATTGCAAGTTCAGTTGCATGTTAACTCCACTAGACCATCAGTTAATCCTTGCACCATACAGAAATATATATGACACCTCAAATGCAGAGTAATGCAAATTAAATAGATAAAAGACAAGCAGTTCCTTCAGCCAATCTCTGCTCACTGCCTACAAGCCTGGGTCGTCACTTGCACCAAAGAATCATTTGACAAGTTCTGTGGAAATGTGACAACAACAACCTGACAACAAAACATGAAAGCAATCTGTCTTTCCATACACGGCATGTGTTTTATACACAGGGTTTCAACTCCAGATGTCAAGGTAAAAGGCAAGCGCCTTGCCAAGCAGCCACCGCAAGAGCTGCTAAATCACAACATGCAATAAAATAATTACTGTAAATAAACTTAACAATGACTGGCATATATCTCGATATGTGCTACAGTAAAATCATCAAGCCTGCAATTATAACTGGTATTTACTTATTGCTTTTATAATAATTTACCTAAAATTCACATCAAAAACAACAAACAGCCAACAATAAATCCTTCAGACTGACCACTTCTATAGATGAACAGATGTCTAGATGTAACCAGAATCAATTATTGGTTCGCTTCAAAGAAATAACTCACAATTCACACATACACCTCTAGCATACTTTGAGGAGAAACCATTAAAGACAATTATTATTTGGCAATATTTGTCATCTGCAAGCCATGATTAGCATCATTTTAAATTAATTATTTAAAAAAAGATTTTGAACAGTTTTAAAACCTTGACAAAGAAATCAAGTGGCAATTTGCCAACACCTCTGAATTTCCACACCCATAAATAGCACATTACAGCATATATATATATTTTTAAAATCAAGATTTATTATTTTCTTTCCATCAAAGACAACAATGTGGTTGCTCAGCAAAAACTTAAACACACAATTTAAATTCTGCACCTAACTGAAATTTAATTCCAAAAGTTCGGATCCAAAGGTCCTTGTCAAATACAGCAACCTAATTTAGTTATTGACCTCATCCTAAGGTCAAGGGGTAATTCAACTCAAGTGTAAATGGACAAATTCCTTTCAATTTCAGCCTCCAGTCAAGTAAGAAATTCTTAAAAGCACTTTCCGTCTTACGCTTTCAGCCAGACTTGATCCCGCATTTGGTGCACGTACTGAATTTGAAGACATCGATCGACGCTTTGAGCATTATTACAGTTGTGGTACACACAGGAAACTTTCGATTAAATTAGTCGTATGGGAGGGGAAAGAAAGATATAAATACATAATACAGGTTATTATCATATGGACTGATATTTGTCAATTTCAAGCAATGCACTAAACACTTTAAACAACCAATGTGCTACGTGTGACTAAAATATGTTTCAGCAAGATCAGTCCATTCAAACTATACTTGAAACAAGATGCTGTAAGCCAGAGCAGATTCAACAACGAGCAATGCAATGCATCTGTAGTCTGTTCGATATCTGACTACAACAAAACAAAGCATCCAGACGAAAGGCCAAGACTGAAGTAACAACCAGTTATTCTGACCGGTGCACAAAAAGTAAAACAGTGTCAGCCAAAATGATTCAAACAAATCGTTGCTCTAACAAGAAAACCAATTAGGGCTAATTGCTTACCACAAACATACCACACCAACTACCAGCTGATAACTCTGACAAATAATAATTATCGAAGAATACAACAAATTGAACAACCGTATCCACTTGTGATGTCTCATGAAAATATGTTTACAGATGAGAAACACAAGTCATGTGACAAAATAGATTTAGTAAATATCACATGAGACAAGTAGTTACAATTACATGACACATTAAGATGTCGTCACCAAGGACCAGACTGACACATGATGATACCAGCCCACGACACACCCAGCTGCAACCATGAGTCAAGCACACATTGCTATGCACTAAACACTTATGCACATATGCCAAACAGCAACACCAACATGAGCCGAACACATGAGGTTATCCGAGTAACAGCACACGAGACAAGGAGCATACAACATGAAACACATCATGATAATGGCACACGAGACAATCATGATAATGGCACACGAGACAACCAATTGGCACCGCCAATCAAACACATGTTGACAACAGCACATGAGATAGACAACAGCACATGAGATAGACAACAAAATACAAGAAATTTGCTGACAATTCCAAAAACATACAACGGAAAGGTTTAGTCTAGGATAAATGACACACGCGCACACACACACACAACTTGAAGCCTTGATTTACACATCTACAAATGCAATCCACATAAAGAGTTCAACAATTTACACAAAGCCCAAACTTATGCAGCTGTTGTTTGCTTATTTTCTATCATATGTTCCTAATAATAAATCGTCATCTTTAAAAACACCTGAAAACACTTTGTGCAGTGCATTTTGATTAAGAATTTAAAATCCCACATAATATTTCAACAATCAAGCATTACACACACACACAAGCATGCGCAAATTCATTGCAAGAATGAGTTAGAAATGAATCTGAAAATTCATGAAACCCGTATTCCAGCCAGCAGCCCCCAAAGGGGCCGTGAAACCACTACATAGTGGAAAACTACTGATTATCGCTACCAACAGATGCCTATAACTAAATATTTAAAAACTGAAAGCAATGTAGAAATTGCAGTCAAAACTGTGGCTGAACAAAATAAGCGTTGCCTGTTATTAAAATAAATATTAACCAGAAGAAGTATTGAAAATTAAGTTCCCTGCCATTGATTCGATGACTCTTATAAAGGGTGCCTTGCTCTGCTAAAAAGGGTGTTTAAGATGTTGGACCACATCAAAATCAACCACTCAAAATATGTGAGTACACACAAAGTCATCTCCAAATCAAAGCATATTATCTTATGCTGTTGTGGGTTTAAATCTGTGACTATGCCAACCCTACAGCCCACTGAGCCCAGTGCTGATGAGCCAAAGACCAACCAAATAGAAATGGTCATCATCAGAAGGCAAGAAACTCAGAAGATGTGTTAACGGCACACACTGGTATTGGCAACTAAAGCAATCCCAAGAAACCATCATTCTAAAATGGCTGAAGAGACATGTAAACAATACCATAATTAAAGCAATTCTTAATAACTCCGCAAACTTGGGCTGACTTGGCATTCCATATACCGTATATATAAATATATATCATATATATATACATATATAATACATATATATATATACATGTGCATATATATATTCATATACTGACAAATCAGGCTGACAAACCACAGCCGGTTACAAAAGACTTTGTCCTAAAATCAGATAGTTAAACATGTATATATTATATAACCATAGCATGCCATCCTAACGTAATATTAACTGAACACAACTAACAATGAAACACATGACATGATTACACTCGCACTAGAAAGCAGAGCAATGATCAGGCAGTGGTGTCCCAGCTTCCCTCTCTTAACGTACACATTTTAAACCCATACCAAAAAGCTGTAACTAGATGTCAGAAAACCGGTTAAGTTGAGTCCAAAGAGCGCACAACTATTAAATCAGGTGTTTTCCTAGCAAAAACCTTTCGTTTACAAGAAAACACGATAGCAGCAAGGTCAGTCATAGACCCGACTCACTGATAAACTCATCAAAACTGACAGCCTTGCAATAAGCACGACTGTCGTCGTGTGACAGACATATTAACAACTTGAGTAGCAACAATTGATTTGGTGTCGCATGGCAAACACAAATTATATGACTAACCCTCTGACCCAGAAGTTGATGACAACACAGAAAACAGATAATTAGTGTCTCAATCATCAGTTTTTGCCACCTGTCTGCAGCCCCAATTAAATTTGCTTCACACCATAAGCAAAAAAGTCCGCTTTTGACAGAAGAAAAATTATTTAAACTCTGACAATATGCCAACTTGTGTTGCTCTATAATACAATGTAAGTTATATTTTCAAGCAATAAATGATGCAACAATCACAAACTGATTGTTCAGGCAAGCCATTGCAATGAGCACTACGAGACACCATGGTCCCTGCCTGGCCTTACCAGAAGAGTTAGAGTCTTAAAAGCAAAATGTCAGCACCATTGCTTCACGACACCAAAGAGCCATTACAATTGACAGGCAAAACGATAAAAATATGTTCAAAATTAACACTACAACTTTTAACTTCAAATCTCCTTAAAAGAACCTGGTGAATTTCATACAACTGTTGAAAACACTTAGGACTTAGTGTCAGAGACTGTTTCAGCACCAAATAGATAATTTTATGACAAAGCAAAGACATTAAAGGCAACAATACTTGTAAGAGATATCTGCAATAACAGATTACGATCAAATTTGCATCTTCTTAAAACGATATGAAATATGACTTAAATTTAACTTTTTTTAAATTAAAAAAAACTTAAATAAAATACGGACCATGAACACCGCACGTCGACAAACCAAAAACAGATCCGTCAGTCGAACCAAAAACAGAACGAAAAGCTCTCAAGAAACTAAACATTCGAGACGCTTCACACAATTGAACACTTGCACGAGATTGGTTTCGAGAGAGAGATTGTTTTTGTACAACATGCAGACTCATTCAGCAAAACACTTAAGCAGAGAACTGAAGCCCAGAACTCCAATGAAACAATCAGCAAGCAAGCAACAACATCTACAGCTTTTCATTACAAAGTAGCAAACATCTAAAATAGGTCAGAAAGGTTTTGACAAGCATGGCTTACAATCCATAAAGTCCAAAAGCACCTCATATGCACAGTTCTGCGTGATTTGTGCGCATTAAAGAAAGTTTCACATTACAAATGCTTCTGAAAACAATAATAATATATAAAAAAAATCATTCAAAATATTTCAGTCAATGATGTGTGACATGGTGGTGCAGTGGCTATGTTCGTCGCCTTGCAGCCGAAGGGTTGCAGATTTCGATCCACCTCAAGTCACCGCGTAGGGACCTTGGGCAAGTCCTTTACTCGCAATTGCTCAGCGCTTCGGCGTGAAACTCCAATGCAGTGTCTGCTCTGTAGTTGGGAGCGCCTCTGAGTTGGGAGCTTGAAGGGGCGCTATAACAAGTGCACATACAAAACAAATAAAACAATTAGACAATCAGCAGTTTTCCAGGCTACAACTTCCATCTTTCGAACAGACGTGTGGTAGGTTCCAGAGGACTGCAATATATGTAATATTAGAAACTGGAAAAATTGAATGCTTTTTCCTTAACAAAGAGATTGCAGCTTGAAAAAAGAATCCATTTACATCTAAATACAAAATTCCAAGTAAATCTTGTTACCTTTTTGATTAATTCAAAGACCTGCAAACACTTATCATCATCACCAGGGGTGATCACCATTAACACCATCGCACAGCTGTGTGGTGTGATCACCAGTAACACCATCGCACAGCTGTGTGGTGATGCATCACAGCACAAAACTCTCAGATATTCACTGTAAGGATTCTCACCACCAAACCAGAAACACTAAACACTCCACATACTTGTAAGGTGCTATATAAATTATGTCCATATATTTACACACATACATATCACCATTATATATTATATTATCATCATCATTAATAGCAAAATGACCTCACACAGAAACAGCATTTGTATCATGCCGATTACCTTAGTTATCTGAAACCATGGTAAATAATTTAAATCATGCCATTAAACGAGAGTCTCCTACAACTAATAAAAGCCGTGGCATGCAAGACAGATCTCACAAGCAGTAACGTTTATCAGACAAGGAACAACTGGCATCTTTAGTACCATTACACTCAGATTTCCTCAGTTTATACCATATCTAACAACGCTTCTCCACACAAACACACCCAAATGCAAATGCAAGCTACAGAAGAAAAGTGCCTATTCAAGCAACACAAATCATTATGTTATGCACGTTAACTGTTTCACAAACATAAAATATACTTTAAAATGAAATACTGCCATTTGAATTTTCTGAAATTGAAAAGATGACACAAGACGTGCAAGATGTCTGAAGATCCAGCACAGTGAGGAAATGTGAGAAAAAGAGGAACGCTGGACACTAAAGCGAAGTGGAACGAACCACAATGCCACAGCATGACCACAGCTCCGTAATTATTTCAGCATGGATGGCCAGTACACGTCCATTGATGAGGCCAAAAAAAAATAATGCTGTGTTTCCGGTAACAGAGCTAAAAAAAATTGGGTAGGTAGGTCGAAAAATATTTTTATTTTGTAAAATATTTTTATACAGTGATTATCCGAAAAATTATACCCCACTACTCTTTTTTGCGTAAAAGGTACACGCTGCAGCAAAGTACGTGTTTTAAGCAAGTATAAACTGCCTATTTCCTCGACTGTCTGCACCTAAAACTGCTCTAGAAAACAGTTCTATTAATTTCATTTTGTTAACATCTTTTCTGGTAAGATAAAGTGGGAAGGGAAGGGGAAGATGAGTGCGAACAGAACATCACTGCTAGGGGTCGCTCCAGACTAGCCGAGCCAGTTACTAGTTACACCTAGAGGTCGCTAGATCTATTTTCCCTAGTCAACGTTAGAGGTGGCTCAAGTGAGAATGATAAGGCTAGAGGTTTCTCAAGACTGACAGCCAGGAAGTAGTTAAGCAGGCGTAAAACTCTAATGCAGTGTCCACACTGTAGTTGGGAGCCCTTCTGAGTAGTTAGCTTGAACAGGTGCTATAGAAATTGAGAGATCAATAAAATAAAATGAGACATTCTATTCACTTGAAAACTGTTCTTTTTGGCCATGCTGGAGTCGGGAGCCCCTCTGAGTAGTTTCCTTGAAGAGGTGCTATATAACTACTTGAATGAATGAATGTTAAATCCTTCACCAAAGAGTGCTCGAAATAAAAGAGAACTGCTCAGTGAGCGGAAGAGAGCAGAGTTAGTAGAAGAGAGCACTCTGAGCACAAAAAGGCACAATAAACACAAGAGCACACTGAGCAAAAGAGAGCAGAAAGAGGCAGAGAGCAAAGGAGGGCACAGTGATCACAAGAGAGCCTAGTCAGCTTAGGAAGTTAAAGTGAGCAAAACGAGCTACCGTGAAATGGATGGATCCGATTTGACCAGGGTCTATGACAACAGAGGCCGTTACTTTGGACAGAAATTTGCTCAGCGTATTACAGCACTCAAGAGCTTTCCTTTCAGATCTATTACTCTCTCCCCCCATCCACCCCATAACCGCCTGCCTTGTCAAACAACATGGGAAACTATTGATTGCTCTAATTAACAGACCATTATATACCTTGAAAGACGGCTGCTTACGATCGTCGCCTGGCTTAGTGAATGCTATGTACATCTCATATACGGAAGACAATGCCACTGTAAAAAAATTCCATTAAATTTTCCGAGTCGTGGCAATAAAAGTGAGACGGTCGAGTTACCGGAAACACATTTTTTTGTGCTAAGATCCAACTTTATATGGAAGGCAATGCCATTGTATTATGTTAATAAAAAAAATGGAAAAATTTTTTTTTTTTAAATTTTTTTTTAATAAAATTTTTTTTTAAATAAAATTTTTTTACAAAATTATTTGAGTCGCGGCAATAAAAGAGGGTCGGTCGGGTTACCGGAAACACAACATTATTTTTTTTTGGCCTGACGACTAATTTCAAAGACATGTTGCTGCAAACAAACCAACTTAATAAGTGATAATAACCTGACCAGTTTGCACTGCAGCACAAAAATTGAATTAGTTTGGGCTGCATTATAGTCTTCCTTATGCACTATTGCAGACACATAAATTTAGCAAAATACTACATGCTGGTATATACATATAGTACTTATTATATATATACACATATAAATATGTGTACACACCAGTAAATATATAAATATGTATATATATATATATATACTGTTGTGTATTAACCTCCTTATGGTGATGCTTGGAATTCATGCAAATAACTATGTTATAACAAGCTATATTCTGAAAATGAACTAAGTTTGCTTAGCATCTATCTATAGATGTCTTTCATCCAAGTTCTAATAGAATTCAAACTAAAATGAAGCATGTCACATAGCGACTCTGCTGCATGCATTCTGCTTGTCTGCATCATTCCTTTGATGCTCGCTAAAAACAAATTTCACAGCTGCTTCAGATATATATATGGTAATGAACTGCTCAGCATTACGATTTTGGCGAGGTAAGAACGGAAACGTCAGAAATTATGCATAATTAAATACAACTTAAAATCATCTCCTATACAACCACCAAGAACCATCAACTCAACCTTGCCTACTAAACAGAGGCCGTTCGACATTTCCCTAGACGGCGCTAATTCAAAGTCAGCATTTCAATGTTACTGTTGTGGCGCGTTTTCCGCAGGCCTTCGTCGGCCGCGCCATTGTCGATGGAAATGGCGTTGAGAGCGCGCGTCCGGTCGAAGTCTATCGTCGTGTAGCTGTCCCGCTGGCTGTGCGGCGATTCGGGATGGAAAGAAGCTGGACTGATCGGGGAACCGGTGGGGCTCTGGCAGGTCGTCCCATCCGGTCCGTCATTGAACATCTCGAGGTCCAGCTGGATGTAGTTGACGCGCGAGACCGGCGTGCTCGCAGTCGACGAGATTAGATCCAGATTCGCGTACGTGTGCGTCGGAACGGATTCGCCCCCGTGCCCGTTCGTCGCACGTCCGGCGGCGGCATTCCGCGCCGGAACATTGACGTAGCATCTGAGGTTGCAAGCGGAAGTTGAACTGGAATGATGGGCCGACACACCCGACGCAGCCGCCTCATCTTCTTCCTCCTCATCCGGAAAAACATCCTGGTCCTCGTCGCCCGGCCGTCCGCTCAGGTCAAGGTCGGCGTAGTGGATGACCGGGTCGACGGTCCGCTGCTGGGACATGGCGAGTATGTCCGGCAGCCGGGCCAGCGTGATCCTCGGACTGTTCGGCTGGCCGAAGCCAGGGCTCAGCGAACTCGATATGTTCCGGTACTCGCTCAGCGGTATGTGACCGTTCTGCGGAGTGCCGGACAGTCCGTGAACCGGCACGAAGTTGCCGTGCGTCGCGTCCGATCGCACGGGCGTCTGGTCAAGACGTTCCCGTTGACCCAACATCCGGCGCTGCTGGTCGACATGTCCGGCTAGTGTGATGTAGTTCTGCAGCAAGTTGAACAGTGACTCGGCCTGCTGACAACGGAACGCATAGATGCCCGGTCCTGTGGGACAACGGCGTCCACTCTCGAATGAAAAGAGGTCGGCATCGAATCCGTAACGTCGAAGTCCTCGAAGCGGCCAGCCAACCGGTTCTTTGCCCTTCTGGTGCAGGATGAGGGCCTGTTCAGTCACCTCCAGCTTTCCCGGATTGCGGTCCTGTCCGCTGTCGTCGACATTGAAGACCTTGAATATATTGGGACTGGCCTGGTCAGGATTCTTCAGCGAAAGAGAGCAACCCATTTCTTGAACATCACCGTTTCATCTAGAATGTTCGACACACGGAAAGCGTTAGTGCAACAGAAAAACAATAGATCAGATCTATGGAAAGAATTGACGTTGTCGAATGCAGAGAACTTTGCCACTAACTTATAATTAGCAGGACCATATTGCAAATCATCATCATCATAGATGAATCATTCAGACATAAATTCTTTTTCACTATGGCTTCTGTGCTGAAAGCACCTCTGAATTGTCTATGCTGCGAGGGGCCTTTCTATACATTTTTAGATACAATACAATAAAAATAAAGCCTCGTGCTGTAGTACATAAGATGAACCACTAATATACACAGAGAAACAACGTTAAGCAAGAAAGCGAGATAAAACAAAACCTCGACTTTCTCCAACTTTAAACAACAAAAAACAATCTAGGTGGAAGACTAGAAAGAAAAAATTATAGCCAAATGTAGAGATAGATGGATGGATTTACGTAAGGATGGTTCGTATTTTGAGTTTCTCTTTTTTTTAAATACCTTGAACTACAGTAACCTAAAGGCTAAATAAACAGCCCATTTGATCTGAGCTGTAGTCTTACGTACTTACTTGACTAACGAGCATCACCACAATAATCAATAAGACTGCATGTATTAGTCGCCTGCACACGAAAACCCTGAGCCTTCCCGACTCACCACATGCATCAATAACAGACGTTATCAAAGATCGATCTCATCATGCACATTCGTGGCAAACGTTCAAAATTCTATTAGTCTAAATGGTCATCCAATTTAATCTGAAGTTCAAGTCAATATATCGCTTATCTTACAATTAAACAGCATATGATTAGCCTCAACTGTTCATATTTAAGTTGTTTTGATACTTCCAGAGTGATCTGGATGAATATTCATGCAGCTTGAATTCTAAACACCTCGGACATTTCCACCCTTTGTCGAGTCACATCACTAATTATTTTACTTATAAAGGATCAACGCGAATAAAGAACCATCCGCAGATATTAAAGTTTTTCTAAATATGTACAACAGATTTTCGCGACTCGCCTCTAAACTGGGTCCACAATAAACTGCGCTTCTTACAGCTATGTTAATTTGTTAAAGCACGCTTTTCAAACTTAGTCAATCTTATTATCTGCCGCGATTACAGGATTCTACCAAACGGCCGCCATTTTCTCACTTCTTCGTTGTTTACACCCGCCACTGATTACGGATTTCAGCGCGTAACCACATGATTGACAGCTGAGAAGCGTCACTGCTGTCGCCTGCCGGATAACGAGTTGCTGGGTGTGCTGCCTGGGAATAATTTTATTATTTTGTATAATATATTCGGTTTTCGAGCGAACAACAGTCTCTAAATGCACATTGAAAATTCTATAGTATGAGGCAATAGCTTAGAGTTCAATACAGCACGTGATATCAAGTTTCGTGAGTCTTTATCGGAGAGCAGAAAATAGGCCTACGAGTTAAATTGTAGGCCTAATCTGCAAATTTCTAAATAGCCACGCGAAAGTCAAACGCGAGGCATCAGCTTGGTCACGAAATGTTTGGAGAAACGGCATCCGAGTCAGTGCTTCTCATTAAATAGGACGGCTATTACTAGCAAGACTCCGAGCAAGAGTAGGCCCATTAGCAGGGACTCATATGGGTTTTAGCCTTTTAGGGAACAAACTCAAAGCGCTACGCCATAGTCTGTTGACCAAGCGTAGGCCTACCAGATCGGAGTACCAGACGAGATTTGATTACAATTATGTTCACGTAGTTACATGAAACCTTGACTGATCATTGCATCAAACATTTTTAGGGTAGGCTATTTAGAGTGCTTGTATTCATAATTGACCATTTATTGGTATTATTGGCTTTATTGCTTATCATATGATGCTTGTAGACCGGAATGCGCAGCAGGCCTATGAGAATTATAGAAAGATAATGAGAAGTGGGTCTCCGCGGGTGAGGGTCAGAGGCGAGGTATAAAAAGAGAACTTTATTATGAGGCCCAGACTATAGCTAGAGGGTTGAACCCCTCAACCTCTGACAATTCTCACTCCTGATAATAATTGCAGCAATGCAGCTGGTATAATGCAATCAATACAGAATATACTACACTTATTATTTCTTCATATTGACAATAGATATATTGTTGAAGAAATCCCATTCACAGTTTAGATATTTTATCGAAATTTAAATTCTTCGCATTAATTAGGCCTACTGCCAAATAGGCCCCGTTAACAAACTGTTCTCCTTGTTGCCTCCCTGGCTCGCTAGTGTGTCATCTTTGCTTCGGCAGCTGCGCTGCTTAAGGACGAGCCACTAAAAATGCTTACGCTGTCATTCACCAGATGATCGTTACTGCAAAACTTAAATTGCTAGATCTATACAAAAGCATTGTAGCACACACACAAGATTCAAAAGGCGTAGTACACCAAAACAAATTTCTGTCCAGAGTAACGGCCTCTGTTGTCATAGAACCTGGTCAAATCTGGATCCATCCATCCACAAGTTGAAAGTGCTGCCAAGACCATAATTTGCCAATCATTGTCACATGAACACCAGTTAATGGCCAATAGAATAGCCGGCCAATAGCATGCAACCATGGTCAGAAATTATTAAGTGTTTGGTTCTTCATATTTCTTTTCCTCGGCATACGCCAAACGGAAATTCCACTAAGGTTACCTAAATGGATAACGAAATACGCTGACTGGGTCTATTCACTGCTGTGGGGTACTAGCAAAACTGAACCCAAAATCTGTACAATCTATCTTGCATGAAAATGGCTTAAGAATAAATCACCAGCTTCACGCAACTACGCAAGAAACTCGACATGACACCTTCTTTTCTGAACCATAACAATGCCCGTATTATAAAGAGGATGTTTTATTGTGTGGGTCATTTCAAACTGGTGAACATCGTTCAGGATCGTCAGAATTCTTGTTTCAACAAGCCTGCAACAATGAAGTGATCACTAACTGGCAGAAGTGTAACTTTGGGCAAAACCAATACAGCAGGGAGCGCTTCTGAAAGGCTCTTGCTGCAAGAAGCGCTTTATAAATGGTCAGATAAGATAAGATAAGGGAATATTAAACTTGCCCAAAAATGATCAAACCTGTAATCATATGCCAGGAATTTATTTAGTCGTTTATACCGAAGCAAAAGTCATCAAAAATATGAAAAATAAAGTATTGAGTTACCACAGTCAGAATAATCTAATAATAATAATAATAATAATATAATCCCTAATTCGTTCGCACTTTTGACTCCGCTGTCCCACGAGGCAAGTACGCATAAAACTGTTCTCGAAACGTAAACACTGCCAAGATAGAATATCTGTTGCAGCCAACTAGAATGCTGTTTGCGGTGGACAAATATGCAGAAACTCAGTTACTGCTGCTGGTGTTGGTGAGTGGCTGAGGCGGCTGACTCTCATCAGATGGTTCCAGCTGAGGTTCCAGGATGGGAGGTTCAGCATCTGTAACAGCAAACATAAGACTCACATTCCTGCAATAAAAATACTCCAGCGTCCAATTACGGAACAAAGGAGAAGTGCTCTGATACATAATTCAATATAAGGTCAATGTCGAAGGCCCTGATACCCAAAAGATACAGCAAACACTAAAAAAGAGAAACCTGCTTCTTCTTGTTGAACCTGGTGCACTGGGGGCACTTCTGAATCGTCCACCCTACTACAGCTGCTCAAATACTTGAATGCAATACAACATAATACTGAAAACATGCTTTCTCACCACGTGTATCTCACTCCATTTCCGTGAGTGAATGCTACAAGCCGTCCACAGTCAACACAAGCTCCTGCTTTTTCTATTAGTTCAGTCTAAGGAAGTTTAACTCCTCTGTCATTATTTGAACTGGCAAGCTAAGTGTGTCAGTTCAGTGACATGTTAGAAACAGCGGGATGTTGACAGCATATTGACGAGTTCACACGCCTCATGCGTTGATGACCATTGTTCAGGTCAGCTGTGTAGAGATTGGAAGCCCAGGGACTGAAACCTATGGGACATTAAATGAAATAGGTGCCTCTGCTCACTTGTCCAAGTCAATGGATACCATCACCCTTCAAGGAATCAACAAAGCCAAACCCAGAGTTGACCACTAACTCCATAAGTGCCAAACCTTATAAGATGTCATGACGTTGTGCTCATGTCCAGACATTCATGCAGTATCACACATACCTCAGCCAAAAGAAAGGCGATGTGCACGAGTTCAAAATTTAATGGCAGTCATCTTTCTTTTCCCTTCAGGCTAGAATTATTCCCTCTGGTGGAGGGTCGTAATTCTAGCCTGAAGGGAAAAGAAAGATGATTGTTTAAACAGACAAGTACAATTGTACATTGTACAACGTATGCAGGTGTTCACAGTTCACACATGCACATACACTGCATCCACCGTTTGCAAATCATACAGAGGCGCTGGTAACTGACAAACATATTTTAAAATGTCATTTATGACACTCAGCCCGAGTTGCACCATGAGTTGACATCTTGTCGAAGATAAGCATCTCCGTGACGCCTTGTCATGTAGCAATGAAAAATAAAAACCCATCTATAGAATATCTCGAAACAAAACACATACACTGAGAATCCGTTTGTTTTGAGTCTTCTCCGACGACTGATTGACCGCCGACCATGCTCAACGCTGAAACAAACATCGTCCGAATAAACGAAAGAAACGAACAATCGACTCAGTTCAACGCATTTATCATTGTTTACAAAGCCTGCCAGATATGTCCAAACTGTCACCTGACAATTATGGTAACCTGAGGGTCTGGAGCGCAGAAATGCCCAATCTATCTATCTATGTAAGTTATATAGCACCCCTTCAAGGAGTCTGCTCAGTGGCGCTCTCAACCCAAGCCCGGTCAAAAAGAAAAGTATACAATTCGTCCAATGATACATAAGCAGCCAGTTTATTCATCTATGCATCATATATCCCAGTACATTACAAACTTCACAAAGGCAGTACATGATTACATGAAATTAGCAAACTTTTCAAACACATGCCTGTTTGTATGCATGCATGTACCTGGGCTTCTCTTGAGCACGTTGTTAAAACCCCCTTAAAATGTCCGGAAGGCGGTTGGTGAGGAATTGTTCCCATGACAGATTTAAGCAGAGGTGTCTTCAACATCGAAATATATTTACCCATGCCATGCAATCATATGCAGATGAACAATAGCCAAACATGAACCAGGAACCTGCACATACAGACTTGCTGAAACCATATTAAAAGTACATAGATTGGAGAGGCTCTACATAATGTTCAAAGACCACGTGTCATTAAGATCACCGACTTAGGTCTGACGAAAATGATCGACTGCGGGCATGACAAATATTATGCGGAAGGACGAAAGGAAGGTGCAAAAGCTCTGAATGACTGAAGAAATTATCAAAAGAACAGAGCTCTAAGTAGGAAAAAGGCGATGATTTACCAAGCCTCATGTCTGGATCGGCATCGTTACCGTCGCTGACCGTCTGCTGCGTGTTGTCTGGTATGTTAGGGAATGAGAGATTCGAGTCCTCGTTGCCAATAAGGTTGCCTCCGTTACCGCTTATCTCCTCGCTGTAGTTGGAGTCCTGGCTCTGGCGCGTGCTCTCGTCTTGTTGAAACAGCGACGAATCTATTTTTCAAATTTACAAGATCAGTCTACCTGATCATCATATTCATTCACTCAGAGCATTTATATAGCGCCCCTCCAAGAAACTACTCAGAGGCGCTCCCAGCCAAACCACGATATGTATGTATTATGTGCCACTTATATGGCACCTTAACAAGAATCTCATCATACGCTAACGAGATATGCAACTCGTTCCTTTTCTAAGAATTTCATCACAGGCTAGTTATAGCAAAATTGTAAACCAACAACAGAGTCCATTTATTGCCAAAACTGAACCAGAAATTTATGATAAATAATGAAGTTATGCGTAATTAACATACACTGACCATTTCACGTTATTTTTAGTGAATACATAAAAAAATTATGCCAAATTAACATACACTGAACAGTTCACGTTATTTTGAACATTTCACGTTATTTTTAGTGAACACATAACAAAATTATACCAAATTAACATACACTGAACAGTTCACGTTATTTTGAACATTTCACGTTATTTTTAGCGAACACAATGAAATTATACCAAATTAAATACACTGCTCATTTCGCGCTATTTCAAGTTAACGTACCCATCATACTGCTTTCGTCCATCGCCCAGGACGTAGCCAGGTCTTTAACGGCCAATCCCTTTTGACAATCCTCTGCCTCACTGGCTCCTGTAACAGACGAGTGCATGGCTTGAGAACTCGCTGGAGTTCCGAGGAAGCTCGGAGCACTGGAAGAAGAAGCCATCAGGCTCACCTGAACGTCCTGGGAATCTGAATGTTAACCAAAAGAGAAATAAAATGTACGAGACTAACTTGAAACTCTCATTTAATCATTTGAGAGGTTGACTTATTTGGTGACAACACCACACCAGCCATGACGTTAAATAAATAAAATGAAATAACAGTAGCACTGTCCTGGTTCAAGTATTTCGGAGCTATGTGTATCATGTTCCAATGGTTTGGATTGCTCCACCTGTCGATCAATACATTTATGTGAGAAAATTGACACTGGGGTGGATGCTTAGTTTGTCCATCCAATAGCACACCCAGTTAACTCAGCTACCAAAATGCTTGAGTTCACTGCACATTGTCAGTGAAAATACACAATTGCAATGGAATGAAGCAGCCAACTGCTTTGTATGCCAAGACAAAGACAACGAGGCCACAGACAATTAACACTCAAGGCAGTAACTTACTATTAGCTTAAGAAACTGTCTCTGTTGGGTAATTCAACGTGAAGAGACACTGTAACTTTTATTTCCTTCATTGTACCCGTATATAACCAATTGGCGCACTGTTCTTTTGCGGAAGGCATCACTTTGGAGCGGGGCAGTCCTCAGTCAGAAAAAAACATGCAAAGTTGCCAACGTCAGATGTAAAATCGTAGATAAGCAGTAACTTTCTATCACAGACTTCACCCTTACTGAACATAAACTAGAAATAAACTGGAAAAATAAAATTGTACGATTTTAAACCTTTACCGACCAAGGGCATATGATTTTGCATACCATTTGCTACACTTTGTTCGGTAAAGGGCTAAGAGAAGTTCTATTGAAGAACACAGCGACGCTACCTTGATTGCTGCTCTCCTGAGACAAGTTGCTATCCTCGTTGGTTTGCATTCCGTTGCCGTTTCCAACAGCGTCTTTCTCATCCTCCTTCGTGAGTCGTGACTTGTCTTTTCGACAGAACAAATTCTTTCTAGACGCTGAATTCTACATTAATATAAAAAGCATCTGCATTAATACTACAATTAAGTAATTCACATTACAAACAAAAGACAGACAGAATTAGTAACGCTCACATTTAAAGTATATAAGTACTAGTACTGTAAATTCCCATTCTCAGAAAAAAGCTTTTATGTTTAACCGATGCCAACCAGAATGACCTGAACCAGTTTTAAATGAACAAAGTGAGAACGACCAAAAAGACACTTCCTGTTTAAAATAAACATGATAGGCATTTCAAAACTTAACGTATCAAATGCATATATATATGTATATATAAATTTCTTAATTCACAAATGTTCTGTTTTCTAACCTGTCTATTTTCTTGACTTGCAACTACAAAAAACAGAATATCAGCATAAATATTGACAATGTTAGCACTGGTGTTTGGTAACCAAATAAGAAGCTAAAGTCAAAACCCACAGTAACTTGATTATAAAAATTGCAATTATTGCACATAAAACAAAAATATTAATATATAAATATCGGTAATATGAATACTTCACTTAATTCTAGAAGGATGAAATTACACTTGCAACGGGCCAAACAATTAATCGTATTAAACGATAAACCAACAAACTCAACCACAAGTACTACATACCCATACTGTCAATTGTGTTACTATACACCTACAGCGTTTTGCTTGTCGTTTTTTGGAAATAAACGAATTTACATATTATACATTAATATAACATGAAGAAATGTTTTTCCCATACCTGGAACCCACTTATAGATCTTCATTGTTGTATCTCCTATGGCGACCCATTTCTTCTCCCTACAACAAAGTTACACAAATTTAATCAAGAACACATTTAAAAAAAGACAGATGAGAAAGAGGTCAGCCCTGCATGCAAACATGGATGGCGTACAAGCCTAAACAATTATTCTCCTCTCCTGTTTTGGATCATCCATTATTTAATAAATTGTGGGCTCCGATAAACAGTAGTGACGTAGGCATCAGCTCAGGTAGGGCAATTAAAAAAGCACCGAAACCCCAAATCTCAATAAAAAATCGGCGAAACTGCAGTATCGGGGACCGTGTGTGTCGGTCAGGGTCAATCAGGCGTCGTGAGAGTCGGTTAGAGTCATGTTATGCGTCGTGAGGGTCGGTTAGGATCAGATTAAGCGTCGTGAGGGTCGGTTAGGGTTAGTATTAGTGTCGTGATTAGATACTATATGCTATGCTATACTAAGATATTGTGTATGCTTCGGTCCCCGATACTGCAGCTTCGGGCAGTTTCGCCCAAAAAAATTTAATATAATTATTTGCAATGATATTTAATTAACGGAAATGGGAATAGACAATTTAATTATATATATATATACCAGTTAGCAGTTTGAACAACAGAAATAAAAGGCAGACTGCTATTGTGCATGGCATCTTATGATTGAGGCCGTCTTTCAGCCGCTATTACAGTAACAACCCACCATTTCCTAACTTTGTCAATAGCGCTTATAACACGTTTTATATCCTCCTTCGCTCTGCTCCTCGTTTCCGCTCTCACCGCTCGAGACATCACGACTTTTTACAACAAACACCATCAATAAAAATATGTTTTTGTTATCCAAGCTTTTACAGCGGCAGCGGAAACCGTCATCCGCACTTCCTGCACCACCAAGTTGTGTAGCGCCTAATTCGGTAAGTAAGATCGTGGTGCATCATTGGAGCCCTGCACAATATTATATAATAATAATAATAATAATAATATCTTTTCTTTAATTAAACGCCTGCAAGACGCACTGCGCTTTACATTTACATGTTATGCAGTAATCTTAATTAAACTTAACTACCAACTGAACAGACAGCTTTGTAATTACACGGCGCCGATGGCAGCCTACAAAGCAAATCCGCCCAACGGGGGCTCGAACTCACTACCTCTCGCACTCTTGGCCAGCGTGTTAACCACTACTCTACCGCCCCCCCCCCCAAGAGAATCCAGACTTGGAGGGATAGTGTTTGAGACGGTTAGATGCCATCTTCTGAATTTCTGATGTGTTCGTCTATAATCACACAATGTATTTACTCAGTTTTCCTAATTCACTTATTCTTCGCCTTTATATGCCAAAATTTTAGAGTTTATTCTTCTGTTGCCACATCACACGTGAGGCAGAGTGGTGTAGTGGTAATGATAGTTGCCTTGCATCCCGAGGTTTGCAGTTTCGAATCCACCTCAAGCCGCCGTGTAGAGACGTTAATTGGGCAAGTGGCTCAGGAGTCAGAAGTCGTCTCCTGACTCCTTCCCTAGCTGCAGCGCTGCCAAGGACTAACTGGATGCACTATATAATTATCACAGTGCAGTGTGCGCGCCCATTTTGCGTAGGATCCTAGTCAGGTGAGCTAGATATTGAGTACTATAGCCCGCAGTCGATCGAGTCGTGGGCTACGATCCATTTGGCTCGCGCGATTCGCGACTAGGCTATCGACTCGATCGACTTCGTCGTCTTGGCCTAGCGGCTCTAGCCCAGTTTTGCCTCTTGTTCACCTCCGTAGTTATGTGATCTCAAAATTCTCAATTAAATTATACGATTGTACGTAGATCTGTCATAATCTGTGTGACGTAACAATAAGCCTAATTTCGTATTCTCATTGAATTTATAGTAGATTTGCACTGTAATCGTCGTGCAGGGCTTTTTTAGTGTGCAGTTGTACGCAAAATGTGCTATTTTAAATTAACTTGTGCAGTTGTATGGAATAGAAGCAGTTAAAACTAGTAATAAGGTCATTGCCATTGGATTGGAATTAATTTACCATGGAGGATGGGAAGGAAAAGAAGGGGCTGTGCACTTCTAAAAATTCCTTTAAAGAAGCCCCGTCGTAGTGACGTCACAATAGGCCTCGTTTTCGATTCTGTAAATGAACCTCAATAATTATTACGGTGGATCTGTGTAATAATCGAAGTAACGTTACAATAGACCTATACTTTATACTCTCAAAATCTACTCCAATAACAGTAGATATGTATCGTAATCGAAATTAGCCACAATGGGCCTAGTTTTATATTCTCAAACTGAATGTATAATAATAAATTTGTATGATAATCAGAGCGATGCTGCGTTTAAAAAGTTTTGTTTTATGAAAATGAAATGACATCATAATCGAAATGACGCCACAATAGACCTATATATAGTTTCGTTTTCTCAATGAACTGATTTAATAATCGAAGCGACGTCATAAAAGGCCAGTTTATATTCGCAAAATGAACATAATTAATATACTGGTAGATCTGTATAATAATCGAAGTGACGTCACAAAACTCACAATAGGCCTTGCAATGTTTATATTCTCAAAATGCACTTCTATAATAGTACATTTTTTAAATCATAATTGAAGTGACATCACAATAGGCCTTGTTTACATTCTCCAAATGCACTTCTATAATAGTACATTTGTATCATAATCGAAGTGACGCCACAAACGGCCTAGTTTTTTTCTCGCAGTGAACTTATAATATAGGCCTAATACTAATAATAGTAAAATTGTATCATAATCGGAGTGACGTTACAATAAGCATAGGGTTAGTTTTGTATTCTCAAAATTAATTAATGAAATTATATGATAGTGTAGCGTTTTGGGAAAAGCTACAAGATTATACTTATTTTTATCCATGTTGGCCATAACGGTTAATTAACTCTATGCTGCACCAGAGCGAGGCTGCAGACATTACGCCAGCATGACGTGTGACCTTTTAGATGACGTGGCGAACGTGTGGGCGCCGCTGATTGGCCAAGAGCGACGCGTGACCTAAAAACAGCGGTAAAAGGTCGCTTCCGATTGGCTGCTGGACCAATCTAGGTCAGTAGGACGAAGAGACGCGAAGAGAGTGAAACCGACGAGAAAGACTAGGCCATCTTTTTGAATAGAAATTCGTTTAAAACTAAGTTTTCGGGCATCTAAATTAATAAGGAAGTCAACTAAATTAATAGATAATAAAGTAAACGACCGCTGGTCGCCTCCGGTGGAAGGAGAACGTCGAAATAAGCAAAACCGCTTAGGAATCAGGGAAGTAGAAATAAATTAAAGTGTAGCGTGCTGAATCTGTAAATGAATGAATGTTTAAAATGGCCGGAACGCGTTGATATAGATTATATAGCGCATTACAGGTAGAACGAAGGATAAATTAGCGCTTGTATTAAGAAGCGTGAATATAGTGAAAGAGTTGCTAGAAGTAGCCTTGCAATATAACTGTTGCTGTGGTCGTGGTAAATTAGTGCAAAGTGTTGATGTTAATTCGTTGCTTGCGTTGTAACTGATTAATAGCGTGATTTGACCTTCTGCAGTAGTTAAGGAAATAGGAACTGAACTGATAGTCTAGTTACATGCAGGAGCATAAAAGATAGGTATCAAGTAATGCAAAGTGTGTAATAACCAGCCATAAATGCTGTGTAGTGTTAGGAATACTTTGTGTTGAACTGATAAGTATTATAGGCAGAATTGTATTTGCACAGGTTGCTGCCAATTGTATATTAATTAAGTAGTAGTGCAAGAACAAATAAAGTGTTGCATATTGAACTAGAATTGAAGGTGATTCACTGACTGACTTGCAATTAGTTGTAAAACAGAATAATCCCATGTCTCGGGTCAGCTCTTTGAGGGGGAACGCCCCAGAGGATTCGGATGATTCGGAGGGAGGGGGGTCAGTCAGTAGTGATGAGAGAATGATAGAGCGCCAGATATATCCAGCCAGATACCTTACGCCACCTCTTCAGGAGTTCGAGTCCCTCTCGCCCAAAGCTGCCGTGGGGATAACGAACTCAGACGAGCACCGGAAAGAGGGTGCTGTCGCGCGTCGACAAACCGCCGCGGAGACATGTCCTGTAGGCCCTGGTACCCATGAAAGAAGAGAATCTGGACGTTCCTCCCTGTCGTTCACACTTGAGGTTCCCGTAGGTGGTTCCCTGTCGCCCCGGCAGTACGCCGCCACACTAGGGGAGGGGGGCGAAAGTAAGCGAGTAAGTGGGGCACCCCTTGCAAGCGCTTCCGGTCCTCTAGCGGTTAGGGCGGGCGTAACAATAGTAGATCTGTATCCTGATCGAACTGACGTCACAATAGGCCCAATTTCGTTTTCTAAGTGAACTTATTTAATTGCAGAATTGTATCGAAGTGACGTCATAAAAGACCCGTTCTATATTCTCAAAATTAACATCTACATGTAGCCTATAATAGTAGATCTGTGTCATGCTCATTCAGGAGCGGATCCAAGGGGAGGGGCAATCCGGCCATGTCCCCACCCAATTCAGAGATTTACATAGAACGTGGCCTTCCCCCATCAGGTTTCAAGAAGCTGTAAATCAACGCAACTGGAACAGGAAGGTGAAGGAGAAAGTAGCACATGACTAAAAAGTCATAAGATTTTAAATAGCCGGAGTTGCCACAGGTTTCTAGAAGTTTTTGGGGCGAAAGACTAAAAAAGAATTTTTTCGGTGGAAGACCAACGAAAATTTTGTCGACCCACGACCAACAATTTTGGCCCCATGACAAAAAAGTCATCAGAAATTTATTTTTGCGGATGAAATTGTGAAATTTTCATGAGATTTCGTCCGGATGACTAAAAAAAGGTCGTCAGAAATTTTGGCGGATGAAAATGTGAAATTTCCCTCGGAGGCTTCAACCCTCTCCAAAACGCTTCAACCCTCTCCAAAACTGAAATCCTGGCGCTGCCACTGGTATATGTCCTGAATATATACATGGTCGGAGACTTAGGGGAGGACAGGGACGGTCCCCCCCCCCAATGGAGGTGTTGGGGGGACGGCCCATGCATTTGCCCCCCACCCAATCGTTGAGCGTCAAGACTAAAAAAAGGGCGAAAATAGAAATTTTTTCGAGATTTCGCCGGTCATCAGAAATTTTGTCTGGGAAAAAGATGTAAATTTTTCTGGGACACTCAGCCATTCGTCCATCAGAAAATCTCGCATCTTTCCGTTCCCCCCCCCAAGTCTCGGCCCAGGTCTCCGCCTATGAATATAAATATATCACTATAGGCCAACAGACAATTTATGGGTAGCTATTGCTTACTTTTATTTTCATTCATGTGGACCCACTCATTTTCGAATCAGCCTACTATAAGCAACTCAGTAGACCTACGATTGAGGCTACGACACTGAGAGCGCCTCCAGTGGCGTAGCAATAGGGCGTGCAACCTGTGCAGTGCACGAGGGCCCCCGGCTGTCAGGGGCCCCCGGGGGCCGAGTCAATTTTTTACTTAAAGATATTCAGAATGTATTAAAACCTACATCTATACAGCGTATACAAACCCAGTAATGTTTTGGGTTTCAGCCGGAATGTCAGTGATTAGGCTACCTTATTACAAATATCTTTATACTCTTTGCTGTTCTATAATTTATTTTCTTTGTAGTTAAAATGTAAAATTTATAAAAGATAACTGCATAGCCTATTTACTTGGAAATTGTATATTTTTTAACTCGCGTACGGCACTCTTTCTGTCCCCCAAATTGTGCCCAAGTCTTATTTAAGTGGCGCTGCTAAGCGACAAGCACGAGAAGAACGGGTAAAGAAGACAGCTAAAATGCAAAAAAATCCGCATTTATGATGTCTACAGAGAGCGAGCTTGCACCGATGACTACATCAGACATGGGGGCAGAATCGAATTCCGGTTTGATCAGTGCAGAGATGGTGGTTGACATGGATATTGACACTGAGCAGAGTAGGCCTCGAACTTCAAGCAGTCACATCACCAAAGGATTCAGGCTTGACACCTCAAAAGTGGTGGATATTTTTGCACAAGAGAAGGCGCGCAAACGAGTATTTTAGCAATTCGGATTTAGACACCCCCCCTTCGTAGTAGGTTAGCCGTAGACTTGATCGAGTCATTTTCACACTTGTCAAATTCGTTACATTTTCCGCTCTTTTAATCAACAAACGGTTACAAACCCAACAGCTTGGAGAATTTAAGTAGGGCTTATGGGTGATTGAGGATTTATACTTCAGGAGATGAAACAATTTTGTGATTTCTTTTGTATGGTATTCTAGTACAATTTTTTCTCTGCTGATATGGAGAAGAGTATGTTTCATTGCATAAATTTGTTAAAATAATAAAAATGTGGCTAGTCTATTTTTATTTAACTTTGGTGTTAAATATGCAAATTTTGTAAAGGAACCAGGCGTCTTGCACAGTTTTGTTGTTTGAACTCGAATGGGTTTTCAAGAATTTAAGGGCCCACCACCTAAGCTCTGCACAGAGGCCCCCCAAGACCTTGCTACGCCACTGAGCGCCTCCGAATAGCTAGTGCTGCAAGAAGCACTTTGTAAAATTTCCCGGTAAGCATGATAAAACATGAAACAAATGAAGAAGCTCTATACATTGTAGGCTACATAATATTTACATACTCTGTGAAAAACTAATTTGAGTGCCACGACCAGCTAATCTTCATCACCATTGAATATTTAGTCACATGCTGGATTATACATGTATCACTGCAGTTTAATGTAATTAAAATATGATTGTCCTTGAGCCACAATAATTCTTGGGTAGACCGTAGGCCTACATGGTCTAATAAACAATATTTGAACTGTATTTATTTAAAATCCCTACAAAATGATTCCTTATTTTGCATGATCCTGTTCAATATTACCCCATGCCAATCTATACAGTTCACTCCCCTACTCTGAATATGAATTTTCAATTATGTATAACGTGCAAGCAGTTTTTAAATCGTAGTGACCGACAAAAGTGGACTAAATGTTTTTCCTTTGCTGTCTGCGCCCCGTTGTAACATAAGTTCCTTTAGGGTGGTGAAATTTTCGACGATTCTGCGGCTTTGTTGCTTCGTAAGCTTGTGCTGCTGAGTGGAAGGAGCGCCGTCGTGTTTTGGCGACTCTTCTTTCGCAGCGCGCGTCTTCATCACATTTTCCCGGTGGCGCTTCTGGTTTCGCGCCTTTTCCAGATGTCGCTTTCTTTCCTCCTTGCTCCAGTATCGACCGATCTTAACCTCGCTGGCCGTCTCATCGTCCGTCGTCAGAATGTTGTCGCGTTGCGCTGCCAGCTGCTTGGCGCGCTCCTTGAGCAGTTTGCTCCTCACCGGTCGTCGAGTTATGTACCTCGAGCCATCGGGCCGCCTCTTCACTATCCACTCCAGCAGGGAATTTGTTTCGTTGCTACAAAGAGCGGCAGGAGATGCGTGGATCTCTGCCTGAATCTGACACGTATCCTTGGAGGTTTCCGCGCACGAAGGTTTAGCGAGTGGCGTTACATCCGGCGGTGTGTTCGCGATTTTTGAAACGACGTCGTGCAGTTTGCGCGTCGCCAACTGCTGCTTGAAGAGACGCTGCTGCAGCATGATCGTGTGTTGCAGATTCGCCTCGTTTGTGTACATCACGTCAGCGAATAGTTCTTGCGTGCTTCTCAGGGACTCAACGACTCTGCTCGACTCGGGAGACAGGAGCTCATTGTTTACGATGCTCAGCGACTGCTCGATGCTGTCGTCTAAAGTCTGAGCAATGCAGTCGGCGGCGTCTCCATCGCTGCTCCAGTCCTTGTGGTGACCGCCGCCTCCGCCGCGAATGCTTGCGTACGAGTTCTCCGAGTCGCTGTGATAAGCGTTCACTAGAAAACTCTCCTGACAGTCGGCGTATACAAACCGCATCGTATGTCTGTCGTCTGCTCTGACACCGCCACCGCTGTCAAGACCGATCTTGGGAAACACGGCGGACTGCGGACATGATCCCGGCATCTGCACCATCTGACGATTCGGAAATGTTCGCAGGAATTCTATCTTCGTTCCCATTCGCGGAACCATTCGGTCCCGGAAGCAGAATCGTCGCTGCTTCATGGCCTCCTCGGCGCAAGAGGCCAGAGCCAGACTATCGGTCAGCTGAACCTGCGCCATTTCGTTTGCGAGTGCCCCCATTCCACGGTAACTGTTCGGAGGCCGACCGGACCGCTTTTCCAGCTCCTTGAGGAATCGCTTTTCCGAATATTCCAGACACTTTAGGTGTTGCTGCTTCAATGGCGGCGATGACTCTTTCGTTGATGGTCTATTCTTGGGCGATTTTCTGGAAGTTGCTTCGCACATCAAAGCAGCGTTTGGCAGGCTTGTAGTGGCTGGCCGTGGCTGGCTGGCTGGTTCCTGAAAGAGAGAAAGCGATGGCGATGTGTTAACACTCTGAGGCAGGTGTATTAATCATTCACTGCATGGAATCAACAGCATTGAGAGACTTAAAGACTAACTGCACGCTTTGCTGTGCCAACTAAACACAGATAGAAGCAAAAACTATGTCAATGTATATATATATAATGTATATATTTTATATAATTATATATATATACACAAGTGGCATATATATAATTATATATTTATATATATATATGCCACTGATATGTTTCAGACGATCATTTCTACATTTATATTTATATTCCTATTCAGGCACACAACAGTAAATAAAGCACTACATGCCATAGCCTACGGATACTCACATAAAATGAATCAAGGTCATTGTCACTTCATAAAGATGTAGCATTTAATTTTGAATCAGGTAAAACAATATCTGCCAATGAATGGTAGGAGTTCATTATAAATAATGAGGCCTTTATGGCAAGCTTATTATTTATAGAGCCACTTATGAAAACACAACCGCACATGGCTACAAGGAAATGAAGTCATGCTGAAAAATCCAAATAAAAGTTTTGACCTTAAATTTGAAATCTAGATTATTAGTATTTTCACAAACAAAAATATTGTTGCCATTGTAATCAGCATCATTAGCAGCAGCAGCAGCAGCAGTGGATATTGGATTGGAGATGCAGTTGGCACATCAGTCCAAGAATCATTCATCCTCAATCTCATATCTAACAAATAGCCTACCAGTGGCGGTGTCAGGATTTCTGTTTCGGGAGTGGGGAGCGCGGAGGAAATTTTCCATTCTCATCCGCCAAAAATTTCTGATGACTTTTTTGTCATCCAGTCGAAATTTCATGGAAATTTTCCATTTTCATCCGCCAAAATTTCTGACGACTTTTATTTTTAAAATTTTTTAGTCATCCGTTCGAAAATCGTGGAAACATTTCAGTTTTGCATGTAAAAAAACCGGATGGCCTTTTTTTAGGGAGCTTAGCCCCCCGGGTGCTAAGCCCGCCTTTCCCCTCTAGCGCCGCCACTGACAAATACCACTGATAAAGATGCATAACAGATAGCAGAAGGGGTACGGTGCAGTGACTGGCATTACCTCCTCGGTAGTCATGGTAGTCTGGCAGATTTCGTTGACATTGCCATTGCAAGGCGTATCATCATCATCGTAGACGTTCTGACCTTGCAGAATCCTATCTTCCTCCTCCTCTTCTTCATCGCCCTCCTCCTCCTCCTCGTCCCACTGCAGACAACGACTAAGATCAAAATCCGACAGAGCAAGGTCCGTCTGCGATGACATCACTCGCTGCAGACTTCCCGTGAAATCGTCGACTTTACTGAAAAATTCAATTGAACGCAATACTACATTTTTATATCAAGGTGAGAAAATTTGCCAGAGGTTTCAATCCCACATTTTTCCTAGGGCCCCATAGTAAGTCTTCATAACAAGTCTGATATTCCAGTCATTTTTCTACTGGTCTCATACTGTATATCATAGTCTAATATCCCAGTCATTTTTCTCATACTGTATTTTACATGTAGGCCTACATGTAGTGATAAATATTTGAACGCTGTAACCAAGGGTTAATAAATACTCTTAACAATACTACAGCTGAAAGCATTCCATTAGCTATTAGAAGTAGAAGTATTAGTATTTTAAGTCCCAATATAAAAAATATCCCTCTGGGACTTCAATATCATGCAAATGTAATATGGCAGAATTGTTTGGAATGGGCCACATTCATATAGAGGCACAAGTTGGTAAAAGTAATTCCACAGCACCTCCACTTTGAAATCCTGAACAGAACTGAATAAGTCCTGAAAGTGAGATAGATCGGGAGCAGTTTGGATATCACTGGATATTCCACAATAGGAACCCTCTAACTGTATGGAAAATTTATGCGGGTTAATTCTACAGTAGAAAAATTAACACATGCAGACATGATTACTTCTAGTGGTGATGGCTGACAAGATTGGAGTGAAGAATGACAAGAAGGCTGCAGGTGAAAGATTATTAGCATATTGTAATGTGAATTCGCCAGTTCTCGCTATTGTCATTGTTGTTGTTGTCGTCGTCGTTGTTGTTGTTTATTGCTAGCCAGATAGGATTAAAAATGTAACTCCAACACACGTGTGTTTTATGGTCTCAACAAACACTCAAGTCCTCTGATGAGAGTTTCAATGTTTGCAGAACATATTTGCGAATATATCAGACACAATGGCAGTAAGCCAACAGCATAACACCTTTTAAGCATTTAACTGACACGACACTTATCTTTAATGAACTTAACACGACCATACTGTCAGTGTCAATTCGTCACTGTCTGTACTTTGACAGTGCCAGTCCCAAGCTTCAAGAAAGGAGGGAGATGTTAACCACATTTGTTATGAACCAGGTTAAGCAGCAAGGAACTATTACCATATTCATTCATTCATTTCGAGGATTTATATAGCGCCTCTTCAAGAAACCTACTCAGAGGCGCTCCCAGCCCGGCCACAGCTAAAAAAAAAGGATTTGAGATACTTAAAAAATGCAGAGGAATTTAGCCTAGACATAAGTCGCAAGCTTAGTGGGAGGCCATTCCAGATAGCGGGACTCACAACAGAAAAGGCTCGGCGCTGTCTGATAGAAGCGCGGCTCCTAAGATGACAAACTTTTAGACACAATATTTTACTGATGATGCCAGTCTCAGTTCAGGATAAAGGAGGAGGGTGACACTAGTCATCTTTGTCATGAAAAAGTACTGATAGACAAACAGTAACCATAGGGTGAACTTCACACACCTCGTCACTCTGACAGTGCCAGTCCCAAGCCTAGATAAAGTAGGAGGGTGTTGTTAATCGTCGTAGTTATTCTAGCATCATTAAACTGCAACCAATCAATGAGAGGAAAACATGGCACTTCTGCTTTGGGTGGTGCCAGGCCCAAGAACAGACAACAAAAGAAGGGGGTCGCTAATAACTTCGTTACAAGAGAGTATTTTTTTAAAAACTAAACTACCTACTTACAATAAAAAAGCATGTTAAGCAACATGACCAAAATGTTGTACTTACTATTCCTCATCATCTTCCCAGTCGTAAATATCGATGGCTGTTGCCATTGACGACGAGCCACAGAGCTCCTGGTAAGCCGTCTCCACGCAGCCATCAGTCTGAGTAGCAACGGTTACCATAGGAACTGTTGTCAAGGAAGGCATCATCAATGATGGCAGAAAAGTCTTCATTTTCGTGAATGATTTAAGTATGGGCTTTGGTTTGATGTTCAGACGTTAAGCATAATTATGCCACATCAGACAGAAGTGCCTGAAATAGAGAAAGAATCTTTCCATTATTGGCGTCTTACAGTACAAAAGTCTTTGGTTGATCTATATATAATAGTGTGACCAGACGTCCCGGTTTTCCCGGGACAGTCCCGGTTTTCTGCCAGCTGTCCCGGCTGCCGGGAAAGGTAGGCCAAACTCTAAATATGTCCCGGTTTTTCGGAAAAGGTAGGACAAACTCTAAATATGTCCCGGATTTTAAAAACTGACTTTCCGATCTTATATATTTATGATGGATTTCATTTGCGTTTGTCATGTGATCAAATAAAGGATATACTTACTTACTTACTTTATCAACGTCTCCTTGATTTTACTACTGGCATCTGGCGAGTAAATTCATTTTTAATCTCACTTTTATTTATTGCCATGCATAATACCTCTTCCGGTTCTAAACTTCAGAATTTTTTTATTATTTAATTGTCGAATATGTCGTAGTGACAATATTCTCATTATTCTGATAAAACACATTTTCAAAAATAATAATTTTTTTATTTGAAATCTAAGTTCTAAGATTTGAAACTAAATTACTAAAATAAAATTGTAAAATGTCAAAACGAAAATGTTCTTTTAACGACGATCTGAAGGCCGAGTTTTCATTCTTGTCCAGCTGTGCAACTGATGGTAGTAGGCTACTGCATTCTGCAAAATCTATGGCTATAAGTCAACTATTTCGGTTGCTCACGGCGGCAGGTCAGGCATAAATGAAAGTGAATATGGAAGAATAGAAGAAACATGTGTTGAATTTTATGACGGAATATTAGCAGACAAAAAACTTTTAAGAAGCATACATTCAGGTGCCAAATTTGAGTAACTGATTTGATAAATTTATAATTTAATTTTAAAGTTAAAAGCACGATTTGAATTAAACCTTTCACTTAGTCTTATAGACTTGTAGTCTTATACCAATACAATAAGCATAAAATCGATATTTGTGCAAGTTATATTCTATTAATTATTGACAACATCACAAATTTATTTTATGATTGAAGTGTCCCGGTTTTTAGTTTCCAATATCTGGTCAGCCTAATATATAATAGATTTGTGATTGGTCTTAAAGCATAACTAACGTGATTTTAAGCTTAAGACTCAACTCAAGTGGGCTCTTCAAGTGGCTATTTCAAACGGCTATATCGAACGGCTATTTCAAATGGTAAAGTCTTCAATTGGGTATTGCAACTGGTTATAGCAAGTGGTTTAGCCATCAAAGTCTGTCTTTTGGTTTCTAAGACCCATTAAATTTCAACGAGGCTTCTCCAAAAATACTAATGCTTCAAGGACACCATGGACATTTGATTAGATCAGATTAAAAAGTTTATGGGACACCATGCATGCCACTCAAGGGCAATTTGAAATAGCAATACACAACAACAACAACAGCAACAACAACAACAACAACAACAACAACAGCAGCAGCAGCAGCAGCAACAACAACAGCAACAACAACAGCAGCAGTAACAACAACAACAACAGCAGCAGCAACAAAAACAACAACAATTACTACAACAGCAGCAACAGCAGCAGCAACAAAAACAACAATTACTACATAGCATTAAGATATGATAACATTTATTGTTACGCAATGGTCGTAGTCATTGTAAAAAAAATGTTCACATTTCATGTCAGTGCAATCTTCCAGATTTTGACCTTACTCGGGTTTATTTGTGGTGAAATACTGCACGTTAGACCCTGGTGCAACAGAAATTAGCCTACTACAACTACTTAACTGTAATCGTAATCTCCAAATTTCTAAAGCGTCGTTCGAAAAGCGAAGGGCAACAGCTTATTCATGAGCACTGTAGGGTTGTCCAAAAGTGTATCCAGAAGGAGGTCATAGTCCGGTTACGAATTGCAGCTGTAACTACATTTCTTCTGGAGAGGTTGACTCGCTTCGATGCTTTCATAGATAACTTTCAGTGAGATGCGAACATCTTTATGTCTACTGATCTCTAATATCAATCCTCACTTCAGTCGTCTTCAGAAAGCAGAAGTGTTTCCATCGCCAAAGAATTGCGACCCGGACTACTTTTAACAGCACATCAACGAGAATAATATAGCCCAGTTCAATACTGGAGACCTCTTAAAGGACCCCCATAAAACTGCCACGACCACTTACAGCCGGCCAAATAACAGGCACGGAAGACAATTATCATCAGACCGGTCAATAGACGAAACGATATAGAACGGTCTAGAACAGTCCCTCTCGAGTTCCATCCTCTCTCTCCTCACTCGCTTCCTCGAGACTGGCAAATATTACCAAAGACCATTCGGAGGCATTTTGATTTAGGCATGAAAGTTGACGTTTACAGCGTAATAAACGTGGCACCTATGCTCGGTAGACATAATAATTTGAAACTCGGTTGGCCTGTGATGGTATCATAAATAAAGTCGTACTGGGAATGAACTCCGAAGCCCGTGGGCTAATGGAGCAGCTTGTGTTGGGAACAATAGTCTACTCAGACAGGCCAAAACCCTACAGGCTTTATTATTATTATTGAAATTTTTGCTGACTTGGCTCAGTTGGCCTATTGAGTAAACTTTTAGCATTTGTTGTTAAATTGTCTGTCGGCTTAAAAGTTGTGCTTCATGCAAACCAAAAGGGTCTCTCACCGAAATAATTCTTCAAAACAATTACAGCATTGTCCAAGTATAAGTATAACTCTTGCACCATATATTATTATTCATTAAAAATAGTTTATTATTTATTTTAGTTACTGTAACGTTTTATCCAAGCATGCATCATCACACAACCACAAAATCTACAGTGACTAAAACTAAATATCTATATCCTCAGTATATAATAATAATAACGTAATGTTTTTGCTTATTATTGACTCGGCATCATAAATATGTCATGATATCCTGTATAATAACGATGTATTAATTATAACAATAATTTAATAATAATGATAATGATCCGTACATGAATGCATTATGATTACAAATATATAATATATATGGCAAATGAAAGTTTTGAAATGATCGAATGTGTGTTGACCTCTGGGAGGCCAGGGTCCAGGGAGGGGAGGATAGCGGGAAGCGACCCCTTGTCGCTACTGATCCTCTGCTTTTCTTGACAGAGTGTTACTATTACCCTAAATCTTCTATACCTAAATTATTATTATTAAATTTATTACCATAACTAATAATTATTGTCACTTTTATTACACAGGATAACATTACCAAAGATCAGAAAACATAAATCCATAAAACCGATTTAGGAAATGCGCAAAGAAATTATGGAAGCAACTGCAAAGAAATTATGGAAGCAACTAGAACAGCAACAAGGTATACATAAGCTGAAAGCAAGAACAGGAATAGTCAATAAATTTACTATGAGAGTAATACTATTAATAAGCTGCTAGCCTATGCAAACTTTGCAAAGGCATACATAGACAAAGACTCAATCACAGGCTGCTGCACTGGATTAATTTTAAAATTGTTCTATAAATAATGCATTCTATTATAAGATAGCAAGACTGAAAATAGCGTAAGATTTTCAAAAGTAGCATTGGTATCTGATGCAAAATGCAATCATCAACCGATGATATATTATGATGGAAAAATCGAACTATACATGCAATGTCTATACTTCTAAAGTTACTCAACACAGTGCAGGAAATGTGTTAAATCATGGTTCCGCCGACGTTGCCGTTGAAATGGACGATGCTGCTTGCGCAAGTGCCAAGTAAATCAGCCGCTGCCGTCAGTGGTGGAGTTGGGGCTCAATCTACTGGAGCTGGAGGAGCTGTGAGGTGAGGAGGAAAACAAGCTGTGCAACGGAGATAAGGCTTTCAATTATGTCGGATGAAGAGCCTGGCCATCACCAAGACAACGAGAAATGCCATCACACGATCCGTCATCCATCTGCTGGCATTGGCACGTCGTGCGTGTGTGTTTGCGTGCGTGTGTCTGAGTGCGTGTGTGTATGCGTGCGTGTGTGTATGTGTGTCTGAGTGTGCGCGTGTATGTGCGGTCGTCTGCGAGTACGCGCGCGTATTTTCGGGCGCGTGCGTGTTTGTGCGCGTGTTTGTGTGCGTGCATATGTGAGTGTGGGTTTTTGTGTGCGTGCATGTGTGTGTACGTGTATGTGTGTACATGTGTGTATGGAAGATGGTGGATGCTTGAGCGCCTCAGCGTCCGTGGAAGAGCCCAGAAGCAATTAAGCGGACAGCGGAATAAACCTTATTCTCCGCAATTATCGACTCTCTCCAGATGCTTCCGTCTGCCTGGTGGTAGCTGGTTGCCCGTCCACCACCCGCCCATCCTTACTTTCCTCGCAGTCTCTATCTCAGTCTGTCTGACTCGTTGTCTCTCTGTTTCTCCTTCCTCCTGTAATATCCTCGGTTGTCTGTCTGGCTGGCTACCTCTCTCTCCTGCTTTTGCCTGTCTGACTATACTTCACTTTCTGTCCGTTTCTTTATCTGCATCTCTCCTGCTGTAGGTTTTCCATCTGCCTCTTTGTTGTTGTCTGTCTATCTTTATGTTTGTGTAAATCATTGTCTATCCTCCTGCATAGCACTCTGCACCCTTGTGTCCCTCAGTCTGACATTAAAATTATATATTGTATTGTTAGGTGTATGACTGTATCTAATATCTGCTTATACATGTATATATAATACATATATAATATGATATAATATAATGGTGGGACGTGGTGGTGTATAGAGGAAAGTTCGAAGTGTTGTGACCCAAGGGTCACAGGTTCGAATCTAACTTAAGAGACTGAGTAGCAACCTTGGACAAGATGCTCGCCCAGAATTGTCTATGAGGAAGGCAAAGGTTTTAAGGAAAACAACTCACTCATCTCATCCACAGGGGCATAAAAGTCAATGAACCTGCCTTCGGGCAGTGAACACATCATCATCATCATCATCATGAATAGTAGCAGCAGATAACCCATGCAAGTAAATATTATATAGCCAAGTAACATGTAGATTTCTATAATGTACATGCATGCTTATGCAAGTATACACAAATGAAAATGCACAAATATATGCATACATGCATAACACAAAAACACACAATATGCACCTCAAGTAGGCTACATAGATATATTTATCAGTCAGTCAACTAAGCAATGGTACACTTGATGAATTTCATTGTAAAGAACTAAATACGTGATGAGATGATTGAGATCTCAACATTCCTGCAGCCTTTTCAAACTAACAGCTTCCCCTAATTCCTCGAGTTGGATAGTGATAATGACAATATTAATAATACTAGTAATAATGATAATAGTAAATTATAAATACAATAGCAATAGTAGCCATAGTAGCGGTAATAATAAATGAATGGTAACACATCAACAACAACAACAACAACAACAACAACAACAACAACAGCAGCAACAATAATAATGATAATATCGTAATCGTAATCTCAAGATTTCTATACAGCCCCCACAAAAGTGAAACCACGGGAGCCGGCTTATTCACAGGTGCGTAATCAAAACAGAATAATAATAATAATAATAATAATAATAATAATAATAATCATAATAATAATAATAATAATAATAATAATAATAATAATAATGATCGGATTGTACCTATTGCTACAAGACGTAAAAATCACCAGAGTAGGCCTACGGCCAGGCCAAAGAGGATGATAGAAACGCTACTGCTGGACCTCACAGTAAGTCGATCTTAATGTTATTTGGATGGATTCACCCCCCCCCCCTCCCTCCCTGTATGACTGTTGGATAGATCACCATGGCTACAGCAGTTGTCCCTCCAGTGTTGTGTGATTCATGACAAATCATCTGCGACAACCTGTCACCGACTGTCTGCATTCGGTCTGTCAGTCTCTGTGTCACAATTCGTTTTAGCTTTCAATTATCCATTTATATCCACATGGATAATAATTTTGTACTTAGATAGAATAGAGTCCAATCCATAATATATATATATATAATTATATATATATATATAATCACATATATTATGTATATGTGCAATATAAATATCACATAATATATATATATATATATTGCATGTGAATAGATAGTATATGACGTATACTATCTATTCACATATATATGTAATATATTTTGTGCACAGTGACACTCCATATATAGCTATCTTAAAATACATGTTATATATTTATACACGTCTATACATAATACGTATATTTGTATTTATACCGGTATGCCAATCTGTATGCACTTATATAATATTATCATGTTGTAATTGGCCCATGGCATTTGGCCACCCAGACGATAATCAAGAGGGAAGGTCTATTACCATTCGAAGTCACCGAGTCCTTTCCAGATAACGCTAATAATATATGGGGTATGGGAGGGTGTTCGTTGTATAAGTCGTCACGCATAGACGGTCTCCTTCCGCTCTCTCTTTGATCATGTGCCGCATGGTCTGTCTCCCAACACAAGACCTAATTAAATTGCCAGCATTGACGACTGTCGTCTGACAATAGTCAAAAAGGACATAACAATTAAATAGTAAGCACTAAGGAAAGAAAATCGACAACCCGCTCATACTCTACTTTCTTTAAACCTCAAACAGTCAAAACACTTAAAACTTAAAATATCCCTGCATACAGAGTCCATAAGATGATGGGACGCATACAGGTACGTATATATTTTCCCATGCGGATCACATATTATGGCCAAAGATATTATAGTCTATAAGATATTATAGTCTACGACTATAGTCGTAGACTATAAGGTCTTTGTTATGGCTTTGTGTCAATGGAGTTAGCCTAGTGCAGCGGTTCTCAACCTTTTTAGTGCGGCGACCCCTTGGTAACATTTCTAAAGTTGTGACGACCCCCAAAAATTGATTGCATTTTTTTACCATTGTCCAATGTTATGCATTTCACTTCATACGTATACAGAAAACAAACACTGCTTGGAAAACTGTGTGAGGTTTCCTAGCTGGTTCTTGTGATTCTGAGAGCTACGGCGGTACCTATTCATTAGTTTGAAGTTGAAGTTTCAAAAGTCTATTCAGCTTGTGAAGCTTCGACAGCTGCTATTGGATATCCCAAATCCCCCATCTCAAGTGTATCTTCTTGGCGTCATCACCCTTGTTCTTAAAAATACTCGTCATACTTTCCTGCATGATTAGGATGTTTAGTAGGCACATCTGAATGTCACTTCAGTTTAATTGCTGTGTTTCGTCGAATCGATTGGCAAAATGTCATTTCAAAAAGTTTGTAATTTCTCTATTCATGCCGCAACTATTACAAGGCTGCTCTGAAAATTAGTCGATCATTTTTCTTTTCATAAACACTCATTTCACATAGCTGATTCTTTTTGGAGTCTATCAGTCTCGTAAACTTTACTTTTGTTCTTTATGATTGTGCCAAAATGTGGAGGGGTTTGAGAGGCACATCACATCTCCATTGGTGGCATTTTCTTAAAATTTCCACACTGCAATGGTAGCATTTTAGGCTGTCATTTTAGCCAAATTGCTCATCATTTCAGTGCTGACAGTCGTGGCTTAAGACTTCAAAAGTGTCTCCCTCCCATTCTGCAAAATTGTTTCAATTTCCACACTGCAACATTTGGTCGCATTTTCAGCTGTTGTCTCAAGAAAATTTCTCACAATTTCCTTGCTGAAAGACCTCATATTTCAATAAATTGTAATTATAACACTTAAAGCTAGCATTTAAAAAATTCATTATGGATAAACAGCAGATAACACCGTAGAAATTTATGGTGAATATAGTATTAAATATTTTGGAAATATCGGGGGAATATAAGCAGCTCGGTCCTCCACCACAAAATTCGGGGACCAATCCTTGCAAGTCTTCGCCCATGTGTTAGCCTACATAGGCATCACTAGCTGATAGCATAGTTTCTTTGAGCAAGCCATACTTTGTTTAAATTGTTAGAAGAATGGTTAAAGTGGAATTTAAATTTGAAAACCGAAATGTCAAAATTAAAATTAACGAATGAATCAGAGGAAAAGCATAAGGGAAAAATTATTTTAAGTTGTTATAGTGTAGGCTGACCAGATATTGGAAACTAAAAACCGGGACACTTCAATCATAAAATAAATTTGTGATGTTGTCAATAATTAATATAATATAACTTGCACAAATATCGATTTTATGCTTATTGTATTGGTATAAGACTACAAGTCTATAAGACTAAGTGAAAGGTTTAATTCAAATCGTGCTTTTAACTTTAAAATTAAATTATAAATTTATCAAATCAGTTACTCAAATTTCGCACCTGAAAGTCCTGAATGTATGCTTCTTAAAAGTTTTTTGTCTGCTAATATTCCGTCATAAAATTCAACACATGTTTCTTCCATTCTTCCATATTCACTTTCATTGATGCCTGACCTGCCGCCGTGAGCAACCGAAATAGTTGACTTATAGCCATAGATATTGCAGAATGCAGTTGCCTACTACCATCAGTTGCACAGCTGGACAAGAATGAAAACTCGGCCTTCAGATCGTCGTTAAAAGAACATTTTCGTTTTGACATTTTACAATTTTATTTTAGTAATTTAGTTTCAAATCTTAGAACTTAGATTTCAAATAAAAAAATTATTATTTTTGAAAATGTGTTTTATCAGAATAATGAGAATATTGTCACTACGACATATTCGACAATTAAATAATAAAAAAATTCTGAAGTTTAGAACCGGTGTAAAGGTTTCAAATTACCACCTCCTAAACATTACCCCCCCGGTAACTTGAAACCGGTTTCAGATTACCCCCCGGAAACCAGATTTGCATCAATCATCGCATTTATTGCACTAACAAAATCAGAAAAATCATCCCGCTTCTTGTTTTGGTCGGAAGATTTTCATCCGTCATCCCACTTCGTGGTTTGCTATCAATATTTTGATCCGAAAAAAGAAGTAGCCTCGAAGCCATTTTCTCCATGTAAACTTCAGCGGCGAATAGTATTTTAGTTACAGATGAAAATATTGATAATAAACCACGAAGTGGGATGACGGATGAAAATCTTCAGACCAAAACAAGAAGCGGGATGAATTTTTTGATATTTTTAGTGCAATAAATGCGATGATTGATGCAATTTACAGTGTGCAGGGGGGTAATGTTTAGGAGGGGGTAATCTGAAACCTTTACACCGGAAGAGGTATTATGCATGGTAATAAATAAAAGTGAGATTAAAAATGAATTTACTCGCCAGATGCCAGTAGTAAAATCAAGGAGACGTTGATAAAGTAAGTAAGTATATCCTTTATTTGATCACATGACAAACGCAAATGAAATCCATCATAAATATATAAGATCGGAAAGTCAGTTTTTAAAATCCGGGACAAATTTAGAGTTTGTCCTACCTTTCCCGAAAAACCGGGACATATTTAGAGTTTGGCCTACCTTTCCCGGCAGCCGGGACAGCTGGCAGAAAACCGGGACTGTCCCGGGAAAACCGGGACGTCTGGTCACACTATTATAGTGTGGTAGATAACGTTGAAATTGCTATTACATCTTTTGCAAATTTCTGAGGGCTCAGGCGACCCCTGGAAAATCGTCAGGCGACCCCCGTGGGGTCGCGACCCACAGGTTGAGAACCGCTGGCCTAGTGTGTTGGTTTGGTCTCAGCTATGGTGGCTACAGTAATCTATTTTTTATATAGGCCTACTTCTATAAGGCCAATATATATATATATATGTAAATATATATATATTTACATATATATATATATATATATATATATATATAGAGAGAGAGAGAGAGAGAGAGAGAGAGAGAGAGAGAGAGAGAGAGAGAGAGAGAGAGAGAGAGAGAGAGAGAGAGAGAGAGAGAGAGAGAGAGAGAGAGAGAGGTCTATCGCCCCGTCGGTTCTGGTATTTCCCAACTGCAGTCGATTACCACACATAACCTTATAAGTTACTAGATGTGTTACCCGGCGTTGCCCGGGAAATTTAGGGTTTTAAACACTACTCCACTGTGGTACTCATCGTAGACCGCTAGATTTCGGGTTTTCGCCAACCCTCCACCCCACCCCGCTTCCCCAAAAGGTCAAAGGTGACCCGCCGCTGCGGGGCGCTGCGGAAATTATTACTCGGCGGGTATGACGTAATGGGCTGTAGACTCCTTACTGAAGCATTATTATTGATGAAATATGTCTTAAAACGCGAATAACTCTGCTTTTAAATTGATTTAAAAGCTGAAAATAGTTGCGCTGACCTTATAATTTTGGTAAGGCGCTACGGAAATTATTACTGGGTTTGTATGACGTCATTCGGGCTGTAGACTCTTGACTAAAGCTCGATACTACCACAGTATTAATACTGTGATACTACTAACGCGTGAGCGATTAAAACGCTTCTGTCTTAAAACGCTAATAACTCAAGTTCTAAAGTGAAATTTAGGGTTTTAAACACTACTCCACTCTGGTACCCATCGTTGACTGCTAAATTTCGGGTTTTCGCCAACCCTCCACCCCACCTCGCTTCCCCAAAAATCCAAACTTGACCCACCGTTGCGTGGCGCTACGAAAATTATTACTGGGCGGGTATGACGTCATGCGGAGCAGACTCCAATAAATCGCTGGCGTGATCAAATTATTGATCAATTACTGATGAAATCTGTCTTAAAACGCTAATAACTTTTGTTTTAAACGGAATTAAAACCTGAAAATAGTCAATATGACCTTATAATTTGGGTAAGAATCGATATCAATAATTGTTTTAAACCGACGCTGTTTCATTTCCGAGCCTATTCTGCAGGTCAGAGTAAAAGCGTACATACAAATAAACAAACATAAGGAAAGTGTTTCTGCCTTATAATATAGATAACCCATAGACTATTATTGTCGACATTTAGCTGACTTTGTTCTTCAGGTCGAAAACGCTGACCAAACCACGTGAAAACCACGCACCGTAGGCTAATCTGCTTCTTCTCCAAAGTCCTTTCCTCTCGTCTCCAATATCAATCCAGGTAATATCTCACGAATACCTGAATGACTGACTCACGGGAAAACAATTCACGGTGATTCCGACTACACCAGACACTTGAATGCGCCGAATATCTATTATAATCAGGTCGATGTCTACCTTGCAGCTTTCAACGCCGAAGGATCGGAAAGAGTGGGAGAGGGGGTGGAGAAGCGAGAAAGAAAAAGTGATGATGAGATAAGTAGGAGATCAAAGGCGCCGACAGGCTTAATGGGAAGACAGTTGGCGGCGAGTGAGAAGGAGGAGGAAAGGGAGAGGGAGCCGACGATGGAAACAGTTTACGCATAAGAGATGAAGAAGGAGCCGCCGCTCTGAAGTGAACATTTCAACCGGGATAATTAGAACCAGGCCCGTGGCTAAACCACGGACGGACACACACACTCACACACACACACACGCGCGCGCACACACACAGACACACACACGCAGCCGTGGTTAAACTTCTCATCTAAAGATTTGTTGATGATCAAGTTTCTCCAATTCTAAACTCCAATACCGTATGGCTGAGAATAGCCTAGTTATGTCGTAGATTATTGTATGAATAATTAATTATAACATTCATTATATTTATAAATTATATATATAGACTATATGTATATAATATATATACGTATATGTTCCAGAAGTCATTGCATTACATCATAGAATTAGATCATATAATTATTAATTAATTATAAATACATTAATGCAACTTGTCTAAATCTTAGCCAGCGGGAAAATTAGATCCGGTGACAGTGAACTGGAAAAAGCAAAATGGCTGGTGGCAGTGATGGGATTTGCTCTGTCTCTGTTTGTCTGTCTGTCTGTTTGTCTGTTTCTAACCAATCGCCTATCATGTATGTCTCAGACAGCTCATATGATGTAGCCTTAAAACGTCTGGCAAAGGCAGCTGAAAAACAAAGGATAAGACGGTAAATATATCGGACAATGTTTCACTGACGAGGAATGCTTTCAACTGTAGCCGGACTGCACTTACGATGTTATGTTAAAAGATTGACAGCAGGTGAATATGGCTGCAGGTCCACCGAGCACAGAGCAAGCAAGCAAGTAAAAGCCGCCATCACGAAAGCCAACAAGCGAATAGTCTGGCTTTATGAAAACAGAGACTCCAGACAGCGTCTGTTTTCATGAAGTGTAGAATCTGACAGCATCTTATACCTGCTAAAGCAGTCGTGCAATTTGGCAAAACACACTTCCGAGAAAAGCTTACGGAAGTAGAACATGTGTTCTAACCGGAAGGCAGCTTTCTCCTTTCCTAAAAAGACATCCAGTTAGACTCGTTCAACCGACCATTCTCCCATCCACCCCCCAAAACACCAGACTACAGGAAGCATATATTTACGCACAACTGCACAGTTCATCATCCACCATCAACATGCACCACATAGACACGGTTAACAATCCTTGAATTCCACTCACGCTGCGCATGCCATGCTGCCTCTCTCTACAGATGAACCGCTGTCAGTTGAAAGTTGAAACCGTTTCTATCTCAACCGCGCAATGGAGCAGATGATATCAAACGAAAATACTGCTTTGCTAAAGTTATTTTTCGAGTCAGATAATTAAGTTATCATAATGTGCACCGCGAGTTTAAAATTCTATTTGTAATTTCCATTTATATTTCAAGTGCGTTTGAATTCATTTAGAAGATTCCTTCATCACTTTAAATAATGGAAAGTTGCTTCCTACGTTGAATCTGGGACTATTAGTCCCAGGTTGAATCATAATACCACACAGAAAAATCAACCGATTCCCTTTATCCTCTTCTTCATTTCTCCTCTATACTCCTCTTCCACGTCATCGTCATCTTAGTCATCGTCATCATCATCATCGTCATCATCACCATCATCATTGTCAGGATTGTTCTGGCGGGAAGGGTTTACATACTTATTTTTCCTGTGGTTGTAAAACGTAGAGATAGCAGGGGAACAGCGTAGATAGGAGGGTGGAAGGATGGCGACTAGAGTGAAACACAACGAGGAGATTGAATAATATATTTCATTTTAAAACGATTCCACTTGTGTTGGTTTCTTTTAATGCGACAGAACTAACTCCTCACAATCATCATCATCATCATCATCATCATCATCATCATCATCATCATCGTCGTCGTCATCATCGTCATCATCATCAACATCATCGTCGTCATCATCGTCGTTGTCGTCGTCATCATCATCAACATCAACGTCATCATCATCATCATCACCACCACCACCAACACCACCATCTATTATTTCTACTTCCTTTTTTCATCATCCATGCCTCCATCATTCAACGCCATATAGATCTACCTTTGAATTTCAGAGACAGCGCTGGTCTCCATTATATTGGATTTGTTTTTTACTCATAGCCTCAACTACCCCTCCACCTCTCCTCCTTCTCCTCTTCCTCCTGCTTTCTCCGCGTCCTTTGCTCCCAGGCATCCATCATCCAATCAAGCATTATCATCAATCCTCCTTCCCATGAGGTGGTCTGTTATTTTATCATCTAAAATGAACTCATGTACTCCTTCATCCCTACAGCAGTGCTTCCCACGGGGTTCCTACTTTGATTTTTCATGTCATATCCTTCACCAGATTCACTTTCTCCAGGCTAGCATTGCTCATCACCACCGCCATCATCACCATCACTATCACCATCCTGATAAGAGTAATCATCATCATTAAAATCATCATGTACTCGCTCTCGAAATAATGATCAAATATTAAAATTCAATTAAATAATTTTTTAGTATAAATACCACTATTATTAATATATTACTAGTAGTAGCATTATTAGGCCTATTATTATTATAATTATTATTATCATTATTATTTAACTGCTACTACTGCTATTGCTAATGTGGCATAAAGCAATTTTTTTTAATAATATCATTATTAATACGAAATCGTAATAATTAGTTTATAACTTTGCACCAAAGGTAGAAAATATGATCTCTCTAGAAGAAAACAATTACGCTAGAAGCAAATAAATGCATCTGAGAAATAAGTTTGGATCTAGGTTTCACAAGATGATACCTCAGCTACGAAGCAAACTCATAGGACAAAGCGATTCTGAGATGCCCCCATTTTCTTCCAGCCTACCCCACCGGATGAAAGCGAAGACGGGAATCGAAGAAGATAAGCCCCTCTCTGTGCCAACGGAAGAAATGAAACCGAGTTGTGCCGTCCACCTGCGAGGGGACTTGTTACCTCTCACGTTGGCTATAGGAACGCTCCGAGAACCCTACATAACGAGAACACTTGATACCTGTTCCTGTTCACCTTCGTTGGGGTTGACTGGGGGGCCCCTCTGGGCAGAAGAGGATCGCCATGAATACAAGTTCTAAATGAATGAATCACCGGCTCAACCATTTCTTGCTGTTGTTTAACTACACTGCATTCGCTAAAGAAAGAAGAATTGTGTCATATCTAAGAGATCAGTGTCACCCTCCTCCTTTCTCCAGGCATGGAACTGGCACTGCCAAAGTACGAGTAGTGGCGGTATTCATTGTCTGTATATCTACACGGACACGATGGTCGTTTAGGTTTTGGAAGTTTGGATAGGACGGCCACCTGACACACAGTCACACTGTTCTACATTACATTACATAATTTACATTACATGGATTGAATATGTCCAAGATTGACTCACTGAGCGGAATGATCTTGGGATTTATCAAGATCTTGCTGATTTAGGCAGCAGTACACAACTGTATTTACATCAATCATGCTTCTGCTGCCGTGCTATTATGATTTCAGCCCCCCTCCCCCCACGACGTGGCTCTCCCCCACTGACAGTTGATTGACACGCACATCAGACGTCAATATTTGATCTGACAGGTGTCGGCGATTCCGAGGATCCTCTTCTATTTATAGCGCAGTCTTAATCAAAGACAACATCATCGTCTTCTTTCTTCCGATGCTATCTGCCAGCTATCTGCACGATCCGAACAATGGCATTGGCAGCTGATGCCAAACGACCCACCGACCGACCGACCGACCGACCCACCCATGCCTTGTCTGCTTAGACTAATAATGCCAGCAAGATCTTGAATGCCAACCGTGGTGAAGTTGCTACGTCCGCCGAGGTATTTCCTTAGGAATTACTGCTATTCATGACATGTCAGTCACTCTGCAGACGATCGAGGTTTGTTTACGTACATTGGGAGGGGGGTGCTGGCTGTCACTTGCCAAGGAACAACATAATAATCCCCTCCATAATTCATCATAAAACCCTCAAGATCAATCCACATACGTGTATCGAAAGAACCTTGTAAAACCCTCAAGGGTAGGTTATAGAAGGGTAGGGTAGGATATAGAAGGGTAGGCTATAGAAGGGCGCAATTCATGACTCACAAAAAAGCCACCCCAGAAAGGCAGTTATGCCTACAGTTGTCCAATAATCACAGTTTATGACTGATATATATGGAACTACAATAAAAAAATTATCATTGTGCTGTGAATGCATGTATAAGTGTACGTAATATGACTAGCGCCTCTGATTGGGGTGCATAGAGAGGTGCTTTATAAATTTATAAATACAATACAATATAATGATGTGGGTGTAGGACATTACCCCCACCACCACCACCACCGCCCCCACCCCACCCCTCACATTATCCCCCGGACAAAAGCCCCCTCTGTTCAATTAGTCTGTTTCTTAATTTCATTGATAAAGTTGAATCCTTCCCAGTGTGAACTTGTTAATGCCGTAACTGATGAGACATGCTACTGCCATTTAGATGCAAGTACTTGTTAGTGACAGTTATGGCTATACAACGTAGGGTTGTTAACGTCATTTACGTCTGAACTTCATAGACTTCTTAGCGTCGTTTCCATTCAAAATTGGATTTGAAATGAACGAATGGGAATCTTCAATATAGTTACTCATTTTTAACACAAAGAATTGCTCATGTCATTCCACAATTAAGACCTTTTAATATTGTTTGCGACTTAAGTTAGAGACTTGCGAATGTTATTGATATTTTTGATGCATAGTTTTCATGTATAATATACATAATGCTACATAAACTTTAAATAATGTTTGCCTTATCATATTCTTACAATGTTAAACTAATATCTAATGTACAGATATTCACTTTAACATAGGCCCATTATATTTTGTGCATCTTTTTTAGGTAATGATATCATAGACTGGGGGATAATGTCCTACCCCAGGGGGGGGGGTAAGTTATGGGGGGGGCTTTGTCCAGGGGATAATGTCCGTTCCCCGATGATGTGCACTGCATATAATGTATACCGTTATATATAAAAATATGTATACAATATGTATATTAAATGGTAGCTGACAACTTGTAACTAAAAGAAACTCACTATATGGGCTTAATAATAATGTCAATCAAACAGATCTAAGGGCTACAACTATACCCTCTTAAAATATTCTTATATGCAATTGGAGGATTTTATATCCTAGCCTGGGTTTTAATTCCAGGTGGGGTAATGTTCTTTCCTCAGCTGAAAGAACCCCGTATTTCTCATTCTGCGCTTCAACTGAGTCAGCAGTGAGTGAGTAAGACGACAAGAGAAGCGAAACATCATTTTTTCAAATAGCTCTCTGACTCCAGATCTTGGGAAAATCAGCTTCCAGGTGGTTCATCTTGTTGGCCCACAAACGAATGAAACATTTGGACACAGCTTACAACAATTAGACTAGGCTGACGGAAGGAAGTTCTTGGAAAACAAATGTCGGAGTTCAACCCCAACGTGAGACTGCTGCCAAAACCATAGTCTATGCATAACAGTCTGTGTAGTCTATGTATAAAATATATAGTCTATGCAGACTATGTTACAAATCAACCAGATGTAAGACAGACGGTACGTGCACTCAAGAAATTCTTTTACAAAAAACTGGTCGTTAGAACGGGAAAAATTTAGGATTCGATGAGCAACTAGAAAAAATTCGGAACAGCTGCAAAAAATATATCAGAATTCTTACATTACTAAGTTGATTAGGTTTTTAAATGAGCAACAGCTGCTCAGACTACAAAAATAGACCTATGGAGTATTAAATATACTGTCTTTCACCAGTTACAGAAAAACAAATCAGTCCAGGGGTGAGCTTGCAATAGACAACCTATGCCATTCCACGGGTCAAAGATTGACTCTATACTGAGGTGCTGAAGTAATATATACACATATATAGCTATATGTATATATAATTATATATATAGTTATATGCATAATATTTTGCATATATATATTTATATATAAAATTATATGTATATTTATGTGTGTGCATGCATACAGCATGATGAACAACGATAAGGTGAAACGTTTGGATGGAAAATTAATTAATTAATAATTTAAAACGTACGGTAGATGCCAGTGAAAAATTTGAAGATGGTGACAGAATTAACTGTTGCCATGGCAACAAGAATATTAGCAACTGACTCCAGTAGCGGCGCTAGGGGGCTAGGGGAGGCTAAGCCCCCTAAAAAGGCCATCAATTTTTTTCCCTTATAAAAATGAAATATTTTGGCGACTTACCCCTTTAGCCCCCCAAAATTAAGCGTAAAGGTACGCACGAGATTTGCCAGACAGTTTTGCGGGGGAAAAAAGGTCGTCAGAAATTTTTATGGCAGAAATGGAAATTTGTCATGAGATTTTGGCCGATAAAAGGTCGTCAGAATTTTTTGCGCGTGAAAACAGAAAATTAATTTTCGCCCGCGAATTCAGCCCCCCAAATCTGAAATCCTGGCGCCGCCACTGACTGACTCAGTGACCACATATCTACAGTTTAAAACTGTCTTCATGGCAGTTAACAGTTTTACACACAAACAAACATACATACAAACAAACATACATACAAACATACATGAATATACACATCTAACATAAAAACACACATATATGCATACAAATATACATACAACATACATGTCATACATACATATATGCATACATAAGTGCATCAAGTTTGCACTAAATCAGCAAGAAGACAGGTGAGTAGAACACCAGCCACTCACAGACCATGCCGCCGTCATAGTCAGAGGCAAAGAAAATAGCGCTGCTAAGACTATAAAAACATGGTGGATTAAGAGATTGATCTTGTCATAATATAAATATAGTGGGTCTGTTTGTTTGCATGTATGTGTATGTGCTGAGGAAGATGGAGAATGGCATGCACTATAGGCCTACATACATACATACATACATAGTATTACATACATACATACATACATGCATACATACATGCATACATACATGCATACATACATACATACATACATACATACATGAATACATACAGATTCAATCATTCAAATAAATGGTAAAAGAGATAAGATAGATAAGTAAAAAGCAATAGAGTGCACAGAGACCCAGGCAGACTAACAAACATATATAGACACACACATAAATACATAAATACTTACATGCATAAATATATACATACAGTCTGAAGCAACTACTAATGTAAATGGCAAAAAGTGATAGTTGGCAAGGCAGAAAGAGAGACAGACAGACAGACTGGAGACAGACAGAGAGAGATGATGAGAGATGGACAGAGTGGTAGACAGACAGATACCAAAAGTCATTTAAATGTTAGTTCGTACATCGCAGCAATGTCTTCTGCCCCAGACAATGGTCTCTTTCCAAACTACCGCCTGTCCACTGTGTCCAGGGTCTCCGAGTCACGCTCACGCTACACCATCATTCGGTAGCTGGGCAAATCAGAAAAATAGGGAGGGGAAGGGGGGAGAGGATGATAATACAAAGACATCGTCGCCTGCTGCCCTCTGGTGTCGAGCGACTGGAAACCTCGGCAGATGGCACGCACTTAGGGCCATTGTCGCTCGTTCCAGGAATTCAGTGACCGGGCAAGGCGGAGAAAGAGGAGGGTAGAGCGTTGGGGGAATTATTGGCAAATAAAATTATCAGAGCTGCTTCCTGCTTTACAGCCTTTCGCCTTCTGCATCGGGTGGGGGAGGGTTGTCTCTCGTTTCTTCTATGATTCCTATTCGCCGGTCGAAAGGAAAACCGTTTCACACTCCGTGCGGCTGTCCTGATTCAATTCAAAGCTTGACCGTCTGTCACGGTGGCTCAATCTTTATAGAAGAATGTTTAACTATGTTACAATTATTGGCCTGATAATGGAAATGGTGATATTGGTCATCATCATCATTACCATCACCACCATCACACCAACCACGCCCACCACCACCACCACCACAAAAGTTGCTTCATCTTATGATATTACAGCAAATCAACAACTCCTCTTCATTTTCACCCATGCCTCGTCATCGTTCGTTTTAGAGGCCATTAATTCACTCATTCATTCATACATTCATTCATTCATGCATTCAGTCAGTCAGCCAGCTAGCCAGCCGGCCATTGATTCATTCATTAGGTCAGTCAGTCAGTCATTCGGTGGCAGTGGGTGCAGATGTGTGATCTTTGATCCCTTGTGGACTTCTCGTCAGAACTGCATTGCATGACATGACATCATTGACATGAGTCACAGGGACCACACAATTTTAGCAGCGAAAATGTCAACAATGCAGTGAAAGCCAGAAGAGAAATCCTCTAAACCATTAGTCAGATGAGAGCAATTAATTACTATACACATACACACCCATGTAGTGCATGCACATGAATATTATACATATATATATATTTATATAATATGCAAATATGTTTTTATATATATATATTATGTTTTTGCATAAATATGTACAACTATGTATAACATTGTATTATATATATTTAAATATATATATAATAACCAATCAGCATGGTGGCCGATTGGTTGGGGTGCTTGCCCTGCAACTGGAGTAGCATGGGTTCGACTCCTCCCCAGAAAGTTCCTATGTAGGTACCTCTAGCAATTGCTCTGCATGCCATCAAATGCTCGGTGCTATACAGTAGATGTTCCTGCAGTGCTGTACTTTAGAAGCAGAGTAATATCAAAATGTAGTTATAGTTTTAAAAACTATACAAATAAATATAAATAGATTAAAATAAATTGAATTATATAAATAAATTATTTTTATAACGAAATATGTATGTATGTGCATAAATATGTATGCATATATATACATATATATTATATGCATACATATTTATGCAGGTGCTCTAATAAAGTGCAACATATCTAAACTACAAAATCACTCCTGATCATTCTATAGATGCATAGGAAAGATACACCCACACACACACACACAGTCACACACACACACACGCACGCACACACACACACACACAGACAGACCCAGCCAGGCACACACATACACACACACATCTTTTCTAATGCTCCCAATGCAATGCTGAATCCATTGATTGTTGGTCGTCTGAGGGAAAAATCCAAGTGGAGGAGAATTGTCTGTCAGGATGGGTTTGGAGAGGGATGGTCTGAATCGAGCTGGACGGCAGGAACCACCAGAGAATCAGGTTATCATGAGTTAGCGAGTGAGTTGAAAAGAGTCTTAGGTTTAGATTTGAAGAACAACACAAAGAACCGGCAGAACACACACACACACACACACACACACACACACACACACACACACACACACACACACACACACACACACACACACACACACAGCAGGAAAAATAAACGTGTCTGCATGCGTGGTACATAAAATAATCTAAATGCATATATCAGATATATATATATATATATATACATTATATGCAATTATATATATAAAGATAATTATATATCATGTAATTATATATATGCAATTGTATATATATATATGTATATATATATATATATATATATATATATATATATATATAAATAAGAGTCAGCCTCTAACATCAACTGTTGGTAGCTTCATTTTCTTTGACTCTGTGTATGGCTACCAGTGGGAAGTGCTATCCCTCATAATCCCTGTACTTCGCTCCCCCACCATAACCCACCCCATCCCCACCCCATAAACAGCGTAATGCTGATGGAGACATTTTATATCTGGCACTAATGGATCAGAAATCTTAAAATATCTTTCTAGCTCGGCCGGAATTAGAGCCTTTGACCTGTCTCCGTTGACAGTCTCTGGCATGCGTGCCAACCCACCACCCCAGACTAAGCACATGCCGAATGAGAGAAGACTTCCACCAACTCCAGCGACCGCTTCATCACTCCTACGACCTTTCCAGCATCAACTGCTGTCTCCTCCCTCTTGCAATAAAAGTCAAAATGCTGTCGTTGACATCCAGAAAGCAGCAGACGGCAGCTGGCAGACAGCTCAAACTTCTGTCATCCGTCCGATAAGAGAACAGCTAATGGATCGGAAGCTGGTGAAGTTGTAGAGACATGTGTCAGAAATGTTCCAAGCAGTGGAATGCAGATGGGGGAATGCACACTGTAGAAATGTTAAAACTGTAAAGCTATCTCGTTTTTAGTGAAGTCTTGTATTGACCATGATTACTGAACATTCTGTAGATACTCTCATAATAATAATAATAATAATAATAATAATAATATTATTATTATTATTATTATTAGGCACTTTCGATGATCAAGACAACGAAGAGTAGGGTCATTCTGGACTAGTTTTTAACCAATAGTCAGTAAAATTAAAAAAATTAAATAAATAAATAGTAATAATAATAATAATAATGATAACAATAATAATAACAACAACAACAATAATAATAATAATAATAATAATAATAATAATAATAATATAGCCTATAAGGTTAAATCGTAACCATAAGCACAAATTTCTTGCTTCATGTACAAGCAAGTTATCAACATAATAGCAAACAAATTTTTATACAAACTGAAGACAAAGGAATATCTTTAAGGGACCAAAGTCACGCTAACACGATTATCCGAGTATGCATAACGAAATAGCGACCAGCTATAATGTGAAATAGTAGTTTTTAGCTATTGTTGCTGAACTCGTCTTGGAGATACTCCCCGTGATTTGAAAGACGCTTTAGATGGTGCAACACAAGGCCAATCAATTCCAATAGTGCAGCACGTTTTTAAAGTCCAAATTCTGTTTCCCTACATTTGCACTCTTGCAAGGATGGCACACTGAGTTGGCCCAGATCGTAGGCCTATTCAAAGGAAAGTCAAGCAACAGGTTCTCTGTGTAACTATATCATACACTACAACGTCAATTAGTCCCATTGCAGTTAGCTCTGGGGACCATTTGACACCCGGATAAACACTACAGTGACTACAATGACAACATCCACTATTTATCACAGAAATGTCAGCATATTCGCTGACCCAGCATTCACTGTTTACTTCACAATCTGAATATTTAGCTCGTTCAAGAGCGTCCCAGTGCCAGAGGAATGGCCATGAAACTCCCTCTCCCCCACTCCCCCCATTGACCCGATGACCTAATATTACAGCGTGGCCAGCCTGCAGCAACTGTACACATTCCCAGCGGACTCTCAAACAAGACCAGATGAGCCTCTTAGCAATCGACCGACCTACTCACCAACCAACCAACCAACCAACGATGGAGTCCTTCACAAAATGGCCGACGATGAGTAGAAGCAGCAGCAGTGGCACTCTTCGACTGCACAGATCTAAATATAAGCCCCCATTAGAACATGTAATCTCAGATAGAAATGCGGCCATAGTACTCACTGGACTAATAATTATGTTTGTGGGGGGTATGTATGCATGCAAGATTCCTCCACTGTGGAATCATGCATGTATGCATAGCAATGCATATGTCTATGTATGTATGTATGTATGTATGTATGTATGTATGTATGTATGTATGTATGTATGTATGTATGTATGTATGTAAGTATGTATGTGTGTGTATGTATGTACCCGTATGTACGTACGTATGTATGTATGTACGTACATATGCATGCATGTACCGGGTAAGCATGCAACTATGATTCTATGTGCTATGTTAAGTGGCATTCCCTGTAAATAATACAAGCAAATGCATGAAATATATATGCATAATCATATATATATATATATATATATATATATATATATATATGAAGGCAGGACCTTAACAACAAGCACACAGGTACACAAATTAAATCCACTATACATAGAAAATTATGTACTGGTATATTATATGTACTGGCATACATTCTATATATATGCCATACATACATACATACATACATAAAAAATTGACAATTATTTTCACATGCAGACACGTTCATTATGTGTGTATGTATATATATATATAAGTATATATATATACACACATACAATTTTTATACACTGTAGGTCCATATGTTTTTGTATAAGCTCGTCAAGTGTATCTGGGTTAAGAACCAACTCATCAGCAGGAACACTTGCCAAGTGTTGAGTGGTAACCTGCAACCCTAAGGCAAATCCATTCATATGGCGGATGGGACTGGTGAAGAATGAGCCCGAAAGCCGTGCATACAATTCCATATTCTGAAACAGGACTCCTCTTGACAAAGAACCAAATTACAATCGAATGATTACTACTAATAAACCATTGTCTGCTAATCAGTAACTTGTAATTGTTTTTCTTAGTGGAATATAATTTTCTTGTAGCCAGTCTTATTTATATCTCAACCTATATACAGAGCCTTTTCATGATGCTACTACCATCAGGTAGTATATAATCATATTTTATATATATATAGCATACTATAATATACAATATATAAGGTATTTCTCTCTCTCTATATATATACATATATATATATATATATAATTATACACTTATCATGCACATAATTATATACAGAGAGAGTTACTTTATTTATAGTATATGTATAATTTATATAAAATATATACAAGATCTCTCTCTCTCTCTCTCTCTCTATATATATATATATATATAATCATATATAAATATATATATGTAGGCCATAATATTTATATATGCATATAATTTCTAAGACGCTTCACTTAATAAGAATTGAATATTTCATACTTCATGATTTGTGACTGACCAATCGCATAGGTCAACCGCCGTATTCTCTGACCACTGCACCACACCATCCACCCTCTGGCTTACACATTCCTACAACATAATAAACAACCTATAAGTATATACATAAACAGCTCAACAATTAACCAATCTGTCAGACATAATTCTCTCACTTACTATAGTCGCACGTCAGAACAATTAACAGCAGAGGGGTCAGAGTTGACATTTTTATTTCCCAATAAATATTTCCGGGTGGTTTTCGGTAGACGGCAGAATAGAGTTTTGATAATTCTGGGGTTAATACTTAACCCAATTGCTTGCATGAAAGTCCTTGTTACTGTGTGTGTGTGTGTGTGTGTGTGTGTGTGTGTGTGTGTGTGTGTGTGTGTGTGTGTGTGTGTGTGTGTGTGTGTGTGTGTGTGTGTGTGTGTGTGTGCATGTGTGCTTGTGTGCATTTGTGTGTAAGGGTCTCTGCACAGAAGGGTACATGTGTTACACCCATTATTTTGATAGCCTTTTCCTAAAATTTATGGCTGACAAACCTGCCCCGTGGTACAGGTCAATGTGGTATAGGTCAATCCAGCGCTTCAGATAGTTTCTTGAACCCTTTTAAACCCTCCCTACCCCCAAGAAACCAGATCCACAATTTGCTTCTCTTCTCTTTTTTTCTCTTTTAACATCGATAGCAGCAGTTGGTAAAACGACTACACATTTATCAGTGTGGCCATGAACAGCCTTGAGGCCCGGGTTTCACTCGTATTATAAACTATAATCCTATCATAATCTCAGGAAATCTACAGCATTACTTAAAAGGCCAAGCAATAGGTAATCAGCTTATTCGGTAGTGTTGTGCCACTATGTGCAAGGTTGTCCAAGGATATCAACTTGAAGAAAAACCTGCTATCAGTTATCCAAGGCGAGAAGAATACAGGAGAGTTGCTGTATAATGCAATGTGAGAAAACAGTTATATAGCGCCCTTTGATCACTCTGCCTCTGCCACAAGCATCGCTCACACTGTCATTCTACTGATCTGAACAAAGACTTATGCCAGCGGTTCCCAACCCGTGGCCCACGCCTGGCCTACAAAAATGGCCCGCAGCATCTCAATGAATTAATTAAAAATTACATATACGTAAAAATTGAAAATTTGGACATGATAGAATAAATAATTCTTTTCTATTACAAATTATTTTATTTGGGCGTTAGTAAATCGCATCAAACATTCTTTTTTGATTCAATTAGGCCTATAACAATTTTATATGCCTTTAGTTAATTAAATTTTAGCCTTGTGACCCTCTAATGTTCTTCAACTAAGAAAAAGTGGCCCTCGTGTCCTCCAACTTAGAAAAAGTAGTCCGACAGCCAAAAAAGGTTGGGAACCACTGACTTAGGCAAACAGAATATGAGTGTTGAGCTAAGCAATCGTGTGTGCGTGTGTTTGTGTGTTGACGCATCTGTGTCTGTGAATGTTTACGTGTGTGTGTGTGTGTGTGTGTGTGTGTGTGCCTTGTTAAGAGTGCACATATCTGAGAATTTAAATTGCTGGTTACATGTGTCTAGCAATGCTTGGGTCTGTACAGATTATCCGGTGGCGGCGCCAGGATTTCTGTTTTGGGGGGCTAAAGGGGTTAATCGTCCAAATTTTTTATTTTTACATGGGAAAAAATGGATGGCCTTTCTTAGGGGGGGCTTAGTCCCCCCCTAGCGCCGCCACTGCGATTATCTAGGTATAAGAAACGTGCATTTCAACTCCAAAACAATCTGCTAATATGCCACTCTGCAGGGCACAAAGGATTATGTCAAATGACATCCTACAACACAGCCACAGTTCCTGATAAACAGCATTGCCAACTTAATTTCCGAGTTGCAATCAATTTTCAATCTCTAATGACAATATAAATTAGAGCCTGGAATTTTTCATTGGAAATAATGGCAGTCGGGTTTTCAAATGAGCTCGAATTTTAGACCACTTTGTTTTGAACAAGTCAAGCTTTAGTAACTTTTCAAAATGGCAACTGTAAGCACTTCTGACATAATTATTGTCAACCTTGCTTCACAGATATCAAAGCCTTACTGACAAGGCTAGACAATACTATTTTTAGATTCTGACCTACATTGCCTGTTAGTAATTTATTAATTTGTCACATGGTATTGTCAGCCACAGTATAATAATAAGTCAGCAGGAATCAAATTAATAATTCTGAGAACATTACTTTCTACTGTTGAGGTTTCACTATATATGAATAGGAATTGTTAAGTCTTCCCAATTAAGTGCTGTAGTATGCCAAAACAAAATTTCTGTCCAGGGTAACGACCTCTGTTGCCATAGACCCTGGTCAAATCTGGATCCATCCATCCAAGTCTTTCCAATATTAGGAAATCATTGGAGGGCGGAACGACAGACAGACAATTGCATACACGGACAGTCATACATACACACAGGCAGACAAACAAATACACATACATACACATACACAGACAGATACAAACACAGACAGGCAAATAGACTACCTGGGACTTTTAATCCTGCCCTAGAACAAAAAGCAGGTGCGCAAAGTCATAAAATCCTGTTCAATTAGTCAGGTATAATTCTTCAGTTGTAAACTTTTGAAACCAATCCGCATAGAGCAACAGTGCTGTCAGTGCTGACACCGGAAAGGTAGATTACCGACTGATAGTAAGTTTACAAACTGGATAAATACATCCAGCAGCAGATGCCTAAACAAAGAGCCCAAAAGAAGCCACTTTCAGTAAACAATCCACGGTTTTGAACAATGGGCTCGGCATACTATGAGCAATTGAGCATACCAGACAAGGGAAGCTGCCGGGGTGAGTAGCAGACAAAGTGGGGGTACAATAAGAGACAAAGACACGCTAGGGTGAATCATAGGCACTGTGGAACTGAATATCAAAACAACATTAGACCAGGAACCCAATTTAACCAAAAGAAGCAGTTTGATATGGGCCTACAGCTCAAACATGCATGGATATCAAATAACATGGCACCCATTCAAACGAGTGGAAAGTCTCACACCATTAATTCTTTGAAACGTGAGCAGGGTCGAGGCCAGAAGGTCCATATAGATGGGCTTCGCGAATATAATATTTACATTTGGAGCTCAGCCACTGCTTGTACTCTGGCAGTGCCAGTCCCAAGTCTGGAGAAAGGGGAGGGTGACACTAATCATCTTTGATATGACACTGCAGTATTGCTAAACAGCAACGAGAAGAAGTATTTACATTTACCTATTTACTATTTTCAACATAGGATTAGAGGCATTAATGTCACTGAAGTATTTACATTTACCTATTTACTATTTAGCCTAGGATTAGAGGCATTAATGTCACTGAAATATTTACATTTACCTATTTACTATTTAGCCTAGGATTAGAGGCATTAATTATCACTTGGCTTTAGCAACACCGAGGAAAGAATCAAATTAAAAGAAAGGTTGGTTAATAATTCCCGATTTTCAGATGACATTGGCCTCCACCTCCTCCTCACTAGGAGCGGACCAGAACAAAAGGATATTACTAAACAAATTGAGGAAACATTACTGCATCTTTAATAGTAATCATGGTCAGTACAAGACAGGCATACAGCCCAGCAACCAGTCTCTTCTGCAGCATTCTATTCCTTGAACACTTGTAGGCACATGTCTCTTAGCAAATTAGCAAATTCACCAGCTGCTTCCGATCCATTAGCTGAACTCTTATCTGACAGATGACGGAAGTTTGAGCTGTCTGCCAGCCGTCTGCTGCTTTCTGGATGTCAATGACAGCTCCGTGACGTTTATAGCAAGAGATAGAGAGAGAGAGAGAGAGAGAGAGAGAGAGAGAGAGAGAGAGAGAGAGAGAGAGAGAGAGAGAGAGAGAGAGAGAGAGAGAGAGAGAGAGAGAGAGAGAGAGAGAGAGAGAGAGAGAGAGAGAGAGAGAGAGAGAGAGAGAGAGAGAGAGAGAGAGAGAGAGAGAGAGAGAGAGAGAGAGAGAGAGGGAGAGAGAGAGGGAGGGAGGGAGGGAGAGAGACAGACAGACAGACAGACAGACAGACACAGACACAGAGAGTGCAGTTGATGGAAAGGTCATCGCAGTACATTCATTAGATGCATTTTTTATATAGCGCCTCTTCAAGGGGGCTACTCAGAAGCATGAAGCATTCATACAGTAGAAGACTCGGTTTAATAGTCAATGCAGAGAGAAACAAAACCGGGGTAAATGAAAAGTTTAAAATGGCCAAAGTGACACCAATAGGTACCGACATTCAAGGAGAAGTTTAATATTGAAAAAGAAGAATGATTCGATTGTTTACGCCACACAGATACACACAGATATACAGACAAGCAGCTTTTTATGCACAGCATATAATAGTATTATCATGCCCTCGTTCCTTTGGTCACGCAATATATTATAATCACCACATCTGCTGCCCTACATATATACATTCATATAGTCTGCATGTAAAACATTTGAACTTATGTGTGTATATGAATGCGTATATGTATATGTATGTACACGCATGCATGCATGTGTGTATGCATGTATGGATGGATGTGTGAGTGCTTGTGTATGTGTGTATGTATAAGTGCACACGAGCATGCAGCGGGTGGGTGCCCTGTAAATTATGTTCAAGTTCTAAACTGTTCTGTAATTCTGCAATAATTGCTAAGCTGAATGCAACTTTGTCGTATTGATTCACTTACTTATCTACTGCTATGACCTAATCTTAGGACTTTTCAGTACTGCCATTCATTCATTCATTCGGACATTTATATACTACATAGCGCTCCTTCAAGAAAAACTACTCAGAAGCGCTCCCAACTCCAGCGCGCACAAAAAGAACAGTTTTAAGTTTAGTAGCCATTGCCAGGCACAAGGCTTAAAGGAAGTTGTTTTGACTTAAAATGACACACTACAACTATATAACTGTTCGAGAAGTCCAAATAAATCCATAACCAAGGGAAACTCACCTTACCTACTTACTCACTCATTGCAGAAGCTTTTAGGTCACACAACAAATTTTCAAATGTTGCAAATGTAAACATGTAAACATTATGCGTGGTGTAAACATTTGCGTGGACGAGATGAATCAGCGAAAAAACCTACCCGAATAGGTGCAATTTCCTTTGGTTTCCTAAAGCTACCAGAGCTTTGCCGGTTTCTTATCCAGAAAAATCCTTTCGGCGTGGTTTCTTAAGTCCGATGCGAGATATTTATAAGTGCCTGGAAGTTGTAGGCCTACTCGACCCTACCTCTAATAAAGACCTCTCTGCTGTTACTACTGCGGCGGCAAATGCCAACATCAAAATACATCGCTCAACCAACAATCACGAGAGGTCGCCACGCATCCCGACCGACCATGCGCCGCGCATGTCTGAGAGTAACAAAATAAACGGAAGACTACGGTAACTGCGGCTCTTCTGCCGATGCGCTGCTGCACCCCGCCGACTAAAAGACGCAGCACGAGGAGTTAGACGCACGCACCGTCCGCTAGGGGCGTGGCTGTGCAGCCGGTGCAACGCAGATTGGCAGATTGGGGATAATCACGAACTCTACCCCACCCTAGATTTTGGCAAGAACACACTCACACGCACGTCGCGCACACACACGCACACAGGCACACACGCACACACTCACACACACACACACCCAAACGCACGCACACGCACGCACGTCGTACACACACGCAGACACACACGCAGACACGCACACGAACTCATTACTTGTAAGACAATTATGGTAGGCATGTAGCCCAAGACCCACCAGACCCTCCTAATTCCATCCTCAGTGGGTCAGTCGAACCCCTCCTCTTCTCAAAGGGTAGGCCCTACACAACGGCTACATCGGTCGTGTGGTCAGGCCCCAGTATTCACGCTCTAGACGTCTGAGTGAAAGGCTGCTCTGTTGCCAGCCTGCCATCGGGCTTGGAGATTTGACACCACCGAGGCACCGACTAAATAATACGATACTTAGCCGATGAATGGCTTGGCATGGCTTGGTTTGCCTGGCTTTGCTTGGCTTTGCCTTGCTTTGCCTGGCGTGAGGTGGCTAGGATCCGTCCAGTGCCCATGCACTCCACACCTGGACAGCACAAAGATGGCTCCAGTCCTCCGACTGTAATATATTACGGAGATCCACAACTGACACTCCTCAGTACTCATAAAGAAATTGATTGAAAGCTCCCCCCCCGCCCCGCTTTGGCCAGACAGCAATCAAGACAATGCAAGTCTCAATCGGAGGTCAATGCAATCATAATCTGCCTAGGGAATTTGTATCGCGTCCCTTCAAGATAACTAGGCCTACTCAGAAGAGCTCCCGACCCTGATTCGGTCAACAGAAAGCCATGGGCGCCCGCACATATATGGACTAGAGCGGACCAAAATTGAAATCAGTTTCTTAACAATTACTGTTCAGTTTTTTAATAACTTTCTTTGCACTAACGCACTCATGATACCAATGATCCACAAGGAATACTATTGAATTTACAATACTAAGCATCTTGGTAGAATACCCATTGACCTGTGGTGTAAGAGTAGCCTATGCTCGGTGCTTTGGAGCCGGTAGGTTGCAAGGTTCGAATACACCTCAAGTGGCCGTGCAGGGACCCTGAGCAAGTTATATAGATATTCGTTTTAAAAAAACGTCCAGGTTGACACACCGCAGCCTGGTTACATGGTGAACATCAAGAGAGAAAAACATCATAAAATGAAATTAAAACGTCTTACTAAAAAGATCATTGTTAATTAGATTGAATGATTTAATGGTTGTAAAGTTCTTCACTCGCAATTGCTCATGATGCGCGTCGGCGTGCAATTCCAATCTAGTGTTCGCGCAGTAGTCGGGTCCAGTCGGGAGCGCCTCTGAGTAGTAATATTTTGCATGCATACTTATAATTTAATTCATTTATTAGATCGTTTTGCTTTCTGCAAAAGCATGGTGAAGAGACTTGATTATGACGTCATTCGCGTTACCATGGAGAACGATTGTATGGCCTAGGTTCCCTTCTAGCCCAGAGCCTTGTTCTAGCCTAGCTATTCTCATTAATAAACACGACGTCATCTGTACCTATGATAGTTTTTGACTCCTCGAGATGATTGGATAATATGTATCACGTGATCTGCACCATTGACAACGATTCTGTTGAGCGGTCCAATGAGAGAGCAGATGGCCATCCGAAGGTCATAAGAACCGACAGCTGAACGCTCTAAGCTCTAAGCTCTGGTCGACACTCCGATGAGATCAACGTTCGAGAAATGGTTTGTACTAGCTAGGCTGCTAGGACAGACTTTTATATTGCATAATACTGTTGATAGCTAAAAATAGACTTAATATCGCATGTAGCTAAAAATAACCTTAACAATACGCAACGTCTAAAATAGACTTAGTATTGCGCAGGCCTAGTAACCAAGACAACTATATAGTCAGGACGTCTAGCAGATTTGGGGGTTCAAACGAGAGTGACACAAAGTGCCTGGGTAGGCCAAAAAATTAACCCCCTTTCTGTGTTGATGGCGTCCGGTGTCTTTCTTGTCGTTTTCAAGCGCAATGTCTAGATTAGGCAACACAGGTCCGGTAGTTCTACCTGCCAGTGTGGAGCAGAATTGTGGCATGCAAGTTCTCCAATTTGTTGCTACCAGAGCAGACAACATTACGTGCAAATGTATGTGCTTGAATTGACGCACGGAGGCTGCCAGTCTGCGAGGACATAGGGACACGGTGTCGGGTAGAAGCGGACCTCAATTGTAACATCTCGTGTTCACCTAGGCCGAGGTCTGTACTGGTCACGTAACACCTTGGTCTATTATAATGCCTGTCTCAATGTTCTCTCAGCACCGCTCTAAGTTTTGTCTAGTAATAAAGCAGGACGTGAGCCGTAGAAGGCCCACTTAATTGCTTAGCGTAATTGGTAGTTATTGTTATTGGTAATTATTGTGTTTAGTTAAGTGTGTTCTGTCTCTCTTTCTCTGTCTTACTCTGTGTCTGCTTCTCAGTCTCTGCCTATCTGCTTCTGCCTCTGACTCTGCCTCTGCCTACCTGCCTCTGCCTCTGCCTCTGCCTCTGCCTCTGCCTCTGCCTCTGCCTCTGCCTACCTGCCTCTGACTCTGCCTACCTGCCTACCTGCCTACCTGCCTACCTGCCTCTGTCTCTGCCTCTGCCTACCTGCCTCTGCCTTTGCCTTCCTGCCTCTGCCTCTGCCTCTGCCTCTGCCTCTGCCTCTGCCTACCTGCCTCTGCCTTTGCCTACCTGCCTCTGTCTCTGCCTACCTGCCTCTGCCTACCTGCCTCTGCCTCTGCCTATCTGCTTCTGCCTCTGCCTCTGCTTACTTGCCTCTGCCTCTGCCTACCTGCTTCTGCCTACCTGCCTCTGCCTTTGCCTACCTGCCTCTGCCTCTGCCTACCTGCCTCTGCCTTTGCCTACCTGCCTCTGCCTCTGCCTACCTGCCTTTGCCTACCTGCCTCTGCCTCTGTCTCTGCCTCTGCCTCTGCCTCTGCCTCTGCCTACCTGCCTCTGCCTTTGCCTACCTGCCTCTGCCTCTGTCTCTGCCTATACCTGCCTTTGTCAATCAGTCTCTCTTCACCTCTCTCTTCTCTGTCCATCTCTCCTTCCTATCCTCTGTCTCCTATCTCTCCCCTCTGTTTATCTCATGTCCCAGTCTCCTATCTCAGCTATCTCACTCTTTCTGTCTCCTATCTCTCTCACGCTGTCCCATCTCTTCTATCTCTCTCACGCTGTCCCATCTCTTCTATCTCTCTCACGCTGTCCCATCTCTTCTATCTCTCTCACGCTGTCCCATCTCTTCTATCTCTCTCACGCTGTCCCATCTCTTCTATCTCTCTCACGCTGTCCCATCTCTTCTATCTCTCTCACGCTGTCCCATCTCTTCTATCTCTCTCACGCTGTCCCATCTCTTCTATCTCTCTCACGCTGTCCCATCTCTTCTATCTCTCTCACGCTGTCCCATCTGTACTATAGCTCTTTCACGCTGGCCAATATCCCTGCCTCCTGTCTCTCTCTCACACACACGCTGTCCCATCTCTCCTATCTCTCTCTCACGCTGTCCCATCTCTCCTGTCTCCTATCTCTCTCACGCTGTCCCATATCCCTGCCTCCTGTCTCTCTCAGGCTGTCCCATCTCTCCTGTCTCCTATCTCTCTCATGCACGCTGCCCCATCTCACATGTCTCCTATCTCTCTCCCATGCATATCACTCTCCCTGTCCATCTTCCTTATCCAATCTCTCTGTCTCCCATATTTCTATCTCCAACCCCATCTATCTGCATGCAGGTATCTCTTACTACCTCTACTCTCTCTCTCTCTCTCTCTCTCTCTCTCTCTCTCTCTCTCTCTCTCTCTCTCTCTCTCTCTCTCTCTCGTCCAATCTCTCTTACGTCTCCAACTCTCCATCCATCCATCCATCCAGCAATCCACCAACCTCCTCTCTATCCTCATATCCTCTTCCATCCATCCACCAACTCATTCACCCATTCAACCACTAAACCATCCGCCTGTCCACCATCCATCCATCCACCAACCCATCCATCCATTCATCGACCCATCCATCCATTTATCCACATACACTCACCCATACACTCACCCATCCATCCACCCATACATCCAACGATCCATTCATCGACCCACCCACCCTTCAATGCATGCACCCACCCGCACATCCATCTACCCATCCATCCATGCACCCACCCACGCATCCATCCACCCATCCAACCGATTCTGACACTTCACAGTGTCTTCTTTTTATTCTGGCTTATTCCTCGAATGCATGCTGCAGGCTCGTGTGCCCTCTCGACGTTGGTTCTCGTCCCTGGGTTTCCACGTCCATCTGTCACCTGCCTTTTCTTCGCTTCCCCTTAAGTTTTCCCTTCGATGGTCATTATTGGCAGCGTACTATGTCCTACCCAATTCCATTCCCTCACTCTTGTTTTGTGAATCACGGCTCTTTCTTCTTCAATCACTGATTCCCAACACACACGCCTGATCTTGTTTCAACTCCGGCAGTCTCTGGGGTGCGAGATAATGCACTGTGCTTATGGCGATGGACCTGTAAACGGAAACGTCGGGAGCTGAAATCCCCACTGCATGAGCATAAATCTGTGTAAAGATTAATCTTCGTATACAGGCTGTGTGCTCATTTAAAATCATCTGTCGGTGAAAGATGAGAAGGGCGAGGAGAGGACTGATCTTGCAGAACAGGACATTGAAGGAATGACAAGAAAGAATAAATAACATATATAATGCGCTTCAGGATGGGCAGTCTCTCCTGGAAATAATAATAAATTAATTAATTAATCAATCTCTGACTTAGCAAATGCTGTCGATACAAATGAACAATTGAACATAGATGCGGCAGTTGACGTTCCAGCATCTAATCTATTTTTCATTGACCCCAGTCTGTACGTTGTAGGCCTACAACTCCCTTACGCTATGCTACAGTGACATCCCTAGACGTGTTGACCTTAACTTAGTATCCATCTTTAGGGTCAGTGAGAGGTTGATAATCATCCTGCAGTACGCCAACACTGATCTCGTGGTATCCAACCGGAAATGCTTTTGAATCTCTTCTATAATGTACGACTCTCATTTACGGCATGGAATCGAAAGTCTGAATGACTGATATTAAGGTCCGGGTGGTATTCGACTTCGGTCGATAGATAGTGAAGCAGCACATGAGTTAGATGACGATACCGACTGTGCTAGAAGATTTATATTGCGCTCGATGTAGGTCTGAGTTCGAAGAGCGGTTTCTGCTTTCCTATAATTAGTCAGTCTCTGACTCTCTCTTTCTCTTTCTCTGTCTCTATCCGTATGTCTCCGTCTCTGTCTCTGTCGCTATGTGCCTCGGCCTGCCTGTTTCCATGTGTATTTATCTTTCTCTAGATCTGCCTGTCTCTGTCTGTTTCTCTGTGTCCATCTGTGTCTATCTATGCCTATCTCTGCCTCTGTCTGTCTGTCTGTCTGTCTCTATATATCGTGCTGTGAACAAACATCAACATAGGATAAAAATTCAACGGTGATAAGATAGGATTTGCTTGCTCTTACTGCTAGCAAGATAAGAGGTGTGTGGCCGAACATGATACCTACTCACATCTGATACGCGACTTACACTCATAGAAACAGGAACTACTAAGCAAAATATACAGGTATCTCCTTTCAATATATGATTTATTAAAGCATGAAATCATGTGAGACAGACAGACAGACAGACAGACAGACAGATGCATAGACTAAGACAGACAGAGGCAGCCAGAAATAGACAGCCATGCAGATGGACAGACAGATCTGGACAGATGGAGATAGAAAAAGACAGACAGACAGACAGACAGACAGATACATAGACTAAGACAGGCAGACACAGACAGACAGACAGACAGGAAACAGATACAGACACCGGCAGGAGCTGCATGAAAATGAAAGAGAATCGATCTTCGCGAGGCAGATTGAATTTTTGCAATCGGCAATAAAAAAATGACAAGAGACGAACACATTACCAAGCAATGTTTGTCTTGATGAACTCCTGTCGATGGTTTGATGCGTTTCTCAGTTATAACTGTTTTGCCTCCAATCATCAAAAGAGGAGGTACCGTTGTCGAAAAACTTCGAGTGTATTAATTGAAGGGCTTGGAGCAATAACAAGGTATGTCGAAAATCATGAATGTTTGGAAATCGACTTCAAAGATTTACCACTTCAAACAGCCGTATCTAAGCCATTTGATCACATATCGACAAACTGTTTTAAGCAATATGTACCTTAAAATTGTCTTTAACGAAATTTGTAAATGTTTCAATGCGAAAGATGAAATTATTATTATTTTTTATACATTTTGCATCGTATCGGGTTATTGCAACACGAACACTCAGTCATCAGTATCATTTCTGGTGCAATAACAGGTTATGTCGACAAAGCATTTTTTAGCAGCTGCAATACCACACATGTCATCTGGAATAAGTGAACATACCTTATTATTGCACTGAACTGTCTCTATTACACAGTTCGAGAATCGTGCAATAACATGGTAAGTCATCATAACTGTAGTACTGTCGATATATTTGAAATGTAAAAACAGTGCAATAAGAAGTTTTAATGACATAACTGTAGAAGTTGCATCCAATTTAAACGAAAGTGGGAGCAATAACAGATTATGTCAAATAACTTCATTGTTGCATCGGCTTCAATACAAAGTTTGTAAGAAAACACGGCAATGTATGTCGTCATACCGGGATATTGCACTAGAGTTATGGTCGAACTCTGACGAGTGTGCAATAACATGTTATGTTGACATAACGTTTTTTGAAAAACAGCGCTCAAAACTATTCAGATCTGTACCAAATTTACAGAGTTGATAGATTACCATCTTCCGCTCACGGTGGCATACTGTTTCGCAAGACATAGGTATGTCGACATACCTTGTTATTGCTCCAAGCCCTTCAATTATAGAAAAGAGTTGTCTTAAGTATAGTCGCAAGAGATGTGATCCCAAAACAAAAGGTAGAATACTAGTGGGGTCTAGCGGTACTTGGCATTCGTGATCACAAGATATCTATACATTTCCCAGAAAGCAATAGGTCGCGGATACCAAGAAGCTGAATAAGTGAAACAGAAGTAATAATAATTGACGACTCACTTCATCTGAGAACAACGAGTGCTGATATAATTCTTGAGAGCAGCTTCTGCTGTCTGATACTCGGAAGCTCTGAAAGATCTCGCCACCACTTGGGCTTCCAGTTCGCATAGAGCAGTTGATTACACAGTCAAGTGGATAGGGATGGAACAGATAGACCTATGTGCTGAAGATAGAACACCTTCAGACTATATTCAATCGTGTTCGCAAAGCGGACACACAACAGACTCTCTTATTAAATGAAACAGCCACACAAACATGCAGTATCTCGATCTGCATGGGACGAAAATCCATTCGTGAAAGTCCATTCATAACCAAGGGCGGATAAAGAAATTTTCGAAGGGGGGGCCAAAGTCCTACGGAACCACTCATTGGGGGGGCCACGTCTACTTTCCGAGCAAAATAGCTGGTCAAAAATAAAGAAATTTCTAAATGGGGGGCCATGGCCGGATTGGCCCCCCCTGGATCCGCCCTTGTTCAAAACAATCATAATTCAGCTACACTGCGATGTCCTATAATATTCATTCATTCATTCATTCACTCATTCATTCATTCACTCATTCACTCATTCACTCACTCACTCATTCACTCATTCACTCATTCATTCACTCATTCACTCATTCATTCGTTCATTCATTCACTCATTCATTCATTCATTCATTCATTCACTCATTCACTCACTCATTCACTCACTCATTCACTCCTTCACTCATTCATTCACTCATTCACTCATTCATTCGTTCATTCATTCACTCATTCATTCATTCATTCATTCACTCATTCACTCATTCATTCGTTCATTCATTCACTCATTCATTCATTCACTCATTCACTCATTCACTCATTCATTCATTCACTCATTCATTCATTCATTCACTCATTCACTCATTCATTCGTTCATTCATTCACTCATTCACTCATTCACTCATTCATTCAATAATTGAAACTCCGCCAATGATGACGATGCCAATGATGACGATGAGTTCACGACGACGAAGATTTTATGAAGAAGCAGATGCTGATGCCAACGCTGCTGCTGCTGATCAAGTTCACAGTTCACGCTTGAAAGGATGAGTAAGCTGGGAACTACATGATGCAATTTTTCAGTTCAAAGGTCAGCGCTTGATGATGCACACCAGCGGCTGCGGCTGCGGCTGCGGTGACATCACAGCATCAGCATCATCACCAGCAGCAGCAGCAGCAGCAGCATCAGCAGCATCAGCAGCATCATCATCATCAGCAGCAGCAGCATCAGTCAAGTAGCATTTGTCAACGGCCGATGACAGATGGAAGAGTTCGATCAGCGAGAAGTGGGGCCTTAGAAGCATCGTAATTGGGTGACGAAATGACCGGACAATCAGGTTTCAACTGGACGTCCTCTCTATCGGATTTGCTTCGTCCCTGGCGCCCCCCCCACTTCCCTCCGCTAGGCCCCTACGTCAGCATCTGCTGCTGTTGTCTGGTAGGACAAAGGCTGCGGCGGCAGAAGCGGTGGGTGGGTCAGACAAAGGCGACTTGTTTCGTTATGCAACTATTGCTGGTCATCGTGTCGACGGATTACTCCATCATTTGTCATTCTGTAGTTACGCGCTTTCTTCTTCTCTGTATGTATGCTTCTCTTGCATACATGTATTCATATTTTGGATGCAACAACTGCGCCGACGCTTCAGCGTGGTCAACCATTCTCATATAGTATCGTCGTCGTCGTCATCGTCGTCATCATCATCATCAACAACAACAACAACCCTTAGTCTCCGTGTTACAAGGCACTCCATGTAATGGACGACTGCAATTACGTCCAAGGTGTCTTCGTGATGATTTTGACAGACGAGAAAGAACGTTGAAAATGAAATTTACAGACCCAATATATTCTTCGAAAAATTAAAACATTTTATTGTACCATTAGAAAATGCCCTGCCTACCTGCCTGCCTGCTTGTTTGCTTGTTTGTTTGGTTGTCTGTCTGTCTGTCTGTCTGCCTGTCTGTCTGTCTGTCTGTCTCACTGTCTGTCTTTCGCTTAATAAAGTCTTCTTCGATGAAAGAATGTCAGGCTATAGGCTATATATAAAGATAGTAAAATGCCTATTGAATACGGGTAGTGTAAACATTAAGATTTTCTGATCCAAAAGCGTGTAGGCCTAAACATTACGAGTATAAGTTTGGCCTATATATACTTCATAGAAGTTAAGTTCAGGATTTAAATAGACACGGATTTCAGACCAGTTTTAAAAATTTGGTTTACTTTGAAGGAGAATCGTGCATATAATACGGGACAGCAGTACACAACAGTACTGCAGACGTCTCCACGCATCCTTGATTAGCTTGAAGTTCATATTGACGCACGCTGCGGCACGCATCATGATTTGCAGATGGAAAGGGTTAATTAAGTATTTGACCTTCGCCAAGTTCCACGTTCATTATCATTGGATGAAATGAAAATCAGCGAGTCTAATGCATATACTGAGTGACGAAGAATTTGCTTGTGCTATCTGCGTTTGAACTGAATAAAATAATTGTTTACACCAGTCTGTATCATAGGAACCACTGCGAGGTTCTTGTGAAATCAATTGGGGATTTCATCGCGCCCCCTAGGTGGAATGGATAACAAGGCAGCTCTAAGCTGCCAGATAAACCCGCTGAATAAATCCTCTTCCAATTAACATCGGCCTGGCTTCATCCATGCAGATGGAAAATACCCAAATGGACTTTCTCCAACATCCAGCGCCACTAATATATCGCAGAAAAAAGTCGTTGCAGACAAAAGGTGTCTGGTGTTCTGCGATCGTTATGGGTAACACATAGGTAACACACAGGTATGCTATACAGATATACTAGAGTAGAGGGTATACTTAGAAAGCTGGAAAGGCGAGCATTCACTCAGTCTAGTAGCTGATTGAGCACCGACTGACGCGATGAGACATGAACCTTTGTAAGACTAATGAGAATGAAATTGCAGAAGTCAATTCGATGACACATGAAAAATGATGAAAGCATGAATTAATGTAAGTAAATATGGAGGCGGAGACAGAACGACGAAGTACCTTGAGACGCTTTAAATGAAAATATGAGGAACGTGTGAAATTGGAAACGTGTCCAGTGAAGATATGCAGCGATCTATAAAGCACACACATGCACACACACACACACACACACACACACAAACATGTAATATATATCGCAGTGTACTTGAGTCAGTTGCGTGAGATAGAGTCGATCTTCAACCACAAGTTTCGTGTCCATACAAAATGGAATAGCGATGATTCACGGCAACACTTCTATTTCACAACACACCTCAGTCGAAGAGCAGCAATTAGAAACCGCGCATGGAAGCGGAAGGACGATGGAAAGCATATAGCTTTAGCTATAGCATATAACCATCGATGCATATAACACGGCTTCTCGATCGCTCTCTCTCTCGCGATGGATATTATCAAGTGGAAAATGGCGGCCGCAGGAGATGCAGCGAAGACGGTAGTAATGACCGTGGTAACATAAAGCTACTCAACGAAATTGCAGCCATGGCATGGAGAGGGATTTACCGTGTGGATAAAGGAGGGGGAAGGAGGAGATCGTCCGATGAAAGTGGTAGTGGCGGTAATGGCGGTGGTGGTAGCGGAGGCGGAGGAGGAAAGCAACAAATGGTTGCATGTTAGTCATCCACACGACTGGAGGAGAGAGGAGAGTAGATCATTGGCCGTGGAGAGCCTGGAAATGGAAACTGCACACCCATCCATTCTTAGTCTGCCATTCACCCTTTGTAAGTGGTTTCAGGGCTGTCGGGAAAAATTCCTGGCCTCTGGGCAGATCGGTACCGGGCCCCTAAACTATCTCAAGGCGTACTGAGAAAAATAATTTGCATAGAAACAAATTGAAATAACAAAAAAGCGCATGCAGGTCCTACCTACGACATTATAATATAATAATATTAATATTTATATGCTTTTATTCCGTTGCTAATTTGAAGTTTAAACTGATTAAGATTAATTCTCTATAATATTATAATTGAAAGGGCATAAATCATTTAATAAGCCTTGCATACATTACTACCTAATTCCGGCCCCTAAAAGTCGCTGAGCTCTAAGCATTTGCCTTTGCCTTCTCCCACTCGGCGTGCCTGGGCAGTTTAACTATGGCTATTGTCCAGGCAATCCATCATCACGTTGGGTGATAAACCCATCAACACCGTTGCGGAGTGGCGGTGCACCAAAGGATCCCTAGGAAAAGAGATGCCTGTTGCACCATGATGAACGGTTATAGATGGTCAAGAGGTCGCGCCAGTCTTTGAAGGACAATTTTATTGTGACCTTTAGATCAGAGCTATCATAATCTACGGTGTGGAATTTCATCAGCCCTGATCGAGTGAAGGATTCAAGAGACAGACAGACAGACACACAGACAGACAGACAGACAGACACGGAAGGACAGTACGTAACCTATTTACAGACGTTGAATCATTGCATGCCAAGCATGCTTAAATTAGTGGTTTAATTAAATTAGTGATGACAGATGACAAGCGTTTCTCTAAAGTTCTGGGTAGGCCTACTTTTATACGCATTTAAATGCGAATTGTTGTATTTTTTATGGTCGCAATATTATACTCTAACGCACCACTCGTCAGCCAAGCGCAGGCAGGGCACCCGCTTATTGACGAGTGCTGTGATAATTATTATGTCATGAAGATACTGTTGGGGGGGCAATTCTAGATGCTAAGTCACCTTAACCGTTATTCAGTGCATTGAAAATACTCAGAACGTTGAACCATGTGCTTTTACAAAGTACGTTGACATCCTGCTAACCTATTTTTCTTATCAATCTTATAAATCAGTTTTTTGACAGAAATTGAGCAACGGCTGCAATAAAGGCCCTACTGCTTCGCTTGCGGGACTGGTTGCAATATTTAAAAGCACAGTAAACTAATAGCAACCTTAACTACAATACCTCACACACACACACACACACACACACACACACACACACACACACACACACACACACACACACACACACACACACACACACACACACACACACACACACACACACACACACACACATATGCATTTATATATACATTTATATATGTATATATATATATACTTATGTAGGCCTGAATATATAATTCAGTTATTACGGGTCATCACATATACTATACTATACTATGTGTAGGCCTATGTGTGCATGCGTGCATGTGTGCATACATATGCTTAGTGTTTATGTGTGAATATATTTATATATATGAATGGGTTATATTATAATTTATGCTTGCGTACATGTATACGTGTGTGTGTAGGTATGTATGCATACATACATATGCGCGTGAGAATGGAACGGCGATGTTGGCGCAGCTATGCATGACAGGTTTTGAGTTTTTGCAACGACGGCGTGAAGCAAGCAGCAGAGAATGCATGAAACGACGCCTCCTGTTAGTCGGGTTGTCACGCACGACTGCATACAGGAGTCCGGTTGCCCGTCTCGGTCAGAGGATTAGGCTTTCACAGAGCCTGGTTGTTGTTGGCGGTTGTCCGCTCAGTTGTGTTATCTACACAGCGGCTCTTGAACTGCCGACAACGCCAGCGAGAGACCGGTTCAGTGAGATCCATTTCTGATAACCTTTGTCTCCCAGCGACTCCCCCCCCCCCCGCACTCAGGTGGAGCCAAGGTGGGTGCGCTGATGTCGATTGATTTACTAAATAATATTGCAAGCGATCTGGTTCAATAGCAACGGCGTTTATCGTACCAGAGAAAGTTAGAAGCGACCTAGTGACAACTGTTGCTCCCGATTTCATTGAAAAGTGAACAGCTTTTGATTCTCGGAGATTGGAATATTCTAAAGGGAACTGCAGAGAGCGAGACTCACTTTGTCCGGAGGAGTAAGTCAGTTCTGTATTTCATTTAGTTTATGCTTAATAAATTTAATCGGATTATCAGTTTTCATTTTTGTAAAGTGAGCGATTTGAACCTGAGTTAACTTGACAGTAGCCTACTCACTATAGTAGTGTAGCCGAAGCAGTGAGTGATACTTAATTGCGATAACTATGAACGGTTCACCCTACTTGAGGCGCTTTATGACTTAATGTTTGAATACCGGTACAGCACAATACAATACAATATTATTATGCTTATAATCGCCAATGAGACAAATCTAAGCAAAATCCATGGTTCAGATGCCATTAGTTGTAGGCTACTATTTGCTCCAATAAAAGCCTATTTGCCATTGAAATATGTTTAAAGTTAAGGTGTTACGAATGTGGATACATAACCTATCAAAATGACACTTTTCTCGTTCAACTTCAAGTTATTACATTATCATAAGTTCTTACACTATTGTAAGTTCTGTGGTCAATGTAAATTGACAATGTGATCATTTTTCTATGCCGTCGCATGACCACCATAATTATGCTGCTCGTAATTATCAGCGAATGTTTATCGTTTTTTCGGTCACCAGACATGAGCCGTCATCTGAAACACTGATCATGTTAGCATGCTCTATTTTTATTGCTGAGACACGCTGTTGAAATTAGTTACCGGTATGTGTTGAGTTAGATTGTGTGCCATAAATAGGTTTGTTATATAGTAGGCCTACCTTTCAGTGATCTTAAATCACTGTAGAGTCTGCACCATGCTTAAACCAGTTTACATAGGAGAAATTTCTTGACAAATTTTGAGGTTACTTTTGAATTAATTTCTGTTCTTCTGCTCAAACCTAACCTAATAGGGGGGGGGGGGCGCTTGTGCCTTTGAGAACTGCTGATAATTATAGTCTGGCTGATGCTTGCATGGGTATTTATTGCCATGTTCCTTGGTTACTAATATCTAAAACTGGATGCTGTAGGACTTGACCCACAATGTACTTGTGAACTTTTAAGACTCTAAGGACCGGCTGGGTCTTTACCCAACAGCAAACAAATCAGGCCTACTTTGCTTTATCTTAGTATATATCATTTTAATAAAACTTGCATTTTTGTTTAGTATAATTGCAATGCCCTACCCCATCTTTGTTTATTAAGAAGCTAAAGGTTGTTGTCAATATTATTCAAACTATGTTTAGTGGCATAACTCTATTACAGAGACCTTCATTAATGGGTTGGAATTCATCCAAGCGTGACGGTTGATGATCTTTGATGATATTAATTAATTCTCCTTATAAAACTATCTGCAAGCAGATGAAAATTCCGACTTGCATCTGAATCGCTGCCAGTTATGTTGATTGCCAACTCATAGTGTGCATTGGCAAGGAGTGTAACTGTGGAATGCTGGGAATAAAGTTGTCAGAACTTTTCGCTTATTAAGCAGTTGAAGCTGGCATCTCTTGCGTCATCAAACTGATTTTTATTCAGTGGCTGTGGTCCAGAAGTTGGCTGCAAGAAGTTTCGTTTCTTATCATACGATCCAGTGTGTGTGCATAAATGTGTGTGTGTGTGTGCGTGTGTGTGTGCGTGTGTGTGTGTATAAATGTGTGTGTGGGTTTTGGGTGCGCTTGTGAGGGCCCCGAGCAAATGGCGATGCAAATCAAAGTATGTAGTCTTGTGCAACAGTGCTATATCGTTAACCACGTTATTTACTAAAGTTCTGCGCGCCTATGCGAAGGTGAGGGGCTTTCCGGTTACATATAATAATTATATATATGCGGCCAATGGCTTTGGCAGCCTGTGACTACTAAGGTGTTGTATGAGTTGATACATGCGTCTCTCAGGGTCGGTATTTGTTCTTGTTCTGTTGTGATTTATGTCGCTTGCTTTTGCTTTAAGCTCTTCCGCTTGACAGCAGTGGCGGCGCTAGGGGGGGGCTGGGGGGGGCTAAGCCCCCCTACAGGAGGCTAAGCCCCCCCTAAAAAAATGGCCATTTTAATTATTTTACATAGAAAATCCACGATTTTTTATCGATGACTAAAAAAAAAGGTCGTCAGAAATTTTGGCGGCGAAAATGGAAAATTTTCATGAGATTTTGGTCGATGACTAAAAAAAAAAAAAAAAAGGTCGTCAGAAATTTTGGCGGCGAAAACGGAAAATTTTCATGAGATTTTGGTCGATGACTAAAAAAAAAAAAACGTCGTCAGAAATTTTGGCGGCGAAAATGGAAAATTTTTCCGCGGGCTTCAGCCCCTCCGAAACTGAAATCCTGGCGCCGCCACTGCTTGACAGGATTTTAATTTATGGAGTCCTATCATCCTATGACAAAATATTTAGGTCCACGTCATGTGTCTTTGAAGTATGATGATCTTTATATTGCATTGTTAGATTCTCGAACAAGGATTTCGGTGCTTTTCAAGTTTTTCAAGTTTTACTGTGAAATTTTGTCAACACTTTCAAAAGGTCCTCATCTAAATACGTACAATGTTGATCATTTTGCTATTGTATTGTAGTTGCAATCACAATATTGTATATATTGCAATATATATATATATATATATATATATATATATATATATATATATATATATATATATATATATATATATATTCATTTGATAAGGGTTCCACGACAACTGGTCTACCGACAACTCGTCTCCGGACAATTGGTCTAACGACAACTGGTCTACAGACGAATAGTATTGATGAAATAGAAGCTGGATTTATGAAAATGGTTTCTTAGCTTAAATGGAAGCTGGATCGATGATTTTATTCATGTATTTCGACATGCATCCAGCTTCTACTTCAGATCTAAAAATACCTTCATCCAGCTTCTATTTCTCACCCGTTATTTTCGTCAATCCATCTTCTATTTCAGATATAAAACAATACCCTTATCCAGCTTCCATTACTTAAGCGTTTTTCATCAATCCAGCTTCTATTTTAGATCAAGAAATACTTTCATCCAGCTTTTGTTTCTCATACGTTATTTTCGTCAATCCAGCTTCTATTTCACCTGTAAAAGAGCCATCATCCAGATTTCATTTCTCTTACGTTTTTTCATCAATCCAACCTCCACTTCACCTGTAAAAACTTTCATCCAGCTTCCATTTCTCAAGCGCTGGATCAGTTGTCTGTAGACCAGTTGTCGTAGACGAATTGTCCGGAGACCACTTGTCGTTAGACGAATTGTCGGTAGACGAGTTGTCGTGACACCTTTGATAAGCATGCGACATGTAGTGGCTTTTGTTTCTAAAAGCTGTGAATGCTGATTTTAACAACAGAATAGCGGCACTTCTTAATGAGCAGAGGTGTAAAATAGTGATTTCAAAATTTGGAGTTTATGATTAGCCTACGACTGCAATCTTCTATCCGTCCGTGAATGATTTCTTTATCTTCTCAGTTTAATGAGATGGCTTTCACACAGGTAGTCTCTGCAGCACAGGTATTCCATCTCTAACAGCATGGGTAAGTAAGTAAGAAAGGAAGTAGGCTAAGTGCAATTGTATTGCATCGTATGTCCTTCGCATGGCAGTCATAGATGCAAGTCGCTCTACTTGTCAACATCAATTTTAACTGTGTCCGTGAGGTTAGAAAGTTTGACGTATGTATCTATCTATTTTTGATGAAATTGATCGTTAAATATTCGATTTAAATTTTAAAGCATCGTAGAAGCTCACTTAAGCTAGAGAGAAACTGTGGTTAGAAGGGAATGCTGACTGTATTCGTAATCGCAATCTCGAGATTTCTACGGCGCCGAAAATGGTAAATCATGGGAACCGGCTTATTCACAGGCGCGTTGTCAAAAGGTGATCGATAGGTGGGATGGGTGAAATTGGTGTCACCAGGTCAGATGTCTGGGCAGCATAAATCAAGAAGCCTTGTTGTTCGGTCTTATGCCATTATTTTGTTGCTGTCGTGAAGCAATAAGCTAAGAATGAATGACCTCTGCAGAGAACTAAACCAATTTTGCACGGTCTTCAGACTGATGTAGACCTACTGCGCATGTCTGTGTGGTCTGAGTGGGAGTAGACCTCTATAAAAAGCCTACAATGGAGGTCAGGTAAACAGACAGACAGGCAGACGGACGGACGGACGGGCGGACGGATGGACGGAGGGTCAGACAGATGCATAGACGGACACATGGATATACATATAGACAGACACATAAATGGGCATACAGATAAGCACATAGACGCAGAGACAGACAGAGACAGGCAGACAGGCAGAGACACAGAGAACGACAGACAGAGAGAGAGGAAGGGAGAGAGAAAACGACACAGAGAGGGACAGAGACCCGGTTTTGGTCCAATTACTGTTGGGTATGTTGACAAAGGACATGAAGCGAAGAGACGTTTAGTTTTGCATTGTTTTGTACCGTCCATTATTTTCTATAACGAGTTGTTGCAGATGACACCAGCGCCACTTGTTTCTTTTGTGTGGAATGTGTTTGCAATATATCTTGGTTTGAGATTGCAAAAAGACGGCGCATTCAGGAAACCGGTTACGATAACCCAGCTGTGTAGGCTATAGTGTATGTATGATGTATGTATGATGTATCTTAGGTTTGCGTAGTCTTTAATTATACGGACATCTTAAAGTGTTGTGAGATATGCATGGTTGTCTAACGGATCTATACCAGGTGGACCTTTATACGAGGATTACGAGCAGAGATTTACTTAAACTGAGATAGAATGAGTAGTGCGTACGTTCACAAGTAGGCTAGGCCTGAACTAAGAAGATAGACCACACACAGAAGAGTACCCGGTATGCTCATCGTCATTATATATATATATATATATATATATATATATATATATATATATATAGTCATATAGGCCTAATATGAAAGCAGGGTTCAGAAATTCAGAATCTGACCATGAACAGATTGTACAGGTTAGGCCTATGCCATATACATGATGTAGTTGACTAACTTGACTTATTCTGATATACAGTCGGTTGATGCATAAGCTGCAAAGCACAGCACGTGCTTGGTAACCTTGGCTATAGATTATCTGTTCTTGAGCATTCCATTGCAGACCATGGTGTGGAGTCCGAACATGAGGAGATGGCAATACTCTTCGTTGGTTTTCACTCGAGTTCCAAAGCCATGGATAGCGGATACATTTGGGCCTTGGCATGTTAATTAAAACTGATTTGGATGAATATCACGCCTGTAAGGCTATAAGTCGCATGCAGTGACCAAGACACCAAATAACTTGAAGCAGGCGTCAAATCCGAGCTGTTGGAATCCATGGACAGCAATTTCCATTGTCCAAAAAATACAGAAATGATTGGAGCGTTGCATGCACATGTGCAGGCATCATAGGCGCAACCACCCTATGGGACCCACGGGACGCGTCCCCCCCAACTTTTGAGTGGTCCCATTGACTTTATCATTATGGTCCCCCCCAACTTTTAGGACGTGATTCATTTGGTCCCCCCCAACTTTTAGGACGTGATTGCGCCTATGGCAGGCATAGTCATACAATTATGCATACGTATATGTGTGCATGCTGGCATGCCTTTTATTTAAACCAAAGAGTAAGACAGTTTAACAGGTGTAATTGGCATAGCATCCATGGCTTGGAACTGAAGCTAAAACCAACCAAAACTATGGCTATCTCCTATCTTCATGTTTCTTTTAATTTAAAACTCAACTGCCTACTATCTCTTTTCGCAGGCTAGACTAGATTTTGCCTCGTGTGCGCATTAGTTACATGTAGCTAGTTAACATCTTGTTGATGGTCCTTTTTTAGGGGGGCTGAGCCTCTTATAGGGGGGCTTAGCTCCCTCACGCCTCCCTAGCGCCGCCACTGGGAATAATCCCTTTTTAGGTCTCTCCATTTGAGCCAACATTCAATTTGTTACCTGTTAAGCCCATGTCTGTTAGAATGTTTTACTTTTTGGTTTCAATAAAAAGTGTGGTTATGGTAAAATGTTAATGGTTATAGACCTACGTACATGATATATAGACTATATATAATTTATATATATATGTCCATGCATAAATAACCAATATAATATGACAGATCAGACAGAAATGTCCCTCCCGTGTGTAACACGTGTGTAACGTTACACTTTCGCACTGTGTCATTTGATAGGCGGCGACAAAGTAGCGGATACGCTCTGATGTGACGGCAGGGCTGTTTTTAAGGAATTTTTTGAACTGCACAACTCCTTCTTTCCTTTCAAATCATCCATGGCAAATTACTTACAATCGGAAGACAATGACCTTTTTACTAGTCTTAACTGTACAGAAGTGCTTCTACAACTGCACAAATCCATTTAGAACTGCACATTTTGTGTACAACTGCACGTTGAAAAAGCCCTGGGTGAGGGGAAGGAGTGGAGAGAAGGGAAGGACTTTTTTGAGTCTGTAGATTACAGGTCTGAACCACAGTGCAAGGAGTTCCAACCCTATAGATAACCCTCTGACGGGTGGTATATAAATTGGCTCTAGGTTTAAGAGAGACTGCAACTTATGATCTTATGCTGCTATTTATTAAGATACCATATATATATATATATATATATATATATATATATATATATATATATATATATTATATATATATATATATATATATGACTGATAATTTAACAATATGCAAATTACAAGTTGATCTGTTTGGCATGCGGTTCTGTTTGCTGAAAACCTCTTAGGAACTATAGCACTGTGATTATCTGGTACAAATAATTATTTGTTTTTGTGAATTCAATATTAAGTTAATTATCAACCTATTCAAAACAGCACCTATTCTCAAAGACACGAATATGTTATTTTATAATATATTGCGGCAGATGATAGGGTACCACTGAGCGCCGACACAGCTCATCTTCTGCATAAGGGATAACATTTCCTGAAATATTTCGCCACTTGAAAGAATTCCCATTATGGTTAACAGCATTTGCTGAATAGAATATTCTGAGGTCCAGCGCAGAGGAGCTTTGTTATTTGATCCAGTTTCCTCATTTGAGATGGTGAAAGGTAGGACATAAATCAAAGCAGTGTTTTAGTGATCATGGGCATTACGTAAGCCGACTTTTCTATTAGAGAGGGTTAGGCGGTGTTACTCAACACCACTACAACGGAAAAAAACGTCAGAGCTAGCCAGTATATATATACGCCTAGCTTAGGTTTTCGATGTATTTGAAGCCACAGTTCGCACGTTGCTTCACAACTATTACAAAGAGCTGGGAGTGGCTGATCAGAACGCACTATGACTCTAGATCACTCACAATGGATCTGCAAATAATATACAGAGCCGTTAGTAATAGAGGCAGGTCTATATAGAGGCCTATATACAATTTAATCCGTGAAGGAAAAGCCCCGCTTACAGATCTAAGACAACTTCACAGAAGTTGAGTAGTGACGTCTTAGTGCCGTAAGCTCTGAGAAATTATATTTACTTTGCACGAGATCAAACAAATGTCTGTTTGATTTCCGTGATTTAGCGGACGTTAGTTTTATCTGATCATTGGTGTCATGTGGGATAAATATTATGGTAGGCCTACACCACTACTGGTAAAGAAAAGTAATGCACCTCGTGTGGTAAAGAGAAGTTTTAGAGGTCTCTGTACGTGCCATTGGGTTTATGGGTAGGCCTATATAATTATGGGTAGGACATTGAGGCTTTCACTGCTTTTGATTCGGGGGTTTAATGGGGTTAATCGGAGTACGGCCCATACAATTTTATCAAGATAGTTTGAGTTGAATTTGGCTAGAGTGTGTCCTTTGTGTGGAAGGCTTTTCTTTCATAATTGTAATTGTAACCCCAGATAATTATAGTGCATCATGAAGGTAGATTCGTCATGCTCTGAAATATAATTGAACAATAGTTTTTTCCCAACCATTTATAACTTTCATTCTGCTGTTTGCGTTTGTTGATATTTTTAAAGGGATAAATGCTATGTAAATATTGGATTAGAAGCGCAAGTTTGAAGGTGTAGCAAGGTTTATATAGACCCACTCTGTTGCTCATCGATGTGCACACTCCCAACAGCCAAAGGTTCTGTGATATGACAACAAAGCTTTTTCTTAACTGTTTTTCTCTATAGTTGTGTAACAATTGGTGATGATTTGATCTCTTTCTTTGCATTGCGTCACTGTCTGCCTAAGGCCATCTAAACTTCTTCAAGGGTGAAATTATCTCTGAGTTCTAGAACAAGTCTCTTCTTGAACATGTTGGTTTAAGGGGCTGTGGGTCTATGGCATCATCAGAGGCGTGACACGGTAACCGATCGATAACGGGTTCAAGCGTCACCTCAGGCAGTGTAGACTGTGTAGGCATAATTAAGGGGGTTTCCACCAAGCCCTTAGTTCACAGTTGCAAAGCTCCATCGAGGGCTTAGTCCTCATGCTTAATTCTCATGTGTAATAGGTCTACTCATGTTTAATATCCATGCTCACATGCTTAATTAGCCTCATACACAGTCCTCAATGGAAATCCACCATTGGTTGTTCTCTGCCAGTGCCAGCCCCAAGTCTGGATAAAGGAGGAGGGCGATACTAATCATCTTTGATATGGCAGCGTCGTTAAACATGTAACAAGTCCTCAATGTTTAGTCCTCAATCTTTATTTCTCATGATTAATCATTCTCTTTAGTCCTCATGATCAGTCCTCTGCTTAGTCATCATGATGTAGCAGTCGTATGGCTGTGTGTACACTTATAAACATTCGTCAACTATCCGCTCACGTCATATATTTCTCGATCTCAGCCTTCAGTCTAAACATCTCTGACATTCTGAAACCGCTCCTTAGTCTGCACTCAAACAGCCTTTTAGAATGGACTCCCAAAAGACCTTCGCTAGTTCGCTCATCCTCATGTCTCGCCTGTTAGTTTAACGTTCTCTCGAAGTAATTTCGAAGATTTACAGTACGTTACATGCAGTTTGGAGCAACCAATGGCGATTTTATTGAACGTGTGTATAATGATTCACGTGTGTATAGTGCCATCTAGCGAATGCTTATAACACAATTAAATTAAATTAGCCGACAGACGGACGGACAGATGGACGAACACACAAGATGATTCGCACTGAACTGCTTTCCAATATTTGTAGCTGATTTTGAGCAATTGGAGACTTTGGTTGTGAATGAAACCATATAAACTCTGGTTTGGCAGACTGCTTATTGCACTTTACATCACATTGAACGCCATCTTTTGCTGTGGCTTAGGCCCTACTGTACTACAATAGTGTCAACAGAATGATTCATTTTGTAATTCTACGTGAGCTTCGACTTTGTTTGAGCTGAGAAATAACCAATTCCAAATATAGGATGATCGTCGTGTCTTTAGTGCATTGGACTTTCAATGGCGAGGTCATGGTTCAACCGTTCAACACTCTATGCCAGGACAGAAATAATTATGTTCTTATAAATAATTATTATGTTCTTATAAATTATTATTATGTCACTTTCTGCTTCTTTAAATAGGGTCCCAATAATCATCTGGGCGGCTGGGCCGAGAACACTGACTGCTTCATTCATTCATTCATTCATTCATTCATTCATTCATTCATTCATTCATTCATTCATTCATTCATTCATTCATTCATTCATTCATTCATTCATTCATTCGTTCGTTCGTTCGTTCGTTCATTAGTTCGTTCGTTCGTTCGTTCATTCATTCATTCATCCATTCATTCATTCGTTCGTTCATTCATTCAGTCATTCATTCAATCATTCATTCATTCGTTTGTTCGTTCATTCATTCATTCAATCAATCATTCGCTTGTTCGTTCGTTCGTTCGTACGTTCGTTCATTCATTCATCCATTCATTCATCCATTCATTCATCCATTCATTCATCCATTCATTCATTCAGGGAATTTGGGTATAGCCAATTCAAGAAGACTGCACATAGGCGCTCCCAACCCAGCCACAACTAAACAGAAAAGGCTAAAGCAGTTGTCAAAAAGGAGGCATAAGCCTGATGAGTGTAGCTCAAGTGGGAGTCTATTGCATACTGACAGCGTAAAAATTGAGAAGACCCGGCGCTGCCCGAGAAGCGGTGGGGGATAATCAGATGCCGGAAGATAGAGGTAAGAAAGGTAGGATGGAACACAACCAGCTAGGCCAGATACCACGAAAATAACGCTGCTGTCCTGTTAAGAGATGCGCTGCGAGACGTGAAACCATTGATGTGAAACATTAGGCCTACTTCACGTGAATCCAATGTGAAACAACTCTTCACGTAAACAGAGTTTTGCAATATGACCTATAGGCCAATGAAGACTCGGTCAAGACGCCGATCAAGCCAGATGGGAGACCAGCAAGAATAGAGCAACGTGATCAACTTTGATGGTAGCAAAAGCGTGGAGAGGAACAATGGTGGCATCATGAGAGAGAGGGAGATAGTTAGACAGACAGACAGACAGACAGACAGACAGACTAGACACACGCAGACACACAGACAGAAACTGACAGGCAGAGAGGCAGACAAACAGACAGACCAGACCAGCCAGACACATAGACAGACACTCTGACAGACAGTCAGACAAACTAGACCAGACCAGACAGATAGACAGACAGACAGACAGAAACAGAGCACAACACGCAGCTGGCGGAGCTGGCCGTAACAGTTTCGCATGACCAATTAAGTTCACGTGTTGTGAAAAACTGAGCTCTTCATCGAGCGTTACCCCCTCAAGATCGCGAACAGTATTATAAGCCTAAGTGAAAAAGTCGGGAGAGGTGTCGGCCACCAAGTGTATCGCATCGTATCAAAGAATTTATAAAAACGGTTCTCGCAGTGTAGGACTAGTAGGCCTAGGCTATAGGCAATTCAGAGGCGCCCGAGCACGGAAGCCCGCTAAAAAAGAAACGCCTTAATAAGAGAGCGAGAGGATAGAGTATAAGAGCTATGAGTGTGAGTGTACCAGCCATGAGCTTAGCCCGTAGAAGAGGAGGAGGGGAGGCATAGGCGTACGGGACATTTCGGCAGTGGGGGGCAAAAAAAATTTTGGTCCGAAAAATCTGAGGAACTTTTTTTTTTTAGTCATTCGCCCAAAATTCTAAAATCTTACGACCTTTTTTTACCCCTGCGTGCCCGAAAAATCCCTCCCGTACCTGTTTTGCCCGAAAAAATCTCCGAATTTTGTTTGCCCGTCCAAGCCTCTTTTGCCCGAAAAACACATTTGCCCGAAATTTGGGGGGCACTTGCCCCCCTGGACCCCCGCCTCGTACGCCTATGAGGGGAGGGATGTCATTGTCGGTAGAAAGATCAAGCTGAGACAGAGGACTGCTAATCAATTAAGAAATTAAAGTTAATTTGCTAGCGCTGCACTGCACTTCTTATCGTTGGCACCGCATTTCTGATGGTTAAGCTTGTTAACAGTGGCGTCGACAGGATTTCAGTTTTGGGGCGCGGGGGACTGAATTTGCGGGAGAAAATTTTCCTTTCCGTTTTCAGCCGTCAAAATTTCTGACGGCCTTATTTTAAAAAGTCATTTTGTCGAAATTTTGGAAAATGGTCCTCTTTCGTATCCACCAAACATACCTTTACGCTTTGGGGGGCGGGGTGGGGCTAAAGGGGTTGATCATGCAAATATTTCATTTTTGCATGGGGAAAATAATGGATGGTCTTTTTTAGGGAGGCTTAGCCCCCTAGCTCCATGGGCGGAGTTTATCAGGGGCTACGGGGAACTAAGCCCCCAAGAAGATCCAGATTCAGTTTTTTACCGTGTAAACGGTATCTTTTCCTGGGCTTAGCCCCTCAAGAAGACGCAGACTCATAAGTTAGCCCCTCCAAGAACGGAAACCAAACTCCGCCCATGCCTAGCCCCCCTATCGCCGCTACTGCTTGTTAGCTAAAAGAACTAGGTCCCACCTCTCAGGAAACTCAGGGTTAAGCTTGTTAACTAAGAGAACTAGGCCTAGGTCCTTATTCTCTTCATGAGCCAAACGTAGCCCATATTTGTTAAATTTATCCTAACTGTTTTAATAGCTATACTAAATTAATCAATGGAGTAGACCTAACCTCTTTCCACTGCAGTGAGATATACTATTATAACTTTAGATCATGGGCGGAGTTTATCAGGGGCTGGGGGGGGCTAAGCCTCCACAAGAAGCCCCACAGTCATGTTTTTTATCGTGTAAAAGGTCATCAACTTTTTCCGGCCGAAACGGAAAATCATGGGCGGAGTTTGGTTTCCGCTCTTGGAGGGGCTAAAGCCTTCTTGGGAGGGGCTAAGCCCGGGAAAATATACCATTTACACGGTAAAAATGAATCCGGGTCTTCTTGGGGGGGGGGGGCAGATAAGCTCACAACTGGCCACAAGTAGGCCTAGCTCTTTATATTGTATTTAATTGTGTGTTTAATGACCGCTTTATGCTTATTTGGAGCCTCACTATAGGCTGGTACCCTGCGCTTGGCGTTCGAGCGACGCTGCGAAAATTGAGAGAATACGAAATTTCACGAATTTACGAGTCTCAATCATAGATAAGCAAATAACTACTTATCAATAATCTTCATGCTTTCAGTTTAGGCCTACTGGCAAGAGAACGCATAATATTATTAGCCTAGATTTTGTAGGCGTTTAAGGCGTTTCCAGGAATGAACAGCAGGGCCTGCTATGGTAACAGTTAATAAAACTTGCTAAGTTCCTTATAAGCTTACTGGTGTGGCAAGGCAATATCACGACGACGAGCTTGGGGAGTGCTATGACATGAGTCTGCCAGTCGAACAACCGTCACTGTTACAGTGTTACACCCACCGCCTATGCTTAACGTGACTGAATCTACTCGTGCAGAACGCCCTCGTCTATGGAGACGCCGTGTATAATATATATATACCAGAAGCATATAATGTGTTTCATGGTATATGCCATTTGCAAAGCACTAAAGCAATGTGTCAACGGGCATTGAATTCTATATGCATTTAGAAAATGTAATGTCAGCAGCATAGGCGCATATAGTTTCGGTTATTTTCAGTGCAAGTTTTGTTCCGTTTGGCAGTGCAAGTTCTGTTCAGTTTGAGACTTCAAGGTAACTTTCTTAATAGATTTTCTGTACTAGAGAGTATGGACATATTATTGTAGTGTTGCACTGAGTGACACGTGACGCTGTGGTTAAAACATTGGCATGAACGGGAGACATTTCTATTCCATGTTTATCAGTATAATCATTGATATCATGACATGTCGGATTCTGCTGAATTTTGGCACAGCAGCTGAGCCATGCTTGAGAAATATTTTTTCTTGCTCACCCCTTGTTGCAAAAGGTTAAAGGAATTTTAAGGAATTTTCAAGGAACCAAAGACGAATAGAAACTATTTAGTAAGAGAAAATTTCAAGTAGGCTAGACCTTTCTTATGCAAACGGCGATAGTAAAATATTCTTATTTTTCATGTAACCTGTACTCAGTGGTGTTGCCACGGGGTGTTTTGGGGTAGTTTGAACAACCTCAATCTGAAAAATACGACCCATACACTTTGTTCAAACCCGTTTGCAGCCAGTACAGTCATTAGATGATTAGACGAAGATGCTACTACCAGGAACAAACTGCTATATCTTGTTTTAATAGGACACAAACACACAAACACCCACATACCTACATGCAAGCAAATGCAGAACAGTTTTAGCCTTTCAAGTTCAACCTGGGTCAGTTTGTAAAAATAAGATTTCATTTACAAAACCATCATGAGACTGTGAAAATGTTTGAACTTTTTAGAGCGGATAGTTTCATGCGCTGTGGTTTGTGTTAAACGATTCTTTTCATGCATTGTTAGCAAATCATACCAGATTCGAGTTGGCTTAATTTATAGTCAGCGCTGTTGTGTATGATTTGGCTTGCCGGTTGTCATTAAGGAAGTGTTGGCCTGGAACTTGTGGATTGATTGAATAGTGAACACTAACCCAATTTACCTTTGCAAGGTGTGGACTTATCATTCATGGATTGATTGAATATCAACTCATTGTACCTTTGCAATGTAGGCCTATGGGCTTCACATTTGTGGATTGATTGAATGGCAAATTATTGTTCCTTCACAACATAAGTAGTGTACCTAGGATTTATGAAATGATTGAATATCAACCCATTGTACCGTTACAAAGTTGTAAAACACTATCTATACAATCAATGTATGAATCAATTAATCAATCAATCAATCAATCAATCAACATCGTTAAACTCAAGTGTTTAAAATACAGCATCATACGATTTACATCTTAAAACAAGAGACTCTAAAATATATTTGAGGCATTGTAGTTTTACTAATTTACTCTTACATGTCTGTGTGTGTGTACAGGTCTGGCTGATGATGCCAAGTGCGAGTGAAACACAAGCCTTCATGATGATCATCCTTTGCTTTCTCGCCGTCATCACAACAGTATCTGCTCAAGGTAGAATTAAGATATCTGATTCTCTAGTATTTAATTTTAGTCTAATGATTTCTTTAGCACTGCAACCTTGAATAACAGAGTGTTATTGATAGTTGGTTCGAATGAGTATAGTCTACTGAGAAGCCAGGCTGAAATTGTATTGATAGACCAGTGATAAACCGGAAGTTAGACATCAGCATTTAGGCACAGTGTAATAATCAAATTTACACATGCCTAACGTAATTTAGGCTTAGAGCTTCTAAAGCATCATTGAAGCATTGCACAAGGCTTCAGTCGATACTTGCGCAATTACTTATAACCTACCAGCACCTAATTGGGGTCAAATAAGTCAAATAAATAACAAGAGATTGGTCAGCAGGATAGCAGTTACTGTCTATCACGATGTGACATCCAGGTGACAACAACAATAAAGGACATAGCTGAGTGAATTAGCTCAAAACTGTCATGTAAGACAATCAGAAGACCCGGTGCCATAAGTTGAATGTGGTATTCCTTTTCTCCAGTTCCTTGAATAGCTGGATGTTCTTCATCTTGTTGTGGCTTCTGGGCTGTGAATCCTGGTCCAGATGAATGCCGAAAAGTGACTTGTAGAGACTGGGTATAAATTTTACAGAAGAACTTTTCATCATTCACAGAGCCAACATGGTGAAATTGTGCAGATCCTGAATTCAGGGGCGGATATAAGAAATTTTCGAAGGTGGGAGGGCAAACAATTTTAGTCTTGGGTCGGAAAAAATTTCGTTGGACTTTTGCCGCAAAATCTGATGACCTTTTTTAGTCATTTGATCCAAATGTCTTTTTTTCAAAATATAAAATTTTACCCGCCAAAATAGCTGATGACCTTTTTTAGTCATATGCTACTTTTCTCTCTCTGCATTGCTTGAAAAAACTTATTCAGACATTGGAACACTAAGGTGGGATTTGAAAGTAAACTGCTGGCTTATCTTTGTATTCGCAATTAAATTGTGATAATGTGCATTTTAACTTTTTGTTAATCTAGAATGTAACCATGGTGAGAATGGCCGTGGTGATTGTGGGGGTTTCAAGCCCAGTCTTTCTTAAAGCCTCATTGTAAAGTCTGTTTTCCACACCCCAATTCCAAGTGTATCATAGTGCAACCCCAACCCCCAGTTATTTTTCCACAATTCTCACACTGAATGTAACAATGGAGTGTAAAAATGGAGTTGTCATGAAATATATATCGATTGTTTCATATGTTGTCGCTGAATCACAGCCTGTATCAAAGAGGGGAGAGATTCTTTGCATGAAATACATTCGTAAGACTAGATGGAAGTGTTGCGCACGATGTGTTGTTTACAGCTCAGCTGGCGCAATTTGACTTCAAGCGCAGCCCCAAGTCATAGGACTGAATTTGCTAAGTAGGGCCGAGACTGTAGTTGTTGTAGTTGTTTCCCAATGCAAACACACTGCTGACATGATGACCTCTGCATTACACTAGTATATGGTATTACTACTACAGTGTAAGATAAATGAAAGTTCTGAAACATTTCTCTGTTTCATGCAAAACCGCATCAGGAAGACCACCATGGTCACCCCAGTTATCAGCTTATTATTCGAAAGACTGATAGACCAGCTTTTACACTGTCCTACAACTATAATTTTTCTAGGTACACGAGCTATTTTCACAATTTCAGCATCTTTTGAAAATGGTGATTTTCAATTTATGGAAAGTATTGCTGTGTCATCGGCAGCCATTTTCGCACTTGCATCATTAGAATAGGTAAAGTAAGTAAGTAGAATCCTTCATTGAACCAATTGCTAGCCACACTTTGTCTACGTAGGCTCAACAACGATAATCACCGCTGGTCCACCGCAGTCGTCAGTTACCAATCTCCCTACATCTGGTATTCAGTCCTCAACAACATCTGGTCTTGGTAAGGTGGTCATGTTGAGCTGCATTGTATTGTATTGTATTGTATTGTATTGTATCTATAAATTTATGAGGTGCCTCTCGCAGTGTACCTAATCAGAGATGCATAAGGGGCCGTCCATAAAGTACGTCACGCTCCAGAGGGGGGGAGGGGGTGTGAGAAAGTGTGACAGTTTGTGACAGGGGGAGGGGTCAGGCCATGTGTGACGTCACACATTTATTTTTTAAATTTTTTAATATTTTTTTGTTCTTAGTACCTAAAATCCGACCCGGCAGGGCCAGGCGTGTCTAAAACCCGGCCTGGCGGGATAAAAGTTGATTTTCCGTCACTATCAAAGCGTTTAGGGACACACGTCACTATCAGAGGGATTAGGGATAGTATCCTAGGGTTTAGAGGGTTAGGTAAATGGTTATGTTTTTAAATTTTTTGTTCGAAAGTGTGACGTACTTTAGGGGGGGTCCGAGATTTGTGACAGTTTGTGACAGGGGGTAGGGGGGGTCAAAAATGGTCAAAAATAGCGTGACGTACTTTATGGACGGCCCCTAACTACACATCCGGTGTATTGTTTTGGTGCTTGTAGTTAGATGGCTTTATATGTTGTAGTCTTTAGACTTTGTTTCTTTTTCAGGTTTCATGGTGCCATTTAGTTCTCTGCCAGCGGTTAATTTGCAGACGTTGTACCTGTAAATCAGACCCTAGTTTAAATTGTCACTTTGCACTTTACCCGGAAATTACCCTTATATAGACCTTTATTCTTAAAACCACTGGTGTAACAATTTCCTGCCTACAGCTTCAGTAATAACAACAACAACAACAGCAGGAACGACAACACGGCATTGACAACAGCAAAAGCATAATAGAATTATGGCCTTCAATTCTGTTGTTCAGCAAGTTCGGTTTTGTTGAATGATATATTGATATCTGACAACCATACTACCGAACAACTCACGCTACTTTATCGTACTTTTTAACTTCTTAAGGGCCACTTTATAGGGCACCAGAACATACTTGCATATTTTTTACCCGGTACTGTGGAAGCTGTCAAAATTGGAAGCATTTCTCGCCTATCGGAAATGTGATGAAAAGCAGAATTTAAATAGCACCCTCAAGCGCATTCAGTACTGAGAGATCAATTTTCCCTACAAGGGCCTACATAAACCTTAACTCTGCATCATCTGCTTCGGTTGGATTTTGTTACTTGTAGTCTTGTAGATCAGTTTATACTGTGTAATGCTGGTAGAATGCTTTGAAGTTTTTTTATGAACGGGTATAATTATACGTGTACGGTAGTTGTACTGCTTGTAGCTTGCTTTAGGTGAAGTCTTCAAAGACTTTCTTTTTCAGGTTTCACGGTGTCAGTAGTCATCTGATCTACACATTTACCCAAACACAGTTTTTATGTAGTTATATGTTGTTAAAACAACAAACTTTGCAACATCTACTCCAATAACCTACTATCTGCAACAACTTCAACTGCAGGAACTACAACCAGCAGGACTGTCACATCAATACATTATTGCAATTTCATAGAAAGAAGAGCATGAATGAAGTTGTATTATAATCATCATTGTAATAATATGACTTGCAATCGTTATCATAAGTTGAGGTTTATAAAGGAACATAAAACTCTCAGCATGACAATCGTAATTTCAAAATTTCTACAGCCCCCAAAAAGTGAAACCGCAGGAACCCACTTAATCATAGGTTTTTAATCAAAGCAGAATTGATAGGCAGAAGGTCCAGATACAAGGGGTTAGGCAGGTGGGCAGGCAGACAAACAGGCAGGCAGCCAGGCAATCAGATGGCTAAGATGAGTGGTGTTTAGAGTTGAATGGGCAAAGAAGGTTATGACAATGACAAAATCAACAGTAGGCTAGACCTAATCACAAAGCAATAGCAATATTGACAACAACAACAGCAATAATAACAAAAAAAGGTATACAAGTGGTAATAATTATTGCTTTCATCGGGACTTTTGTCTGTTCTATTATCTTCTTGACTTGTTATGTGTAGCGGGTCATATGAGGTCTAACTTGGCTTGAAGATTTTTGCCTAATTTATCACATAGAAGTTTAACATGGATGGCAATTTCATTTTGCATCAATTATAAACTGTTGTCCTGTGTTAACAACAATCATTCCGTATTGCGTTTTCATTGGCTAAATCTTGGTTAATGAATTTAATTTTTAGGCTTAGGTAAGGCCTATAGCATGGTTGATAAATTACATTAATACCCGATATTTCTTTGCAACTGTCTGCTATTGCCATAACCACCAATATAACATGCAATATGCAAAGTAACCAGAAAGATCATGATGATTGCGACTAGAGATGACATTCTAAAGTAATAATAACAATAATATTAACGATGAAGACGACGGTGACGACAATGATGATGAATATGACAACAGGGTTTACCATTTGGATAGTATGTAAGAACCCAATGGATTATTTACACCTTGGTAAATTCTTGCATTTTCTTCAATCATTAGCATTCACTTGACCTACAGTTAACTTAAGGAAATGGTATATTTTTGGCTGTAATTTGGTAATTAACACAAGAAAATGAACTTTGTTTTGTCACTATTTATATTTTCCAGTCATAATTATGGGTTATTTTCAGGTTCAAACTGTCCCACTGTTTTCATCAATAAAACTCCTGGCCGCCGATCATTTGGCGCCACTGCAATCCCCGAAGTGACAGACCAGGTCACGTGTGAAGCTAGGTGTAGAGTTGATTCTACTTGCTTTGCATATCAAATCGACAAACACCCTGGTGATGCCTTTTGCTGGCACCAGAAAACCCAGAGTGCACTTACCGACTTGTTTGACGACTCCTTGATAGATGAATATGTCAAGGATTTCAACTGTAGTGCTTCATCATCACCAGGTCTATATTAGTGATTTATACAAATCTAAGCTGACTTGTAGTTTCAAATTTGATGCAGACCATTGCACAAATATAATAATCATCTAATCGATCTGAATTGTGGGAATAACTTTCTGAATGCACTAAATAGCGAAGGCGTATCGTTATAATTTTTGCCAATTGCAAAGGCAGCATGAAACGAAAAATGATTATAAGTGATGACGATAATAATGATGATGGATGATAGTGATAAACTGACAGATGCTGGTGATGGTGATGAAAAGGATGATGACTATGATGATGTAGCCTAATTATACCAAACAAGATTGTAGGCGTAATAATAAAATAATAATAAAGTAGTTATAATGATAGTGATAATAATAATAGTAATAATAATAGTAGTGAAAATAATAATTATTATTATGAGTTATAAATTATTATTTAACATGATTGCCTTATTATTGTTGAGAACCTCTCTACATTCATGAAATCTGCTGTACTTTATGATGCTGGTCATACTGTGACCATATTCATTTGGCAAATATGATTTTTATTTACGTGATGAGTCTGATGACTATCTACGATTCTCAGTGTTTCTTTATCTTCTAGTCAATCGTTCGATGCTTCGCTCCTAGATAAAGCCCGTGGAATAAGACTCATTATTATTATATTCGTTTTAATGGTAACAAAAACTGATAGACACACCGCTATCAGGTACAAGAAGCAGTTGATCAAAATACAATATAATACCTATAGAATGTCTTTAGCCTTGACTGTTGCATTTGTCTTAGGATGAGCACAAAATGACAGAAATTACAAAAGAATGTTTCTATGTTTATATAGGGTATAGGTTGCAATGATGAGATTAGACAATTTATTATAATTAATGAACATCGATGTCCTCACTTGTACTTCCTTCCTTTCTGCTCTGTTGTATCCAACCGCTGTCTACAGTTTCGATATTGAGCACTGTTGAAAGTTTCCCCATCATTGGTTTCAACTTGAAACCAATGATGAGGCCAAATTAAAGCTATGTGAGATTTCTTTTGATACAGAGGGATCACAGTACCTCAGGGAAAAATGACATAAAATCAGAAACAATTTAAACAATACCCAATCTTTCACCCAGTGTTAACATATAGTCGCAATATGAAGTCTCACTTTGTATTCATTCTTGAAATTTCATCAATAAAGCGAGAGAGTAAAGTTGACTTTCAGACTGTATAAAACTTTGAAAATATGTGGGTTATTTTCAGGTACAAACTGCCCCATTGTTTTTTCCAATGTAAGTCCGGGTCGCCGATCATTTGGCGCCACTGCAATCAACGGAGTAAATGATCAGACAGCATGTGAAACTTTGTGTAGAAATGATCCAGCTTGCTTTGCATATCAAATCGACAAACACCCTGGTGATGCCTATTGCTGGCACCAGAAAACACAGAGTGCCCTTACCGACTTGTTTGACGATTCCTTGATAGATGAATATGTCAAGCAATTCAACTGTGGTGCAGCATCATCATCAGGTCTATATTAGTGATTATTTCAAATCAAAGTTAACTATTTATATACTTACATACATATATAGATTATATATATATACATATTATTGTATTTTATATATATATATCATATATTATATACATATAATGTAGTATATAGGCCTATTATAATGTATTATGCTGGGCAATCTCTAAGGTTTTTTGCCAATATTTTGCCAAAAGTAAGAATTTTTTAAATCAGGTTCAACTAAATCAACTAGGTGATTTGATAAAAAAAATAACTTTATGTGGCTTCATCTACTTGGATCATCAGAAAACAGTGGATTGACTCACTTAAAAATGAGATAACTTTTCTTCTGTTTCAAATGATTTGCTGAAATTTGACTGCTGTATATGTAAAACTTGATTTAAAAGTCCTTACTTCTGGCTAAGATATTGGCAAAATGCGTTATGTGATTATTTTTTTGACCCACACTTTATATGTATGTGATATGTTTAATGTTTTGTGTTCAACTTATGAGAGAATCTGATTTATTTATCGACCCTGATTGCGTAACTAGAATCTATTGCTTAAAATAAATATTTGAATTTTTGGCTTTTGAATTCTTTGTGGTCATAGTGCATAGGTTGCATCCAAAATTTGTAATTGTCACTAGTTATGCACCAGCTGTAGCCTAAACCTACTTTATTCGCCCTAAGGTAAGACCAGCTGACTGAGCTGAGTCACGGCTACTAGATCAATAGCTTTCTACACCAACCACTCTTCTGATTGAACCTCTTTGAAAAGCTTTTTATGATGATTTCAAAATTTCAAAATTTCTTACAGTGCCATCATCAGCATCATCCTCTGGTATTCAGTCCTCTACGACGTCTCTTCCTGGTAAGGTGGTTAACGGTTATGTTGCTTAACCATACTTCCCTTATGCTATTGCGCTGCTTGTGGTTTACTGCAGGTGTAGTGTTTATGAGGTTTCATGGTGCTATGTAGTTGTGGGTTGATTTGCAAAATGTAGTTCCGGCAAATCAGATTTTATATTCAATTATCTTGGTGACTGTCAGCAGTTTCTCAGAAACAAAGCTTTATTGTGAATGACTTTATGTCGTGCATTTTCTTGCTACGGGTACAACATCAACAAGAATGAAATAACCAGAACAAAACATCAAAATGATGATAAGACCTTAGAATCAAGTTAGATGAAAGTTGTTAGTAGCTTTAAGCATTTGAGGTTTTATTATGGGGAAAGCACAATAAATTTCTCAAAAAGTCACTACTGTTTCATTCTTACACACATACATGTATACATACATGCATACGTATATACATACGGACGCACATACATACATCCATGCACACATAATTGCATACATAGAGCCTATAGACATAAATATTTTTTAGAATCCTAAATTCAATTATGCATACATTATTAACTAAAATGATGAGCATTAAGCAAGGCCTCATAAAGAGTAGGCAAGTGATGATTGGTTGATTAAATGAATCAAATGCAGTGTTCTAGCTTTCTTGAATGTATGGTAAAAGAGAATTTATATGATGCCATTCCTAATATTGAATGCGTCACAAACTATCTAACCTCTGTTTTGTCAGTATGGGCTCTATTCAGGAGTTTTTATACCAGATTCACACTGTTCTATATATAGTTAGCATGCCTTGAAATTTTGTGAAAATTTATTCTTGTGTATGGAGTAGTGTTGCTTCTGGATTGCTTTAGGTGTGGTTTGCACTATGCAGGGGTTGTTTTTTCCCTCAGATTTCGTAGCACCAGTAGTAGTCAAGGGTTGTTTGGTATTTGTGGTCTTTGCATAATTACCAGATTCTGATTTTGATCAGTTGACATAATAATAACCCTTATGCAGCTTGTGCATAGTAAATATGTGGTAGTAATACCTGCATACAGCTGCAACCACTATTACTGCTACTGCTATTACTGCTACTACTGCTACTACTACTACTACTACTACTACTACTACTACTACTACTACTACTACTACTACTACTACTACTACTACTACTACTACTACCACTACCACTACCACTGCCACTGCCACTGCCACTGCCACTGCCACTGCCACTGCCACTGCCACTACCACTACCACTACCACTACCACTACCACTACTACTACTACTACTACTACTACTACTACTACTAGTAGTAGTAGTAGTAGTAGTACTACTACTACCACCGCCACCCCTACCACCGCCACCCTTACCACTGCTAGTTCTACTACCACTACTACTACTACTGTATACTTGCATACCAGAAATATGCTGTCCCTAATTTCTGAAATCCTTAATCCTTCTGAAAGGCTTTTGCTGAGAGTAGTGTTTTATGGTCAAATAAATACAATGCATATACCTCAGGTAAAGGTATTAACAGCCATAATTCTTATTATTAACGTCTCCGTTAATGTAGTTCTTGTGGCCCATGAAATTGCACTTACCCAGGTTAAAAACGTAAAATGGCCCAATGGGAATAGAATTATAGCACCAGATATGTGGGTTATTTTCAGGTACTTTGAGCTTATTATAGTAATACTAACGAGGCAGTGCAGGTGACATTAGGTTCTCACAAGGGCTTTGAGTTTTTCTGCTAATCTGCAGACTAGGCTTGTGTAACGGCTGTAGAGCCTGTCATGTATGGTTTATTTAAACACAAAACTGAGGATGGTTTGTCCATCCAATGCAATTTTGAGTTAGACAGTCATCTTACTTTGGAATATTATAATCGATTGCTGCCTTGGGTCTTATAAGAATTGCACTTTGCTATCTTTCAGATTAGATTAATAGAATCTGAAAGTAATATATCTAAGCATGGTATTTCGTTGCAATTTTGTCCATTGCATAAGTTAGTCATATGATATGTAACATGTGACAAAATCAATAACTTAAAATATGACGACGAGGATGATGATAATGGTTATGTTTAAATATGTGGGTTAATAAACACAATGAAGATGGTGACAATAACAATAACAGTGATAATTTTGATTATCAATAATCACTTTCTTGTCTTTCTTTCATCAATAACCTAACATTCAATGACACTATAGTCAGATTATAAGAAATGTCATGACTTCTTACTCCACCTAAGTCTCGAAGATATGTGGGTTATTTTCAGGTACAAACTGCACCATTGTTTTTTCCAATGTAAGTCCGGGTCGCCGATCATTTGGTGCCACTGCAATCAACGGAGTAAATGATCAGACAGCATGCGAAACTTTGTGTAGAAATGATCCAGCTTGCTTTGCATATCAGATTGACAAGCATGTTGGTGATGCCTTTTGCTGGCACCAGAAAACACAGAGTGCCCTAAACGACTTGTTTGACGACTCGCTGATAGATGAATATGTCAAACAATTCAACTGTGGCGCAGCATCATCATCATCAGGTTTATATCAGTAGTTTTTACAAATCTCAGTTAAACTAGCCATTTAATGGAGGCCTTTGCACACGTAAAATTTGTCTGGCTGTTGGATATACTACATGACCAAATCTCGACACTGCTACATTATTTTGTTTCGTTATAATTTTTGCCAATTCACAGTGGAAACACATTATGTATTTTCTTGTTATAGATTTTGTGTTTAATCTGTTTGCTTTTGAGGCTGTGTGATTTATTCAATGACCCTGCATATGTAGACATTGCTTAAGGATGTAAGTTAATTATGGCTTTAAAATTCTGTTTGATAGAAATGTGATATCCAAAATATATCAATGTAAATCAATGTCATAGTAAATATGTGCACGTTAAGCTGCAGCTACTACTGCTGCTACTACTACTTATATTACTACTACTACTACTACTACTACTACTACTACTACTACTACTACTACTACTACTACTACTACTACTACTACTACTACTACTACTACTACTACTACTACTACTACTACTACTACTACTACTACTACTACTACTACTACTACTACTACTACTACTACTACTACTACTACTACTACTACTACTACTACTTCTTCTACTACTACTACTACTACTACTACTACTACTACTACTACTACTACTACTACTACTACTACTACTACTCCTACTACTACTCCTACTACTATTACTACTACTACTACTACTACTACTACTACTACTACTACTACTACTACTACTACTACTACTACTACTACTACTACTACTAGCTAGTCATGCACAGGTTGTAATATAAACTCTACTTATTCACTCCAGGAGTGTGAACAGTTTTTATTTTGCGAACTTATTCACTAGCATCACAATTGGCGTCTGGTACTTTAACTTGATAGACCAACCACTTTTCTGATTCTGCCACTTTTGACGAATTTTTATGATGATTTCTAAATCTTTAAATTTCTTACAGTGCCATCATTAGCATCATCCTCTGGTATTCAGTCCTCCACGACATCTCTTCCTGGTAAGGTGGTTAACGGTTATGTTGCTTAACCATACTTCCCTTATGCTATTGCGCTTCTTGTGGTTTTCTGCAGGTGTAGTGTTTATGAGGTTTCACGGTGCTATGTAGTTGTGGGTTGATTTGCAAAATGTAGTTCCGGCAAATCATATTTTAGGATCACGTATCATGGTGACTCTGTATCTCATGATACAGCACAACAGAGCTTTATTCTTAATTACTATGTTATCCCATTTCCTGGATACGGGGGGGGGGGGCAACAATAGCAACAATAATAATAGTAATAACAAAACATTAGCCAGGGTAATACAACCATGGATTCTATTCTTTACAAAGCTTGCTCATAGTTTGAAGTCTTTGGAATTGTGTTGTAGAATAAATTGAGGTCTAATTAACACACTGCTATTAGTGTGGGGCGTGGTGGTGTAGTGGGTATGTTCGTCGCCTTGCAGCCGAAAAGTTGCAGGTTCGAATCCACCTCAAGTTGCCGCGTAGGGACCTTGGGCAAGTTCTTCACTCGCAATTGCTCAGCGCTTTAGCGTGAAACTCCGATGCAGTGTCCGCGCTGTAGTCGGGAGCGCCTCTGAGAAGAGAGCTTGTAGGGGCGCTATAACAAGTGCACATACAAACATAAATAGACAACACTGCTTCACCATTCTTATGTGAATATCAGTAGGTGCTTGCCAACATTCGAGAATCATTCATACGTCCTTGCCTCCAAAGAGTCCTTTCATAAAAAATTGAAAGCATTTCCAAACTTACTGCAATGTACTGTACAGTTAATTTTATATAAAATGGTGGAAACTATCCGCAATAATTGTCATATCAATGCTTGTTGTCAGCCGTTTAACCTCTGCACCATCTGTATAGATTATATTTGGTTGCTTTGCGCGGGGTTAAAAGTGTTCTTTGATGTGGTTAGATGTTTTACTATTTTTATGAAAATTTGTCAAGAGTATCGGGTGTTCCGCTGTAATTTGCTTCAGATGGGGTCTTCAGATACTGTTTCTTTTCAGGTGTTAGTGTTACGGTGCCAGCAGTAGGGTTAGGACCATCGATATCTATATTTAGACCTGGATTGCGCTTATGAACTCGAAAGTGAGGTCGGCGACCTGCCATCTTGGAACTACAAATGTGTCGATATCGATAAGCTTATCAAAATGCCTTATTGCGCGACAATATATTGTTGTAAGCAACAAATTAAAGGAGCAACGCAGTCGTTTATCGGTGAGTAACATGTTCACTGATTATTTTATTGTCTAGTGAACGTGATCGTTATTAAAATGTTAATAAATACGACTTGCGTCCAAGGACGTATGCCTTCCCTTGGGCCAACTACTCATAGCGCTGATAGCGGGACCTGTATTTTCCATGTTAACTAACACAAAAACTAAACCCGCTCTGTTCCTAGCAATTCACCTGCGTGATTTGTAACGTGTTGCGTTTTAGGGCAAATAGATTTATTGGTAATCCTGAAGACTGCGTGCCTGTATACAAAATAATATGGTTACATCGACTTGGATAAAATAGAGCGCTGCGACCTATCAGACGAATCCCATGATGCAATGCACTCAGTAAGTCATTAACGCGAGATCTATGTAAAACGGTCAGTGTACGGTCAGTTTAAAAAGTTCTAAATGAGGTAAATGCAGTAAATACGAGCAAATAGAAAGTTCGAAGCTGAAGAAACCTGCGCTTTGTAAACTTATTAGGTAGGCGCTTATTAGGCGCTTTGAAGTTAGATGTTGATTTGCGTTTCACACTTTGGCTTCGTTAATTTCGAACAGATCCGAATGGAAGGTCATGACATAAAAGGCGGTTGGGTCTTTTCTCCCATCGCAGACCCAATAAATGGCATGTGAAATATCCATGCATGTATGGTGTTGTTTGAGTGTGCTTGTGACAGATTGGGGAAGAGAATTTTGGTGCATTGATTTTACACACGTTGTCTGGGGTAAATAGGTAAAGGCAATTATCGAAGTATGCGGGCGTCCTGGAGTGGCATAATCAAAAGTTAGAAAACCTTATCCCAAACTGTTGCTTCGTCGTCACCTTTACAGAACTTTGTAGTTTTCTCATCATACACATCTTACTTACAATTCCTCAACTTAATAACTTACATCGATGTCTAATAAATATTTGTAATAATGCCTGTTTATGAATTGACATTTTTGAATATGTTAATTGTGTTAACAGATTTCCATATTCACAGCCAGAACTACTGAAACAATGGGTGCATAATATGGACACAGAAAGATTTGCAAAGAAATCGGTCGTTTGATCTGCCAAGCTGCTTCGATTGAACTGGACCAACAAGTCCGACTTCATCCTGGATCTGTGCCAACCAGGGTTCCGGTAGCGCATTGGTTAACACTGGCATGGAGAGGGAGAGGTAACAAGTCTGAACTCACATTGGGCGGACATGCTTTGTAGGCTGCTATTGGCGTCGTGTATTGCAGGTTGTCTGTTCTGTTAGTAGTTAAGTTTGATGTTAATTAAGATTACTGCATAACTTTTACATGTAAAGTGCAGTGCGATTGCAGGCATTACATTAAAGAAAAAAAGACATCTTTGCTTTACATCATCATCTTGTTAAGGTCTATTTCCATAGTGATTTTTTCTGCAACAGTTTCATACCCATCTGCCATCTAATGTTTTAATATTTATTGACTAGCTGGTGAATTGAAGATAATGAAATTAAGCAATTTATTATTTTTAAAGCTGTTCCACATTTGTGCTGCTATTATGGAATATGGAGAATAATCATCCTGTATTATTAATTCATGACCTTAATAGTAGTTTGTGTAAGTCACACCAGCTGAGCTCCCTGATTCACTGTATTCACCTCGGATTGCAGTTTGTCATTCGGGATCAGTAAACAAAGATCTGTGAGCTATAATTTTTACTGTGTTCCTATTTGCTGTTTTAGGTTGTGAAGTCTCGTAAACCCCAAAGTTCTAGCGATTTCAGCAAGTTGAGCACACCGTAGCACATCGTCTGCAATTTCTGTCACAGAGAACCGCCTCAGTCAACATCATCTACAATTGCCGTCACAGAGAACCGCCTCAGTCAACAGCGTCTACAATTGCCGTCACAGAAAACCGCGTCAGTCAACATCATCTACAATTGCTGTCACAGTGAAGAATCACTCCTATTCAAAAAATGTTAGTCCAGTACAATGGAAAGGAAAATGGATACAGTTGTGGATCGTGCTTGAATTATATTGAGCAGTTCAGCAGATTACAGGAGGTTGAGGGTTTACGAAATGGCACTAAGCTATAAACTGCTCACTGCTCAATTGTAGATGTAGATGTGCAAATCGGCTACAGTTCGCTTTTTACGTATAATTGTTCATTTGTTTACAAATTAGGTCAGGACCACTTGGAACATTTTTGGTGTAGTTTGAACTTCTTGCGGCTCCAATAATTATTCCTACAGTTGGGTTGCATTGCTTTAGATGTCTGAATGACCACATGTTTGATAGTAAACCCGACAATCATGTTTTTAATTTAATCTAGTGCTTTAGCAGTTGCACCATCTGAATGCATTATCTGGTCAAGCAGAAAACTGTCCAATTAACTCAGTGGTTCCCAACCTTTTTTGACTGTCGGGCCACTTTTTCTAAGTTGGAGGACACGAGGGCCACTGTTTCTTAGTTGAAGGACATTAGGTGGCCACAAGGCTAAAATTTTATTAATTAAAGGCATATAAAATTGCTATAATTGAATCAAAACAGAAAGTTTGATGCAATTTATTAACATCCAAATAAAATAATTTGTAATAGAAAAGAATTATATATTCTATCATGTCCAAATTTTCAATTTTTATATTTATTTTTCTTAATTAATTGAGATGCTGCGGGCCATTTTTGTAGGCCAGGCGGGCCACTTTTGGCCCGCGGGCCACAGGTTGGGAACCGCTGAATTAACTGGACCAATAATTTGTAAACAGCTGGCAAAGCTGGATCTGTTTAAGCATCAATGAGAGATAAGTATTATTTGGTCAGCTACGCTTATAGTATTCAGTAAAAAAAACAATTAGTGTGTTAAGCTTATGTATTGCTGAGCCTAATGTGTGCAAGTGTTTCTCGGCTAGCAGAACTTGTGAAATCATTGAATGCACAGGCTTTCAGGTTCTGTTACTAATATGCCAATTAGTGCAAGTGTCCTTGAAATAGGAAACGAATATTGTAATATTATGCTAGTTGCTTTTGGAATTACATTAGTTGATGTTGAGATATGTCATTAATGTCAAGTCATGTAGCGTCAAGTAACGGTGATGATTTTAGGCTTTGGCCGGTGGCATGTTTTACCTTTTATGGTTGACATGCATCTTTGTGTGTAGCTTGTTTGCAATAGGTGAATTTGTCTATTGTAATATAATAGTTAAAGTTTTTGATTAGCAATTTGTTGTTTCAATTATGGAGCACTTTTTTACATGCAAAGAGAGCGGTTCTAATCAATTGTAAGCAATGTTTTTGTATGTTAATTATTTCCTGTAATAAATTCACGAGTTATTGGCTAAGCCGATTCAATGTGTGTGTTGCTACATGCCTGATAACCAGATAGCTGATATAGGAAACAGTAACCTGGGTGATCCTGGCACTCCTCAGCAGATTATATTCCCTACAATGGAAAAGAACCATGATTCGCAAGGTATGCGGGTTAATTTCCCCCATAAGTCCATGGATCTATGTCTTGTCACCTTACACTCTGGTGCAGCTGAGGAGTAGTGGTGAGGACTTTGACTTTCCAAGGGAGAAGCTGACTTGGAGCCCACTTTTGGATTTAGGTGCATAGTCGTGTTGAGGTTTCTTGGTCTTTTTCCAGGTGTTGACTATTCCTCTCTCTTATTGTTAAAACACACCCCTTAGCTACAGCCTTGGGTATTCTTCCAACACCTGCCTTTTGCGTTGGCCAGCTGTTTCTCAGGGTTGTCTGGTGAGCCTGTCCACCCCGTGAATCACTTCAGTCAGAGGTTTCGCAACTGACAGCCCCACTGGGCAATCCGCTGCTTAGCTGTTCACCCCACCCATCACTGTGAGATGCAGGTTAGGACTTTGGGGTAGGAAGAACTATAGCCGATGCTTTGCTATATTTAAGAGTACCATGACGGTAACACTTGCGGGGAGCGGTGGTCTAGTGGTGGCGTCGTTGCCTTGAAGCCGGAAGGTTCAAGGTTCGAATCCACCTCAAGCCGCCGTGTAGGGACCTTGGGCAAGTCCTTCACTCGCAATTGCTCAGCGCTTCGGCGTGAAACTCCGATGCAGTGTCCGCTCTGCAGTCGGGAGCGCCTCTGAGTAGAGAGCTTAAAGGGGCGCTATAACAAGTGCACATACAAACAAACAAATTTGATGTCTAAGTTTTCAGAAGGGCTTCGATACAATGAGGCACAATGGCCTGGCCTTGCAGTCCATACAAATAGCCTCCATACCAAATTTCTACCATGGTGGATATTTGTAACCCACTTCCATAATTAGGCCAACTGCAACCATGCAGAATTTAGCCTTTTCCGTGGTGGGCCGTTGTCTGGAATGGGCCCCACAGGAGCCACTTCTGTTTCCGGGGGCTCTTTCTGAGACATTTTTTACTGAGCCCAACACTATGCTACAGCACGGGTTTCAGGTTCGAATCCGCCTCAAGTCGCCGCTTAGGGATCTTGGGAAATTCCTTCACTCGTAATTGCTCAGCACTTTGGCGTGAAACTCCAATGCAGTGTCCGCGTTGTAGTCGGGACTCGGGAGCGCCTCTGAGTAGTGAGAAACTTCTGAGCAGTCCCTCTAAGAAGCGTTATATAAATTCTGGAGTGAATGAATGCATATTCGAAAAATTCTCAGCGTCCACAGAAATTGTGCCAAAGCGACCAGCTGAAATATCGGTGCTATAAGCTTCTTAAATGAAGTCCGCAATGGCCAGTGGTCGATGTTTTTGGAGCCTTGCAAAAAGCCTACTGGAAGACAACACATTATAATAATTTGTTCAAGTCGTAGTATGATAACTAAGCAACAACTAAGAGTTGGTCAGTTTGCAATGAATTTGGAAATGTTCTGTAACCGAAGGTTTTAATCGAGACATCAGGATATCAAGCGCACATCTGAACACTTGTAGCTTTAAGATGGCGGCATGATCTAAAAATAGATCTCGGCTTCTGTCCGCCGACCACACATTTTTGTGCAGCGAGCATAGACTAAGCGCAATCCAGGTCTATTAATATCGATGGTTAGGACCATGATGTACGTATTTCTTACATCATGGTTAGGACTATGTTGCATTACTTACATGTATTGGTGGCCATAACAAGTTTCTGTGAAAGTTTATCAAGTTTGTAGGTATCGTATGCCACTTGTAGTTTGCTTCGGAGCAATTCTTCAGACACTGCTTATTTTTCAAGTGTTACAGTGCCCGTAGTAGGGTTAAGTCTGTGTTGCATTGCTTTTAAGTAGTTATAAGAGGTTTTTATGAAAGTTTATCAAGTTTACAGGTGTATCACTGGTAGTTTGCTTCAGGCGAAGTCTTCAGATAGCCTACTGTTTCTTTTCAAGGTTTCACGGTGTTAGTTGTGATATTTTGATTTGCAGATGTTCTCTCTGAAATTAGATCTCATTCTCTACTGTTGTACACATTTCCCACAGACTGTTTTATACATAGTAGTTTGTGGTATAAAAACAACCTCAACAAGTACAACAATTTCACGTACAAGACCAGCAATAGTAACAGCAAACAAGAAAATTATTAATATCATTTATTGCCTTTCATTTGTACTGAAAGATGAAGATATAATGATTACAATAATAATAATAATAATAATAATAATAATAGTGATGATGATGATGACGATGATGATTGTTGTTGTTGTTGTTGTTGGGATGGTGGTGGTGTGGGAGAGAATGATGTTGATGATGATTATGATGATGGTTGTTATTGGGGTGGTGGCAGTGGTTGTGGTGGGGTGGGTGGGAGAGGATGATGATGATGATGATGATGATGATGATTAGGAGGAGGAGGAGGTGGAGGAGGAGGAGGTGGAAGAGTGAAAGTTAGTTTTTGAAAAAGATTCTATAGTTTAATATTTTTAAATGGAAGTTTTGTGTTTTTTGAGAGATTACATTTACCCATAAAAAAGAGAGTAAAAATAGAGAGTAAAAATATGATTGTATTTTAATCTCTAGACAATTTCTTATATCCTGATGAATTATTTTTACTCGATGTAATATTAAAAACTGTTGTAGCAGTAACAATAATAGTAATAATTAATTAACCCATACTTCCAGTTAGCATATCTGTGTGACCCTGTGCACATCAAATTTTTTGTGTAGAAATGATGATAATATTAAAAATAACAATAACTATAACGATATTAATAACAATTGTGGGACTGCACAGGTTGCTGTAGGTTTTTCTCTAGGGCATAAACCTGATCTGCTTATCTGCTCAGTTTTGATATGTGTAGATTGTAATAATGACTAACTTGGATTAAGTGTGTTGACCTTATTATGCATTTGCTGTTTTTGACAACAGTGATTTTGCATTGGATTTCAACAGTATTTTGTGCCATCCGTTTTATATCAATGATACGGTGTCCTTCTGCTTTTAGGCTTGGATACATTTTGGTTAATAAATCATGAACTTAAGTTTGTTTTTTCAATTTTTCCACATTGTAAAACGCTCATTTAGTATCTGACATGGAACGACAATAATGACTCTGTGTGATGATCTTGCTGTTGTTGTTGTTGATGATGATGATGATGATGATGATGAGGAAGAGGAGGAGGAGGAGTGGAGGTGGAGGAGAAAAGGAGGAGATTCCTGGAGAAGATGGTGGTGGTGATGGCGGTGGTGACGGAGGTGGCGACGATGATGGCAATAAGTAAAATAATAATATAATAATGATGATGATGATGATGGTGGTGGTGGTGGTGGTGGTGGTGATGATGATGATGATGATGATGATGATGATGATGATGATGATGATGATGATGATGATGATGATGATAATAGTAATAATAATAATAATAAAATAATAATAATAATAATGATAATAATAGCATTCTCTTTATTCAACAATCCGGTTGACAGATCGCAATCAAGTCTAAGAAGATCATACGTAAATGACGTATAATAATAATAATGATAATAATAATAATAATAATAATAATAATAATAATAATAATAATAATAATAATAATAATAACAATGTTCTCCCTGATCTTGACTCGGATGGCCACTCCAGAGTTAAAATTGCATGTTAATATCTGACACCTAAGGGATTATAGATACCTCGGGTAAAAAAAAATAAAATAAAATAATAATAATAATAATAATAAGAACACTTGTCTTCTTTCCAACCATCCTGGCATTCAGTCAACAATAGCAATGCAGCTGCCGTATTGAGTCGTTTAATTTGATTATTATTAAAGCAGGAGGAGTTAACTTTCAGATTTTATCAACTTTGCAAATATGTGGGTTCTTTTCAGGTACAAATTGTCCCATTGTTTTCACCAATAAAACTCCTGGCCGCCGATCATTTGGCGCCACTGCAATCACCGGAGTGACAGACCAGGTCACGTGTGAAGCTAGGTGTAGAGTTGATTCTACTTGCTTTGCATATCAAATCGATAAACACCCTGGTGATGCCTTTTGCTGGCACCAGAAAACCCAGAGTGCACTTACCGACTTGTTTGACGACTCCTTGATAGATGAATATGTCAAGGAATTCAACTGTGGTGCAGCATCATCATCATCAGGTTTATATCAGTGGTTTTTACGAATCTAAGTTAGATACATGAGTTAAAAAGTTTGTGGGGCAGTGGTGTAGTGGTGGGTTTGGTGCCTTGGAGCCGGAGGATTCCAGGTTCGAATCCACCTCAAGTCACTGCGTAGGGACCTTGAGGATGTCCTATAGCAATGCGAGAAATAAATATAAGCGAGCAATTTAAGGCAGACCCTTTTACACGTAAAATTGATTTGGTTGGACGTGAATGATTGAATATACTAAATGACATGAACTTGTCTAATTCTCATTGGAAAGCAATGCTTACATTGGCTTGCTTTAGATTTGGTCTTGGATCTGTTTGCTTCTCAGACAGTATGATTTATTTAATTACCTTGTATATATTGAAAGTTTTTTAAATAAGTAAATTAACCTATTGCCTTAAGATTCTTTGTAATATAAACTCCAGCTCCAAAATTGAATGTTGTCATCAGTCGGCGACTATAATTATGCACCGGTTGTAAAACCATCTTATTCACCCGAGGCACGAGTGTGTGGCGAGCTTATTTTTCTGTTGTGGTACTTTGAGATTGCACTTGAACTTGATGAACCAACCACTATTCTGATTTAGCCTCTTAAGGAGTTTTGGGGAATTTAAAGTTTTTGGAATTTATTACAGTGCCGTCAGCTGCCTCCTCCTCCTCTGGTATTCTGTCCTCCTCTGCAACATCTGGTCCTGGTAAGATGGTTATGTTGCATAACCATACATCCTGTGAGTTATTGAGCCGCTTGTAGTTTGCTGAAAGTAGTGTTTACCAGGTTTTATGGTTCCATTGAGTTTTGGGTTGGAATATGGACGTTATCCTTTGCAATGTCTATATAATTTGATTCTGTTATTTTGTATAATTATTTGGTTAGACTGTTAGTACTTAGTAGGCCTACTGTGTAAGTAGATAGCTTGCTTGAAACTTTCTGGGATGTGTATTATGTATGTCATTATAGTGCTTGTAGTTTTCTTCAGGTTGACTACTCTTCAATCATGATTTCTTTTTCAGATTTCTTCGAGTCATTAGTCATTTGTTGAGTTGCAATGTAGTACCTGAAACCCCTGTTCCTATTTTATTTAATTGTCTCTATCTGCACAATTACTCAAACACAGCCTTTTTCTTGATTTCTCTGAGTGGTAAACCATGTACAGAAATCATAACACCGCAAACAACAACAGCAATGATGACAACAATAGCAACTGTAAAATCGTAGTGATGGAATGGGTAATCTGTCGTTTTAGCATTTCAAATTGTTTGCCTATTGTAGCATATGGTTTGAGTATCAATCCATCTTCTACTTACACTATGATTTTTTCCTCGATCCATCTTCTGCACTGAAACATTCTTCAGCATTCCAGTTTCCATCTAAGCAAGAATCAACCCAACTTCCATTTAAACAAGAATTTACATCAATCAAGCTTCTATGTTTGCAAGAATTCTATTTATTGATCCAAGTTCTATTGTAGCTTACTGAATATAATTTGCAATGCTTCAGCCTGGTGTTGCTCGATATGATATGTTGTGTAAATAATAAGGGCTGCTAAAACGATAGATTGCCTATGAAGTGATCTCAGATTCTGTTCACCTTCAAGCTTCTCTAACATTGAACCTTGTGAGGTTTTTTCTTGGGATGAATTCAAGTTGAATCAACCTCCTGTCACACAGCTCACTGAATATGTGACTTTGTGAAGTTCTTGAAAGGTACTTTACAAGTAGTCAGACACATACATGTATGCATATTTGCTACCAGAGAATCTGCGAGTGAAACAGGTTGAAATGTTTTTGTGCTACTGAAACATTCTTATAAACACTTCAAACTTATAACACACTTCAATTTGCAGGCATCCAATACTTTCAACATAAACTGTCTAGCCTCTGTATTTCCACATTTCTTTATTTTGTAAACCAATTAAATTCCGTGTTGTGTAGGTAGATGCTTTGAAATTCTTTATGAACGTGTATTATGCGTGGAGTTCTTCCGCTTGTAGTTTGCTTCAGGCAAAGTCCGTATTGAGGTGGCTTTTCAGGTTTCATGGAATCATTAAATCATGTATTTGGAAATGCAGTCTCTACAAATCAGAATGTTCTTTGCAGTCAATTTTAACGATTGCCCACACACTGTTTTATTCATAGTAAATATTTTGCCCTGCAGGGTAAAAATTGCAAGCTTATAATGGCTGCAGAAGCTTCTCCACCACGTGCTAACTAAATAGAACCAACTTTAACAACAACAGCTTCAACGTAGTAATCAATCCGGACTATCATATTGCCTAATTTTTATGAATTAATTTCTACCTTAGGTGGAGATAATGGTAGCAATAATGAGAATATTGATATTGGTAGAAAGAATACAGTAATAGTAGTAATAATAATGATAATAATAATACTGATAATGATAGCGATAATGGTAATGGTAACAATAACGATGATAATAATAATTTCATTGATATAATTATATGATTAAAAATTAAATGCAAATTCACAGGGTAGACATCACTGTATCAAAAGATACTGGGCTGTGTGGGTTCCTTGAATTAGGAATGCCTGCTCTTCATCATCATAGCCACTTTCTTGCCACAAACACGACCTGTATGCAAAACATCATACATGTTCTATTCCTTTCTGTATAATGCAGCATTTAAATACAGCTACCTCACATAGAAATTCCATCATTCTGAACATCAATGAGACTTGCAATCCAGATCCAACAAGTCATTCGTGCTTCATGGTTTCCTTATGTTTGGGGCGTAATCTGTTGGGTTGCAAATTAGTTATGATTACAAATAATTACATTGCAATAAGTACATAAGATCTCTTTACAAAGTTCCCGATCTGTCAACACAAAAATAATTATTATTTACATTTTTTAAAGTCAAGAGTTTTAGTGAAGTAATAATTAAGTGATATAAGTGTGCACGTCCTATTACAAGTATGTTTATTCATATAGATAATATTTTAGTTTTGCTACAGTTGCACTTGATGAAATGCCTTATTGACTCTTAGCTTGATACCACGAGATAGTAAACCTTTTTTTCACACTTGTCTGCATCTTGCATTTAGACAATAACATGGGTTATTTTCAGGTTCAAGCTGCCCCATTGTTTTCACCAATAAAACTCCTGGCCGCCGATCATTTGGCGCCACTGCAATCACCGGAGTGACAGACCAGGTCACGTGTGAAGCTAGGTGTAGAGTTGATTCTACTTGCTTTGCATATCAAATCGACAAACACCCTGGTGATGCCTATTGCTGGCACCAGAAAACCCAGAGTGCCCTTACCGACTTGTTTGACGACTCCTTGATAGACGAATATGTGAAAGAAGTCAACTGTGGTGCATCATCATCATCGTCATCAGGTTTATATAAGTGATTGATACAAATCTAAGTTGACTTGTCTTTTCTGGCAATTTGGCGTTGGCCATTGCACAATGCACATGCATAATCCGTCTGTTTATTGGGTGCCATATGCGATCGTACAAATATGCTAAATGCTAAAGTGCCTCAGTCCTACATTTTTTGCTATTTGTACCAGTGCTCAATGGAAAGTCAAATTTCGTTGTCATGTTTGAATGTCTTGCGTTTAAGCGTTTAATCTTTAGGCCATCTCATTTATTCACTGACACATGCAATGCGTGCATGTAGTAAGTGGGGGGTCCGGTAGAGTAATGGTTTACAGTTACACGCTGGCTAAGAGTGCGAGAGGTAGTGAGTTAGCCCCCGTTGGGCGGATTTGCTTTGTAGGCTGCTATTAGCGCCGTGTAATTACAAAGCTGTCTGTTCAGTTGGTAGTTAAGTTTAATTAAGATTACTGCATAACCTGTAAATGTAAAGCGCAGTGCATCTTGCAGGCGTTTAATTAAAGAAAAGATATTATTATTATTATTATTATGATATATGAATAAAATTGTATGACTTTAAAATCAAATCATATAAGCTGCAGTTAAGGTATAATGATAAAGTGTTTTATATCGTTTTACATTTGTCGCATGTGCTGAATAAAGTGACGATTGTCAGATATCGATGAATTAATGTTGGCATGGAAATGCACGGAAAACAGATATACATGCTACATTATTATATCTATTGGTCATGCTAGCAGTTGCTTTAGCTGTTAATTGTTGTTGTTTTTCTTTTTAGGTAGTACTACTCTGCCAACAACCGTCCCAACAGGTAGGCCTACGCCTTTCAAATTGAAATATATCCTAGTTATTGCATAAGCTTAGCATGCACAACGTTTTCTTCTACGTCATGACCCAAATCAAAATGGCTGATGAACAGAATGTTATTGAATTTCCATACTCTCTGGGCCGATTGGTCTTTGATTTTCTTAATTGTGATATGTCCAGGAAATTGCATCTGGTCCAACAACTACATTAGTTTTGATACCATGAAGCACTGGAAACAGGCTTAACTGAAGCAGTGCTCTAGACCAGTATCAGTTTACATTGCATTACATTTTACTGCAGCAGATTATTGCAAATTGTCTGAAACTGTATATTTTGGTAAACTTTACAGGTCCCAACTGTGTGGCTTTTATCAATTTGAATCCTGGTTTACAATCAATTCTTGCCAACTCGATCCCAGGAGTGACAGATCAAGCGGCATGTGAAGCTCTGTGCAAAGTGGACCTTACCTGCTTGTCATATCAAATTAACACAAATCCAGGACAAATCTACTGCTGGATTCAGAAAATTCAGGCTCAACTTAACCAAGATCAATTGGCTGACCAACCAAATGTAGCTGAATACATTAAGACCAGCTGTGCTTGTAAGTGTAGATTCTGACGTTTAGAATTACTATGGCAATGGCATCTGTGCTTTGTTTAAGCATGACGTAACTAGGTTAGCAGGTGATGCTACAAATGCTGCTGCTTCAGCAGTTTATTTTTGGTAATCTTTTAGTTTTGCATGAAGGCATTGTTTCCGGAATGCTTCTAGTTGGCCTTTCTCTGCTCACCAAAGCAGTTAATGCCTGTAGCAAACCAGCATGGAAACCTTTAGGTTATGATCAAGTCAAGGAAGTTTACATACTTTGGTCATATGAGGAATCACAGAGATCATCCGGTGGAAGAAATAATCCATTGTACAACTTCCAGATTGTGAGATCGGGAAGATAGCAAAGGTTAGGAGCAACGGGTACAGCATGCCTCCAGGAAGAAGAGGAAGTATACAGAGTTAATTGGCTGGCATTCACTCATTATCAGGTCATCTAGATTGCAACACCTGCCTCCGAATCCTTGCAATCGATGAGGATAAATCAGAATCTTGTGACTCCCTCTCTGCCTTCCTTTTTGTCCCAGCTCTCCCTGTTTCTCTGCTTCTTTATACTGCTGATGGGGCATAAACAGACAACGTATCCATTTATATTTTATTTTGATGAGTTTCGTCCCAATTTTTTCCTGTTGCCGACAATAATGATCACTTAAATAAAAAAAATATGAATTTAGGCATATGGTTCTCAGTAGTAACTTACAAAAATAGAAAGATTTTACAAAGCTATATTTGTATTTATGTTGTGCTCTGAGCTTAATCTTCCACTTCTTCGTGGACAACATTATGCAAGTGTCAAATCTATTTGAACTGTTATCTAATGCTAATTTAATTCAGAAACTGTTAGATAGAGACAGTCAATGACTGCATCTTGTAGCTCTAGTGTAAGAATTCTCATTAATACCTATGGGTGACATTAGATGTTTTATTAGCAGTTTTAGGCTGATCTTAAATGCATTGACCTGACAATAAACTGCATATGAAGATCATGTTTTCAAGAAAATTAAAATAGATGCTTCGAAACAGTTAACTTTAGCTACTATATCAGTTTAAATTCACTGAGTATCAGTCAGCTCAGTGAACTGGTTCCTATGACTGACTTTTATTGGTTGGTTTAGAATACAAAGATTGAAAATGCATTGTTTTTGGCATTAAGCTGTGAATTTGTGGATTGGGGTATTGTGGTAGACAGTATAGGCTTTGTGTAGTGCACACTTTGATACTGCATGCTTCCTTGGTTAAAAATAATTGCATCATTATAACTTCTTTAGTGTAAAGACTTCTATAATGCCATAGTTGCAATTAAACTCAATGTATATTGGTGATTTCTTGTGGTGAAAATGTGATTTATGAAAGCAGATCACTGGGAAATTTGGTTCAGAATCCCAGAGGTCGCTGTAGCCAGAGATATTCAGGGTTTGAAGGAAAATGTAAGAAAATTTTAATGTAGTTCGTTACCTCAGATATAAAGCAGAGAATTTTCATATCAATGCATTTAAGATCAGCCTAAAATTATTTGTATAAGTTCTGTTTTGGGATTGTGTCAAAGACGATCTTTCAAAAATAAGCACTACTCTTCTTAAAACTGATGACAGGAGAAAGTGAAGCATGCAGTAAATCTATTATAAGTACGGTAGATAAGTGCAGTAGATGATAGACTTACTTTTGCTGAATTTTTATGTGTGAACAGATATAGCGGTGAAATGTACAAATACTTATTAAAAACTGTCGTTTTTATTTTTAGCCGTGAGTTCTACCCTTTCAACGTCTGCTGCATCACAAGGTCTGAATACACTCATTAATACCTGTATGGAATTGATGTAGCACTTCTTGCATAGTTAATCCTAGACTTTTCTTTTATGTTCAGTTTTGCATTTCAGAAACTTTAAAACGCTCCTCTTACTTTGAAGCGGATTAATTTATAGATTAGTTTACACTGCATTGTTTGATTTAATATGTTCTGTTTATACTGAGATTGTCGTTTTGGTGTTACCTTTTTAGTGTTTGCGAAAGTTTGACAGTTTTTATAGGTCCCAACTGTTTAGCTTATATTCTGGGTTTCAATGAGTTCTTGCAGATCTCATCCCTCTTGTGCAAATTTTGTGTAGTCATGTGTGAAGCTAGTTGCTGAATGGATCCTACCTGTTTGTCATATCAAATTAACTTGAATCTAGGACAACTCTTTTGCAAGCAGCAAAAAAATCGTATTCAAATTGACCAAGTTCATGGCCGAAAGGTTCAGCATTGTTAACTGTTTAATATGCTTTCTGTGCCGACTCTCTTTTCCTCATTGTTTCTTCATCATTTATGAGGAATCAAAAGATTTTGCATCTGGATAAACAATTCTTACAATGGTCTTGACAGTCGGTAGCACTGGGGGACAAACTTAACTGCAGCAATATCACATTGCAATACATTTATCTGTTTATGCAAACTGTCTTGGACATTATGTTTGGTAAATTTTACAGGTCCCATCTGTGTGGTCTTTGTCAACTCAAATCCTGGTTTGCAATCAATTCTTGCCAATCCGATCTCAGGAGTGACAGATCAAGTGACATGTGAAGCTCAGTGCAGATTGGACCCTACCTGCTTATCATATCAAATTAACACAAATCCAGGACAAACTTACTGCTGGATCCAGAAAATTCAGGCTCAACTTAACCAAGATCAATTGGCTGACCAGCCAAATGTAGCTGAATACATTAAGACCAACTGTGCTTGTAAGTATCAATGTCATGAATGCCAAATATAATGAAATTTTTTACCATGGTAATTGACTGCATTTTAGCAACCTGTGCAGTTTGTACATTTAACAGTCTTTTTGTGCAGGAAATCTTTATTTGCTCAAATTGAGCAAGGAACAAACTTTCAATATCAGACACTTTCAGTCTAGAAATTTTACACACGTTTTGAACATGGAGGCACACACAACCACATGGCTATGCCTCTATTTGGATCACTCAACTAAGTCAGCAATTAATCAGCATTCCCTTAAGACCTTTCGTCCTGTTATGCCTTGGAATGGGCTTAGTACAAGCTATTAGTGACGTAGCTTTCCGGAAAAGTATTTTGTGGGAAATTTTCTGGAAAGTTTCATGAAATTTTCCGAAGTACCGTAAAAATACATTTAACTCAGAAAACATCAGAATTTCACTCTCAGAAATTTTTCTTATTGTTTAAACTCTTTTTATTTACAGTACTTCTGTCGATGCAAACAATGTTGAACTTAAAAATAATTAATATGAGCAATAAACACTGTTCATTTGCATTTCAGACTAGAGTAGCCTATAGAAAACTAGTTGTAGCTTGCATGTCTGCAGTCAGCTCTGTTGCAGGAAATGTGTAAAAAACTGATATAAACATGAAACAATCTAACAATCAATCAATACTTAAAAGTTAAAACAATACTGTTCAAAAATTATCATTAAAAGTTCACTGTTCATTAGCAGTTCAGACTAGAGTACTACTTCTTTGTTAATTAATATTTTATTGGTGGAAAAATACGTCGAAAAGTTTCCGGTTAAATGCGTCGGAAATTTTCCGAAATTTTCCGAGAAAATATGAAACTTTCCAGACAATTTTTCCGCCTCAACACTACAGGCTATAGCACCATTGTATGTATGTGGAGAGCTGCACTTGTTTGAGATTCAAGGTTGGGATGCCTTTGATTGGGTGAATTGTACATTGTGTTCTGTGCTACCAATAATTATATCATTGTATTGATCAACTGAACTAAGTTGTCGAATTTATAACGAATTCCACTGTCCACTTTAGACAACATTCCGATACCCTTTCTCCTTATTAGTTATGAGTTGGATATGTGTACCCATTTTAAATAATGCACAATTAGCCCTAATTTGCGTACTCTGTATGTAAAATGGCGAATTCAGAAACATGTGATTTTTGTTTTTAGCCGTGAGTTCTACCCTGCCAACATCTGCTTCATCACAAGGTTTGATTTCATATAGTAATAACTGTCCGGAACTGATGTAAACACTTCTTTGAAAACCATTAAAGCAAGAGTTTTTGTGTTTTTGTTCTGCATATCAGAATGTTTTAAACATTGTTGTAACTGTTAGGTGGATGAATTGATGCATTGGTTTATATTTCATCATCTAACTTTATGTTGCCTATTTTAATAGATATTAATAGTATGGGTGTGAATGTAAATTTGTTTGCAAGTGTTTGGCTCATAATAAGGTGACTGCTGTGGGGCTGGGTTTCAATATTGGTTCTTGGTGATCATATCCCAGCATGAAAGTTTTGGCCACGGCACATGGGTGATGCCAGAAACAGAACTGATACTGCCTGTCTTATGAAACTAACACAAATGTAGGTCGACTCTTTTGCTAGCATCAGAAACACACAGTTGACTTGACCCGTGATCAAATAACTGATCCACTGAACGTTCTGGAGTGTTTATGCTTTCTGAGAATGCTCTCTACTGGTCATTGCCTTACCTTATTTCTATGTTTTTCGTAAATTTTACAGGTCCCAACTGTGTGGCTTTTGTCAATTTGAATCCTGGTTTACAATCAATTCTTGCCAATTCGATCCCAGGAGTGACAACTCAAGCGGCATGTGAAGCTCTGTGCAAAGTGGACTCTACCTGCTTGTCATATCAAATTAACACAAATCAAGGACAACCCTACTGCTGGATTCAGAAAATTCAGGCTCAACTTAACCAAGATCAATTGGCCAACCAACCGAACGTAGCTGAATACATTAAGACCAGCTGTGCTTGTAAGTTTCAATTTCAAGAGTGCAGAATGTAATGATTATTTTTAATCATGGTGTTTGACTTTAATTTGACTCTTACTTTAAACAACCTTTGCTGCTTTGTATGAAATTTCTCAATATTTTGTGCAGGATATCTTTATTTAGTCAACTGAGCAATTAACAGGTTTTCACTGTTAGACACTTTTGATCTCGATATGAATGTACTTTTTTGACATGGAGGCTTAAATGACCTTATAGCTATGTGGGTAATCAGCATTCCCGTAAGACTCTTATATCACATTTCTATGTTTGAGTTTGGTCATGGTTGAGACTATCTTTGCATGTGGGAATTGTGCATTGTGTTGTGTGGTATGAATAATAATTATTTTATTACATTGATCAACTGCATCATGTTTTGACAAATTTGAATTTAACCTCGCTGTTCCTGGTAGTCACTAGACAGCATCTGGAGCGCTTCTGAGTAGCCTACCTTGAAGAGGCGCTATATAAATTTCTGGGAAAAAATCTGTTTCCCTTTCTCTTAGCATGATTCCTGATTTTCTACCACCCTTTATGCATAATTAACCCTAATTTGCTTTCTTTGTATGTGCAAATTGTGAGATTCAGAGACACTTGTTAAGAAAATGTGATTTTTAATTGTAGCTGTGAGTTCTACCCTGCCAACATCTTCTGCATCACAAGGTCTGAATTCACGTAATCATATGCGTATGGAAATGAATTGATGTAGCACTTCTTTTGAAACAGTAAACCTAGGCTTTTCTGTTCTGTTCATATCAGACTGTGTTATACTATTAAACATTGTATTAACTTTGAGGTGGCTTTAAAATTGGTACAATGATACTAGCATTTTTCCTGGCATTGTCGGAGATTCTTCTCAGGTGACTGAGTTTCACTACCTAACACAGAAAAGCTGAATGCTCCACATGGTTGGGGCTGGAATAACAATCGGGCTTCCTTCCTTCCAAATTCCATCCCTCCACTTTTCATCCTCTGCACTTTTCCACCTCATCCATTTTTTCCTCCACGCTCCTTTTTCTCCCAACCCTTTCCATTCCCACTCTTCGCATGGGAACGATTTGTAACGATGCTTAGTATCGCATGGAGTGTTCCGTTCGAGAACCTTTTTGCAGGACGCACGTACGCACAATCAGGAAGACAGACTTTCAGACTTTGTAGTACAGATTGGTTTATGTTTCATTGTTTAATGAATTATTAGCAAGTTTTACCAGAGATTATTATTCTGGGCGTTATTGTATTATTGTTAGCAAGTGTATGTCTTATTTTCTAGGTCCCAAGTGTATCTCCTTTATTCTAAGTTTCATTAGGTTCTCACCGATTCATCCCAGGCGGTCACCATATGAGAGTGTAGATACCCTGAAACTCCGATTCAGTGTCCGCGCTGTAGTCGGGAGCGCTTCTGAGTAGGACTACAACGCTTTTCTTATAATGGAAAAGTCACGGTGAACTTGACATATTATGTCAGATTTCCAATCAGCTGTTGAATATTTGTGCTTTCCTTGCCAACTCTTCATTGGTCATCGATTTTCTTCACTGAGATGTTCAGGATATTGCATCAACTTCAACAATAATTACTACTTTAGGTTTGATACCCCGAAGCACTGGAGACAAGCTTAACTGAAGCAATGGTATAGTCAGTTTACATTGCATTACATTTTACTGCAGCTGATGAATATAAATTGTGTGAGACGCAATGTTTTGGTGCATTTTACAGGTCCCAACTGCGTGGCTTTCGTCAACTTAAATCCAGGTTTACAATCAGTTCTTGCCACTCCGATATCAGGAGTGACAGATCAAGTGACATGTGAAGCCCAATGCAGAGTGGACCCTACCTGCTTATCATATCAAATTAACACAAATCCAGGACAAACTTACTGCTGGATCCAGAAAATTCAGGCTCAACTTAACCAAGATCAATTGGCTGACCAACCAAATGTTGCTGAATACATTAAGACCAGCTGTGCTTGTAAGAATCAATTTCAAGAAATCTTATCTATTGTAATTATGTTTTTTTATTTGATCTTTTTAAACCTACTGTTATGCAGTTTTCACCGAAATTTGACAGTTTTTTGTGCAGGACATTTTTATTTACTCAGATTGAGCAAGCAACAACTTTTCAGTATTTGATGCTGTTAATTTCCGAGTTTTACAGATGTTTGAATATGGGGCACAGTATCTATAATACCACAGGTTGGGCATGGATGAGGTTATAGTAGCATTGAATATCCCAGAGCTGAATTTTTGTGTTTGACATTCAATATCTGGATGCTTTGCATGGGTGAATTGGGCTTTATGTGCTGTTAATGATAAAAACAGTGAATTGATTAACGGCATATAGTTTTGAAAAATTTGAATTGAAGTTCACTGCCCACATTGGGTATTGGACAACATTCCGTTATCCATTTTCATTTTATATGTGTTTGATACCCGTACATATTTACCACTGGTTGTGCATAATTAGTTCACATTTTTTAATTTGAATGTGCAGGTAGTGAAATTGAGAAATACTTGTCAGGATGCTGTCATTTTTGTTTTTAGCTGTGAGTTCTACCCTGCCAACGTCTTCTTCATCACAAGGTCTGAATTCACATATCAATATAATGTCTGGAATTGATGTAGCACTTCTTTAAAATCTATTGTGGCCTGAGTTTTTCTGTTGTGTTTACTTCTGCAATTCTGAATTTTTTTAAACATTGTTCTGATTTTGAAGTGGATTACTTGATACATTGGTACACGTTACATTGTGTGTTGTATATGCGCTATTTTTTACTTAGATTTTTTTATTTGGGTAAGTCTTTAATTGTTAGCAACTGTATGGATTAGTTTATGGATCCAAACTGTGAGACTTATTATTCAGGGTCTCAATCAATTCTGGCTGACCCAACTAACGCGTGACAGATAGCTGTTAGTTATATGTGTGAGGCCAGCTGCAAAATGTATCCTAGCCGCCTGCCGCCTGTCGTACAGGTATCAAATTGTCTCAAATTTAGGACAACTCTTTTACTGACATAAAAATCATGTTCAACTTGACCCAGATCAAATGGCCAGTCACCTGAATGCTGTTGACTATTTATGCTTTCTATGCCGACTTCCTTTTCATCATCGATTGACTTCATTGCGATGTATCAAAGATTTTGCATCTGGACCAACAATTATTACACAGGTCTTGACAGTCTGTAGCACTGGGACTAAACTGGAGCGGTGCTGCATTCTAATATCAGTTTGTATTTCATTACATTTAGGTGCTGTTGATGAATGCATATTTTCTGAGACACTGTGTTTTTGGTAAACTTTACAGGTCCCAACTGTGTGGCTTTTGTCAATTTGAATCCTGGTTTACAATCAATTCTTGCCAATTCGATCCCAGGAGTGACAACTCAAGCGGCATGTGAAGCTCTGTGCAAAGTGGACTCTACCTGCTTGTCATATCAAATTAACACAAATCCAGGACAAACCTACTGCTGGATCCAGAAAATTCAGGCTCAACTTAACCAAGATCAATTGGCTGACCAACCAAATGTGGCTGAATACATTAAGACCAGCTGTGCTTGTAAGTGTCAATTTTATGAATGCCAAATGTAGTAACTATGTTAGCCATCATGATTGCGCTTTTAACACACGTTTCCTTTAAATTCGGCAGCATTTTGAGCAGGATATCTTTATTTAATCGGTAGAGCAAGAAACAGGTTTTCATTATTGGACACTTTTGGTTTTGGTATATACCGGGGTAATAACACCCTATTGCTTTACCACTAAGTGTTACTCTAAACTGTGTATGTAATCATGAAATCTTGCATTAAAACCTTTCTTCTGATATTACCACAGAATGGGCCGACCCCCGGTGTGTAGAGGTCAAATACCCAGGATCGGCAACTTTTTGTAGCTCTGGCTGGGCAGCTTGGATATTATGCTTACATAGTTTAGCATCTAAGCTTTTTTATATATGATGCTCAACCAAATTCAGTTGAAACTTCAAATACCTAACAACTGAATAAATTCATAATTGTGAATAATAGATTTTACATCAAGGGTTGTACTTGTGCATCTGTTTTCTCAGTTTGTTTCTAGAATTTTTTCTCATACACAGCCTTAAGATACCGTAGTTTCGTGCACCTAACTGCTCTGGTTTAGGGTCCAGAATTTCTCTCAGCTGGCCTGCGAATGGGCTTAGTTCAAGTTATAGCATCATTGACAACATGTAGGCCTAATGAGCTACATTTTTATGTTTGAGTTTCAACGTTTGGATGCCATGCATGGTGAATTGTACCTTTTGTGTTTTGTGCAATTAACAATGATATCATTGCATTGATCAACTGCATTAAGTTTTGTAGAATTTAAATTGATCTTCTTTAGACAACATCTCGTTACCTGTACTCCTATTTGAATTGATACCTGAAATGGTGCCTGGTATGATACCTGTACACGTTTACTAGAGTTCTTGCATTATTTTCCATAATATGCTTGCTTTTGTATGTGCAAATGGTGGAGTTCAGATATACATACTAAGACTTTGTCATTTTTGTTTTTAGCCGTGAGTTCTACCCTGTCAACGTCCGCATCATCACAAGGTCTGAATTCACATTTTAATATCTGACTGGAACTGATCTGTAGCGCTTCTTTGAATTTAACAGTTATATCCGTAGTTTGTGCTAGGTTTATTCTGCATTTCTGAATGTTTTAAGCATTGTTTGAGTCTGAAAGGGATTCATTGAAAAATCAATGTTTTGATTTTTTAGGCTCATCCGGTACTTCCCTATCAACATCGATTGCAACACAAGGTCTGATTTCACATATTGGTACTTCTCCATAATTTATATAGCACTGCTTTGTAAACTGCAAAGTAAATGGGAGTTTTATTTTATGTTTAATTCTATATTTCAGAATATAAGCTTACTGAACATTGTACTAACCTTGAAGTATACCAATTGATCTTATGGTTTATGTGGCATTGTTTAATTTAGACAATGGACCATTTTTGCTTGACTGTTTTATTGCAAGGCAAGCGGATTACTTATTTTATAGGTCCCGACTGTGTGGCTTATATTCTGAGTTTCAAAGAGATTTTGCTGGTCTAATCCCGGCCATGGAAATAATGGTTAACTAGTATGAAGCTATATTCTGATCTGATCCAACCTGCTTGTCATATCAAATTAACACAAATCTAAGACAACGCTATTGCTATAGCTTAAAAAAAGCATGTTCAACTTGACCCAGATCAAATAGCGATCCGCAGAACATTCTTGAACATTTATGATTTGTGTTCCAACTCCATTTTTGTCGTCTTAATTATGAGGTGTGAAAACTTTGCACCTAGACAAGCAATAATTATTATTGCATGGTCCTGGCATTCTGTAGCACTCGGGTCAGACTTAACTGCAGCGGTGGTATAATTCTAGTATCAGTTTACACTGCATCACATTTAACGGCTGGTGGTGAATGCATATTTTCTGAGACACTATATTTTTGGTAAATTTGACAGGTCCAAGCTGTGTGGCTTTCGTCAATTCATATCCTGGTTTGCAATCAATTCTTGCCAACCCGATAGCAGGAGTGACAACTCAAGCGACATGTGAAGCTCAGTGCAGATTGGACCCTACCTGCTTGTCATATCAAATTAACACAAACCCAGGACAAACCTACTGCTGGTTTCAGAAAATTCAGGCTCAACTTGACCCAGCTAAAATGGCTGACCAACCGAACGTAGCTGAATACATTAGGACTAGCTGTTCTTGTAAGTATCAATTTCAGGAAGCTTAAATATTGTACCATAGTGTTTTATTTGATTTTAATCAACCTACGCAGTCTCTTATGAAGCTTAGCAGTTGTGCAGGATATCTTTATTGAAAAGGCAAGATGCATTTTTAACGTGAAGGCACAAACGACATCATGGCTATACCACTAATTGGGGTCCCTTAACTCGCTTAGTCATCAACATTTCCTAAAACATTTTCTTGCTGCTCTACTGGGGGATGGACAAAATTTATGTTTGATGTCCTTGCACATATCAAGAGATAAATTATGTGCTAGATTCAGCATTTAAATGATTTTAACTGATGGATTATAACAGTATTAAGTATTTCTAGTTCAATTTGTGTCATAATTGTGAATGAATGCCACAAAGTGTTTGCTGAGTTTTATTGAACTTAACTCTCCAGTGTCAACAGTAATTGTCATTGGATAGGATTCAGTTGTCATTGGATTAGGATTCAGTTATCATTGGATTGCATTCAGTTGTCATTGGATAGGATTCAGTTGTCATTGGATAGCATTCAGTTGTCATTGGATAGGAATCATTTTGCCTTTTCTACTTTAACTGATAGTAGGATATCCATACACATTTCCCAGCTGTATGACATCTTGATCTTGATATATTTCGGTATATCACATTTAATCCACTCCCACTCCTGTAATAAAAAAATCACTTTAGCTACATATAACTTTAATTTTGACTAAATATCGGTAAATAAATTGGTTCCAGTCTCTGATCTTTTTTGCACGGTGAAGAAGTCAAAGGTCGCATTTACTATATTTTGGTTGTTAAGCTTATGAATTCATGGATTGGACTATTGTTTTAAGCATAGGATCTACGTTCTGTCCACTCTGGTACAGTCTGCTATCTTGGTTAGAAACAATAATTGCAGAAATATGGCTTCCACATTCTAGAGACTTTTGTAATGACATGTAATTAACACTCGAATTATATGTAGGCCTACTGGTAATTTCTTGAGGTGATAAGGTGATAAAACCCAGTCCTCTGTAAGCTAAGTAGTTTAAAATCCTAGAGGTCACAGAAGTCAGAATTATTGCGAATGATAATTATTAACCCCTTGCATGCCAGATATTTTAGATTTTCTCAATAATGAGAATGGTAGAAAAGTTTAATACAGTTGGTTACTTCAGATATAAAGGAAAGAATTCTCAATATTTTGTATTGTTTCTTCTATGTGTTGTCATGTTTTCAGTTGTTACTGTCCCACTGTGCATTTCCAAATAGTGTAAGACTACACTTAATTAATAAATGACTTACTTAATTGCTTTGTAAAGGCTGTTGTTTTAATTTTTAGCCTCAACTACTTCCCTACCAGGTTCATCTTCATCACAAGGTCTGAATCTGCACATTCATATCCTTCTGGAATTGATATGTCATTATAACCAGCTAAACCTAAAGTTTTTCTTTTATGCTTACTCGCTTAGTTTTACATTTCATAGTTTTTATACAATGTACATGTAAAATTGTAAATGCTACTGCAAATCTTCTAAATTTCACACAAAGCCACATCACAGAGATTATGTCCGCAGTAGATGGATTGGAGTTTTTGTCCCAGAGCCAGGCCAGGATCTGGGGTGGTCAAACCAAGGAGACAGCACGGTACTGCTGATTGATGATAATCGATGATTCATTGGTTATCATGTAATGGCGCACGATGATCAAGGTAGGACAGCTTGAAGAGTTTGGTTTTTAGTCAGGGCAGACTGGAAGCGGTTGAGAGGTGAAATTGATTGGCAGGATAGGATACATAAAAAATTGATCAGATCGATTTATTGGTTGCAGAGACCAATAATGAGCAATTCTGTTTTTGAATGGTTTCGACAGTGTAGGTAGATGGTCAGGTCGTCCAGGCTGATGTCTGGGTGATGGTATTGCGTATTTGCGTAGGAGATTTAGTGTGGGGGAAAGAAAGATATCTACAATTGTTTATCTTCAGTAGAGACGTTATCATCAATCGAGGATGAGGAAATGAGTTTGCTGAGTGGTATGTGTTAGATGAGTGACCTGCGACATTAACTGTGAAACAGCGTTATGAAAGGTACAACTTCAGGTACTATAATTTTAATTCACCCAAATTTATTTCGGAATTATTTCAGTGACGCGCATACCCGATTTTATCAATCCAACTTCTATTTAGATAACAAATATTTTTCATCTGCCATTTAGTCAAAAATTCGCTTCATCAGTCCAGCTTCTATTTAAGTAGCAACAATTGCTTGTATCCATCCAACTTCCAATTAAATAGCAATTTTGTTTCATCAATCCAGCTTCAATTTAGGCAAGAACATTCTCCACGATCCTGCTTCCATTTCAGCAAAATGATTTTGTGTCAGTCCAACTTGAAGGCTCTATTGTACATGATACGCATACATTACCACTGAAATAAATTCGAAATTAATCCGGGTGAATTAAAATTATAGTATCCAACTTCATCCAGGATAGGGCAGTAGGCTACCTGAGGTTCCGAGTAATCTACAGAGGAAGGAAACATACGGTCTATTGCATGACACAAACTCCTGTTGATGACCTATCGCCATTGACAGGTTTACTGTTTAAGTGAAATGAGGACTGTTTCAGTAGCGTGATCATTGGTATAGGCAAATTGTGGAGTGAGAGGAGCCACTTTGAAGATGATTGTTCACCGATTTCCAGCAATTTTGAGGATTGGACGAATATCAGTGAACAAAGGAGGATAAGTAATGTTTTAGACTGATAAAAGTGTTCTTCCTTTAAAGTGGAGTTAAATTATGCTGTTTTCCATTGCATTGTCAAATTTAATAATGTGCTGTTTGCCATAATATTGCTATTTTTCTAAGATTATTACTTTGGTGCAACTGTGTAATTGCCTAATTGTTGGTGAATGTATGATGTATTTTGTAGGTCCTATCAATGTGGGTTTTGTCAATCAAAATCCTGGCTTAGAATCAGTTTTTGCCACCCCGAGACCAGGATTCACAGATCAAGCCACATGTGAGGCTGGGTGCAGAGCGGATCCTGCCTGTGTTTCGTATCAAATTAACACAAATCCAGGCCAAACCTTCTGCTGGCATCAGACAGATCCAGCTCAACTTAACCCTAGTCTATTGGTTAGCCAACCGAACGTAGTTGAATACATTAAGACCAGTAAGTATCAGTTTCAAAACTTTCACTTGTTATAATTATTATTGAGTTTGACTTTAAATTACATATCGAGTATTTGAGTTGAAAAATTGTCTTTCTACAGTACCAATAAATGGGATTCAAGTTCAATTGTTATTGCCTATTATTAAGACCTACATTGTTTCAAAGTCAGCCTTGCCTTGATTTGATTATGCATTGTTTTTCAGCACAATTAATTATTATACAATTAATAAGGCAACACCTTAAATTTGTAATGAACTTTGCAGTCCACAATAGTTATTACACACAATAAATGTTGTGTTGCCCAGATAAGGTGATAAAACCCAGTCCTCTGTAAGCTAAGTAGTTTAAAATCCCAAAGGTCGCAGAAGTCAGAATTATTTCGAGTGATAATTATTAACCTCTTGCATGCCAGATATTTTAGATTTTCTCAATAATGAGAAATGGTAGAAAAGTTTAATACAGTTGGTTGCTTCATATATAAAGCAACAAATTCTCAATATTTTGTATTGTTTCTTCTATGTGTTATCATGTTTTCAGTTGTTACTGTCCCAATGTGCATTTCCAAATGCACATTGGGAGACTACACTTAATTAATAAATGTCTTACTTAATTGCTTTGTAAAGGCTGTTGTTTTAACTTTTAGCCTCAACTACTTCCCTACCAGGTTCATCTTCATCACAAGGTCTGAAACTGCACATTCATATCCTTCTGGAATTGATATGTCATTATAACCAGCTAAACCTAAAGTTTTTTCTTAAAATTATGCTTACTCAGAATACTCACTTAATTGTAATTGTAATTGAAAATTTATAAAGCGCCGCTCTCAGATTCAGTAGCGCTCCCGGCCCCAGCTAGTGCTCCCGCCATCAAATAGAATAGTCTTCAAGCGTTTACAAAACAAGGGAAGAGAAAGGCCAAGGAGCTCAAGACGTATCTTGCGGGGAAGGCGATTCCAACAAGAAGGACCAACATAAGCAAGGCTTCTAGATTGGGCTGTAGCTCTTTTTCCTGATGTCCTCACTTCGTTTCATGTCTTTCAGTGATATTCCAAGCATCCATCGCAGAATTCTCATCTCTGTTCTTTCCAGCAAACTATTCTTTCCAGAAAACTTGTTGAATATGAGTGAACAAAACAGGATAGGTAATGTTTTAGTCTGATAAAAGTGTTCATCCTTTAAAGTGGAGTTAAATTATGCTGGTTTCCATTGCATTGTCAAATTTAATAATGTGCTGTTTACCATAGTAAAGCTATTTTTCTAAGATCATTACTTTGGTGCAACTGTGTAATTGCCTAATTGTTGGTGAACGTATGATGTATTTTGTAGGTCCTATCAATGTGGGTTTTGTCAATCAAAATCCTGGCTTAGAATCAGTTTTTGCCACCCCGAGACCAGGATTCACAGATCAAGCCACATGTGAGGCTGGGTGCAGAGCGGATCCTGCCTGTGTTTCGTATCAAATTAACACAAATCCAGGCCAAACCTTCTGCTGGCATCAGACAGATCCAGCTCAACTTAACCCTAGTCTATTGGCTAGCCAACCGAACGTAGTTGAATACATTAAGATAAGTAAGTATCAGTTTCTAAACTTTCACTCATTATACTTATTATTGAGTTTGACTTTAAATTACACATCGAGTATTTGAGTTGAAAAATTGTCTTCCTACAGTACCAATAAATGGGATTCAAGTTCTATTGTTATTGCCTATTATTAAGACCTACATTGTTTCAAAGTCAGCCTTGCATTGATTTGATCATGCATTGTTTTTCAGCACAATTAATTATTATACAATTAATTAAGCAATGCCTTAAATTTGTAATGAACCTTGCAGTCCATAATAGTTCTTGCACAATAAATTTTGTGTTGCCCATTTTCATATTTTTAATTCACAGTATGATATCTGTTGACATTTTATGTGAGAGTAAGGTCTCCATTAATATCTGGTTAATGATTTTAATTTACATCTTCCAATACCTGGCAACAATTAATTATGCCATCAATTTAATTATTCAAGTTATTGTTTACATTCTCAAACAATTCATCAGTTATGAAGGGAATGTTAAGATTGAATATCAAGTTTGATTTATTTGAATATTTTCAGATGTATCTCCAGTTTCAGGAAGTACAACATTGCGTGAGTGACAAAAGTATTTTTTATTCAGTTTGTATAGCGCTAATAATGAAATGAGATTGCAAATGTCAATGGCCAAATCTTTTAGTCATATTCCGGGTATAATGTAATTCTTCAACATTTCGCAACGTAATACCACACTGTGCTCATACACAAACTACCTCTTATGCACCGGACGGCGCTATAAAAATCAAGCTTGTTATATCCAGGTTGTTTGACCATTCCGGTGCTAGATTGTATGTGGTGCAGCGCAGTGGCGTAGACAAGGGGGGTTTCGGGGGTTAAAACCCCCTTGGTCTAGGGAAAAAGTTTTTTTAAAGGTTATTTATCCACTTAAATAAGAAAAAAGAAAACAATTGCTTGTAGTAACAATTACTTTTCTTACTTTATTCTCTTTGTTACTTTATTCCCTTTTTATTTACTGTAATACTGTTGAATTGGTGTCAGAAAGAGCATACGGCCAGGAATTTTTTTTTACGACCCTCCCCCATAATAAATTCCTGGCTACGCCACTGGTGCAGGGCACTGCAGGCCTTAGTCAAGCCAAGGATACTGAAGTGGTGCTGCAGTCAATTTTTTTATTCTGTGGTGGTTTGAGGATAAGTCTGAAGATTTCAATTTAATTGCATGAGTGGCAAAAAAGCAGAAAAGAGGAAAAATGGAGAAGTTGCATGATCATTGGCAGGCAGGACAAGAGAAAAAGCGAAGTTGCTGGTTTTTTTTACAGGTTTGCTTCAAATAGTTCTTGCACACTTACTTAGAAGTTCCTGCAGAATTTCAGTGAGAAAGAGGCTGGAAGCCGAGCTGGAGGAAAAGGGGACAAGTATTATGAGAAATGGCAGAAGAGTGTGAGCTCGTAGATAGGTTTGAATGATGTTATTGGTCAGAGATACCACATTTTATTGACACAGTAGTCAAAGAACTTTCAATCTTTGAAATGATTTGAAAATTGGAGTTATCTTGTGGTGGTGTTTGATTGAGTGCTATGTGAATTCGCTGATGATGGTGATGGTGATGATGATGATGATGATGGTGATGGTGGTGGTGGTGGTGGGGGTGGGGGTGAAGTGGGGGTGGTGGTGGTGATGATGATGATGATGATGATGATGATGATGATGATGATGATGATGATGATGATGATGATGATGATTGCTTTAGAAAGTGTGAAGGTTTTGTTTTGAAGTAGGATGGATGTTCTGCACAAGTTTGTGATGCATGCTGTAGACATAATTGAGCATTTTTACATATAGCACCACTCCGCATAAGCTCATCGATAGTGCCTCCAATATAGAAATAGAGTTGTGAAAGAACAGATTGATTTTCATGCACTTGTGGAAAGAGGCGAAGAAAGATGGAAGACTCATTCATGCCACAGGTTTAGGACTTTGCTAGACTTTCTTTTATTTCCAAATATGGTGGAATCCATAAATGCATTTTAAATACTTGTGATTTTTATTTTTAGCGACAACAGTTACTACCCTACCAACATCTTCTTTATCACAAGGTGTGTGAATAAATTCATGTAACTTCTTTAGAGAACCAAAGACTGCATGCCTTTTTAACTACTACATTCAATGAGCTAAAACACAGGGATTCTTATGAAGATGTACAAATTAAAAAGAATAATACCATTTCATTTAAAGGTTAAAAAATGTTGTTCAAGTAATAGAAATAAAAGAAGAAAATATAGGCGTGGTTCGGAGGTAGCCTACTACTGCTATTCTGTAAAGTTAATAATTAACTTTAAAAGGATTTAATTATTGTTTTCTTCCACCAATGGTTGTTTTGTGGCCATTGTTTTTCTTAATTTTTAGGTGACGAACTTGTTTGCATCAGACAAATTACTACAACTGTGTTTGACACTCAGAAGCACAGAAGGCAATCTTATCTTAAGCAATGCTAGATAACAGTTTCAAATAAAATTGTTTTACATTTCACTGCAGCTGATAAATACAAATTGCCTGAGACTCAATGCTTTGATGAATTTTTACAGGTCCCATCTGTGTGGCTTTTGTCAATTTGAATCCTGGTTTACAATCAATCCTTGCCACTCCGAACCCAGGACTGACAACTCAATTGGCATGTGAAGCTCAGTGCAGAGCGGATCCTATCTGCTTGTCATATCAAATTAACACAAATCCAGGAGAAACCTACTGCTGGATTCAGAAAAATCAGGCTCAACTTGCTCAAGATCAATTGGCTAACCAACTGAATGTAGTTGAATACATTAAGACCAACTGTGCTTGTAAGTGTCAATTTCACAATTGTCAAATGTAATGTATATTTTAGCCATAATGAATGTTTGAGTTGCGTTTGACTATGATTTTCAGCAAATCATGCAGTTTCCTAGGAAATTTAGCAGCTGTTCAGGAAGCCTTTATTGATTCAAATTAAGCAAGTGATAGGTTCTCAGTTCATTTGCACTTTTGATTTGATGATTTAGCCTGCATTTTGAATTTGGACTGCTTGCTTTTAACGAGCTGTCCTTTTCACTTTTAGCTTCAACTACTTCCCTGTTCGGTTCTACTTCATCACAAGGTCTGAATTCATACATTAATATTAGGCCTGGCGCTGATGAAAATATTTTTAATCAATTTTTAAAATTTAAGCACAATTTAATTGATTAAGTTCGATTAATTTTGTCTACGCTACATAAATGTGAACAGCTATCACAAATGTAGTCACTGAGTCACTACCATTACTTTATCTGCCATTACTTTGTACAAAAAAGGTCAGTCGAACTGTTTATTGCAATGAAAGAAGTTTTAAAACATCGAATTTTGCTCTCTTGTATATTTACATTAACATTTACCTCAGAGGCAAAAATCTTGAATTTTCCACTCCGAGTTTTACATATCATTTTTCACCATGTTGTTTACTCCGGAAATGGTTGCTTGATGTCATGCAATTATTGAAAACTCAATTGAAAATTAATCGAATAAACCAAAATTAATATATGAAAATTTTGAGTGACTAATAGATTAATTAATCGTTAAAATCTGGAATTGCTGTGACATTTCTTTATAACCAGTAAAGCCTAACGTTTTTCATTTATCTTTAGTTCTAATTTGCAGAGTGTTTTCAAAGATATTAATGTAAATGTAACTGCAATTTGCAAGTCTTCAGCACAAAAGGTGCGTCTGAGAGATCCTTTTTCACTGGCACTAGGCCTATATCAAATCAAGTATGCAATAGCTAGATTGTCTTGTTTGCTCTGGAGCCAGGTTTGAATCAGGGTTGCTATTCTTGGGTGAAACTGTTTAATTGTTGGTGAATGTATGATGTATTTTATAGGTCCTGTCAGTGTTGGTTTCGTCAATCAAAATCCTAACCTAGAATCAGTTTTTGCCACCCCGAAACCAGGATTTCCAGATCAAGCCACGTGTGAGGCTGGGTGCAGAGCAGATCCTGCCTGTGTCTCGTATCAAATTAACACAAATCCAGGCCAAACCTACTGCTGGCATCAGACAGATCCAGCTCAACTTAACCCTAGTCTAATGGCTAGCCAACTAAACGTAGTTGAATACATTAAGATAAGTAAGTATCAATTTCTAAACTGACTATTGCTGTTTTTATTATAAAGATGGAGTTTGAGACTGCTTTCTAAACTACCCGTCCGATTTCTTTTAGAAAACTTTATCAACAAACTGAGGATATAACTCTTACACCTAGGTGTAAGTCTGGCCTATGCGGTAGTAGTGGGTTAATTCCGTATACATGGGTCGAGATTAGCGATTTACGTTAGGTATGACGTTATTCCAACTCTGAGGTAGGAGTACGCCGGCTATTCCCATTGTGAACAATAGACGGCCGACTTTAGCTGGACAGCATGAACAATAGGCGCCAGTCGTTATTTTTTAATTTTTTAAAATCTTCATTTAATGACTCAATCTGACAGACCCCAGAATGATTACAGGTAGGCCCTACACTCCTACAGGTTTTACGAAATACAGCCCACTATAGCACGACACGCAGGTCGGCTTTACAGCAGTGGGTTCGGTAACTTAACACTAATGGCCTAAGTGCTGGATCACTCCTGGTTCGACCAAGCCAGAAGTGGGAATGGCTATCTTATTTTCAGCAGAACCCGAGTCAAACAACACAACAGAAAGCGCCACTGGCAGCTAACAGAAACTGTAATAAATTAATGCCCTGTATGATGCGCGAACCCGGGTTGTGTGGATGACAGTTTAGCAACCAGCGCTCTCTCAACTGAGCTACGGACCCCCCCTCTAGCCTGTCTTTAGGTTTTAATCTTTTTGCCCCATGCTGGCAACGACCTAAATACGCATCTAAATATCTTTCTCGCATGCGCGCTCAGCTATGACCTATTGAATTGGGGGGAGGGGAGAACCAGCGTCATGCATTGCCGGGTGCAAAGAATGTCCAGATTAAGTATGACTCTTCCTATTCTATGTCCATCCATGTGGACAAATTCCAACGGTTACGTCTGGATTAGACACCTAGATCAGCCTATGCCTGGTCATGTGCATGCGGACCAGCTGGTGTAGGCCTACAATAAATCTTTATTTATGCAAGTTGATCAAGGAGGTATAGGTTTGCGGTATGAGACAATTTTATTTTCATATTTCACGAAAAATTTCAACATGGAGCGTAGACTCTACGCTTTATTCCTTAAGGCAAAGACATCTAGGCTTATGGACGTGCCAGTATTTGGACCACTTAACTGAATAGATTCAGGCAATTAACATTTGAGTGAAAAATGTCTTTCTATAAGAATGCGAAATGTGATTGTTCAATACATTTTGTTACTGACTATGGCAGGACATACATTTGCAAATGTACATGTTCAACGTTTACTTGATTTGATTGTGCATTGTTTGAGGGCAACTAACTATAATATTCAATGCCATCAAGTAGTGATGAATTTGAATTTCGACATTCTGTTACCCATTTTCCTATTTTTAGTTCACAGTCTGATTATTATCTGTCGACATTTTATGTGGTGGGCGTCAGTTCTCCATTAATGTCTAGTTATAGTGAATGAATTGAATTTACATCCTCTGATACCTGACAACAGTTGATTATATATGCCATCAGTATAATTATTCAAATTATGGTTTACATCTCAAACAAGTTGTCAGCTATGAAAGGAATTCTAAGATTTAAAAATAAGTTTGATTTACTTGTGTGTATTTTCAGTTGTATCTCCAGCTTCGGGAAGTACAACAATACGTGAGTAACAAAATTATTAAATCATTTAAATAATTGAATTACAAATTTTGAAATATTAATGAAATGAGATTGCAAAATGAATTTAGTGTCATTCCGAATGTGATGCAACTCTTCAGCAGTCCTCAGCACCACTCAAGAACTACCGGTACCTCTTATGTACCGGCACTATATAAAATGAGACCGGTAATATCCAGGTTGTTTGTCCATTTCGGCGTCAGATTGAAATTGGTGTAGGTCAATCCCAGGAGACGGCATGGTGCTATAGTGAAATTCTCTGATGGCTATGATCGAGATGTGAAGCCAGGATAGGATAGCTTGAAGATTTCGGTTTCATGCACGAGTGGTAAACTGCAAAAGAGGAAATTGGAGAACTGGCATGATAATATTATAACAGGCAAGACAGTGGTGTAAGCCAAGTTGCCTGCATGCTTTTACAACTTTCTGTCAAAATATCTTGTGCAGCATAGACTAAGGAATGGCCATGGAATTTCAGTGAGATAAATTTATGGTGAGCAATTGGTATAGTAGACTTTGGCGGTTGGATAGTGAATATCAGACGAATTTGAGAGTGTTGAGAGGTGTGAAGTAGGTGTTATTAACAATGTCAGTCGACCATTTGATAATTTATATCAAAATTCTAAAAGGCTGAAAGGTCACAATCGCCAGAATGGTTTGGAAGGAAATTAGAGAATTGAGGGTTTTATGCAGTTAAGAAATAAAAATTGGAGCAGAGATTTCAGAATAATAATAATAATACCTGGTTAACTGGTTTGAATTGTTTTAGAAAGACGCTTCAAATCCAGCACCACACTTAATGTTCTCTATAGATAGATGATTTTTCAGCATAGACTTTTATATTACCTTTCTATTGCTTTTTATTATATGGAAAAGTATAGTCTGATCATAAATGCATTTTTAACACCTGTGGTTTATACTTTCAGCCACATCAGTTACTACCCTACCAACATCTTCTTTATCACAAGGTATGTGAATAACATTTGATTATCTGACATTGGTGTAGCATCCTTTGATAACCAAAGCCTGTAGACCTTTTATAATTAATGCACTAAATGAGTTTAAAAACGGGTTTCTTGTGACAGTTAAAAAGAATAACTCGTATTCACTTAAAATTGAGCTGTTAGTGTGAAAGTACTGGAAACAAAAGGAACATGTCTGAGTTGTGATTTGGAGGAACTGCTTCCATCTCCTTAAAGTTAATCAGTGACTAGAGAGGGCCATTCGCTGTTTCTGCTTTCTATCCCACCCACTTTTGGTTAATGTTTCCCTTCATTTTTTTAAATTTATTTCTCACATTTTCTATAGTGCCCCTTCAAGCCTGCTACTCAGAGGCGCTCCCGACTACAGTCAGGGCTCTGCATCGAAGTTTCACGCTGAAGTACACGAGCAATTGCGAGTGAATGACTTGCTCAAGCTCCCTACGCAGCGGCTTGAGGTTGGGACCAACCGGCTCCAAGGCACCGAATCCACCACTACACCAACATGCCCACAATTTGTAGGTGTCAAGGTTTTTCACATTTTACTGAATTCAAGCCAATTGATAAAGGCTGTTGTCTTGATACTGAAGCACTTCAGCAGATTTCTCTGAAGCAATGTATTACTTTACATTGCATTACTTATTGCTGTTGCTGATGAATATAAATTGGCTGTTTTGATAAATTTGACAGGTCCAAGCTGTGTGGCCTTCTTCAATTCATATCCTGGTTTTCAATCAATTCTTGCCAACCCGATAGCAGGAGTGACAACTCAAGCGGCATGTGAAGATCAGTGCAAAGCGGATCCTACCTGCTTGTCATATCAAATTAACACAAATCCGGGACAAACCTACTGTTGGATTCAGAGAAGTCAGGCTCAACTTGACCCAACTAAAATGGCTGACCAACCGAACGTAGTTGAATACATTAAGACCAGCTGTTCTTGTAAGTATCAATTTTAGTATTAATTACTGTGAATATTGAAACCAAGGTGGTTGAGTTAAGTCTGACTGTGATTTTAAACAGTCAATGTGCTGGTGTTTGGTTAAAGCAGATGTTTGTTTGATAAAACTATCTAGTTTTGCTCTTTTGTGCAAAAAATGTAGAATCATGCAATACTTCTTACATTTTGTTCATAGAGCTAGTTTAGACCTACGTCTTAATATACAATTTACGCAGATGGGGAACTTGTCCCTGACTTCTGGGCTACGGGTAGGCCTACAGATTGTACGTCCAGGATGCTTTTATTTCAATATTTAATATTTCAAAATTTAATATTTCAATATATCATTTTCATTGATTTGTATCTTGTCTCTTGCACAGCAAACATCTACTGCTCTACTAATTGATCCTCTTGTGGTAAATGGATCTTTGTCATTCCAGTCCAAAAATGTGGTTTTTATGTAGCTTGGTGTACATGGAATGTCAGGGTATTTGTAATTTCAAGACAGCATTCTTGAATACATCAAGAACTAATTCGAATTAGGACCCATTTTGGTATAGTGATCTTATTCTTTCTCTTCCAAAAAAAGGTCACTGTCAGTTATAGGAGGAACAAATTTGAAATTTTTATGAGCATCAAATACCAAATGCGTCCTTATTCAAATTTAAATTGTCTACAAAGATCCTATTGAAAGGCTCAAAAATAAAACATTGCACGAAAATGCAAAAAAATAACGGATTGTGTTCGCATAGGCCTATGTAAAAAATTGGGAAGATGGATATATGAATAGATAGCATTAATTCTGCTTGCGTTGACTCTATGTAATGCTTACGGGTAGAAATGAATGAAAAAGAAGTTGTTAGGGATTTAATTAGTGGGTAAAAATGAATGAGAAATAGTTGTTCGGGATTTAATTAGTGCTTTAGCTCTGAAACAATTGGCGTGTGAATGAGACTTCTTTTGCTTTACTGTCACAATAAACAATAATGGTGGTTGGGGTGAAATTGTGATCCATGCCAATATATGATTCAGAGGGAATGCAGTAAATTAAGGGTTTTATGCATTTTCAAGCTTAAAAATAATCAAGGCAGAGATTTAAAAAAAATACTATTATTTTTTAATTGTGTCCGATCGTCTTAGAAATTCAAGCTCCACACTTCTAAAAACTGATTTATGCATTCGCTTTAAATTATCTGACTTTGTTTTGGCTTGTATGAATTCGGCTATAGTGGAGTTGATGAATACATCTTGACACCTGAGTTTTATATTTTAGCCTCTTCAAGTACTGCTCCACCAACATCTACCGGTACTTCATTGCAAGGTGTGTATTTATAATGTGTCATCATTATCCGGAATTTATGTAACAAGTTAACAACCTTTGGAACCACCGAAAAATGCAGACTGCTTAATTATTACATACATGTAATAAGTTACAAGCTTCTTGTGGAGATGGAGCAACCTGAAATGAAGAGGAGTTAACAGACGAATGCTTTTTATTTGAAAGAAAATCCATTTTATTGAAGAAATAGAAACAAAAGAAACATACCTGTTGTCATTTGAATGTACTGCTGTTATTTTTTTCTTTCCTAGCCTAGAATTTTGCACACAGTTATAGTTTAGTCAACTTTTCAATTCCTTCTCCATGTAACTTGTTGCAGTATGTCAACATAATTTTTTTAACTATAATAATTTAGTTTAATAATAATAAGTGTTATTTAATAATTTAATTTAATTTAAAATTTTAATTTATTATTTAATAATAATTTAATAATATATATATAATATATAAATAATTTTTCATAATTTAAAACATAATAATATTAATAGAATGTATATATATTATATATACATTCTGCTTAATTACTCATTGACTATTTTGGCTTTGGGTCTTTACGGTGTGTGCTCAGTGTTTTCCTTAATTTGCAGGTGTCGGAAGGTATTTGCACTTCTCCAACGTAATATTAATGCAAAGTCTTAAAATGGATATTAATGCAAAGTCTTAAAATGGATATTAAAATGGAAGCACTGAGGACAGGATTCACTGAAGCAATGCTATATACATGTAATACTTCTCATTGCATTCGTTTTTACTATTGATGAATGCTTATTTGCTGAGACACTATGTTTTGGTGAATTTTATAGGTCCCAACTGCGTGGCTTTCATCAACTCAAATCCTGGTTTTCAGTCAATTCTTGCCAATCCGATAGCAGGAGTGATAGATCAAGTGACATGTGAAGCTAGGTGCAGAGCGGATCCCACCTGCTTATCGTATCAAATTAACACAAATCAGGGACAAACCTACTGCTGGCATCAGAGAAATCAGGTTCAATTTAACCAAGATCAATTGGCTAACCAACCGAACGTAGTTGAATACATTAAGATCAACAACTGTACTTGTAAGTATGGATTTCAATATTACCAATTATGATTATTGTGATCATGGTGCTTGACAGTTTGACTTACATTTGACTGTGATGCTGAACAATCCTTGCAGCGTGTGGCTCAAAGCAGATTCTCTTATAAAATTGACCAGTTGGGCAGGAAATCTCTGTTCAGGCATTCCTTCTACTGGTTTTGATTTTGCTTACATAGCTAGTTTACGTCTTTACACAAATTCGCTGTAATTTTGTGACTGCTGCAAGTTGGGAAATTTGACCATAAGTCAGGACTGAGGGCACAAAATTACTGTCGAAACATATACTTATCAGACGCCTATAATGCCGAAATTTTTCATGGAATTGTATCTGCCCCAAACAAAAAAGTCCTTGCTATTGTGCTGATTGGACCTCTTAAAGGAATTGGTTGGCCTTGTCGAAGTTGGCATTCTTATGTAGTGTACATGTGTTTCTATGGAATCTGTCTCCAAGACACTGCTGTTGAAGACATCAAGTGCTGTATTTGTTTCTGAGTCAAAGCTTCAACAAGTTACATGAATTTGTGCCATATATGCATAGACAATTATATATATATATATATATATATATATATATATATATATATATATATATATATATGTTTATGGTATAGGTAAGATTAATATCAATAATCAGCATAATCAGTTGATCGGTAATTTTTAAAGTCAATACCACAATTGGTGGTTGAGGTCAAATTGTAATCCATGTTGACAGTGACAGTTATCCCCAGTGGATAATCCAGGGCAAGCGCAAAGAGTTCACAGTTGCCAAAAGTGAATGCTTGAGAAATAATTTAAAGATAGGTTTCAGAATAATGATAATAATAATAATATTTCCTAATTTCTAATTGCTTTAGAAAGATACTTTGAATCAAGCATCACATTTCTAAAACTCTTCTCAATAGACACTATGGAGACATGCATATTTTCAGCATAGACTTTAGATCACTCTATGTTTCTTCAATGCTTTATCTTATAAATATATGATATACATTATACAAATATAATTGAGTTGATAAATAGATTTTTAAAACCTGTCATTTATATTTTTAGCGTCAACAACTACCCTACCAACATCATCTGCTTCAGCACAAGGTATGTACTTATATACCATTATTTTTGTGAAATTCATGTAACATCCTTTCGGAACTATCAAAAACTGTAGACTTTAATTTATTTACTGCGTTCCTATAATACTTGTAGTCGGTTAGAAACCAGAACTTCTTGTGTAAGTGTAGCAACTTAAAAGGATAAAGTTTTTCGTTTAAAAAGTAGGCTCCATGTGTGTGACAAAATGAGGGCATTAGCCAGAAAGCTTGAGTCTCTGGTTTCTGACCCGACTGGATTTTGTTCATTGTCTTCTTCAATTTTTAGGTGTCGAAGAGTTTTGCACCTGACCAGCAATTAATAATGGTGTTGAATGTTGACGCTGTCAGGACTGCAGACAGTGCTTAAAGTATGGAAAAATAAGTGCCTGGACACCCCTTATCTTTCCAGTCAGTGCTGACCAATAAGTGGCAGGACGGCACTCATATTTTAAAATAAGTGCATGGACGTCGTCCATGACCTCCAGGCATACTTTAAGCCCTGGCTGCAGACAATTTTATCTGAAGAAATCCTTTAATTTCATTTGCTTTGCATTCCTTTTCACTGCTAACGAATGTAAATTGCCTGAGACGCTATGTTTTGATAAATTTTACAGGTCCAAACTGTGTGGCTTTTGTCAATCAAAATCCTGGTTTTCAGTCAATTCTTGCCGATCCAATAGCAGGAGTGTCAGACACAGCCACATGTGAAGCTAGGTGCAGAGCGGATCCAGCCTGCTTGTCATATCAGATTAACACAAATCAAGGACAAACCTACTGCTGGATTCAGAAAAATCAGGCTCAACTTGCTCAAGATCAATTGGCTAACCAACTGAACGTAGTTGAATACATTAAGACCAACAACTGTACTTGTAAGTATGAATCTCAATATTACCTTATAAACTATGATTATTGTGACCATGGTGTTTGAGTTACATTTCACAGTGATTTTTGCCAATACTTCTTCTCCGCCTATGCTTACACCTACCCTACCTTTCCCTTCCAATCTTCCTCTCCTCGTCCTCTCCTCATTCCCTTTCCCCTCTTCTCATTGCCATGCCATTGCCCCTTGCCTCTCCTACCCTCTCCTCCCTCCCCTTTCCTATCTTCCTAATTTCACCTCACAGTGGGTTGCTGCTGTAATGCAGTGGGAAAGCGTAATGTTACACACGACATGAGCTTTTCTGTACTATTATATTTTTGGTATAATTAAGAGTAATTTCATTGATCAACAGCATCAAGTTATGGTCATTGGTCAGTTGAGAACAATTTCACTGTTTACGAGTGACTAGACATTTTCTTACTCATTTTACTTTTTGTAGCTCACGATCAGATTGCTTTATATCGTTCTCAGATGGTTGTCCTGGGTAACACTAGTCTAGAACGCCCTGGGTTAGGGTTGACTTAGATGTCCCGCAAGGTCCACTCTTATATATTCTTTTCACCGCAGACGTGGTCCTCTTCACCAGCATACCCGTGTAATGAAAAGAGCTGGTTATGCAGAGGAACATAATCAACATAAAGGGTCGTGAACCTTGCTATTCAGGGCCCAAATGTAGAGTTGGGAGTAAGACAACGGCATACCGAATCAATAGTAGACAACCGACAGAGACAATGCAACTCTTAATTACTTTAAAACTAAGGTCTCGGCGAAACAACTGAGCAGGAAATACTTTTCAGTAAAGGTTGAGTCTGTGTTAAATAATCTAGCCTTTTTAATTGCTCTACACTATCAAGTTTGACCAATTTCAGTGGAGTCAATAAATACATTTATAAAAACCTGTCATTGATATTTGTAGCTTCAACAAGTACTGCCGTGTCTACTTCATCATCAGGTATTGTATTTACGTATGATTATTATCGGGAATTCATAATAAGATCCTTTCAGCACTGAAAATTGCCATAGACCATCATTGTTAAATGCATGTCATTATAAGATAAAATCAAGAACTTTCTGTGGAGAGGTTCAAAAACTTAGAAAGAACAAGAGTTCTCATTTAAATAAATAAAACAATTGTATTGAAGAATTAGGGCAAATAGATCTAGTTGAGAGGATCAGAAGCACTACTGCTATTCTGTAAGTTGCTGCCATCCAGCAAGTCGCCAGAAAGCATTTCTGCTTTCTAACCCCACTGGGCCTTGGTCAATGTTTTTCTAAATTTTGAGGTGTCAATGTTTGTTTTTTCAATCTGGGCCAACAATTACGAAAGGCAATTATCTTGACAGTTGAAATGGTTAAATCTACAGAATAGGTTTTGCTGACAGAATGTTAGAATCAGTTTGCGTTGCATTTCCTTTAACTTCTGTCGAATGTAATTTGCCTGAGACGTTTTATGCTTTGATTAATTTTGCAAATTTTTTTGCAGGTCCCATCTGTGTGGCTTTTGTCAATTCGAATCCCGGTTTTCAATCAATTCTTGCCAATGAGATGCGAGGAGTGTCAGATACACCTACATGTGAAGCTCTGTGCAGAGTGGATCTTACCTGCGTGTCATATCAAATTAACACAAATCCAGGACAAACCTACTGCTGGATTCAGAAAAATCTGGCTCAACTTGCTCAAGATCAATTGGTTAACCAACCAAATGTAGCTGAATACATTAAGACCAGCTGTTCTTGTAAGTATCAATTTCAAGATTGCCAATTGTAAATGACTATTGTTACCATGGAACTTGAGTTACATTTGATTATGACTGCTGAACAACCGATGAAGTTTTACAGATATTTTCTATTGTGAAATTGAACTACATTTTGCTCATAGAGCTATAATAGGGCCTAGTTGACATCTCTTAAATTCACCTTTTTAATGTAATTTATGGACTATTATGGATGGGTTAATTCGTCCTCGAGAGAAGAGGGTTGAGGGAAAGCACAAATTGAGTGTAAAAAAATATATTTATGAAAACTTTTAATTTATAAATTTAATATAGATTTTACGCTTATGGCATAGATGTTGTGCCTTATTTCATTAGGCACAACTTGGACTATTTAATTCAATTAAGTCTACTCTTAAACATTCTTCTGCAAAGCAACAAGATAGTTGTTTACTTATGTTGAGTAATGTAATTCTACATAATGTGCATAGTCAAGTTGGTGTTATTGAGTCTGTTGTATGGTTTCAGAGTCAATGTTGAGATGCTTTGCTTTTGTGCATTTTACATTATTTTTAGTTTTATTATTAACTCTCTGTGGTACCTGGCGTTGCCTGGGAAATTTTAGTTTTCGCCTTTGGGGTATCCGGCATTGACCGCGGTAAATTTCGGCTTTTCGCCCACATGCAGGACCCCGCGATAGGGATTCACCAACCCCTCCGCTGGGCGGGTCTAACCAATAACTGCGAAATTGTTGACGTATAAACATACATACACACCCACAGCTGCATTCTCCTTTCCCTGTGGTTTCTGCACTGAGCGAGCCTCTGAATAACTCATGTAATTAATCTGCGATCGGCGAGAATGGCGTCAAGATATGTCGGCTGCTTCTGCAATGGAGACGCGAAGTTAACGTTGCAACAGTGATTGGCTTCTTAAATCTGTAGGCGCTAATTGCATAGAATTTAAAATGTCCACTACTCGAGATTTAAAGTGAATTGAGAGCAGAAAAATAGTCGCGCTGACCTACAAATTCGCGTAAGAAGATTTGCTAAATGTTAAGTCATTCAAATGCATTCGGTTTCAGAGCCTTTTTTTGGGGACAGAGATATATATACACACAAATACACAAAGATTCTGCATTATAGTATAAGATGATAATACTACCACTAACCAACAGCATCAAGTGTTCTCGAATAATTTGTCAGTTGTGATAGGAAGGTCAAAATTTGATAGATTTTTTATCTTTTCAGCTGTTTCTTCAACTTCTGGAAGTACAACATTACGTGAGTAATTCTGTATAGGGCCTGTGTGTCATTTCCTGATACTAGTTAATGGGGAAAATACATTTAAACAAGTATAAAGGATTCAGGACTATTACTGAAAGTAAAGAAGTGGGCACATGGTGGACCTGTGCCATGGATGTGTTTTGGAGGGTAATATTTATTGAACTCACATTGGATTTCTAGCTGACCATCACTTGCTGCCGTGCTGCGGCTCCTTGTGGGTCAACTTCACGCAGAATGGTTTATTGTTCCAGTATTGTCATATGCAAAATAATTGGTGCTTCGAGTGGAATTCTATTCTATGTTTATTGCACAGGCGAGGCTATTGTCTAAGAGGTCACAAAACGAGAAGCTTCAGACAGACTTGAGTAAATATGACATTAGTCTGATGCAAACAAGAGCTCAGAAAAATTGAGAATGAGTTTTTCATGTTTGAATGGCTTAGGCATAGAGCAGGGAATCCTTACCTGCATTGAATAAGTTATCCTTTGGCTGTCGTTGTTTGTATTCGACTGAACTGAACGAGAATTTATGATCCCCAACGCCAGACATCTGAAATACTGTCGCATAAAACTTTAACATTGACAATAAGTTAACCTCACATTTCCTTGCATATATGCGAGGGGTGGACTTGAGTTTTTAAAAATGACATATCACGCCACTTTGCATAACTTTGGTTGAGACGGCGTTTCCTTTGGAACTTCTTTAAGCCTTGAATGTCAGATTTAAATTTAGCAGCTGCAGCTTTGATTCGTATGGCCCCGCAAGGATGATAGCTGGAATTTGTTGTCTAATTGATCTTAAAATAAATTTTTTACACAGTTGCTGTTATTTTTAGCCTCATCAAGTACTACAATGCCATCAACAACAGCAGGTAAAATGCTCGAATATGCCTATATAAAAATATATGTGTTGTGGATGAGTCTGTTGCATGCCATGTACCACTTCCCGCTGTTAGTACTTCACTAACAGGCATACAGTCGTTGGGTTTACAGGTGATTATGTGCACAATCTAGACACACATTTTTAGTCTGACTGATTATAATTATTCATTTATTCATTTATTTATGGCATCCATTCAGGAAATTAGGCGGGAGCGCTCCAAGCCAACCTATGACTAAGGAAAGAGACTTGAGTGACATTGCTGGTTGGACCACATGTATGCGTGTGGATTATGCATGTAGATTGCTTGTGGCAGGCACAAGATGTGTTGTGCATAATTATGGTAAGTTGCAATTACATTTACACTTCTTTCCTGTCTGTTAATTTCACAGGTCCCAACAACTGTGTCACTGCGTTCTTCAATTTAAATCCTGGCCAACGATCCGGAGATGCCACGCCAATCCCAGATGCCACGACGAATGCCACCTGTGAAAGTCGATGCAGATCAGATGCCACTTGCTTGGCCTATCAGCTCGACCTGGTTGCCGCGGAAACGTTGTGTTGGCATCAGAGAACACTGGCCAACCTCAGACAAGACCAGCTGTTCAGCGACAGACCAGACATTGTTGAACTTGTGAAGGTCAACAACTGTACTGGCTCATTTCCAGGTCAGTGTTAAAGTCCCTTGCATCATTTCTGGGTATTAACAGCCTTCTGCATCTAGAGAAATACCATGGATATAAATTTACTGATGATGATTTGTCTAGGAAAGCTTCACGATTAGTGTATGCCACTGCAGTGGTTAAAGTGGTTTGGGTGAGCAGTGGGAACGCTGAATGTGAGCAGTGGGAACGCTGATGAAGAATTGCATTGAAATGCATGTGTTTTGGCATTCCATCATGATGAGCAGTGGAAACGCAAGCCAATAATTTCGAGAGCGGTGGGAACGCCGTTCCCATGCGTTTCCACCCACTTCAAACCCTGTATGCCAGCAAGGGTGCAAATTTCTAATCAACAATTATACGATTCAGTAAATACACGTGCTTCTTCCTAAAGACCCGTAGCAACATCTTTAAGTTTTATTTAAAACAATTTAAACAAAAGATCAGCTAGTTTGTTTTTGACTCATCCATCTGTTTTGTTCTGTTAGGTCCATCATCCACTGCTACAACTGCGTCACTGCGTAAGAATTATATGGCTTTGCTAATGTTTAATGGGAAATTTAATATTGGAATGAATCCTGTGTCTTATAATTTGTAAACTGGCATAGTAACGGACAACAAAATAGTCCTGTCATTGTTTTCATTTTAGTTTAGTCTTGTTTATTTGACGCAATGTAGGCTGATTGTTACACCAATGCCTGTGTTCTGTCACGTACCATTCAATGGGTTAATATACGGCATTTCATGTTGGTAGATGTTTTGATGGTACATAACCAAGTTTCAGATCTTATTCTCCTCTTGGAATTTTATATATTAAATACTTTTCTCTGAATGTCTTTGTAGGGAAACAACATTTTATCATATACATATTAGAACTAGGCCTATCAGGTTATAACCAAAATATGCGTAAGCAAGCCATATACCAGTATGTAAACTTGCTGTGTCAAGCAAGTTTTGATCACTCAAATGTTCAGTTTGCCTTTGAACACAGCGTGGGGCACAGTGGTGCAGTGGGCATGTTCGCTGCCTTGTAGCCGGAGGGTTGCAGGTTTGAATCCCCTCAAGTCGCCGCGTAGGGACCTTGGGCAAGTTCTTCACTTCCAATTGCTCAGTACTTCTGCGTGAAACTCCGATGCAGTGTCCGCGCTGCAGTCGGGAGCGCCTCTGAGGAGAGAGCTTGAATGGGTGCTATAACAAGTGCACATACAAACATACAAACAATTGTTCATTGATAAGTGATAATGCAACAAATAAGAAAATATTACCACTTGCCCACTTTAATGATGTGCAGCATTGGTTCCTAACTTCCTAGTCACGTTTATTGCATTACATTACAGTGTTTTGCAATTAATTACCTTTACTCTTAGCAAGTATCTCTCCTTAACCAAGGTACCTTGTTTTACCATCAATAATTACCCTTAGCCTTTGGTTATTACCACCATTCACTTTCAACAATTTCCTTACATTTACTCTGAGAATAAATTTAAAAGGCAAAATAGTTGTCACCTCCAGATTTGTTTTTGATGTTGTTGTTGCTATTTTTAGCTTCATCAAGTACCTCACTACCTACTTCAACATCATGTAAGTAAGAGCCATCAATGCTAAAGTGTTGTATTAAACAGTGAGTACCATCTGTGGGCATGGGTATTTAAATAATTAAGTCAAATTAAACGTTTTATACCTGTATATATAATATATGAGAAATGCACATATGATCGGCTTCCTCATTAAAGAAAGGAAATTTGGTTTAAAACTCGTGTTTATGGTGTAAATTTTAAAGGTTCAAGTCTTGAATTTCGACTAGTCAATTACCCGATGGCTATTATATTGCTTCAAACTAGTGTTGACCCATATAATCAGTGCTGCCAGAGGTAAAAAAGCTGCTGGTCATTTCAAGGTACACTAAGTTACTAAATGCACAAGGCCTAAGCATAACTACTGGAAAAACGGTCTGAATGTACAAATTTTTCTATAGCGGCCGTATACGACCTCGAAAATGCGCATTTCTCAGTGAAGTGATTGAGTGAGATTCTTCACCACCGCTCTCTTTTTTTAATAAGCGCCACAACTAAGGTTCTGTGCATGAACCTTGATAGCTTGAGATTTATAATCTAAATAAGTCGGCATTGGTAGTCTTTGGCTGAGCTGGAACTGAGGTAACAGCCAAATCTGCTTTTCTATTGTTTACCCAGATGACAAGCAATGTGAAGGAGATGCAAATGTGGAACCAGAAAATGTTGACAGTTTTTTTAGCACTGACCTGTTTAGAAGTTAAGCCAATGCATGTTAAGATGCATTGCATACTCGCGGTGTAAGATCTAGCTTCTGTATAGGCACTTAGACAAGTGTGTTACTATTACTTCTGTCCTTACATTATTTTGCAAATGGTTAGTAATTTCCAGTTGTTAGAAGCAGTTGCTTTTTTATTTGTAGTATCAACAAGTTCTACATCAACAGGCACCACTTTGTCATCTACATCTGCAACATTAGGTTAGGATTTGTTTTTTTATCTCCAATTCTGAGAATTAAATTTTTGCAGTGTTCCATCTGTTTGACTAAATGCCAACTTGAATACGCTGCCTTTGGCCTCAGTGTGCATTTGTCTAGCAAGATTATTGCACAGCCATTGCTGTTGATATGAATATAGGAGCACCAAAAAGTTCTTAAGTGTCTTGGTAAAGTGATCCCAAATTGACGGTATGACCACAGGGACGCACAGTGGCAGTTGTAAATTGATTGATTGATTCCAAAAATGTATATAGCGATTCTTCAAGAAACCTACTCAGAGGCGCTCTATGCGCTGGCCTTCTTGATGTTAAGTGTCATTAAGAACAAATATATTTTGATAGAAAAGCAATCATTCAAGTTGACAAACGACAGTATAGTTTTCAAACTTTTACGTGGAGGCACTGCCAGTCACAGGTTGTAATATAAATACCATGTGAGTAAAGTACCGTAAGTATATCCTTTATTATTCCAGCGGCATAACTGCTCTCTGGTGGTACATACACTATGGGGCGCAGCGGTGTAGGATATGTTCGGTGCCTTGGTGCCAGAAGGTTGCGGATTCGAATCCACCTCAAGCTGCCACATAGGGACCCTGAGCAACTCCTTCACTTGTAATTGCTCATGTGCTTCAGCTCGAAACTCTTATTCAGTATTCACGCTGTAGTTGGGAGTGCCTCAGAGTAGAAATCTTGAATGGGCACTATAACAAGTACTCATACGTACATATAGTATAAACATCTGATGAAGGTTTTAGCCGCAAAAACAGCCTAAACATGAAACAGGTCTTATGTGACATGATAAGTAGGGGAAGGTTGACGTCAACTACCTTGAGGGCTCTAAGGTGACATTAAACACTGGCTGTTGCCGATGTTCCACTGCACTTTGTCTGCGTTGCAATCGGTGCTCATGTTTGGACTTGCAGGACCGAACTGCGTCGTGGCATTTTTCATACTGTTTCCGGGCAATCCAACACTCAATGCCGACCCGGTTACGGACGTTGCAACTGGAGATATCACTGGCTGTGAGGCCAGGTGTCGAATCGATCCAAGATGTGTGTCTTATCAAGTGGACAGAACTCCTGGCACTACCAGTTTCTGCTGGCTCCAAAGAGATGGAAATGCCCAACACTGGGAACGAGCGTTCATTGACGAATACGTTAAACTGAACAACTGCACCAGCACATTTCCAAGTTAGCCATTTATTATTCTTATATTAGCTGATAAACACACACACATATGACTGATAGTTAGAATCATACTGTCATGAGTTTTAGCTTTGCGTTTATTTTAGGGTGTATCTGAAATCTCAAGTTTCAAAATTAATATCGGCAAGTTTATTTTTGTGTTCGGTGTTCCACTGGTCATGAGAAAAATCGTCATTTGCCAAATTAGATGAATTACGGCACTCAAATCTCTATTATTTTTTAAAAATTTATTATTATTATTATTATTATTATTTATTTATTTTTTTTAATATCTTCAAAAGAAACAACATTAGTATAACAGGAATTACACAAAAAACTATGGAAGCAGTCAGTGGCTATTGTTACATCGCCTCTAGAACCCGGTCAGCTAAAGTGCCTCGAAAGGCCACCGAGTTGTAACGCTGAACGGTTATAGAGAGACGTTGCAGCAAAAAACAGGTCTCTCTCAGCTCGCCGGAAGACAAAGTTAGGATGCGGCATTATTATTATTATTATTATTATTATTATTGTTATTTACCAAAGGTATCAATGATCCCTCAGGATTGAGAAAAAATTGCTAAAATATTAGGAGCAGGAAATTTGTGTGGAATTTCAAACTTCAACTTCGAGGCTTACAGTATTAGTTTGTATTATTGTTATTATTATTATTATTATTATTATTATTATTATTATTATTATTATTTTTTTTTTTTTTTTTTTTTTTTTAAATTTATTATTATTATCCTTTTAATATTTTCAACGAACAACATCAAAACAGGAAGTACAATAAAATAGGGAAGCAATAACTAATATTATATATCCTCTGGGACCGGCTCAGCTAAAGTTCCTTGAAAGGCCACCGAGTTAAAACGCTGAACGGTCATAGAGAGACGTTGCAGCAAAAAGCAGGTCTCTCTCAGTTCACCAGAGGACAAAGTTAGGATACGGCCTAGATCCGACAAAAAGTTTAGGCCATCAGAGCAAATTGGACCTAGGGTTTCAAGGGCAAGAGGGACAAAGAAATGTGTGTTGAGAAGAGCGACGTATTTATTGTTTTTCCTGTCAGCTGCTATCTCGGCTGCCGCACCCGCCGTCGTTGCCGTTGCTTGGAGATACGAAGGTGCAAGAGTGTCAATTACAGTTGCATCCCAAACAAGATGGCGGCCCGCACGCCATGGAATCAAGGACAGACCGTCTGGTCGTCTGCCATCTGAGCGTAGTAGTCCTGGCGGTTCTTTTATGGATGGGATCCCTGCTTTTGAAAGGGAGCGGTGTATGATGTCATTGATGGTGCTATGGCGAGCGATTCGACCGAAGCCGAGAGAGCAGGACAGGCCGTGGTTGCCTCTGGCGTCTACTACTTCTGCAAATTATTATTATTATTATTATTATTATTATTATTATTATTATTATTATTATTACTACTACTACTACTACTACTACTACTACTGCTGCTGCTGCTGCTGCTACTACTACTATTATGAGACCATGATCGTGCAAAGTAGTTTTGAAGCATTTGCAGAAAAGAGGCAAGAGAGACTGAGAAGCTCTGTCACAGAGACTTCATTGTTGGGTTAGGGGAGGAGCAGCTTGGATAAATTTGTACTGCTGTGGTTGGGCGGGAAACGCCTCCAAAATGGTTTCCATTCGTTAGATGAATAAATAAATAAATGAGCAAGTTGTTAGGCAGCTTGTTCCGACGATAACAGAAAAACTTCTGTGCTGGTCCATTAAAGTGCAACTATAATCAGTCAGCACACTGTTATGATTGGCTCTGTTTATTAAAGCTCAAACAAGTACTGCTACACCTACCGCCACTGCCACAGCTACACCAACTTCACTTACATCAACTTCATCACCACCCTCGCCACCATCCTCCATATCAACCAGATCGTCAACAACTTCAGGAACTTCGACTGCAACCATTACACGTAAGTTGGAATTGCTGCTTTCCATGACACTTATCATGTGACTTATGGCGGCATTAGCATCTTACGTATGCAACCTTCCGTCTAGAGACTTGCCTTTGGAACCACTCTTGTTAAGCTCTTCCCTTTTCTGTTGGATGTTCTTCTTTTGAGTAAAATTTCTTTTGGGCACATTTTTGGTAAATCGTTTCATGGAAAATTTTCTGTAACATATAATCCTGTAGGCTTGTTTTCTTTAGGACATAATTACTGTATTTTGGAGATATAGGCCTACTCTCGTTTTGAGTAGTAATTTTCCTAGTAATTTTTTATCGTGTGGTGTTTATCAATTAATAGTTTATTATTTTCTTGGTTTCTGATGAATGCTGCCTGCTTGTTTCGATGTCTAGCTCTGTGCAATTACGGCTTTGCTCCTATCTTCAACAAGAACATGCCGGGTGGTACGCAGACGCGATGGGCCACTCTGAACGAATGCGAAATGGCTTGCCTGAATGACCTGCAATGCATTGGAATCGACATAAATCCCAACCCAGGGCAGATCTATTGCTACCTCATCTACAATGTTGTGCCACTGGCAGACTACATGGGAGTGACCCATTACGACATCACAAGAGGTGCTAACTGCCCAAAACCCAGTAAGTACTCGCATCTCCGTACCCCATCTAAGGACAGCTTCAACCATGATTCACGAATGACTCAAGTATTATGGGGCTATAGAAGTTCTCAGATTGCATTAAATCATGAGTCATTGATCAATGTGAAGCAGGGGCATTAGCGCTTAGACAACATTGTCATTGTGTTAAGCTGTGATTGTCTGTGTATGGTAAGTTTCTGTCAGTATTGTGTTGGAAATATTTATGTCTAATATTTTCCATTTTATTTGCATCTGGTTTGGCTTAGTTCCTTAGTGGACGAAAACCGTAGGACTTTAACAAGCGAGCTGCATTGGTTTCCCAGTCACTTCAAGCGCAAAACATAGACACCTTTAAAATGTTGTTGACCAAAGCTATATAAGTTTTGGATCTGACTGCGTTATATTCATTTTTATTTGTTTTGGTGAAATAAACGAATATAGATACATAGTACACTCTCATCGTTAAAATGCTAATTAATAATAATAATGGTTATACTGATAATTTCCAATATTTCTCTGTGCCATACAAGAACTGCATCACGTGCACACAAGATTATGAATCACAGCTACAGTAACGATAGCAACACAATTAATAGTAGCCTAATATTGGTACAAATAGAATGATAATGATCACAACAATATAATAGTGGCAACAAAGACGACTGCATGTATTAGAAGAACTAGCAAATAACGCCTATGCAAAAAAAGTAAAGTACTAGCGGGGGGAGGGATAATGAAAATGACAATTCCGCAAAAAAATCAACCACTTATGCTGTAAGAAACCTTACCATTCACAGTAAATAGTAACCAGAAATATTGCATACCGAATACATGATATTTGCATACAGATTTAAAAGAACATAGAAACTTATATCTTTGTTTAGAAATAGCTTTTGGAATTTATTTTAAGTGTTGATGTTACTGCAGGTTCAACAACATCAGCTTCAACTCTTGCATCAACTACAACCGGACCCAAAGGTTCGTAAAGCATCATCTACCATTCGGCTTACGTAAAGTTCCTTCGCACAAATCTGTGTAGCTCTGCAAATTGAGACTGACTTCTATAGCGCCATTGTCCCATGCACAAGGCATTGGTCGATGGCGCTCCAAAACTGAGTAGTAATTAGGTTAACATCCAGATGATCAGTCCGTAAGACAGAGTAGTGGCAGCCAATGGTCAAGATGCAATTTGAAAACTCTAGGTAACAGGTCTGTTTTTAACGAATTTTTACAACTGCACAACCCCTTCTTTTCTTTCCAATCCTCCATGGTAAATTACATCCAATCGGAGAACAATAACCATTTAGAACTGTACATTTTGTGTACAACTGCACGTTAAAAAAAGCCCTGCTAGGTAAGTTTTAAGTTGAGAGCTAAATGACACGAGTGACTGGGCGGAATGGATAGATGCATGGAGAGAGATTCAGAAGTAGGTCCAGCAACCGAAAATGCTTGTTCATGAGGAGTAGTTCTTGATATCTATTGTCATGCTTGTATTGTATTGTATTGTATGTATAAATTTATATAGCACCTCTCACAGTGCATACCAATCAGAGGTGCTCCCAATGTGAAAGTCCCAAAGAAAAGAAAGTCGTTTTGAGACAGCAAAAAGATTTGCTCGGGTACCAACTAATAACAAGAAAATGTCATATGGAGAGAGCTGATTCCAAAGCCGGTGCCCGTGTTTGATTGGTGCTTTAGCGCTAAGATGATGATGGTCAGCTGCGATTCATTCCCGGATTGTTTTGCTGTTCGTCTAAATTAAGGATAGAAATATTAGAAGTCAGGCAGATATGGGATTTGAAGCTCAATTTATCATTATCAAGATTCATCATTCATCAACACTGTTTTACTGTCAGTTGTTTACCTCTATACATTGACTTCATAATGCAGATGTTTGGTTTTTGCATTTACAAATGTTCTGGTTGTCTGGATAGGTTCAAATGTATTGATGACGACCATTGCCTCTTTTTTGCAGGCACTGAAAAACCATTCTGTGTGATCATGCTTTTATTATGAATCTTCTTCGACGGGCGCTGCATAAAATTTACTTTTGCGATCATTTGAACTTGATAATTACAGTGTGCGTATACAAAAGACTGGAGGGATCGAATGCTGACGGTGGAACTCCTGTTGCTACCAACGTTAAAGAGGATATATGTGTCGGAATATGCAATGGAAACGCACTTTGTAAATCATTTGAGTTCGAGTTTTCATCGAGAACGTGCTACACACACAATTCGGATGATGCCAGCCAAGCTGCCATCTGCTGCAACAGATACATCTTGTATTGTTCCTGTAAGATCATTTCTTCAATTTACTATAATTTTAGCATTAGTAATGCACGTCGGGCAATGCAGCTTCTCCTCTGTCCATCGCCACCTCGACAGCATCCTCCCACGTCATCTCCAGACACTGTATAGATCCTCTCATATGGTCTTCTAATTCTTTCTTGGTTTTCCCCTTCCACGTCCCCTTCCCCGGGAACCCACGTCATGGGCTTGTCTTGTGCACTAGTTTTAATATTACCCGTGCACTATTAATGGTTGCACTTCTGAACAATCCACCCTATACTAAATGCACTTTACAAATGTTCAAATACAATACGATGAATTTTCTTAAACTTCGTAGCAACACCCTGCACAGACGACTTTCTGGAGCAGAAGGGTTATGGCCCTGCAAGTCTTCAGGGCTATGTTCAGCCTGGCATCACGACCCTGGCTGCATGCAAGCAGAGCTGCCTCAACAACTTCAACTGCACTCGCTTCTTCCTCGTCCAGAATCCTCGAGACCCACAGAGCAGCTGCTACTTGTACTACAACGCATACGACCCGGTTGGCCAGGTGTCCGGAGTGGATCTGTACATCAGACAAAGATGTCTTTTCGATACGCCAGTCACTGCTATAACGACTACAAGTAAGATCACCGGCTACACTCTGATTGGGAAAACGTATGGGCACACACGCAAACACACACACACACACACACACACACACACACACACACACACATATATATATATATATATATATATATATATAGGCTGCTATTCATTCATTCACTCAAGTATTTATATAGCGCCTCTTCAAGGAAACTACTCAGAGTTGCTCCCGACTCCAGTACGGACAAACAGAACAGTTTTTTAAGTGCTTATATATGTGTCAGAGAGTGATCTAGGGAACAGGCACAGCTCAAGTGGTAAGGCATTCCATACCACCGGGCCAACCACCGAAAAAGCATGACTCTGCATGATGGAGGTACGAACAAATGGAACCAAGAGCACTTCCCTATCAGTATATTTATTCAGTATATTCAAATTGCATTTCTTGAAAACATTTCATTGGAGATCTCCAGTCCACAACCATATTACACTCTACTACATTAATTACTCTACTACATTATCAGCTATAATTGTCAGACACATAATAAAGGCTACGTGTAGGTTAGATCAGGTAAGGTAATTAGCAAATGTATGCAGATTCATGTGTAACATAGCATAAAGCAATTAATGTAGTAAGTGTGATATGGTTGGGAACTGGAGATCTCCAATGAGATGCTGTCAAAAAATGCAATTTGAATATACTGAATAAAATGAGTTTTGAAATAAGAAATTTGCGTGTGGCCACTTTTATAGCCTCTGATCTCAGCAGCGTGAGAATTGTGGAAAAATAACTGAGGTTGGGGTTGGAGGGTTGGACTATGATCCACTTGGAATTGGGGTGTGAAAAACAGACTTCACTATGGGACTCAAAGAAAGACTGGGGGTTGGAACTCCCCCAGCCTCCCCCAGCAATTCTCTTTCTGAATCTCTGATCAATGAAAGAAAAGGGTTTTGTCCAGGGGGGAAATGTCCATGCCCCGCCACAGGACAAGACAACTTTCAGCTATTGATGAACTAGCAAACGGCTGAGAATAATTATATAGAAGTTTGTGCTTAAAATAGGAAGTATGTGTATACTATTGCAGAGTGATCACAATGATGAGTTGAGTAAATATGGCAAACACTACATCTGCTTTGTAATCTTTTTCATTCTAGGTCAATGTTCTTTTTAAGCCTACGATATTCTCTCTTCTGTATTGTATTGTACTGGATTTGACCATTTATAATGCGCTTCTCGCAGCAAGGACCTTTCAGAAGCGCTCCCAGTGCGTACAACTCCGAGAGAAACGGCAGGATTTGAGGCATGGGAAAGATGAGGAAAAACTACCAGAGAGGATGACTATATTTTCCAGTCCCCAAAGGCCTCATGTTGTATAAGCTTACAGTTTTTCTTAGAATTGACTATAAATTTATTCATTGTGACAATTTATGTTTGATAAGATTTTGTACTTGAATGTTTTGTTTATTCCTTAGCAACTCCTGATCCAACGCCATCACCAAGTAAGTTGCTGCTTTCTACCTTCGAATTGAGTCCATGACGAAAGGTCTCGGTTGCAAAACTTGCAGAAAACATCTCGTAATTTTATCATGTAAAATGCAATTCTTACATCTTTGACCCTTTCGTGACCAACGTGTACTAAAATGCATTGAAGATATAATTATGTCGCTGGTCGTTAAAGGGTTAAGATAACAATCAAGCATTACTATGGTTAGAAATGATTGTTACTATTTTAATTATTAGAAGAATGGTCAGAGTGAGAAATGTGAAAATCTGAAGACCAAAGTTATTAATGCATACATCAAATGACTTTTTGGATGATGCAATACTAATATGGATATAAATGAGAGATCTGTGGCATGATCAGGGCTTGAAGTGTAACTGTAAGTTCATGTACGACATCCAGGCACTTTTTATTTTCAAATCTGAACATCGTTCTGCCTCTTATTTAGCCAGTAGTACCTGCAAAGGTAAGGGGAATACAGACACTACTGTTTTACACTTAAGCACTGGGTATGATTGCACACAATACTCTGAAAGTGACATATTCTAAATCCGTGATGTTTTTCTTACAGACTCGTGTCTGATCGACCTCGCGTTTGTCGTCGACAGCTCTGGCAGCATTCGTGACAACAGCTACGCCGGAATCGACAACTGGCAACTCATTCAGACGTTCATCAAGAGCATCGTCAACAACAGCGCCTTCTTCAACTACGGCAAAAATCTCGACCACGTCGCAATCACCGAATTCTCCGACACGGCCAGCATCTACATCGACTTCACGAAGTCCGCCACGACTTCCCTCAGCGGAATGATGACGCTCATCGACAACATGCCGTTCCTCGGGTCGGAGACGAACACTCCGGCCGGACTGAAGCTTGGAAGGTCGCTGTTTGAAGACCCAAATCTAGGATCTCGTCCCAATGCCTTGCACATGATGCTTCTGCTGACGGACGGTCGGACAACTAGTCGATGGCTGGGGGACTTGAACCCGGAAATTATGGCTCTTAACAATTCAGCTGCAAAAATCGTTCGCTACGGTGAGATTATTAAGATTTTATTTTCTTGTGCATATGAATGTCATTGCGTGGGTGGTTTAGCTATCGTAGCTCCGATTTCCCTTTATTGAACCTCCGTCATCTTGCCAATACTCTATGATATGCACAGGTTGCGCCAAAAAAGACCTCCCCCAGGTTTTTTGCTAATATCTTGGCCAAAAGTGAGAATTTCGAAATGAAATTTTACAGTCTTAAAGATAATTCATATTTACACATGATGGGGTCTTTTTTGGCACACCCTGTTTATAGGTTCTCCTAAGTGGGACTCGTTCCTTTTGGAGCGCTTATTGCTCCCTAAATCTACCTTCAATGCTATTACCGAATGAGGTAACGCCATCATACTCGTCACTTGCGTAACATTACTTGCGTGCATTTACCGGACCTTGGGAACAATAATTTTGATTTGATTTTAATTTTATTACTATTCTACATGTACCACTGGTCAATTAGTTGTCTTCTAGGCGGCTTAAAAATTTTAATTCAGATTCGTTAAATTCTGCAAGTGGGGTCTTGAGTCAGAAGTAGGCTACAAGTCTGCCAAAAATGCCATAAAATATTTGAATGATTGAATTTCAAGGGACATTACTGCAGAATATGTTTCTTGCACAACTCGTAGGAATTTCTCAAAGCTCTATATCAATTATAAGTACCGGTATTTATAAGAAGTTCAAGGAACAAACGTGGTTTGTTCAAGTTCCCTGACTGTATCCAGATTCTTGGATTATGTCGCATTCATTGTTAGCTATCAAAAATTGAAGGATACTTCTTGACCATGTTCAATATTGCTCTATATAGGGAAAAATAACTCACAGTACAATGTTTACCGTTGCACTTGCCATCATGCGTTGATATCATACAAGGTAAATTGTTGCCATTGACATGAAGCTTTAAAAACCTGTTAGGACTAGGAAATTCTAATTATGTAGGTAAATTGAGCGTTAATAGTAATGCTTTCAAGAGGATGATAGGACGGCTCGTCTAATTGAGCTCTTAGCATCCAGCAATTTGAATTGGTTTATTGCACAATTGTCTTGTTTTTGTTATTTACAGCTATTGGAGTGACAAGCAACGCCAGCATTGATGAACTGCAGAGCATTGCCTTCTATCAGAATGCCGTTGAAGTCGTTAACACGTACGATAGTTTGAGAGACGTTCTCAAGAAAGTCGCGCTCTTCATAAACAGCTACCCATGTCTGTCAAGTGCCAAGCCAAGTATGTCCATTCGATTCCTCTGTATGAGATGTAGAATCTTTTCTCGTAAACGTAGATTATATTGTTCGTTATTTGCATCTCTTTCAAGACGATATCCTAAAGGTGATGGTGAAGCTGAATGATCCTAGTCTGCAAGGATCATCAATGATGATGATGATCATCATCATCAATGATGATGAGTTCAATACCTGCAGGCTTGTTGCTGTCTAACTACACTGTATCCTATCAAAGATGATCTGTGTCGCCCTCCTCCTTCATCCAGGCTTGGGACTGGCACTGTCAGCGGAGTTCTCTGCATGCAGGCAGGTTTTCTGGCTTTAATGCATACACGGATGAAACGAGTGAGGCGGTATCACCGCTGCTTTCCTCACAGACAAATGAGCAAGTTGTTTGAAGTAGATTCGAACCTGCACACCTCTGGTTACAAAGCACAGAACAAACCACTATACATCGCATCCTATGATGTGAGGACACAAAAGCAACTGCACAGATTATGTGGATTGATCATGCTGACGGTGAAGTCTAAACTGCTATCAACTGAGCCTTTAGTCCTTCAATGCAGTCCACCTGTCTGTCTTCTTTCAGTATTGTATGCTGTACTTAAGCCAGTACTCGGCCAATTCCTTTCTCATCTTTACTGACTTGCTTGACAGACGGTGTCAATCAGAATGTCAAACAGAATGTGTCAATCCTTCTTTCGGAACTTTGATCACTCCGTATATCATGCATGACATGGTAGTCTATCTGTGGCACTCTTGATCTGTTACCGTATGTTTGCAGAATTGAGCCAGCTCAGTTGACTCCATACAAGTATGTAACAACCTGAGTAGCCGTATTTAGTAATGGTTTATGCATGGATGCAAGCAGTAAGTCTGGTGATGCAATGACCTTCGCTTATGAGTCAAAAGGTGATACAATAGCATAGCATCCCTGGCTTCATTTAGGGCAACTTTCCTGAACTAACTATACGAACTTACGTTTTCTTGTTTATACTTTTTAAAGATTATGTTCAAGATGGGGATACTTGCACTGCACTAATTCTGCAGTGCTTCATGACTTTTATTACTGCAAGTCCAGTGAAACTAAGATAATTAGCAATTTAGTAATCTATAGAAGTTTGAAATATTTAAAATAATGTTAAATGTGTTGTTGGCTGTAGCTGCTTTGACAACAGCACAGAGAACATCGACATCAACAACTACCCCATCCACAACTACAACTACTACAACAACACAAAGTACTTCAAGATCTTCATCAACATCGACGTCAACCAGTACCAGTACCAGTACATCAACTTCCACGTCGACTTCCACAACAACCACGCCAACTACTACGACCTTCATACCCTCTACTGTTCCTCCGTTTGGTATGATGAGAAGCCTGAATTTCCTTTACATTTTGGAGTGCTTAGCTTAAAAGATTATGGGTGTGATTACATCTCTAACCACAAAGTTAAGTAATTTTGGCCATTAGTATACACGTCTCCAACTTGTATCAGTTGATTGATTTGGCTGGCTTGCTGGATGTCAGACTGACTCAGAGCTTGTCTACAGTTTGTATGTGCACTTGCTATAGCGCCCCTTTAAGCTCCCTACTCAGAGGCGCTCCCGACTGCAGAGCGGACACTGCATCGGAGTTTCACGCCGAAGCGCTGAGCAATTGCGAGTGAAGGACTTGCTCAAGGTCCCTACACGGCAACTTGAGGTGGATTGGAACCTCGAACCTTCCGGCTTCAAGGCAACGACGCCACCACTACACCACCATGCCCACATTGTTGCATTCATTCAACTTAGTTTACTCTGCTTCACACTAGAATACTTTTTTATAAAGTAAGTAAGTAAGTATTTTCTTTATTACTCCACTTGCACACGCACAATGGGGCATAAGACATCATTATAATACATTGAAGTAGTAATAGGTAATAAGAACGTACAAATTAAAATCACAAGTTAAATATAATATAATTACTAAAATATTCGCGTCAACAACTATCTCAACCTCATATCTCACGTCAAATTTTGCCAACCCTTCCTGACTGCTGAATATTTAGGAGACGTGAAAACTTAAATGCAGACTAGCTTGTGATTGTCAGTCTTACATCAGTGAATGAGGTTTTACGAATTGTTGTGACAACATCACTTTGTTTGTGTATAGGTTTCGAAGGTACGTTCGGTGCTTACAAGGACTCCAGCACAACAGGAGCGACGAATACAACTGACTTTTCCGGCGTACTTGCCAATCGCTACAACCGCTTCGACACAAACACCGATCGCTTCAATCCGTACGTCAAAGCAAACGCATTTTTCTACACGGAGATCTGCGCAGGAATTCCGCAGTCCACGGTTAGTCAGCTGAGGACAACCGGGGCCTATCCACCGCTGAGCTTTGACTGGTATTCCAACGCACAGAATGGAATTGACACCGGTTGCCGCGGTGGGATTTTGTCGATGGCCTTGGGAGTGACGACCGGTCTATCGCAGACCATTCAAAATGGCGGCGTTTACAGCGACAATCTGCGTCTGACGACTTGGTCGATGTTCGGAATCACGGACACGATGAGGTACAACACCAGTTTGCTTAGCGTCTACGCCAGCAGTTCCTCGTCAAGCTACGGCCCGCTTCCCTTTATGAGCCCCTACGTCAATCCGCAGTCTCCAGATTCCCTGTACAATGCCGCCACTAAGGAGTACACCTGTAAGCCGTCGACGCAGGCATATTTCTTCAGCATGTCCGTGGGAGTTGCAGCTCAGACAACGGCGTCCGTTCAGCTGAAAGTTGGCGACCGTACGTTCGAGATGCTACGGATGAGCACGACGACCACTGGAACGACAACGCTGGCCAGGTCGGTGCTTGCTCCGTGCGATTATGTGACGGCGCTGATGACCTTGACGAGTGGATCTGTGGTTGCTGGAACGAACCTCATTTCATTTACTGCATTTCCGTATGCAAGGAACGCCAGCTTAACGTCCATTGCATGGGCAGGCTACCGCTCGTCGAATATCACCATACAGGATACCGTCACCTACGACTTGTGGCTAGTGCAGCAGGGAGTCACCCAAAGCAGCAACACTATTCGGATACCAAACAGCGGCTATTACTATGTCTACATCAGCTCGGGTGTCCAGACACGAAGCACAGTGGACCTGCGCCTGATCAGAAACAGTGAGACTCTGTTTGGGCTGCGTCGCCTAGCAACCGACCACAACGGTGAAGACATGATCGGCCACGGCGTTGTCGTCCTGCTAAACCGCGACGATATTCTCAAAGTACAGAGCTTCTCGGGAGGCTACAGTAGCCAAGGTGGTCTACACGCCTCGTTCTTCGGCATGCTACTCTACGATCTATAGACAGTGTTGTGCAAACGTGAATTCTACGTCCAGCAGACACTACTATAGATACGACTGCTGTTCACAGAAAGAATTGGTCGCCTAAAATTACTTCGTCGATTAAGGCTGCAGATCAGCTCACTCTAACAGCTACCGTATTTGCAGTCATATAACTTGCAAACAGCATTTGAATGAGATCTCTGAAGAGAGGCTGAGACACATGTTAGGAAACGCAAGATAACTTTCTAATTTTATGAAACTTGTTATGTTACAATAACTTCTTTAGATTTTTTAACCTTAGCACGAGAGAATGTCAATCTTGTGTTGTGGTGTTTGTATTTTAATAATACTGCTATGTAATGCACTGCACCAACAAAATTGATTGTATCCAGACACTGTGAATTGCCTTTTTTTATTTACCCGATTTAGTTATGCCATGAAGTGGAGAATAAGAACGTGTAAAACTACGCTGCTGTATATACTGGTATTTAGGAGATGCTGAGTTGGCTGAACTATTGTGAAGCAGGGTGTTTTTTATCTATCCTCTGCAGCAAATTTAAACAGCTGCTGACTTATTGAATTAAATCGTTTAATGGTAGGTCCCCCAAAATATATGTTTAATTTTGTTAAACAGCTCTAATTTTATTTTAAATATTTGTTTTCATCATTGTTTAGAGGATCAGCAACTAATACCTTTGTGTACTATCCTCTCTATTAAACGGAAACTTTTCTGTAATTCAGAATATCTTTCTGCCTACAGCTACAAATTAAGATTCTAAATTTAACAATCAATCAATCAATCAATCAAATATCCAATGATATTTTACTTGCTTACGTCTGAAAAGACTCTGAGGTGAAAAGTAATTAATTTCAAATTGCATTTATTGTGGAAACTGCATAAACGATGCTAGTGTTTAATGTGCATACTGTTAATCAATATTTCAATTCTTGTGCAGATATTTAAAGCACAAGGATATAATTATTATGTATGGTAGTCCTATATTTAGAAAGTTCTAGAAAGGCATTTTCAAAACACTATACCTACTCAACTGATCTAAACAGGCAATATTTTGGGGAAGGAGTTTGCCGTGTGGTCAGATGAAAAAGAATATTTTCAGTCAAATGATTGGTCAAGCTGAACAAATGAACTGGCCACATTGTGTATATTGTTCTCTCAAGACTTGACAGTGGTGAAATGGATTTGGACAAATTTTGAAACAATTAGGCAGATTTTGGACAATTTGTGTTAACTGGACAGAGATTTTAATTGAGCTGTGAAGATTTGCTTTTCACCTGGCAGATTATGACAGAAATATGGTGGTAATTTAATAGCTTTTTGTAACTTTTTACTTGCAATTGTACTATTTTTGTATAAGAAATTTAACAATGCACAAAAGCTGCAGGTTAGGTAACAGAGAATACAGTGTGTGTGTGTCTGGTCCGTATTAAATGTGTACACAGTTTTACACACTACAGTGAATGCTCAAATACATTTTGGTTTGTTTATCATTCAGTGCAACCTGTAGGCCTAATGTTTTATCGAATTCTCTGTATTGCAAAGTTGTGTGTTGTTATTTTAAAAGTGTTACCTGCATGGGAGTGATACACCATCCGTCATGTTTTATTTTGAGACCAGCAATGTAATAACCTGTTATTGCCTTGTTGCATTATTTAATGTTATAATTAAGTTATTGGTAGTCTAATAATTAGCATGTATAATACTTTGGAGTTTTGTTTCTAGTAATGTTTTATATATATCAAAATGTTTTTCTCTTATTCATACATGCATCCAATGCAAGATTTTTCAGATCACAAAACACAGTGAATTATCCCAATTTTAAAATTGTTTTATTTAATTTGTAATCATTTCAAAACAATTTGAATGATGTTCGAGAAGTTTAATCATGATGGTGTTACATATTTTCATAATTCTGAGTATCATGAATGACTTGTAAAATGCCAGCTACATGTAGATTATACCTATGTAAAAACACTATGCTAAAGTTGAGTGCTGTTATAAGATTACATTCCTGAAGTTGCTCCTTTTTTTAGTTAGTTGGCTTTGTATCCACTTGTCAACTAACTGATTTATTTTAACAGGAAATTTTGATCTGTTGTGTTGAATTATTAAACGAACTAATCAAACTACGTGCTTGAGTTTTTTAAATTAATTTATTGATCCATAAATCCAGGTTTTAGATTGTTAATAACAATGCAAAAAATGTTTTAAGATAAGAGACAACTATTATGATAGGGTAGTGATATATTTCTGAAGAAACCCATGAATAATATTATTGGAGTTATGGTTTGAATACTTTGAAAGTAAACCTTGAAGGAATCCAAGTTCCAATAAACAAGGCACCCATTTTTCAGAATGATTCTGACCAGCAAGTATATAGGCCTAGCAACTAGCAACCATATTATGGTCGATTGACATACTTGATAATATTGATATTCGTATTACATGATAGATGAAACCATGACATAATAAACTTAGCACTTTATCCGATTATAACACCACCTCCCTATCCTTCCTCTGACTTAATTTACTCCATCAAAAGTGGAAAGGCTAATAGGCCTACTCATACCTGTTGAACAAAGAGCACTGCCAGATTGGTGCAGTTGAGTGCAGATACTCTGGACTGATAAGCAGTTTCTTTTGCCACTAATTCCCACCAGCAGTGGGAACAGTGCCGTTCTTCAGCTGTGGGTTCACTGAGTCTTAATAAGTCCAATATCATACTGCACTCCATAGTGCATCTTCAAAATCATTGAAATTATTAGATGTTTCACATCAGTGAGAGCTTATTAGACACTGCAGAGTGCAGAGCATTGTTGCAGAAGTACAGGAGAAGTCTAATAAACTAATGCTAATTAAGAGACTACAGCCATAGGTACGGAGTATAATAATTTGTTTAGACTTTTTAGACTCGGCATATGGCGGGTTGGTGGCCAGTCCCTTCCATAACCGTCTGATCTTTCCACTGACATTGTAAGCTCATAACTGAGACGGATCCGAGCCAGTGTCATCTCAGTTTTGAAAATAATTACCGTTTCCGTTTTAACTCGGTTTTCGTCCTTCTTTGTCCTCCCTCCCGGCACTTTGTGCCAGTCCGACCTTCTTAGCCTATCCATGCATAACTCTAACATCAATTCAAAATTATCCAATTACTCTGTTCTAAGTATACGAGGACTAATTCGATATTCTGGTCATTGACTTGAACGCGAGCACGCACTGAGTCACTGCAGACAACTTACACGCAGGCTTCGTGCCTTCATCTTTAGCTTCTATAGTAGCCACTGTTCAGTAGCCTATGGTTATGGTATCGTCGCGCAGCATTAATTGTGCGCACTGACGTTTCAAACACCCTGCCATTCATTGGAATTATTATAATTAGCAAAGCAATTTATAGAGTTTCGTGCCACTGGTGCCAGCCATACAAAGTTCTTGGTGTTTAACAGCTCGCCTATTATAATCTTCATCGCTCTAAGTCTATGGCAATCAACGACTTAATTAGGCCTAGCCCAAGGTGTGGACCTAGCCTACGTAGGTCTACGTGTAGCGATACACGCCGAGCTGTGGGCCAGAGCCTTCTGTAAGATAATAATTATCTTCACTCGGGAACGGAGCAGTTGTTGATTGCAGCTCTTTTCAATCAATAAAGCAAATAAATAATGAATCAAAAGTCCAGTAGGCCTATAATTATTAAAGCAATCAGTTATAATAATTGTAAGCTACGGTAGGCTACTCATCCTTTCACAGGTCACTTTTATTGCAATCATGGCGCAGCCTGTCAGTTTGGAATTAAATGAGACTTGTCAAGATTAGACCTACTAATGTAAACCAGTTCTGATCCTTGCGAATAAAAGTAAATCGTAAATAAACTGGAGTAGGCCTATATATATTAGTGTTCCGAAAGCAGAAAGAACACAAGTAGACCACCTTAAGCCGTTGTCGTGGGATCATATAGTTATTTACAACACAGTATTAAATAAATGTTATTTATACCGTTTTACGTAATCGTAAACTCGAAATTTCCAAAGCGCTACTCGAAAGTCGAAAGCCAGGCGCGGGGCACCAGCTTATTCACGAGTTGAGTCAGGACTCAGAAGGATTGTCCGTGGTGGCCCGGGTCGATAGCACAGAACAGATAGATAAAGCTTTAGTTATTCTGTGTTTATCATCTGGTTATAATTTTAAAGGATGGGATTGCTGAAAGCTGAACTCATAAACTGTACATCTTTCGCAAGGATGTTTGTAGCCCATGTTCTTATTGGCTGAAGTAAGTAAGTATGTTCTTTAATAAGCCAGCTGCAAGAAGTATCTGTTTTTCGTCGAGACATTATGAATCAATGAAAATTATGACCTATATACCTTTTAATCAATAATAATTTGACCTATAATATACTTTCCCTAAACTTTAACTGGCTGCGGTAATATGTCAGCAAGAACTCAATAAAACGAATTATGGCATCACCATTCTGTGACATTTTAATGATCGAGTGCGCGTTTTAGCGCCTTGTTTGCGTCTTAGTTTCACGGCGCATAACAACAACCGTCGGTAGGGAAAATCAGCCGCTAAAATAAAAATTAATTTATTAAGTTAAATTAAACTTTTGTCTATTGATGCTTTTTCTTTTTCTTCTGGGGGTTGCGTCCCCTGACGCTATATACTTATGCCGACGTTTAGATTTTTGTTGAATCTGAGGATTGTTTACATCTGTCTGCAGTTGGATTGGACGATGTTTTGCTGCTAGATTGGCTAAAGTTTGGTATTTAATCAATGCAGTGTAGGTATTCGTCCGTTGCATAACTTTAGATAACCAACTTTATCTATTGCACCAGGTTGTGTTATACCATAACTTTATCTATTGCACCAGGTTGTGTTATACCATAACTTTATCTATTGCACCAGGTTGTGTTATACCGTGGCACATTATAAGTTGCTTGAAACTGTGCGGATAATGTATAATTGAAGGGCTTGGAGCAATAACAAGGTATGTCGAAAATCATGAATGTTGGGAAATCGACTTCAAAGATTTACCACTTCAAACAGCCGTATCTAAGCCATTTGATCACATATCGACAAACTGTTTTAAGCAATATGTACCTTAAAATTGTCTTTAACGAAATTTGTAAATGTTTCAATGCGAAAGATGAAATTATTATTATTTTTTATACATTTTGCATCATATCGGGTTACTGCAACACGAACACTCAGTCATCAGTATCATTTCTGGTGCAATAACAGGTTATGTTGACAAAGCGTTTTTTAGCAGCTGCAATACCACACATGTCATCTGAAATAAGTGAACATACCTTATTATTGCACTGAACTGTCTCTATTACACAGTTCGAGAATCGTGCAATAACATGGTAAGTCATCATAACTGTAGTACTGTCGATATATTTGATATATAAAAACAGTGCAATAAGAAGTTTTAATGACATAACTGTAGAAATTGCATCCAATTTAAACGAAAGTGGGAGCAATAACAGATTATGTCAACTAACTTCATTGTTGCACCGGCTTCAATACAAAATTTGTAAGAAAACACGGCAATGTATGTCGTCATACCGGGATATTGCAGTAGAGTTATGGTCGAACTCTGACGAGTGCGCAATAACATGTTATGTTGACATAACGTTTTTTGAAAAACAGCGCTCAAAACTATTCAGATCTGTACCAAATTTACAGAGTTGATAGATTACCATCTTCCGCTCACGGTGGCATACTGTTTCGCAAGACATAGGTATGTCGACATACCTTGTTATTGCTCCAAGCCCTTCAATTGAGTATCGAGATTATGATAGGCTACAGTGAATTTGGGCGTAATTGCAGAACACAGGACCTCTAGTTTAGCGTTAGGATCAGGTTAAGCGCCATGAGGGTAGGTTAGGGTCAGGTAAAATTGTTTTATTTCATATTTAATCATTTCAAAACAAATTGAATAATGTTCAAAGAAGTTTAATCATGATGGTGTTACATATTTTCATAATTCTGAGTATACTGCAAACTTGTTAACATCATCATACGTTCAGTTTCTAGTCAGCATTGCTAATGTCAGTTATCTAACAACTAGCACAGCAGACTTTTAATGACTATTAATTATAAAAATCAGAGTAGCTTCAGCATTTTGTGGCTAATGTGGCAACGACCGCGAAAATTGGTGGTTGCACGGGATATGCATTAATATGCAATAAGTCTACATTTATTTTTGTAGTGCAAACTGTGACATTTGATACGAAATAAAGACACAGACTTAATATGGCTCAACATACACGTAACCGAAAAGTCTTCTGTCTCGCTCTTCTATCAGCCGCAGTTGATGCGAGCGTGTCAACGATTCTGTTCAGCCACGTCAGTCAGTTCACTGAAAGTTTAACGGCCGAAGCCAAGTTCTACGAATTCTCCTCGTCAGTGTTTGAGTTCTGGCTGTTTTCTCTGATTCGTACGAGCATTCTCTTGGGATTCCTCATCGGCGTTTACAAAAATGGCACTGCAGAAGGCATGGATCGCTTGCAGTGCGTTCAAATACCCATGCTCTTTGTTGTCATCTTTTTCTGGGTGTTTGGAATTATCAAGATGCTCGTTTACACTGAAGGGCTTGCGAACTTTGCGAGCAAATCGGGCATATGGTTTTGGGCCCAGTTCGCTTGGTTTGAGTTTGCATCGCTGTGGTTTTACGTGACCTACATCGTGCTTAAGACTTCGAGCATTCTTGAAGTTACCGATGTAGAAGTCTCGAGGGAGGAGACGATAAACTCGACGGATGAGGAGAGGCAGAAACTTCTGGACAGTTCAGAAGAGGACACGGGACACAACGCTAAAGCAGATGGAAAGAAGACGGCAAAGCAGAAGGCTTCGAGTTTGATGAGATTGATGTTCTACTCTAAACCAGACATCCCGTACTTGCTGATTGCTTTTATCTTCATGATTCTGTCATCGCTCGGTAAGTGCAGTTTTTGTCTTCTAGTCGAACGTTATTTGGGTTTTGTTTTCTTTTAAAGGTATTGTTACAGTTGTGCTTTAAAAGTTAAGGCAATGCCATAATATGGTATTCTAACTATTCTTGTGAAAAGCTTCAAGATGTAGGTTCTACAGCTCGTGGTTGAATTGCCTGTAGGCTCAGGCTTGGCTTGTAATGCTGAGAGCATTAGTTTGAGTATCCCACATGGCCACACTCAGTATTGGTTGCTTACCTGTCCATATCATCGCAAATGTTAACTCGCAATCAATCACTGTGTGTACTATCCTGTAACCAAAATTGTCTGCTTGTCTTTGTTTTTTTTGGTGGATCAATAAACCAATTGAATTGAAAAAAAAAAAAATCACTTTGTAAGGGCCTTGATCAGGTCTTTTACTCACACTTACTGTCGATATTTGATTGTATGGTCGTATGTGCACTGCTAAACTTTAAAGGAGGGTGATATTACTACTTAGTCCTTCCCGTGCAGATCTGTGCATTTTTAAATGCACTTCCTCCCATGAATATCCAGACATCTCGAGTCACCTAGATGGTGTCAAGCCAGTGTTTTCATAGCATATTAACGACAGTGTATGATTATTGTTGCTGTATGAAGAGTTTTAAAGCTGACAATATGCCACGAATAATTGTATTGTATATAAGGTTTTATCAGCATACACAATTGACCCTCTGCAGTTTGCTGCACGGTCAAAACTACTGGCTTGCACTTCTTTGGCACCCATGTCCATTGAGTCCAATCAGTGACTGACCACCCAGGACACGGTCTCTCTTTTACTGTGATTTATGAATGTCTTTAAAGTAATGTTCTACGTAAGTCTATGAAACTTGTGTTCAATATTGTTTTAGCTGAGATATTTACACCGTGGTATACTGGTCAGGTGATACAAGGCATTGCTATAGAAAAATCCAAAGCCAATTTCACAAGAGCGATCATCTTCATGGGATTGTTCTCGGGTGGAAGGTTAGTGTGAGCACTTCCTGTACAGGAATTGTTTTGCTTCCTTTAGAACGTGTCTCATTTTACTTTGTATACTAACTGCATCTCCATGTTATGGCATTTGTTATGAATCCTCAACGTTCAGCATTAGCAAAACTTGTGTTGATATTGGTGTCTGCTTTAAGCACGTCATATTTTATGCTCACTGCATAGATCTGTTATTTTTGCTTTTTGCATGTTGGGTGCGGGGAGGTGATTCTTGAATGCTGTGTTGTTGTCATCAGGTCTTTGGGTTCACTATTTACCGGTTGCCCTTGTCACGACTATATGATGTGCTGTGTTGTGTGCAACATTGTTTTTCTTGTTGACCGCAACGTAATCAGCAAATGGTGGGCGTGGACAGGAGTTGATGTAAACTGTGTAGCAATTTTTTCAGTTGTAATCAATCGTGGTGTGTCTGCCTCAATGAATGATTATAGAATTAAACACGATAAATTGTACCATAAGACAGACATCCACCTCGCTATGGACTATTAGACACAGATGTAGTTTATAGAAATCTTGTGATTGGGGAAAGCTGATCAAAGCTGGACCTGCAAAGAAAGTTGAGATGATTAAATATATATTATATCTGAGCTTTGTCGGTCTGGGAACCTGTTGACCCCTTATGGATGATGAATTGTTTATCATTCTGGGCAGTGGAACGGTTTGTGGAATTTTGCCTCATTCAGAATTGAATTTGACTTGCAGTGCGGTCTGTGCTGGTATTCGAGGAGGAGTCTTTAAGTTGGCTATGGCCAGACTGAACATTCGAATTCGCAACCTCTTGTTTTCTTCCATCGTTAAACAAGAAGTGGGATTCTTCGATACGACAAAAACAGGTTTGTACGCACCTCTATGTAGATCTGCGTGTTTAGACTGCTTGTTCAGACTGCACTGCTTAGGAACGTTTTAAACGAGGCTGTCTAACAGATCTAAGAGTGCTTGAAAGAAAAAGATTTCTCAGCACAGTTGCTTGGCACAGCCAACAGATTGTGCTGAGCAAAGCAAGCTCCAGACTTGAAGACAGATTTATTTTTGTTTGAGGACTTTGATGGGCCTGCCTCCTGTTGCTGGCCTTGATCTCTGGAACTCTTTTCCTACAAATATCCGATATACAGTGTTTGTGTCAGCACGTAAATTTCTCAATTAAAATCTCATGTTTTTCAGATTTCTTTTCCTCCATTGGCTGACTATGCCTTCTTGGATATTCCCTCTTAGAGTCTGGGAATTATTTGGCAGGCACACTGCTGTTATGGTCATCAACTGTTGCAATAATGCTTAGTAGAGCGGTGTTATACTAGTTTTGGGATTATTATCGCTGTTTATAAAAATTCGTTTTAATTAATTATCACATCAGAATGGATCTCCATGTGGTTAGGGTTAGGGGTAAATGATTGGTGTGTGACTGTAGGCCACAGTTAACTGTTTTATGCGTTTATGTCTGGCTTTGGTGTTTGTGTAAATCACTTTCTGTTGCTATGGTCAACGGTTTCTCCCATCTGTCTTTGTCCAGGCGACATGACGTCACGGTTGACGTCCGACACAACGACGATGTCAGATGCGCTGTCATTGAACTTCAACATATTTATCAGGAGCGTTATCAAAGCCAGTATGTGGTTGGTTGGTTCAAGCAGTTTGCAGTTTTAGGGGAAATTATCTAAGTTATTGTTTGGCATTACTTATCTTCGCTCTTTTCTGTCTTATGTCAACGTTTTTAACTTTCCTGTGCCAACCAGTTACCGGGTTGTCTCAAGTAGCTGATTTGCCTGCACCCTGACATTGGATAATGGCTTTCAGCAGCGATTTTTACGCTGGAGTTTTTTGTTGACCCACTTGCTGTCGTAACATTTTGCAATCCATCATTTCCTCTTATCAAGCAACTCGATGATTTTTTATCTGCTTTGCCTTTTCTGTTGCTATGGTGTTTTTATGGATTTCAGTTCCTAACAGTCTCCTTTTTGGAAAAAATGTGCATGCTTCCTATGCAATCATGTTTCCATACTTGCACACAGCAATTTATACTTTTTTTGATTTGGAGATATACTCTTGAATTTGGAACTACACATTGTGCACTGCAGTTTGCTCACTGTAGACTTATCTGGGGTAAGACAGTTTAAAAAAGCTCCTTCAACACTTCAGGGATATATTTTTTACATTTGTCTCTATTCATAGTGAAGGCATTGAGAATACTGCCATCATGCCTATGATGTAAGCCCTTTTAGGAATCAAATGCAGCCCATAAAATGTTTATTAGCGTACTGGTATGATGCTGGTTTTTACTAGTTTAGCATGGACTGTGATTGATTAAATGGCTATAGAACTGTTGTTGGAGAGTTAAAGCACTTAAAAAAGCACTTAAAATTCATAAGTGTAGCCTATTGAATGCCATGTAATTGTATTATGAGTTATGTGAGTCAAGTGCGTGCTTATTGCACTGTGTGATTGTGAACATTTTGTGCACATCTGTGTCACAGCTTTTGTGAACATATCATGCTCGCCAAAGGTCAGTAATTAATTTAACAAAAAAATAAAGGTCAAGTGAGAAGGTTTTTTCTTTACTGAAAAACTCTAGCAAGCGCACAACACTGTAAGCTTAGTGGCAAGCGTAATACAAACGAACAAATAAAAATGTATATAAACAAACCCAAGAGGACCATAATGCGGGAAAGGTTAGGGTTACTCATACATGGGGAAATGAAGAGCTTAAATTGCCAGATCTAGGGAAACCTTGTTTATTTGTGTATAGCATCCTGGCATCAAATACATGGCCTGTGATATTTGTTGCTTTCAAGACCATTTATTGTATTGTATTGTATTGTATAAAAACATTTATAAAGCGCCTCTACTAGGGTGAACCGTTCAGAGGCGCTCCCAGTGCGCAAGGCCACGAGAGAAAAAATAGGTTTTAAGAAAAGAAAATGAGGAGGAGGGATTACCTGTCAGAAGTTGAGATCGAATAGAAGAAGAGAGCGTATTCCAAAGAGAGGGGCCAATTGATGTAAAGGAACGGGACTGAGCCATAGCCGTTCTAGTAGGAGGTACTAGAAGTTCAAATCTGTTTAAAGAGTGGAGTGGACGATGTGAGGAGGCTGAAACTGGCCTGCGAATTCCATTGGTTAGATATTTTGGAGCAAGACCCCGTTGTGCTTTAGAGACCAAAATGAGAATTTTGAACTTAATGCGCGCAGTTAGAGGAAGCCAATGGAGCTGCTCAAACATAAAAGTAGAGATATGAGAGTAGCGTGGAAGGCGTGCAATTAATCTGGCGGCCGCATTAAGGACCGACTGCAAAGGTGAGAGTCGAACCTTGGGAAGACCAATTAGAAGAGAATTACAGCAGTCAATTCTGGAGCAAATGAAAGCATGGACCAAAGTGGTAAAAACAGAAAGCGAAACAGAACGCCGAACTGCCCTTAGACGCCTTAAATGAAAATATGAGGATCGTGTAAGATTAGATATATGGTCTTTAAATGAAAGGGAACTATCTAGAGTAACACCCAGATCACGAACAGTTGAGGAAAAGGTATAGTGAGGAAATAGTTCAGAGAGGAGAACAAAATCAATTTTCAAAAGCTGCTGAGGTGTGCCGAACCAAATAAACTGTGTTTTGGAGGCATTAAGAAAGAGACGATTTGATGACATCCAGGAGTGTAGGGAATGTGAGAGAGACTGGATGCGTTCAACTAAAAGTAGCTGGGATGAAGGAGACCCATGGACATATGCTTGCACATCATCTGCAAAGAGATGACCGGCTGTTCCATATTGTTTATATTAAATGAATGGAGATTACATGTTGCTGATAAAGTATGGTATTACAAATTTTAGTTTTATTAAAATCTTTGTGTTGGCTATATCTATTTTCTTGGTGTCGTTTCGACTGTAGTTGGCGTGTGTGTATTCATGTTCAAGTTGTCATGGCGACTCAGCATGGTAACAATTGTTGGTCTGCCAATCATAATGACCATTTCAAAGCTCTACGGAGAATACTATGAGGTAAGCACCACTTTGCTAAGATGCACTGTGCTTGTACTAGGCTTATACGATGATATGGTAGAGCATATTTATCTTTCATCAGGTGTGCTGATGATGCGATTTGAACAAGATGTCTCCATTTCATTCTGTCTCTGATTGTGTAAACAACAGCCCTCATACTAACATTTATAGCATATGCTGATCTCAGCTAAATTGAGGCTCTTAGTTGATACAATGTTGATTTCTGGGTAATCACATTTATATTGAAGCCAGCACTGATTCCCAGACTTGTCATTCTTCAACTGGGTCATATGCTTGCTTATCCATCTTTAGTCATAAGTACAACTATTGACGCATGAATTCATTTGGTTGGTGGACCTTTCCCGTTACAGTATATATCTGTCTGCTCTGCTGAGTCACTTATCTGTCTCCAATACACTGGCAATATGTATCCAGCATTGTTTGTATATTGTCAAATGTTGTTCTTAAAGACTTAGGAGCATTTTGGTTGGCTTAGAGCAGAAGTATTATTTCTGGCCTACTGACGATGTTTTTTCTGCTTGTGGAACCTTGCTTGAAAACTACACAGTTTGCAAATAGAAGTTCAAATTTGCGATTTTGAGTCTTAATGAATTTTATGTGACTTTTGGGTCTGAATGAAAATCAGAATTAAGATTTTTAGGCCTAATTTGACTGTTTGTATGCCGAAAATACATCATTTAGGGTTTAGTTTTTGCAAATAAATTATGGGAACAGGCTCACCAGACCTCTTTCAAATCTCTATCATTTGGCATCTGGGGTTGCCACTTGCTGGAAAATACTGCCACTGATCCACCATTGAAAAAGTTTAACACTCCTGGCTTACAGTGTGATTTTTAGACTCTTAATATATCTATATATTTTAAGTGAATTACACACACAAACACACACACACTATGATTCATTCAAGCATTTATATATTTATGTCACTATTTTAAAATGTCAGACGTTACACTTTTGCAGGCCTTGTCGAAGAAGGTGCAGGATTCACTTGCGTCGGCTAACGAGGTTGCTGAGGAGGTTTGCTCGTCAATGCGCACAGTTCACAGCTTCGCCAATGAAGACGAGGAAGCGTCAAGGTATGCGACACGCCTTGACGTCACCTACAAGCTGAAGGTCAAAGAGGGATTTGCCTTTGCTGGATATGTGTGGTCTAATCAGGTACTTGAGTCTCTGAAAGAGAATTTGAACTTTTAATATATAGATAGAAATATGTTTAGATTATCTGTCTAAGGTGCTGAGTCTTTCATACTTAGTACAAGCAATGGCACCCTCAATTGCCCAGCAGGCGATGTCCCGCTTAATTAAAATCTTAGTGCACAACTTTTTCTTGTTGCACATAGAAGACAGAGGAAATGCTTTTGGAAAATGTGCTATATTTTGTTTCCAATGTCTTCAATAATTTTCGGCCTTCAGATTATAAGTGCATATACTTGCTGCGAATTTTGTGCGTCAGTTTCTTTGTTATAGAGCTAGAGTTTGCGTTGTTTCGTTTATGCTCTTAAAAATTCCTAGCTATGATAGAACGTAAAGGGGGCAATACTGAATGTAATTTTGTGTTTGAGAATAGGTTAAATGTGAGTTCAGAAAAGAAGGCTAAAAATGCAGTACGGCAGTATCGAATAATATCTTGTGGTAATTATAAATTTATATTGCCCCACTTCATGAAAGACTCATCAGAGGTGCTCCTGACCTGACGCAATGACATTACAGTACTTAGAGCAAAATGGTCTTGAAGTCTTTGTGGAAAAAGGCCAAGGGAGAATTTCATGGCACTGGTAGCCTCATTGTATTGTATTTGTATTGTATCGGACCATTTATAAAGTGCTTCTTGCAGCAAGAGCCTTTCAGATGATGATGTCTGTGTTGTTGTTGTTGCTTGCAGCTGTTCTCGTTGTCTCTGGTTGTGTCGATACTTTACTACGGAGGTCATCTCGTTGTCAATGATATGATGTCTGGTGGCGATCTCGTCTCGTTCATCCTTTACCAATTGGAACTTGGCTATGCCCTGGAGGTAACGTAACTGTATGTATGTATGTATGTATATGTGTTATAGTGCTTTCAGCATTTCTACTCAGAAGCGCTCCTGGCTACAGAGCGGATACTGAATCTGAGTTTCACGCCGAAGTGCTGAGCAATTGCGAGTGAAGGACTTGTCCAAGGTCCCTACGAAACGGTTTGAGGTGGATCCGAACCGGCAACCCTTGGGCTGCAAGGCAAAGAACACACCCACTGCACCACTGCGCCCCACAATCACATCTTTGGCAGAACATTTATAATCTGTAATCACATCTTTGGCAGAACATTTATAATCTGTAATCACATCTTTGGCAGAACATTTATAATCTGTAATCACATCTTTAGCAGAACATTTATAATCTGTAATCACATCTTTAGCAGAACATTTATAATCTGTAATCACATCTTTAGCAGAACATTTATGTAGCACCTATAGGATTGACACAACATGCAGTGTGGCAGGCTAGCAAGATAGGGTTTGCGTGATACTCAGAAATAGCACTATGGATATGCCGTGGTACGTGCAGACAGGTGTTACAGCGCTGCGCCAAGCTACTAGCATTATGTGGTAATGTTATTGCAAATTTGTATTTATTGTGCCACTTTGAGATAGAGCTTTCGACCTGTCACAATAAAACCATGATCGAACAAATTGTTTTCCATACATAATTACATATGCGGAAAAGAGACAGAGAAGAGAGGTTGGGAAACTCATATGACAAGTTGTTAGGCCGTTTCTTCCAAAAGGATGGACCGACCACAGCAAAGCTTCTATGCTGGATCATGGAAGTTGGGACCAGTGAAACAACCAAGTTGCTATGCATTTTGTAGACCTTCAGTGATGACCACTGATCAGCATATCACATTGTCATGTAGGAATGGCCAATCAATGAGTTGCTATTATAAGCATTTCTGACTCTGATTGTATGTGGTGCTAGTGTTAGAAGCTACGTCTGGACATTACCATTAAGCTATGTTTCAGTTTGTCTCAATGCTTGTAGCCTGTCCAGGATCAACTTGTAACTATAGTCAAGGCATATCTAATTAAGACTAGTTCAGGATTTAGAAGCCCTTATCCATTAAATTTTACATATTTAATGAGTTTTAGTTGGTATTTATTTCTAATGATCTAATAAAAAAAATGCTGAGTAAATGTTTAGAAAGTAATTGTGATTGTAACGGGATGGGCACAAATACTGACAGATGGCTGAAAAATTCCTTTCTCACTGTGTTCTAGGCTATATCCAACGTCTACACGGGTCTTATGCAGGCAATTGGAGCATCAGAAAAGGTGTTCGAGTACATTGACAGGCAACCAAAATTTCAGAATTTGGGTCACCATGCGCCAGATGATCTGGAGGGAAGACTCGAGTTCCAGAACGTCACATTCTCCTATCCAAGTCGACCCAACACCAAGGTGCTGGAGGTAAATGAAGAGCTGTAGTTGGGAAAAGTTCTTTGAAGGAGACCACTTATTGTTGTTTGACGTTACTGTGCACGGCATTTAAGTAAGCTGGTGCCCTGCGCTTGGCTTTCGAGTAGCGCTTTAGAAATTTCGAGTTTTACGAAGGGGAAAGTTTAAAATTTACAGTTGCTTTGCAATCCACTTGATATCAGCTACATTGTGTTGTAATACGTTTCTCATAGTGATTAGACCTGTCAATTTGCTGAATTGATATGAATAAGCTTGTCTCTCTGACACTTGTTAAGTTTTCTTTAGATTTGCACTACTTTAAATACTGTAATAAAGGACGATCTAGTGATGATTGATGAGGAAGAGGAGAATGAGCATGAACCAATTATTAAGTGTACAACAGTGATTTCAAGTCTGTATTCACAGGCAGATATATGCAAATTTATGCATGTTTACTTTCCGATTCTTTTCCCTGTTTACCATACGCCATAGGGGTGTTTAGCAAATTTCGTTCTTTGTTTTTCTTTTGTCAGAATGTTTCGTTCAGTGTTGCACCGGGCGAGGTTGTGGCACTCGTTGGACCAAGTGGTGGTGGTAAGAGCTCCTGCGTCAACCTACTCGAGCATTTCTACGAGGCCGACCAAGGCCGTGTTCTCTTGGATGGCGTTCCAATTGATCAGTACAACCACAGATACCTGCACACAAAGGTATGCTGGGCAGCATAAATTACTTGCATTAGAAACCATGCTCAGGTGCTGTGTAAATATCCAAGTGCATGTATTGTATATGTACCTTGGTTCATATGTATCTACAAGTTCTGCATATTCATATGTATCTGCATACTCAGTTGTGCCTTTGTATCTACATGCATATTCATAAATGCAACAGACACAAATGCATACTGTTACACACGTGTCGACACTGTTGCACATGTGTCTGCACTGTGTTACACATGTGTGTCTCTATGAGTTTAATATGATAATTTTTCTGAACTTTTCATGCTCTTGTGTGAACTACTCATTCAATTGTTCATTCAAAACAATTGTTCAAGTAAATCATATTAATGTTGTGTTAGTTTCTTCCAATTTAATGTGAGAAAACGTTTGGTTGCATCCCCATTTTAAATGACTATTATTCACTTTTCAATGGAGTGTTTGGTTTGTGCCTCAGTAGTATAGCTTATTGGCTGTGTACTAATTGCAACTGCCCATAATTATATGTCCTCCAGTGTGGCATTGAAGTTACCAACACAACTTTTTAACCCGAGAAGATCTGTTCACTGTCAAACAACATACAACATTGGTGGCCATTTTTTTAATTCCATATACACTTCAATCTGGCCATTATGTATGTCAGCTAAGCAATGAATTGTGTATGAATAGGCGGTTTGCAAATGACTAGTGTTGCTAACCAAGATTTCAACTACAAACATTGTGCACTGTCTTGCAGATTGCGTTGGTTGGTCAGGAACCAGTGTTGTATGGCCGCTCGATAAAAGACAACATAGCTTACGGAATGGACATGTGGGATATGGACCAAGTGACCCGTGCTGCCGTCCAAGCCAACGCTCACAGCTTCATCATCGACATGAAAGATCAATACGACACGGAAGCAGGAGAAAAAGGAACTCATCTGTCTGGTGAGGACTGACTTTCAACAATGCTTATAACAATGATGAGTGTATAATGTATGCAAGTAGGTAGACTGGTTGAGTTTATTTGCATCTGTCAAATGCACATGTATGCATTACATTGTATGCAATGCAGTTTAAAATACGTTTTAAAATAGACTATGATAGTAGCAGATTATGTTGTCACACATGTAGCTAAAAAGGCATAGGTTATCAAAATGGCAGGACAAAGCTGAGGGAAGGTTTGAACTTCAGATCTAATCGAATGGTTTCTACGGCACCATCTGCCATGTTGCACAAGACAGCAACGGAAAGCTGTTTAAGGGAAGTTATTGCAGAAGTCCAGTGAAAATCCAGTAGGTAATGAAGGACATCTTCAGGGTGTCTGCTGCTCTGTGCAGTAGATGCAGCTAAAAGTCAGGGCACAATGCGAAATGATATATGGAGCTTGACTTAACCTGTCACTTCATTTTTTTTAACTAAACACCTGTGCTTCCCATGACTTTGTAAACAGTAAACACCTTGAGATCACATTTAAGTCATATATGACTAGACCTCACATAGATTTGCACCTCATTTTTTGTGTACAGTATAAACAGTTTTTTGCTGAAACAGGTGGTCAGAAGCAGCGTATAGCAATTGCCCGGGCCATCATCCGCAATCCAAGTATTCTGCTCTTAGACGAGGCAACAAGCGCACTTGACTCAGAATCTGAACATGTCGTGAGTATTTCTGCCTACGGTATTCATCCTACAGCGCAAGTAATATCGGACTGGATACCAGTGTACAATTTCATAGCATATCATCTATATAAACAGACCTGACCTTATGAATGTAACTTGTAACATTAGTCATTTTGTTTTTGATGCCTATCTTACATGGGTATGTTGCAATATTTATTGCTGCAGATAAATAAATAGCCCTGTAAGCCATGTGCCTATGGCAGTTGATTGACTGGAGAAAATATGATTTCTTAACCCTTTAACGAGAAGATGCATTCGTTTCCCAAAGACAGTTTAGCACACACTCATTATTAAATCAGGGCTTTTTAAAGGAACTGCACAACCACTTCTTTCTCTAAAATTACTCCCAATCGGATGACAATAAACTTCTTTTTACTATTTTTAGCTGTGCAGAAGTGCTTCTATAACTGCAAGCATCCATTTAGAATCATTGCACATTTTGTCAAGAACTGCACGCTAAAAAAACCTGCATTAAAGGCTTGAACACACTTGACAATGTGCAATCATTAAGATGGGATTAAGTTGTCATCAAAGTTTACCACAGCCTGTTTTCAGGTTATTTTGTTAGGCTACCAGCTGTTATGTAGTTAATCTAGAAATTGGTTTGTAGAAAACGCAGTTTTTAGAATAAATAAGCATTTGAACTGAATAGTGCATACTAATGCTAGTTATATAATTATGCATTCGTGTAGGTACAGCAAGCGATCTATTCCAACTTGAAAGGCCGAACTGTAATCGTAATCGCTCATCGTTTAAGCACCGTGGAGCGTGCAGATCGTATCATAGTCATCAACAAGGGCAAGGTCATGGAACAAGGAACACATCAAGAACTTCTACGGAGAACCAGTGGACTCTATCACAGACTGGTGCAGCGTCAAATGCTTGGATTTGAAATCGGCAACATCGATCATTTTACAAAGCCTCCTCCTCCGCTACGGAGCAAGTCATTATCACCAAGTCAGGACACGCCTAGCAGAATGTCTTTAGTCGATGCAATTGATTTTCGTAGAACCTCATCCGAAGACCTCGACAACCCGAAGTATGGTTCACCGAGGCATAGCGGATCTATAGCGTAGCGTTTAGCAATGATGAACGAACGTCTGTAGCGGGTCAGTTGTAGATGAATTGACTGAAATTAACTTATTTGCCACAAATTTTTCATGATCTTTGTAATTATATTTATTTCAATATCGTTTGTTGCTATTTATATGTCGTTTTGTTGATTTGAGTCAAACTTCTGTGATACTTTCGTTTATCATTTTCGTTTTGCGCCTGTGAATAAGCTGGTTCCCGCGACTTCGCTTTTTTGGGCGCTGTAGAAGTCTCGAGATTACGATTTATATTATTCTGTTGTGAACAACAACAAAGAAACTGTTGTGCTCCAACTTTGTGCAGGTACAAAATGTAGTTAGGGGCATCTGTAAAGGACATCCGCGATGACAGGGTCATCCAAATGCAGACAAGGGATGGGTCGTGACCAGTGTGGATGTGGCAGATAAATCCGAAAGACCTATTTCAGTGCAATCTATGACGTAAAACATCGGCCACCAACTTTACCAAGGCTATCTGGGGGATGCATTAATAATCTTTTCCCCGGACGGAATATATACAGGTCTAGACTATCCAGAGATAAACCATTCTATCCCTTTTATTGAAAAATGCATATAATTGAAAAATTTATGTTGTAAACAAAATTTAGAGTGACTCTAATTGTTTTAAGTGTCCTAAACGACATTCAGAGCAAGGCAATTTGAATTTACTTACTGGTTCCAAGTGCTCTAAAACCAAAGCAAGCAAAACTATCTAGTCAGAATAAAAATAACCTGTTAGTGTCACTGTTCAAAATAAAGCAGAAATGATGGTAGTTAGTTTGAAAAAATAAATACATGCAGAAGTGCTTTTTTTAACTTCTCTTCATCTGGGGATAAAATACGATTAATACAGGGATACTCTATTTTGTGACACCGGCCTATAATACAGGAATAATTTGCTTGTTGAAAGGCTTGGTTTCTTCATTTAATACCAAAGTGTTCGGACACTAACTGCCTTGTGGATAGGCATATTGGAACCTTAAGTGTGCACGTCAACATAGGTGCAATCACGTCCTAAAAGTTGGGGGGGACCAAATGAATCACGTCCTAAAAGTTGGGGGGACCATAATGATAAAGTCAATGGGACCGCTCAAAAGTTGGGGGGACGGTCCCGTGGGTCCCATAGGGTGGTTGCGCCTATGCACCTCAATAGACCCTTCTGAGTCTTTCTAGTCTACTTTTGTCCGGAGGGATGCATATCAGCTTCTCTAATCTTTGTATCCATATGCTAACATTTAAGGAGTCACATATTTGGAATACTTTACATAGGCTATTGGATTCTGCAGCACCTAAGCACAGCTCCTGCATTGAGTGCAGCCATTCAATGTTAAAGCTCGTGATTTGAGACAGTTGGGGTTGAAACCTGGAGTCTTCTGTGGTGCAATATAAATAAATATGATTAAATATCATTTCAACAAACTCTGGCTTCTGCCTTTTTACGACAATTATGGCAGTGTATATCACATTTTAGTCATGTTTTGAAAAAAGATAGAATCATAGTTTTTGAAAGATCTTATTCACGATGTTGATGCTTCGTTTTGCTCAAATTTGTTAAATTTTGATTTTGGCGTGTGGACGTCTGCAAAGGGGTGGGGGTGTAAGGCTAAATGTGGACTCCTCTAAGGATGATGCCTTAGATGGCAGGTCAGTGGTGGTGGTGGCGGTGTAGCAGTTGAAGCAGACAAAAGCAAAGTTTTGAAACATACGAATACAATGCATAACAAAAACATTACGGTGAAGAAAATGGTTTAATAATGTTCTTGCCGTCGGAGAACAGAATTGTTACCAAACTGTTACTGAACAGAAAGAAATTTTTATTGAAAGTCCTGAAGTTGTTTATTCGCTTTCAACGTTAACCGTCTGGGATCCTGCAACGGAAAAGAAACGTATTTTGAGTTTCATGCTGAAGTCTACATACAAAATAAATGCTTAGAAAATGAAGTTCATTCAATGTAAATATTTCATAATGAATATAATTATGATAAACAGACAGAACACTTGCAAACACGCAGTAACGCCAATTTGAGGATGGTGATGACAATCATTGTTGCGAGTGTCGTTGAACACCAACTACCATATGCCAGTTGTTACTAAAAATACAAGACACTACTAGAATGCAGATACTTTCATATATGATTATGATTCAGGCAGTAACAAAAGTTTGAATCATACCCTTGAATGAAGTCACTGGAACGTAGGAAACCAGAGTGTACAGCTTGTTGGGTGAATCTTCATCCTCGTTCCTCTTGCGTGCCAAACGAACACGAACGCGGAAGGGAACGTTCCTGCAATGTCATGTGAAACATTTCATATAAAAGCTTCAGCTGAACTGCAGAAAATTCTATAACACAGCTTGTATCAAACACATCATTCACTCATTTATTACGAGGATTTCTATAGCACTCCTTCAAAGTGACTACTAAGAAGTGCGTTTGACTCCAGTACAGTTTTGAGATAGTGCACAGAAAGAATCAAATTTGATCATGAGGAACAAGTGCAGCGACAAAGGGTGTCCGTTCCAAAGTGAAGTTCCAACTACCAAGAAGGCACGATTCTGTTTGGTGTCTATGCGGGCAAAAGCACACCCTGCTCATTAGAGCGGAGAGAATGACAAGCCAATGTACTTGGGGTCTGGCAGCAGAGGTCGAGAAGATAAGCCGGAGCAAGACCCAACAAGGACTACCAGATCAAAGTGATGATTCTGTACGAGATTCGCTGTGGGAGGGCTGAGTTAGTGAAGCACATCAAGCATATAGCCCGAAGCATGACATTACAACATAACAGTGCCACAACTGTTGTGTTTTACAACGCTAAACATTTTTTTATAGTCTATTGGATTTAAGGTTTAGATACTGATTAAGTTTCACATGTATTACTAGCAAACCATTCAAACGTTAAGTATTGTCAGAATTTTAATTTGGGATCCCAGTTCAAGTTTTTCTTGGAATCGTGTTAAGACTTCCTTTCCAACTTCAAACAAATATTAATTTAACAAATTTTACGAAATAAACAAAATTCTGAAAATTTATGAAATTGGAATATAAAAATTTCTTGTTTCTGACTCCAGGCATATAACTGTCAAATACCTGATTCCCTGCGACCAAATGTGCTTATTCAAGCGTGCCTCAATTCGCACATCAGGGGTGCCCATTGCCTTTTCAGCAAACCTTCTGATTTCCCCAATGGCACGTGGAGCCCTCTTCTTGAATCCACTGAAATTAATACAACACCAGTGTGACTAAAAATGAAATGCACTTTAATACATAATTGACAATTTAATATATATTCAAAATGTTAAGCTGATGTGTAATTAGTTCTGATTTTGTTACTGCAAAGTAACTAGAGTCTATCAACTAGGGTATCATACAACACAGCTCATAAATCTGGAGGCTTCTACAAAGATATGCGACGCTAATCGAAAAACTTCAAACTAAATTAAACCTTGACTACACGACATGATGACATCACATAATACAAGTTGAAACAATGCACATTGTAAGACATGATGAACACCAACCATGCATTGCTAACACCAAACATTTAAATTTGACTCCTTTAATAAGTAAGTAACAATGTACTTTATTGAACCACCTGCAAATGCACTGCAGGAACATTGGATGAGAATAGAATATGTGTACATTGTACAATCATAAAACATGTACAGTTATAAACATTGAAGGGTTAATTTTTTATTGGTTCAAATACAACAATCAACAGCTGGTGATACTTTCCAGTTTCCACAAGTACTTTGGTTATAGTGCACAAAATGTCTACAGTACACCAGGTCATTCACTGGAGGCATAAATATTCATTCATTCAAGTATTTATACACAAAAATAGATGCATGAACATCACCACAGCAATATTTTCCATGGCAACATCAACTTACACGCCATGGATGCGTTTGTGGAGGTTTATGGTGTGCTCCCGAGTGACAACTTCATTTGTCACAGACTTTTTCTTCATCTCCTTCTTGGCAGCAGGCATTTTTGCTGTGCACTGATAAGCCCACAGTCTAAAGCAGAAAGAAGTTCGATTTTTCATAGAATGACGACAATTTAAAAGTTACAAGTTTTGTTATAGATGGTAGGGATGGCACAAAGTCAAATACGCCGAATTTGTATTTAGTTAGATACGTGTAAATATTAGTTACAATAGATATCGATTCAGTTATATTAAGTTACAAAGTTTATGTTTACGTATGCAACACAAGTCTGAGCATTGGCAGACTATTATTAACACAAGTCTCTTTATTATTAAGTCTCTTTGATACTTTTGCAACAGCAAAAGTTGATGGACAAGTAGTATACATAGACGCCATTAAGGACACGCACTCCGCTGAAATGCAATTTTAGGTAGCAATCGTTCTGAAATTTTCAGCAGGTATAATAAACAAGTGTGCAATTAAATCAGGCAACCACTGCGCTTTAGCAAAGTGGAATGTCACGATAAATTATGAGATCGAAGCACATGCGTTGCCCACAACACGCGTCCCATTTTTCTCAAAAATTTCAATTACCACTCAAGGCAAATAGATATCGAAATCTTTTTTCATAGCAAACTATTTAACTTATCACAAGGCACAATTTTAAGCACAATTACTGCCGGATTATTTTATTGATGACGCAAAAACGAGCAAAAAATTTATTCCAACTTACGAATAGCGATGAATAAAATACAGAAAAGGAAGAGGTTTCAACCGGAAGCAAGAACCAGAAGTGCAATAAAAGAACTTAATTTTCTTTTATAGCGCTATACTTTTAATTTCAAGTAGGAGCCTAACTGTTATTAAAAAAGCAAGAACGAAATATCAGAAAATTTCGCATATATGGAATTTAAAAGAATATGTGGAACTCAAATCATAGGCGAGATATCATTGTGCCATTATTCATATATGTTGGCGCCATGCAGCATAACCAGGCTGGGGTGTGTCAACCTGGACGTTTTTCACGAATTAAACGAATATCTATATATTTCACACACTCCCTACAATCTCTTTGAAACAGGCGGTGCAAGTAAGTAAGTATGTTATTATAGTAAGTAAGTAAGTAAGTATGTAAGCATCTTATATGTTACACTGCCTTCCACCACGGACTACTCTCACGAACAACCCTTGGCCTACTGATATTTCAGCGGCCTTCGAATTCGATACAGTTGATAATGATAATCCATTATCTAACGCCAAATACTGTCAGCCTGGTACGTTTTTACTGACACTGCTAGTATTCCTCTTGATCCAATCCTAAAAATGAGAGCTGTGTTATTCCAAACTAATCTTTGTCCACGGGAACGATCTTTGTTGTATAGATACGCTGTCGTTAAACAATAAAGGAACCGTCGATTGAATGTGAATAAACGAATATTATTATCATCCGTCGAACCAAACACGATGGTTTTCTCAATACTGGTCAATGGCTCGTTGATGACAACACGAGCTGAGCCACAACACGATGGACGTGTGTAAAACAGCCGAGATCAAGACCAGTTATATTAGTGCCAGTTGTAATCGAACCACACAATGTTGCGACTGGGGCCAGAATGGGTTGATTTGTTTCGGATCCTGCCATTCTGTAGCAATATATAAACCCAAGGTACTGTCGATTTTATTTATTTGTGAAATTTCGTGTTACCGGTGAGCGATAATATGTGAATTTTATGCCTCGGTGGTAGACACTGTTGTAAACTTAACGTTGTTTCTACTGCGGGAATCCTTCTGACTTGTCTTGACCCTATCCTAAGTAAGTGTCTGGGGTAGACAAGTACATCGGCTTGGTCGCCGATGTGCAGTGAGTAAACGGATATGGCCGCCACAGATTGGGGTGAAATAGAGCGCTCTGACCTACAGCCCAATAAGTGAGTGAGTAGGGTCTAAGAGAAACGCATTCGACGAGATAATATTACTTGGGAAGATCAGATGTAAGGATTACGGTTTCTGGACACTCTGCACAGACGGTTTATAATGATGACGATAACCCTAAGGCTGACCCTAACTGACACTCATGACCGACCCTTATGAGGCTTAACCCTGAACCTAAACGGTCATCACGACACCTCAACTGACACTCATGGTATTTGTTCTTTGACATGCCACGTGCGACAGATGAGGGACAGGAGACACCGATTCAGAATCATGGAGGTATCGTTGTTTATTTCAAAGACATTCACAAGGTTAAGATCACTGCCCTACCATTTCAGCCAATCACTTTCGAGGCTCTGTGCCTGTCGTTCGCTACTGCCCGTGGTCCTCTGACGCTAATTGCCATCTACCGCCCTGGTTCCTCTTCTCCGTCAACTGCATTCCATGCTGAGTTTGCATCTTTATTGGAGATTTTCGCAACGTACAACAGTCAACTAGTTATAACAGGTGATCTAAACATCCATCTTGAGGAACCGAGTTCACCTGACAGTATCCGTTTCAACGACCAAATTCAGCAATTCGGTTTGGCTCAGCATGTTTCAGAGCCAACTCATGACTTGGGAGGCTGGCTGGACGTCGTCATCACTCGTGATGACTGTGTCATCCGAGATATGAGGGTGGAACCGCCGTTTCTGTCTGATCATGGTCTTCTGCTCTTCACTACTCCTCACCTTCATGCCCAGCCAATCTATGCTATCAGGTCAATGCGAGGTTGGCGTAATCTGGACCGTGAGGCCTTCAAAGCTGGCCTATTGAATGGTCCTCTCTGTAAAGACATATCGTCAATGGAAGGCCGTTCTTCGGAAGAACTCTTCTCCATCTACGAGTCATCAATGCGTGCACTAATCGATGATCTCCTCCCACTCAGAACAGTGAAGGCCCGAAAAAGACCTCTCACTCCATGGTTTGATGGAGATTGTCGTAATCTTCGTCGGGAGGTGAGACGTCTTGAGCGACGCTCTCGGCGAACACGAAGCACTGAAGACCGTGTGGCCTGGATCAAGCACATGCAGCATATGCATACAGTGTATAGAGAAAAAGAGATGTACTATTGGGAGAAGCTGATTGAGAAAGACTCTAACAACCCTCGACGACTCTGGGCATCTATCTCAAGCGTCCTTGGTCGTTCGACTTCTGTTAAAAGCCCCATTGAACCATCATTTACAGCTGCGGCTTACCTGGAATTTATGGAACAGAAGATTGACGCAGTCCGACGTTCAACTGAAGGTGCGATACCACCGACTTTCCCTCCAACTGACTGCAGGATGTCTCAACTGAAACTGTTTTCTGCAGAAGACCTTCGCCAGTTGTTGCTGTCCTCGCCATCGAAGTCGTGTGAGCTCGACCCGCTGCCATCATTTCTCATCAAGGACTTCGTGGATGATCTTCTGCCGTTTTTGTTGTTACTTTGTAATACTGCATTCGGGGATGGGGCCCTTCCTTCTTCTCAGAAGCGGGCTATAGTTTTGCCTTCACTTAAGCGTAGTGGTCTTGATGTAAATGACATGGCCAATTATCGACCGATTTCTAATCTGTCTTTCTTGTCAAAGATAGTCGAGAAATATGTATCGTTGCAGCTTATTAGTCATCTTGAAGCAAACTCCCTTTTGCCCAAGCAACAGTCAGGCTTCAGAAAATTTCATTCCACTGAATCTGTTTTAACACGCATTTTAGTTGACATGTATGATGCTGTTGACCAGGGGCATGTATCACTCCTTGCTTTATTTGACGTGAGTGCGGCCTTTGACACCGTCGACCATGGCATTCTTTTAGAGCGCCTTGAAACGTCGTTTGGTGTCATTGGCCGCCCACTGCTGTGGTTGCAGGCTTTTCTTTCTGAGCGCAGCCAGTCTGTGGTTTTTGGTTCCACCCGGTCTGACTGGTCCAGAGTTTATTTTGGTCTTCCACAGGGTTCCATTTTAGGGCCTTTGCTTTACATTTTATATACAGCTGACCTAAATAAGATTCTGTCTTCTGTGGGGGTTGCTGCGCATCAATATGCTGATGACACACAGGCATATGTCCAGGGTCCAGCTTTAGAGGCTATCTCACTTGTGGAAAAAATACTTATGACGTCGGAAACGATTGGTGCCTGGATGTCATCCAATCGCCTCAGCTTAAATCCTGGTAAAACACAATTTATTTGGGTTGGAAGTCGTGTGCAAGTTTCTAAAATTGATATGCAAAATCTGCAACATTGCTTTCCTGGCATGACTTTTTCTACCACTGTGCGTGATTTGGGTGTGACCTTGGACCAGGAATTGACCCTTTCTGATCACGTGAGGAATGTATGTCGCACTTGCTTCTACCATCTTCGTCAAATTCGCTCGGTACGTCGCTCACTTACAACCAAAGCTGCCACTACTCTGATGCATGCATTTATATGCACGAGAGTTGACTATGGTAGTGCCATCTATGCGGGCTTAACACTTTCACGCATTAATAAGTTGCAATCTGTCCTGAATGCTGCGGCCCGCCTGATTGGTAGCATACCAAAGTTTGGGCATATATCAAGTTTTATACGGGAAGAACTGCACTGGTTGCCAATGCAAAAACGTATTGAGTTTAAGATTTTAATGTTCATGCGCAATTGCCTAGCAGGCCAAGCTCCGATCTATCTTATGGAACTCTGTGTACCTGTGCTGTCCATCCCAGGCCGTAGGTTCCTTCGCTCTGTTACGCATGGTGACCTGGTTGTCCCTAGGGCTCGATCTTCCACAGTGCTTCATAGTAGCTTTGCTATGGTTGGTCCGTCTTTTTGGAATAAGTTACCTATTAGTCTCCGCAATGAACTTCTTTGTATTTCTTTGCCCCTTTTCCGCAAACGTTTGAAAACCATTCTCTTTGATTGTGGTTAGGTGTCAGGTCGGGAGCGCCTCTGAGGAGTTCTCTTGAAGTGGCGCTATATAAATGTACGATTACAATTACAATTACAATTACTCATGACGCCAGTAAACTTACACACTATCTCTTTCAGTGCAGGTACTTGAACTGGCTATGTTTATGGACACTACCTCACTTACTTACTTTCACGGAAATATAGCGCCGTAGGTCAGAGTGTTCTATTGTGCCCCATTCTGCGATGGCTATATTTGTTTACTCGCTGCATATCGCGACCTATCAGACACTGATACTCGCTGTACTCATCTACCCTTCCATGTTCATTGTTGTCACATGTGAAATCAACCTTTTCCATTTCATGAACATCACTCTAGTGGTGTGGATGCATTAAAAGTAAAATATTGATTATAAAAGTATAATTATTATTATTACATAAATTTCTTACGCACGCATGGTCACACGAATCTGAGGCGCGGATAGTCAGCCACCAATAATCTACTAAATGGGTGCAGGTCAGTACCCACAAAGAAGAAAATTTCCAGACTCTTTGAGCAGTTAGTACTGTACAAACACAATGTCTTCAGCTTCTGCAGTAGTATAACCCACACAGGAAAATTGTGTTGCTGTTTCAGAACCCATCCATCATCACAGCCACCCTTGTCGGGCACAAAGATCGGGTAAACTGCGTCAAATGGATACGGAAAGGAAACTATGGTATGATAATTTCAAGGAAATGTCTCTTCATATGTTCCTGTGAATGATTTGAGTGACATATTTGCTATGTTAAATAACTGCTTATTTTAAAATTTCCTCTGCCCTTATATTTATCCTATAATTTCACTGTGCTTTGATTATGTTATTCATCTCTTTCTTGAATTATTGTGGCAGTTTTAACACTTTAGGTGATGTTATTCTAACTTGCCAGCATTTTTCACACATGTATGTATGTGTGTGTAAACTGTGTATGTATGTAATGTGAATATGTATGTATCGGAGCACTTGTATGCAGCATCTTTTAAGTAACTCACATGGAGTTGTATAATATCAATCATTCATTTCAATCAATCAGTTTTTGTATTGGTCCGTGTGTATAACCTTATATCCATTGTTATATTGTGTTCAGGCTATAATAGATATTTGCTGTTATGGATTTTTGCATTTATTTAACAGTGCTTCTCTTTCTAATGGTTTATTTCTTGACTGTGTGATCCTGAGACGTGTGAGGCTTTTGAGTGGTTAGATTTATTAGTAGCATTTTACTTGGAGAATACTTTATAACAACAATCCACTTGACAGACAATGTAGAAACGATTGTTGTCGATTTCATACAATGAACCGCAGAAATTTGTATAATTTTCATTGTTTGACAGAACCAGAAACTGAGATGGTTTCAGCATCGCAAGATAAAACGGCTGTCTTGTGGAAACAGTCTGCAGACAGTGTAAGCTTGACTTCGTTACTTTTTTGCGACTCTTGTTCGAACGCTAGATATGTGTACCTTAAAAAATTCTTTTTTTGTTATGACCATTAGATTATTTTGGTTGCTTGAAATCATTTTCACAAGTATACATAAATTTTGATGAAAGGAAAATGGAAATCATATTTCGATTATTTGCATTGTATTAATTGTATTGTTCTATTTGTACTTTGGTCACGAACCCCACTAAGCCAGCATCGGGCTTTTGCTATTGTGGTCCCTCAGTGTGGGATTTATCTATCTGGAATTCATAGCAGGATTTTGGTGGGGTATTTACCGCTTGAAAACCTTTCTCTTTTCGTGGGTGTGTCTCGATGAGAGCACTTCTGAATAGCTCTGCTGTGAGCGAGATGCGCTTTACAAATTTGTTAAATATTAGCGCGTTATAGTTTATAAATTTAGCCACTCATAATATTCAGACCTTTGCGGTGTAACATAATTCTTGTTGCATCAATTGAGTGTCTGTCATGTGAGTCTTATTTTGGTTATGTGTTTCATGTGATATGTGACACATGTGATATCTTATGTGTTTCTTGTAGTTTACACCTGTTGTTAGACTTGAAGGGCACTCTGGTCCCGTAACAGTTGCTGATGCAATATATAGCAAGACGACGACGGAGGAGGACAGAGGAGAACGTCTACTTGTTGCAACTGCATCCGTAGATTCAACCGTAAAGATCTGGGAGAGAAAGTCTGACGAAGGTGACCGTCGTTGACCGAGTTTGCAATTAAATGGATTACTTTAATTTAAGTAGCTTATAATAATTGATTAAACAATTATTGATTAAATTCTCAAATACATGGCAATTTTTGTTATTAAATGCATCTGCTATTATAATTTAGTATGTTGTTGGTATTTAATGAGAACTTGAGAAGCTTCAGTTTTTGGTGCTAAACGGTACTTTATAATAATTTCCTTTTGGTGTGGTTTCTTTCTCAAGGGAAGCTTGAATCCAGGCAGTTTGTGTTGATAGTTATGCCATCTGGGCAATAAAGTAAATATTGGTTGAACTTTAGTGTAGACAAGAATAGCTTTGATGCAGTGCCTAAAGTGTGGAAAAATAAGTGCCTGGACGCCCATCACTTCTCCAAAAGAAGTGCCTGGATGCCCCTTACCTTTCCGGTCTGTGCTCGCCAATAAAACAAGTGCATGGACGCCGTCCATGACCCTCCAGGCACACTTTAAGCCCTGCTTTGATGACAGTTTGAGAAAGTTTGTGTAGCATCAAAGGCAACATTGAAAATCCAAGCTAAATCTGTGGTGTGTCTGTGCTCACCACCGTACATGAATAGCAAATAAGGGCCAATAGTTGATACATGATCTATGGTTGTTGCATTTCAGATGACTGTGTATGTAAGCAGACGATATCACGGGGTCAGAGTTTGACGCTTACGTTAGCTTGGGTGACCTTGCCAGACTGCAGTGGTAGGTTTCAGCGACCAAGGTTATATTGGGATTTGTGCTAAATAGGTTTTCGTTGTTAGTGTATCTGCTGTGAGACTATTAAAATGCACATTATTCCAAGATTTTATGTACATATGTGTGTATGTTGAAAACTCTTCGATTTGCACTTTGTATGTCCTTCATGAAAGTGCTGCACTTGTGACCCACTCACTGATCCGAACAGAAGCATTTGAAGACAGTTTGATAATGGTTGCTGCACAGGACCGTTTTCAGCAGCATTATCTTACATTTAAGTGCAGAAATACAGCACCTGCATATCGCCACGGCTAGCTGAACACGATGTTCACAGACCAGGTTGACCTTTAACTGAAATGCAAAGCTCCCCAATATATGCAAGAGACCAGGTCATTATTGTTTACCTAGATGTACATTCCCATTGGTACTGCAAACCACGAAAGCAGAATAGATCAGATCTGTTTAACCTTGACCTTCATACAGCATGGAGATTGGAGAAGGGCTAACGATATCCTCACATTATGTAATTGACATGACTGTGCTCAGTGGAATTAACTTCTAGATGTCACTAATAATTTTTTGTCTTCTTTTTTCAGTACCGTTGCTGGCCTGTGCCTTTGATGATCTTAGCATTCGTCTTTTTGTTGAGATCAATGATGAGGTTTGTCTACTGCAGGGGTTCTCAAACTTTATTTTTATTGTACCCCCAAGTAAAAAAATCGAATGATGGCGTACCCCCAAGGGCCCCAACAAAGTCAGGTCAGAAGCAAAATACCATTGCGAGGTCCCTTGCATTGACAACTAAAAGTCCATTAAATTAAAATCATTAGTGGCATCGTTTATTAGTGTCATCATAATTTATAGGAAGCAAAATTTAGTTTAAATCATTATAATCTTGTCAGCAAAATTTAAGTTAAAAGGGAAAATTGGTCTATAACCCCTGTAAGAAAGAGCCAGCGGCATCCATATAGTGCTCTGGGCTTCTTTAGACTAGCACAGATTAAAAATATCCGGTTTAGCCTAATATTTATCAATTTCAAACGCAAATTAACCCCATGTTTGTTTTTGATAGCAAGAATAGTTTAAAACCAGCAGTACCCAGACATGACGTACTGAAAGGAATCACAAAATTTAAAGTTCGATCAGAAATTATTCCTTAGGCCAATTCAGCTCTCTGCCATGTGAGCTCTATTAGGCTGAGAATTTCTGGCTTTGGTAGGCTACTTTTAACCCTTCATACATTATTTCTTTCAAAATTATAGTGGGATAATTGGCCTAAAAATAAACCTGCCGCATGCATTGTATTGTATGTGGGTCTAAATATATGTTGTGAAATAAATAAATGAGGATGCTGTTACATTTTGCAACGTTAAAAGTCGTTGTTAATCAAAGAAAGATTGATAAAGTCCATAAACTCAAAGAAAAATTTTATTTCTGGAATTTTTCGCGTACCCCTTACCGGCGCCTGGCGTACCCCTAGGGGTACGCGTACCACAGTTTGAGAACCCCTGGTCTACTGCATTTGCATTGTTCAATGACATCATGTCGTGTTATAAATACTAGATAATAGTAAATACATATAAGCTATAATGAAATTGCATGCTGCCAGCTAGACTCTTGGTCTGTCTGTTCAGGATCTCTAGAAGGTACTTGAACAGCTCTTAGAAGCGTATGGTAATTCTTTGCATTGTGTATTGTTGTTTTTACATGACGTTCAAATGATCATTCAGGATTTTATTAAATATTACTCGTTTTTTTTATTGTAATAAGCATAATTTTCTGTGGCTTAACAACAATAGAATTAAGGACTTTGTCATCATGACCAGTACCGAATTTTTTTTATTGCTGAGGCCCTAGTAACTTGCGCTTTATAAACCTTGATATATAGAAATATAATAATTTTTAAAATTATGGTCATAATGATGCGCAGCTACTTCTGCGATGGCATCTTGTGACTTCAACTTTAGCCAACATTTTGTTGTAGTTTTCAGAAGTTCAGGTCTTGATCGGTCATGAAGAATGGATCCGCGGCCTAGACTTTACAGTTGATGGTTAGTTACGAATTAAACATTCCTACTTTCATCATCATGTCTTAGTATCAGCATCCAAATAAGAGAGCAGCGAGTGATTGAGGAGTTAATATTCGAATTATATGAATGAATCAATTGAGTGAGTACTAAAATTAGACAGTGCTCAAGAACTATCAAATATTTATTAATTAATCAGCAGATTTTCTTATCTTTTACGGTTGTCCTGTTGACGACATCTGCAAATTGATCTCAAACTTTCTGTTTCATTTCTAAGTTTGCATGAGATTTCTGTTATTGTTGAGCGAATAAATAGCTGATTGAATAATACATTGTTTTATTCAAACAATACTTTTGTACATAGATGAGAATTTTAGTGGTAAAAAATCTTCTCACATTTAATGTGTGACAATTAAATTCATTTTTATATTATTTAATTAATTATAATTAATTATGATTATCGTTCATCGTTGGCTGACTTTATTCTGCAGATAACGGCGATGTTCTTCTTGCCAGCTGCAGTCAGGACACGTACATCCGACTCTGGCGAATATCGAAGGTTGTTTCCAACGTATCTACTCAAGACCAGGTTGAGCTCAAAGTCAAGGAAAAGATATTTCAAGTGCACAATTCTGGTGATTGAAGTTTCTAACCTTTTAAACATGTCTTTTAGCATTTCTTGTGTATCTGTTAGTTTGCCTGTGCAGAGTGATACGGAATGATACAGAATTTATGTTGGGTCGAACGTCAAACCTTTTCTGGGTCAGTGCGATATTTTCCAGCAAGTGGCAAGCCATATCGCCCATGTCATCTGAGCTAAATGGGGGGTGCGAGGGCGGGGGACAAGGGTCTTGGCATTGGCTTGACTGGATCATCTCCGGAATATTCTGCAAAACTGAACCTTAAGTTATGTAGTTTAGCGTGCAGGCTGTCAAATTGTAATTTTTTTCTTCATTATTTACCCGCAGTAGTCTTTACGCAATATGCAGGTCAGAAAATCATTGTCAGAGGGTGTTAAGCGTTTGAAATCCCTGATGTAGCGCATCAAAGGTAATGTACTCTTAAGGACTTCCAGTCTTTTTGCAGTGAATAAGAACAGTTTAAAGAATACCATTTTTAAGTTTGGGTACAAATGCTTCAAAAAGATGTTGACTTTCATGCGGCGGCACAAATCATAAATCGTACAAGCTCTTTTTGGGTTATACGATCGAACAATGAATTGCAGATTTAATGCTATGATTCTGCAAACGCTAAATGGTTATACTTACAGATATGTGGACAAATCTTTTTCTTGTGACTTTTCTAATATTTGTCGTTCAAGTTTTGTGTTTAGGTCATAAGTAGTTGTTTTGTTATGTATTGCACAGATCAGAATGTGCCTCCATGTGTTTATCGTGTGAGCTTGGACTCCGTCCTTCTGGGCCACGATAATTGGGTTCTGAGTGCGCATTGGCAACCAGCCGTCATCACAGGTGATTGTTATTAATTTTGTTTGAATTTGCAATCAAATTCAATCAAATTCAATATTAGTTTTTGTCCACTGATGTCCAAATCATTGACGATTGATGCTATTTGAATATTTTGATACATTCACGGATACAAATTGTTGTCAGAAAGTGCCATTTATTTTCTGGTCATTTCATTTAGAGAAGGAGCGTCCACTGTGTCCACCATAGCCTTCCTTTCTTGACCATCACCTCTCTTTGTTAGTAGACAGCTTCTGGATATCAACATGATTACCGCAGTTAGCTGTTTGTTAATCACCCTTGTAGCAGTATGACCGTGTTACAGCGCCATGGAAATTGTCATTATTTTTATCATTATTATGGGTTTTGGCACACCATCTATTAATAACTTTTGTATGAGACGCTAGAAGTTTCCAATTACAGTTAGGTCTTGCATTGATCAACGAATCATGCATAAGTTGCGGGTAGTGGGTACATTATTCAATGAATAATGTGTCAACGAATTGTCTCGTAATGAATAATGAATTGATGATGCATCAGTCGTGCATGACTCATTGCAAAATAGGTTTCTTGTGGAATGCATTACTTTTTATGTGTTACTTTTAATTTGATCGACATTTGCTGTTTCTGTTCAGATGGTGTTCGTCACCAACCGATGTGTATTCTCTCGTCTTCAATGGACAAAACGTTGATCGTGTGGCAGCCAAATACAACATCAGGCATCTGGATGGAACAGGTCAGCCTAGTAACGTCGCTCAAATTAATTTCTCATTTAGTTGCATGTGTCGTGAGTGTATGTCATACAAGCTCACTTTAATGCAAGAACGACGGGTGTATGCTATGAAAATTTGCAACACACCAATTTTTCCCGTCACACCATTGACACACCATTTTTATGCGACACACTACTCATCGACTCGCGACACTTGTGTGTCGCAACACACCTGTTGAGAACCCCTAGTCTAAGCGATCTCCAGAAGGTGCGATTTACCGATACTCTGGTTTATGATTTTACATACAGATGCATCACAACTAGTGATCAATATTCAGAAATTTTCTTGTGTATGATTTAAACCTGATGTAATAGAGAGCTGAGTTTACAAATTTATGTTTATAACATTTGCTTTGTTGTTGACTTTTGTTTAGAGTCGAGTTGGGGAAATTGGCGGTAGTAACCTTGGGTTCTTCGGAGGTCTGTTCAGCCCGGATGGCAGGCACATTCTGGCTCATGGATTTCACGGTTCTTTCCATCTTTGGCGCTCCTTCCAGGTAACAATCGCTCATTGGAACCAGTGTCTGAGTTTACGCAACAACAATGCATACATTGAATTTTGTAGGGAGAATAACCTTTGTTATGGAACTAATACCATTCAAGTGCGTGAATTCCACTTTAAGCACTTATTTGTATAACAATACATGTGTGTGTGTGTGTGTGTGTAAATCTCTGTATGAAAACTGAATAATGGGTATCCTTGAAGTTTCTGTGAAAGCAATGAGAGATACTGTAAAAAATTTGGACTTAAATCTGACAGCTTCCGCAAAAGCGATACATGTATTAGAGTTGATGGGCAGCATTATCTCTTTACTGTACACACAGCCAAATGATCATAATTGTGATCGCCAAGCTTCTAAAGCATTCTTTCTAAACTAAGTACAGGGCACCAGCTTAGTCACGCGGACTGCATGTCTCCTGATGACGTTGCATTAACAATCTTTTTTCTTTTGCCGTAGCTGGGCTGGGAGCGCCTCTGAGTAGTTTCTTGGAGGGGCGCTATATAAATGCTAATAATGAATGAATGAATGAACAAGTCTGCACGGTGTTTGGTCATTTATATAGCACCTTTAAAGGAATTATTCTGTTCATTCTGCTGACTAGCTTGTGTTTTCTTCTGCTGCTTAGGACTCGTGGGAGCCGGAAGTGACGTGTGGTGGTCACTTTGGACCAGTACAAGACGTTGCTTGGAACAACGCGGGGAAGTATCTCATGTCAGTCAGCTTGGATCAGACGAGTCGTCTCCATGGATACTGGGACGCTGAGGAGGAAGTCGAGGTAAGTTCTTGTTTCATGTCTTCAATGTTTTCTGATGAAGATAAATTTTTTGAACTCGTTCATTTGTGGTTTTTTGATGGGATTTTTAGGGGATATTTAACGAATGAAGACCTTAAGAATCTATCTGTTTAGAATGTTTCGAGGATGTTTCGAGGTAAGTTCTTGTTTCGTTTCTTCAGCGTTTGTTTATGAAGACCAATTTTGTTTGTCTCACTCATTCGCTGTTTATTGAGGGATTTTCTTTTAAAGATTTAATGAATGAAACCCTTAGGAATCTATCTGTTTCTGTTTTGTTTCTGCTGTAAAGCTAGTGTGACACGCCAATGATGTGGTCAGACTTTTCCAATGTATGATTTATTGTATACTTGTTATAAGTGTCGGAACAGTTATGTGGAAATAGAAGATATATCCTTTGACACCTGTTAAGGATAAGAATGAGTCTAGAGATAAAAGATATATTGAGTGATATAATTGAATTATATATCTCTCTTAATTATATGTTGAAGCTATCAAGATATCTTTTGATATCTTCCTGTGGCATACATTGATAGGATATTTGGCTGATTTTAGTATGACTTTTACCGATAGTTGAATAAAGTTTTTGTTCGTTTGTAAACTATTTAGAGGTCCTGGCATGAGTTAGCACGTCCTCAGATACACGGCTATGATATGCAGTGCTTGGCAATGTTGGACCGGTAAGTAACTAATACTGCAGAATATTTGTAATTTTTGTGTTGGCATTTACTATCATATTTTATAGTACCGGTAGCTTCATTTTCAAGCAATATGGCAGCTGGTGGTGTTTGGAACTGGTTATGGGTGCTCAAGCAGCAGGTCCAGGCCAATCCGAGTAATAGGTCATCTAATCAAACACTAATCATGATGACTGTGATGATTATAATTGACTACTTCCAAACCTGTAACAATCTTAAAATGAAGTGGTAGAGAAAGAGAGGTTGGCTTATGGTTATGATAGGAGTTTGACAGGGAAATGGATGCGTCAAATAGTAAGAGGAGACGCCCTTGTAGGAACTTGTACCAATGGAAAACTTTAAGGAAAGAAGTCAATATTATTCTAGGTAGATTCTTGCGGAATGCTCAATTTATGGATCGTTATACCAACCTGAAAAAGCATTCCATCATCTGAAGATTGTTATTTTTACATACATTATGTAAGAGAACTTGAAGAAGAATATGAATCACCTTTTGTTTCTCAGTGTTCATCATCATCATCGTCATCATCATCATCATGATCATCATCATTGTCATCATCTGTTGCTAGGTTTTCTTTTGCATCTGGTGCTGATGAAAAGGTCATCCGGATTTTCCGAGCACCAAAGAACTTCCTCGAGAACTTCAAGAATCTGACCAAATCTGACGTGGAAGAGGAATTGAAGAAACTGGTAAACGAATAACTTTGTCTTTCACAATTTTCAATTTCTGTGCCATGGATTCTCACTTCTCTGACTTTGCACACAGGTTCATAATGATAATAATGCTAATGATAATAATAATAATATTGATATTAATAATAATAATAATAATAATAATAATAATAATAATGCTATGGTAATAATGCGAATGATAATGCAGCTCCGTAACTTTACCCAGCCTTTATACGTTCCCCTATGAGGTGTATGATATGCAGCAGGCAGAAGTATTTTTTAAATAAAAATGAGATTTTTTGTACGATCTATTAATTGTAAGAACGATGGTCAGAATTATTTTAAATTCTTGAATATTTAGTAGTTTCTGTTCATTCGTAAAATTATGTACATGCACGTGGTTGATAGTTTATGTCATCATCACACAAAGTTGGATTTTATGGTCCCAAATTTAATACCGATTTATCACAGCCTCAGTGTAGTACAGCATTGATTCAACAATGTGGTTGTTAAATGGAGTGTTTTACGAGGCGACGTTTATTGTGCACGATGGGCAAGTTTTATTTTATTGTTTGTTTGTTTGTATGTGTGCAATTGTTATAGCGCCCCTTCAAGCTCTCTACTCAGAGGCGCTCCCAACTGCAGAGCGGACACTGCATCAGAGTTTCACGCCGAAGCGCTGAGCAATTGTGAGTGAAGGACTTGCCCAAGGTCTCTACGCGGCGACTGGAGGTGGATTCGAACCTTGAACCTCAAGGCAACGACGCCACCACTACACCACCGTGCCCCTTATTTATCCAAATATGTAATTAATATTTGCTGGGTCAATAAACTTACATCCATTCTTTTGTGGTTCATGTTTTATGTTGCCCAGCTTTAGTTTACGCTTATGAACTACGCAGAGTGGCTTTATCAAATTTCAGTTATATTGTGTTGTAATGTATTGATTACGAAAAGGAAACCAGTCATGTAGCAGAGGGGGCTAGTGTTCCAGCGCTTGGCTTATCAAACAAAGCAGTGTATGCTGACGAAACAAGGATTTCCGGCAAGGACGGACGAGGAGAGGTGCATGACAATGGACAGTATTCGGAAAGCTACTTCACACGGCAGGTTTTGACAGGTTTGTATTTAGATTGGACTTATCTGAAATAGTTTTGCGTGTCATGTATCATTGTGTATGTCATGTGCATTACAAACTTAATTATTTTTTGCTTTACATGACCAGATGGGGCTTTGAGAAGCCTCTTTCTCAGTCTGTCTGTCTGCCTGTCTCTCTCTCTTTCGCAGATGCTACTTAAATTTGTGATAAGAATTACAGCTTCGGAATTGCAGTGACTGTGATTCATCGGAGAAGTTGTCTGTTTTTATTTTTACTTCTGCAGACTAAACGTAATAATTATGTTGATAGGTTTGTTTTGTTTCTGTCAGAATTAAGCGACTTTGTTAGGTGTTGGTTTGAGTGCACTTGCTTTGTGACATGAGCCTCTCTGATAGTGATTGCTGCATATATATGCAATGCATATATATATATGCATATACACATATATATATACACAAAGGTCTTCAGGTACAGTTGCTCAGCATCATGATTCTTTGTGATTGGTTAGTCGCACTTAATAGATATGCAGCTAATAGTCAATGTTCAATTGATGGTAAAATGTAACGGTAGGATGGAACAATCAGGTGTGGCAATAGTATAGAAAAAATGTGATAGTCGGATGTCAGAATAATGTAACAATACGAGTGACAATAGGATGCTAATAGTGGTCTGGTTTTCTGTGCATTTTTTTTATTAGCTCCACCGACTGAAGAGAGCCTTCTGCAGAACACCCTTTGGCCTGAAGAACAAAAACTCTACGGCCATGGATACGAGGTCTTTGCACTGGCCTCCCATCCCAATGGATCCATCCTAGCTTCTTCATGCAAGGTCTGACTAGATACACCTCAAAATCTCTGATTAGACTTTACTGCATACAGTGCATAGTGCATACCAATGAGATAGCATTTATGTGCTATACCATAGGACAGAGTTTCTCAATCGATGTGTCGTGAATAGACCAGCGGTGTGTCGCGTAAAAATGGTGTGTCGCGAAGAATTGGTGTGTCGTGAAAATTCTGGAGCAACAATCCCATTAATTGTCTGAATACCATGTGCAGTAGTTGGTAGTTAGGTACTAATGGGATAAATTTTACTAATTGCAGTTAGAGTTTAAGAAATATGTACCTGTATTTGTCTAAAGCTGGTTTAATACCCAATGCCTCTGCACAACCTGTATTTATATCCACGGATTTATGTATATATCAATGCACTTTGTGTAGCGCCTTTTAATTTATATACCTGCCTAACTGCATCAGATGCCAACACTTACGTATTTTATTGTTGTTATTAATACACTTTTTATGCACATAAGGGTTACATAATGCTAATCTCAGGCACAGTTAGTCAATGGCTGGTGGTTTTGTCCTTCCCCACCCTGAAACATGGATCCCCATTACCTCTTAACAGGATATTACCGTTTTAGTTGTGTTATATGTATTTTCTGCCAGGCATCAAAAGCAGAGCATGCTGCGATCATTTTGTGGGACACGGCCACCTGGCGAATGCTGGACAAACTAGAGTCGCACTCTCTTACAGTTACGCAGCTTCAGTTTTCGCACAGTGGAGAGTTCCTGTTATCCGTGTCTCGTGATCGGACTTGGTCTCTATTCCAGAAGACTTCTTCCGATGGTCTTCCAGGTGGAACTTCATTGCTCTTTGCTTCTTCCGTTCTGTAATCTGCTCCATTGCAATCGTAATGGAAAATTTATATACAGCCACTTTATGAACAAAACTAATCGGAAGCCGCTTTTGTGCTAGACTTTTTATGTTAAATGTCAGTAATTATTGTAAATTGATCAGTTAACAAAGCAATGTGCAGAAAATGAACAGATTCCCTTCTGTATTGTATGGTATTGTATTGTATTTGATCATTTATAAAGCTCTCATCACAGCAGTTCAAGCCTTTCAGAAGTGCTCACTTTGCGAGAGAAAAATGAAACTTGACGTAATATACTATCTTGTTCAGAGTCTCACTACCATGGTTGATAGTTTTGGAGTGATAACAGGTGGTAAATTTACAGCATGCGATGTAGCTGCAGCTAATCATTCCATGTCTGTTGGACTACCATGTCTGTTGGACTATCATAAGTAACCTAACTAATTAATGTTTAAGCTTCTGAGTAGATAGGTTGACAGGGTGCTGTTTAATGTGCTCCTAACAGGTGTTTATAATTCAATAATAGATGTTAAATTATTATCTTTTCTTTGATATGGTTGATTTTTGTTCTGAAAACAGAGACGTCGTCGTCTTATAGAAGAGCTGCTTTCAGCGACAAGAAGACGTGCATTCACAGTCGCATCATCTGGGCGTGTGCGTGGTCCGCTGATGATAAATACTTCGTAACAGTTTCCAGGGACAAGAAGGTCAACTTTAGATGTTGAATATCTTGAATCTAGTGTCTAAGGATGTTTTTCTTATCTAGCGGTGGCCGCAGTATGTAAGGTAAATTAATGAAAAATGGCTGCCTCATGGTCATATGAATATCGATCGTTGTAGTGACATTAATAGGCAAGAAGTTTCAGGTTAAGGACAAATTTAGTTTGAAAGGTGTCTATGTACAACTCCTTGTGGTGGTATAAAATTCAACCTTCTTCAGGGTGACCTTGTCAGTCGTTGCTATGGTTATCTCTTTGATCCAACATTACCCGTGTAACTTTTTACATTTTTCAAACTTTTCTCAAGCGATGTGAGCCATAACCCGGAAGCGGAGGAATGTGTCCTGATACATTAATCGCGCATTAACCTCTCTTTCTCAAGTCATGTTAACTACATTCTTAGTATAATAAACCAGCGATACTTTCTACTGAACCAGCTGAGACATCAGGGCCTACATATCTCGAAGCTGGACGTAATATTTCAAGCTATCGTTGTCTCTAGAGTCATGTATGCACTACCTTCATTTGCTGGATTTCTTATGGCACATGATGTTGCACGCGTCGACGCTGCCCTGAAAAAGGCTCGTCGATGGCATATCTCTGAGAAGATTCATACAGTGGTGAGCTGATTGCTCGAGCAGACAAGAAGCTCTTCAAGAGAGCTCAATTCTTTGGCCATTGCATTCACCAGCTCCTGCCACCTCTTCGGGAGGACAAGTATCAACTTCGCAAGAGAGGACATACTTTCCTGTTGCCTCTCGTTAAAACAAATTTGTTTAAAAACAGTTTCATTAACAGATGCATTTATAATTATATTTAGATACAGGCTAACATGATTTTAATTGCTGTTCTCTATCGTAGTTAGATATATGTATGTATTCGTTTTTGTTATACAATGTAATGCATGTGCGCTTGACATATGCAAATAAAGGCTACTTACTTACTTACTTACTTAGTTACTTGAGCACAGCTCTGTGCAGAGATTTGTAAACAAGCAAACTTTTCGTTTGATTGCTTTCAGTAATTGTATAGTTTTGGTTTTAAGTGTGTAGCTGGACATTCATTGAGTGCATTTTAAGTGCTTTGCAACTTAGGCATTGGTGCGTGACTGTCTTACTATCTAACACTTCTAAAAAGGAGCATCACTAGTATAGTGGAAAATGTAATCGCAATCTCACATTTTCTAAAGTGCATTTCGAAAGTGCAGGGCACCAGTCTATTCACGAGCGCTGATGTCTGTGTTTAATGCCCAAGAAAGCAATTGCATATGCCAAATTTGTAAGTGTCTCATCTCCGCTATATATGTGTTTTCTTTTATAGGGAATTATATGGGGCCGCAGTGAGTTGTCTTGTTCAGGAAGTAACTCATCTGGTTGTCTTGGTAACTATGCGGCCTGTTCACATCCAATTGAATTGGACGAATCCATCACGGCCGTCGACTTCGCTCCGACTGTTTTATCCGATGGACGGTCAGTGATTGTAGCGATTCTTTTAACGCTTTACCGACCGAGCGTATGTGGTTTCCGGTGCCTTTTTTGGTCAGTTAAGGGTTAAGTTGGTTAGTGAACTGTAGATGGTTTCATGCTTTCACATTTAATGTCTTGTCAATTAGCTGTTTGGGAGTGCATTTTTTTGGCTCATGTAAGTTTTGCTAACAGTGACTTGTTTTAGGGTGACTTGTGGACGGTATTCATTCGTTTATTTCTTCGTTTATTTGTTTGTTTACTCATTCATTTGCAGACATGTAGGCCTATTGTATTGTATTGTATTGTATCTGCAGACGTTTAGGTCTATTGACTTTGAAATGTGTACAATCTAGTTATTCTGTTATCTTTGGAGCAGCTGGTAGATAGTTTGACACTTTGGCCACAGTGTGCAGTGCTACCAGAATACATTTGCTACAGTGTGTAATTTTTATCAGAGTTACGGTACATGTGGCAATACTTAAGGAAATTCCTCAGCAGTGTTGAGTGTTCCTAGCTGAATAATCTACCTTAAGACAAGATTGTAGCCTTTGAAATTTCCTTGTGAAGCTTCGAATTGTTTGGGAAAGTACACGGATTGATGTGGAAGCAGAAGAAACTGCTTATCTAGAATCTGATGAAGTGACAGTGTTTCTCAAAAGTTGTAAATATGAATTTTCAGCATGGTAGAACTCAAGTAGGCTCGAACAAAGTAGTGGCCACTGTTGATATGTTAATGTTTCTTGTTTGCGTATTTCAATGTAGGTATTTGGTGGCATTTGGTCTCGAGTCCGGATCCATTGCTCTCTATTCATGGTCGCCTCAATTGAAACAATCCAAAGATTCCTGGACCGTGCTATGTGCTTTGACTCAGAGGTAAGCAATGGTGTGACTTGTTTTAAAAATTGCCATCTGTTTAAGGATTTTGCGTATGTGTGCTTGTCAGATACTAACCAATAGTTACCATAATTAAAATTATCAAGTAATTGAATTAAACAAATTTAATTTGTTTGTTTTGAGGGCTTTTCAACAATCATTCGCCATCTTTTGGTAGATGGGTAGTTAACGACTTTTGGATGGAGTGTCACTTGTGGCTGCTTGCGGGTGCCAAGTTCTGTCCAGATTTTATCCCACAGTTATCTGTTTCTGAGGCACTCTTTTAGTGGTATGGCCACGTAATGGCGCCATATAAATTGTCATTATTATTATTATTATATTAAAATTTGAATTATTATTATTATTATTAAAAAGTTCTTTATCCTGTTGCATGGTGAGGAATGGCCAGGTCAGATTGCATTGACGTTTTGCTAGACTGTCAGAATAGAATCATAGCACATCCAGCTAGTGATCAGCTGCACCATTGAATGATACGTTTTTGAGTGCTGTCGAAATGTTAAGATATATCACACTAGATCAGGTGAAGTTGTAGAGTAACAGAATTCACCAGGAGTGTCAATTTATGTGAAAAGCAACTTTCAAATTCAACATGTCGGAATGCATCATGGCATCGGAAAATCTGTTACTTCAGAGTTACAGCTTTCTCAGCCTATGTTCAACTGAATGTAATTTTAGTTTACTGAGAGACTTTTCTAACATTTTAATTTGCAATGTGTTAGCAGATGAATGTTTATTGGCCACTGCTAAAAAAATCACCAGATGTTGTAGTTCCCCCGGTCAGAATATCTGCCAAGTCAAACACTACTCTTTACAGTATGCATTACGGTTTTGACATAATAACAATAAATACTAAATTGAAAGATTTGCATTCTGTTTTCGTTTGTTCACAGCATGGCTCATCATCTGACTGTGAAAAGATTGAAATTCCGACCTCGTAGCGGTCCAAGTGAGGCTGTCATCAAAGATAATGTTGCTCACGAGTTGGCTAGCTGTGCAGATGACAATGCTGTGAAGATCTACAAATTATTTATATCCTAGAAGAATGTCTAGTGCGTTAATAAGTTTCTTCTGTTAAAAAGAAAGAATCTCCAGTGAGCGCATATCCAACTGAAACTGAGATTTGCAAATCAGAGGGAAGTGCTTGCGACATCCATGCTACTTTGCCTGCATGCATCCAAGCCTGCAGCTTTGTAAGATGAAGTGTCGTAGAGCAGCTAAACATCATGGAAAATAAGGAGTAGATATGAATTAACGGAACAAGATGATTACGGCATTGTTTCTCTCTGTCATTGTACAGTCGCTGGAATCCTTTTGTTGCTGCTGAGTGTGATACTATTGGATTGCGAGCATTCAGAGATAACTGTTACATCATTGCGTGATTTAAGATATGAGAAGATTGATACTATCATGTGTTCGCTTAAATTGCTTTGGGTACGATTTAAACAATCGGATCTGCAGTTTGTTCTGGGTCTGTGGGATTTTTTCATCACTTTTTTTATTTCCATGTCGCTGGGTTGGGCTGTTCAATAAAGGCATGTAAAGAAGTTGAAATGCGTTTATTTTCATTTTTTGCCTTGGGTCTGCATCTTAAGGGGTCGACATGCTGGACTATTGGAGCTAGAAAGTGTACTATAGTGCGTATTATAAAATCTACGATATAGTATGGAGAAAAGGCAGTTGAGATCTTTGTAGACGTCTTCGTGACATTATATTAATGTGGCTTTGTTATGTGATTCTTTCTCATGCCCTATAATTCACAATTTCTTATTTTTTACTCTTTGTATTGCTCTACAGAAGTCACTTCTCTGAGGTGTTGTTAGTTAGGCCTACTGAGGTTCCCCCAGTGGTGACATTTGGCCGCCTTTGACAGTTTTCTTCTGTAGGCAAGGACAAAAGTGCCACCCCTTACTCAATAAATGATATTCAAGAGCACATCATAAGTCATAAAGACCTGTATTATACTGAGGTAGCAGTTTGAGTCTACTTGTACTTATAAGGCGAGTAGAATTCTGAAAAGAGGTGTGGAAAGGAACGCTGTTTTTGTATGGTAGGCCTACTACTGTGGTAGAACGCTTCCGTGATTATAGTTATAGGCTTAGACGTTGAATGAAAGCGCTGTAAAATTGTTTTAATTTGCCGTCCATTGAAATACCGCTCTATGCTGCCGCCTGTTTAACTTAAGCCTATAGGCTACCTAACACCGCATGGTTTCTCTAAACCAGAACCTATAATAAGGTCTACACGGGTCTGGAAAATACTGAGGCAACACAACTATCGATTTCTTAAAACACAGCGCTATAATATTCTAGTGATTTAGATTAAATCAGAGATTGCAGAAAAGCGTGGACATTGCTATCCTGTATTCGGCAGAGTGTGATAGACTTACAAGAGAACTTTAAATGTCGGCAAGTAGGCCTATAGGCTATAGCAACGCCGGTAGGGTATTCTATAGATTTTGAGGTAGAGGTTTACGACGGCTCGGTTGCGGTTTTTGAATCTCAAAGAGACTGATCAAAATGGGAACTCTGAAATCATAAAAGTCTTGTGCGATTTAGTTTGGCCCGTTTAATATGCAAACCCCAGAATTTCTATAGCGCCACCAACCGACTACTTTAAAGTCGATGTCATCTGAGAACTTGAGCCTGGATGATTCGGTCAAAGTACACCGTTTCCTAACAGAAAGATAATGTACTCGGTTCAAACTAAATTTCTAAATCTATAATTTAAAAAAATTGCATTGACGGAACCGGCCTGACCATGTACTAAATTCGCTCCTCTCCTATAGGCCTAGAGACCCATATTCTAGGTTATATCAGTCCCAGCAAAAAAGATAAGATATTTGAAACTCCAGGCAGGTTACTAGAGTAGCAAAGTTGAAGTTGTCACATGGACTAACATTACTACACCCGTTGCGATTTCCTTTCTTGTATAAGTTGGTTGTCGTCACAATTGCAAAAATGACATCATCGCAAAATGACGCAATATTTTTTTATTACGTCATCGGTCTAAGGAAAAATCGATTCATTTCTGTGGAAGGTTGCAGACTTAGAAGTCGACAAAGAAGATGACGAAGACGATAATGGTAGAGTAGAGTAATGGTTAACACGCTGGCCAAGAGAGCGAGAGGTAGTGAGTTCGAGCCCCCGTTGGGCGGATTAGCTTTGTAGGCTGCCATATCGGCGCCGTGTAATTACAAAGCTGTCTGTTCAGTTGGTAGTTAAGTTTAATTAAGATTACTGCATAACTTGTAAATGTAAAGCGCAGTGCGTCTTGCAGGCGTTTCATTAAAGAAAAGATTATTATTATACTAAAGAAGATTAGATTAATAATATTGATTAAAACGACGATCAAAGATGGCGAAGAACAAGAAGATGACGAACAACAATTTCCGAACTGAGCGGAAGTCGATCATCGAAGTGAAAAGAAATTATACGTGACGTATGACAACACTTTTCTATAATTTATTATAGACTTAAAATTGTCAAGTCGGCTAACAGTAGAAAACTCTTAGGTCGTTCGACCCCTGTCTGTCTGTCCCTAGGGCCTAGGCCAGGCAGGCCTAAGAGAGATTGGTGGGCCTACTAACTAATCTATAATAATAGATTCTGATAAATTAGCTATTCGCTCAAAGAGACAGCTATTTATAATTATAATCAATTAGCTATTATCCAGTGTTTAATCTAGACGTCTCTGGGGGGGGAACTTTCCCCCCCAGGATTGACATTTCCCCCCCCAGAAAAATTTCACAAAATGTTATTGGTTTTTAGTAACTTTTTCATCGTTGTTTTAATTGAAGTGTTATAATATACCGTGATATTATTTACTATTATATGACTATTATGACATTATTTACTACTATAATATACGATACTATCATGTTGCAATGAATATGACTTACTGTATATATTTAGATAAACACTTTTTTTCTAACTAAAAACAGAGATGACATCTCCTCCAGAAAAATTTGTCAAAATGGTAAAGTATTTAGTTGCTGTTTAGTGTTTACATCATTGCATTACATGACCTGTTATAATAATATAACCGTAATATTATTTACTGCTACATGGTTGTAGTAATTATTTACTGTTATATTATATGACAAAATCCAGCAAAAATGAGTATAATTTACTGTTAATATTTGTACAAGTACTATTTTTGTACAATTGAATGACTATCAAGTGCTATCCTTCACATTTTAAACTGTCAAATTTCAAAATGTTTTGGTCCTATTATCTGAACACCTAGTAAAACAACATCATTACTACAAGACTAGTGGCTACTTGATTTTGGTACTGGTAGTTTATTAGCTCTTGGTAGATTTGTGTACCATTAAATATGATTTCGGAAAGTGTGTACTGATCAGCAACTCAGGGCCATATGGAGAAACAGCAATAAGCTGACAGTTTCTGATTACAGTGCTGAAAAGTCAGCTTATTTACTCATGTAAACAGTAATTCATTAGAATAACCCAGCAACTGAACACGATACATAAAGATTTTGTTGTAATTATATAATATATATATATATTGAAATCCTAAAACACTTTTTATCAGTACTGAAATAATGGGAGTTATTTTGTTAAAATGGCATCTTCAAAAGGGTACCATTGCAATATGGAAATTCAAGAAATTTCAAATGTATCACTGAAAAAGTACAGCTATTGTGTTAAGATGACACCTTAAAATGCTGCCATTGCAATGTGGAAATTCAAAAAGTTTCTAATGGATCACTGAAAAAGTACAGCAAATTTGTTAAGATGACAACTTAAAATACTGCCATTGCAATGTGGAAATTCTAAAAGTTTCTAATGGGTCACTGAAAAAGTACAGCTATTTTGTTAAGATGACACCTTAAAATGTTGCCATTGCAATTTGGAAATTCTAAAAGTTTCTAATGGATCATTGAAAAAGTACAGCTATTTTGTTAAGATGACACCTTAAAATACTGCCATTGCAATATGAAAATTCAAAAAATTTCTAATGGGTCACTGAAAAAGTGCAGCAATTTTGTTAAGATGACACCTTAAAATGCTGCCATTGCAATGTGGAAATTAAAAAGTTTCTAATGGGTCACTGAAAAAGGTACAGCTATTTTGTTAAGATGACATCTTAAAATGCTGCCATTGCAATTTGGAAATTCAAAAAGTTTCTAATGGATCACTGAAAAAAGTACAGCTAATTTGTTAAGATGACCTCTTAAAATACTGCCATTGCAATGTGGACATTGAAAAAAAATTCTAATGGGGGAGGGGGATTTGCCCCCTCCCCATTACCCCCCCCTCAGTGCGCTACGCGCCTCACGAGCGTCCTTTGGACGCTCAATTGTCTCCCCCCCAGAAACCTCAATTCCCCCCCCAGCGGAGGGGGACTAGATTAAACACTGGCTATTATCTGTTGCTAATAGTCTAATTGATTAACTTTTTAAAAGCTCATTCTAAACTTTCTCCGTGCACATATCGCGATGTCTGCACTGACAACTGTAGTGTAAATTTTTGTTATCCTGAATTTGCTGCAGCGTTCTTATTATTGATATTGAGGCCAAAAGTGTTATCGGAAGGAAGAGCAAAATTAAGTTGAAGCGTAACACATGCAGTACGATACGATTATCAATGCTACAATCTAACTGGAAACCGACTTACACAACATTAACTTTATCAGTCATGACTATTATGGTCAGGGGCCTAACCACGGTACCGGTATGGAAGTTGGGGACTAAAAAAAATCACTAACTGTTTAGTCCTATATAACAGAAATTCCAAGTCCGAGGAATTGCGGGAAACCGCTATTGCTGAAGGCATGAGACATTATTTATCGATTTAGTTCGCAAATCCGTTCACTTATTTTTTAATTTGTTCATTTATTTATCCATTTATTCGTCCATTCACCCATTAGTTCATCTTCGTGATATATATATATATATACTACATATATAAGTATATATATATAGCCTATATTCAACTATCATTCATCTGTCTAATTATACATCCACTTATCATTTCATTATTCTATCAAAGTGTTTTACAAAGATGTAAAACTTTGTTGCAGAATCGAATAAAAGACCGAAATCCAAACTTCAGCTGAAGACAAAAGCCCAACCAGCAGCATGGGCGGAGTTTGGTTTCCGTGTTGAGGGGGGGGGATAAAAAAAACTTGGTCCAGAGCGAGCGACACCAACAATAATTTTCGTGTCGGCAAAAAGTTGATGACTTTTTTCTTTAGTCGTCAAGTTCGAATTTCAGGATAATTACAATAAAATTATATTTCCCGACCGAAAAAGTTGATGACTTTTTCTTTAGTCATTTGCTTTTGGTTGGAAGTTCTTGGGGGTGGCTAACCCCCAATGAAGATACAATTTACACGGCAAAAAAACATGAACCTGGGCGTCTTGGTGGGGCTTAGCCCTCCCCCCTTAGCCCGTGATAAACTCCGCCCATGACCAGCAGAAACAATCGAAAGAAGCAGCGTCGGATCCAACCTAAAGGACACTGAAGCACTGAAGATGCCGAATAGGACAACGAACCCATTCTGGCGTCGAAGCCTCGAAGGTGCTTTGTACCGGTCCCCCAAGGTGCTGTACACCGTCCACCAAGGTGCTGTGCACCATCCACCAAGGTGCTGTGCACCGGTCCCCCAAGGTGCTGTGCACCACTCCCCCAAGGTGCTGTGCACCGTTCTCACAAGGTGCTGTGCACCGGTCCCCAAAGGTGCTGCGTGCCGTCCACCAAGGTGCTGTGCACCGGTCCCCCCGGATGCTGTGCACCGGTCCCCAAGGTGCTGTGCACGGTCCCCCAAGGTGCTGTGCACCGGTCCCCCCGGGTGCTGTGCACCGGTCCCCAAGGTGCTGTGCACCGGTCTCCCAAGGTGCTGTGCACCGGTCCCCCAAGGTGCTGTGCACCGGACCCTCAAGGTGCTGTGCACCGGTCCCCCAAGGTGCTGTGCACCGGTCCAAAAGGTGCTGTGCACCGGTCCCCCAAGGTGCTGTGCACCGGTCCCCCAAGGTGCTGTGCACCGGTCCCCCAAGGTGCTGTGCACCGGTCCCCCAAGGTGCTGTGCACCGGTCCCCCAAGGTGCTGTGCACCAGTCCCCCAAAGTGCTGTGCACCAGTCCCCAAAGTGCTGTGCACCGTCCACCAAGGTGCTGTGCACCGGTCCCCAAGGTGCTGTGCACCGGTTCCCCAAAGTGCTGTGCACCGTCCACCAAAGTGCTGTGCAGCGGTTCCCCAAGGTGCTGTGCACCGGTCCCCCAAGGTGCTGTGCACCGTCCACCAAGGTGTTGTGCACCGGTTCTCTAAAGTGCTGTGCACCGGTCCCCCAAGGTGCTGTGCACCGGTCCCCCAAGGTGCTGTGCACCGGTCCCCAAGGTGCTGTGCACCGGTCCCCCAAGGTGCTGTGCACCGTCCCCCAAGGTGCTGTGCACCGGACCCTCAAGGTGCTGTGCACCGCTCCCCCAAGGTGCTGTGCACCGGTCCCCCAGGGTGCTGTGCACCGGTCTCCCAAGGTGCTGTGCACCGGTCCCCCAAGTTGCTGTGCACCGGTCCCCCAAGTTGCTGTGCACCGGTCCCCCAAGGTGCTGTGCACCGGTCTCCCAAGGTGCTGTGCACCGGTCCCCCAAGGTGCTGTGCACCGGACCCTCAAGGTGCTGTGCACCGGTCCCCCAAGGTGCTGTGCACCAGTCCCCCAAAGTGCTGTGCACCAGTCCCCAAAGTGCTGTGCACCGTCCACCAAGGTGCTGTGCACCGGTCTCCCAAGGTGCTGTGCACCGGTCCCCCAAGGTGCTGTGCACCGGTCTCCCAAGGTGCTGTGCACCGGTTCCCCAAAGTGCTGTGTACCGTCCACCAAAGTGCTGTGCAGCGGTTCCCCAAGGTGCTGTGCACCGGTTCTCCAAGGTGCTGTGCACCGTCCACCAAGGTGCTGTGCACCGGTCCCCCAAGGTGCTGTGCACCGTCCACCAAGGTGCTGTACACCGGTTCTCCAAAGTGCTGTGCACCGGTCCCCCAAGGTGCTGTGCACCGGTCCCCCAAGGTGCTGTGCACCGGTCCCCCAAGGTGCTGTGCACCGTCCCCCAAGGTGCTGTGCACCGCTCCCCCAAGGTGCTGTGCACCGGTCCCCAGGGTGCTGTGCACCGGTCTCCCAAGGTGCTGTGCACCGGTCCCCCAAGTTGCTTTGCACCGGTCCCCCAAGTTGCTGTGCACCGGTCCCCAAGGTGCTGTGCACCGGACCCTCAAGGTGCTGTGCACCGGTACCCCAAGGTGCTGTGCACCGGTCCCCCAAGGTGCTGTGCACCGGTCTCCCAAGGTGCTGTGCACCGGTCCCCCAAGGTGCTGTGCACCGGTCCCCCAAGGTGCTGTGCACCGGTCCCCCAAGGTGCTGTGCACCGGTCCCCAAAGGTGCTGTGCACCGTCCACCAAGGTGCTGTGCAACGGTCTCCCAAGGTGCTGTGCACCGGTCCCCCAAGGTACTGTGCACCGGTCTCCCAAGGTGCTGTGCACCGGTCCCCAAGGTGCTGTGCACCGGTTCTCCAAAGTGCTGTGCACCGTCCCCAAAGTTGCTGTGCACCGGTCTCCCAAGGTGCTGTGCACCGGTCACCCAAGGTGCTGTGCACCGGTCCCCCAAGGTGCTGTGCACCGGACCCTCAAAGTGCTGTGCACCGGTCCCCCAAGGTGCTGTGCACCGGTCCCCCAAGGTGCTGTGCACCGGTCCCCAAAGGTGCTGTGCACCGTCCACCAAGGTGCTGTGCACCGGTCTCCCAAGGTGCTGTGCACCGGTCCCCCAAGGTACTGTGCACCGGTCTCCCAAGGTGCTGTGCACCGGTCCTCAAGGTGCTGTGCACCGGTTCTCCAAAGTGCTGTGCACCGTCCCCAAAGGTGCTGTGCACCGGTCTCCCAAGGTGCTGTGCACCGGTCACCCAAGGTGCTGTGCACCGGTCCCCCAAGGTGCTGTGCACCGGACCCTCAAAGTGCTGTGCACCGGTCCCCCAAGGTGCTGTGCACCGCTCCCCCAAGGTGCTGTGCACCGGTCTCCCAAGGTGCTGTGCACCGGTCCCCCAATGTGCTGTGCACCGGTCCCCCAAGGTGCTGTGCACCGCTCCACCAAGGTGCTGTGCCCTGGTCCCCCAAGGTACTATGCATCGTTCCTCCAAGGTGCTTTACACCGGTCCACAATGGTGCTTTGTAGGCCTACCGGTCCACCGAGGTGCTGTGCACCGGTCGGCAAGGGTACTGTACACCAGTCCATCATGGTACTTTGCACCACTCCACCAAGGTGCTGTGCGTCGTTAATTTGCTGAGTCGATTTATGTTTTTTCTACTAAAATTCCTATTCTAGTATTACGATAACTGTAAATGAAGTGAAGTCAATTTGAGTGAATAACCTAAAAAGAAAAAATGTGTTAGACGCTGTGTGTGGTGGTCTTTTTCTTGTTATAAAAACACATTTTTTGAATGACGTTGATTCTCATAATTCAGGAGGTGGATCTAAAATTCTTTGTTGTATTGTCGCAGTTGCGATCTTTTAAATACGGATTGCAATGTGGATTGAACGATGACTACGTGAAGAAAGGAAATCCAATTAAGCTGGTCTCATGTGTTTAGGCGACGGAAGCTTATTAAAGTGGACGGTCAAGACGACCGTAAAAACTCGTATGATATGATTATATTCCTTTTCTGCAGCCGCGTTCTTTGAACCTCCATTATCAGGATTTCTAATCATGTCCGTCTTAATTTTTTTCGTATAATGTATAGATATATATATATGCATGTAGAGACTATACATTATACAAGCGCAAGATTGATTTCAACTAGGCCTATATATAGGCTATCTGTTGCCTAAAGAGTGAGAAACCAATCACTGAATTTCGAATGGCGATGGTTTCCATGAACTCTGTATTGAAGGGTCTATTAACTCTATGCATTCAAGCAAATGGGTTAATTAACTTCAACACAGTAGGCGGCTATGTCTAGGGGCTACACACTGCAGTAGGCATAGTCTATAGCCTATAGGCATTAGACTCTAGGCCCATGTCGTAATTACGGAGTCTGATTGTATAGATCTAAGGTGGTGTTTGAGGTATAATCTGCACAGAAAGTTCACTTAGCCTACCAGACATCTTATTCATATAATTATTGCAGACTACATTTGGTAGGCCTATTTATAGTCTATAATTATATACATATGTATTATTTTGTAGCCCGTATCCCTTGCCTGTGTCACGAATTAGAGTACCGTATCCCTAGTATTAATTGTATCCCCCAAATTAAAAAAAAGTCGAAAAAACCGCTTCCGCGTGTATTTTATTTGCAAATTAATTTTCATCTCCTTTGTTTTGAACAATGACACTAACAGGTATGTTAAATTTATTCCTACTAGATAATATGTTTTACCCTGTTTTTAGAGCACTTAAAACATTTAAAACACTTAAGAACACTCAGAGTCACTAAGTAAATTCGAGTTGCCTTTATCTGAGCATTGCTTAGGGCACTTAAAACTATTAGAGTCACTTTAAATTTTGATTACAGCATAATTTTTTATTATGCGCATTTTTCAAAAAAGGGGATAGAATGGTTTATCCCCCAAGATGGTGTAGACCGGTTAATTCCATCCGGGGGATAGATTAATTCACCCCCCCCGGATAGCTTTCAGAGGGATACTCCGTTTCGTGTCACCTGCACTAAGTGTGCACCTGAACATCCTCAGAGATCGATTATTGACTTAACACTAACAGTGAATTTACGAAAGACACTTTACTCAACTTACAAACCGCACAATTAAACACATACACAACTAAGTGCATAACCTCCACGGTCTTCTATTGCGTTTTAGCGGCGCTACAGCTTTGTCGCATGCAATTCACTCAAGCTGAGGCCTAGATAACATTTCTAATATCACACACACTTTCCACGTTTCGTTTGACCTGCTGCTGCTGCTGAATCCAGCGACTATTATGCAATCGATATCTTAGCGATATGCTGTTCGACTGGAGGGGGTGGGGGAGCCTAAAGTCGGCGGCGTCTGCAGGGGATGAACCCGCTCCGGAAATTACTTTGAGGCGGCGATCGGCGCTCGGCGCTCGGCGCTCGGTTCTCACCCTTTCCGAAAACATCGCGTTGCCATTGGCTCTTCCATTTCTTTGTCTGATCTTCACCGATGCCAGCCATTCTTATTTTCTCGTCTCTTTCTTCCTCGCCTGCTTTTACCTATTCGCCTGCTGCTGGTGTCGATGATATCGATCGCTATTATATATGTGTGTATATATAATATATATTATATATTATATGTTTTATATATTATATATTGTATTTTATATATATTATATATATTATATATCATATATATATGTATGGCCTGTCAAGTTCGATACTATTACAAAAGCAAAGCACTAAGGATACTCTTTTATTTTTGTTATATATAATACTAGCTGAATTACCCGGCGTTGCCCGGGAAATATTTTTGTCCCCAGTCACGCCTGACCCCGTTCCGACTTCACCATTCTGACCCCGCCTATCATCGACCCCCGCGTTAAGGCGAAGTAACGAACCTCTCCGCTAGGTGTACATGTCTGGTCGATAATTTAAGAGCTAAACCCGTTAAGTCCACTCGACACGTAACTGAGAAAAACGGCTTTTTCTGAAAAGCCGCTACCATTCACCGCAACGTGCTTCTTTCATAAATTGTTCGATAAAGGAAGTTTTTGAAATCTACGCTAATTTTTTCCAATTATTTGCAGTTATGTTCGCATTATTTGCGTCCATAACATTTTTTGCTGCGCGGCGTAAAGATTTGAGCTCAAAATAATGACGTCATGAGTTTAGTGAACATAAAGCCAACGATCGTTTTTATAACAGCGAAATTTAAAATATGGAAAGATTTTTGGATCGCTTTCTTTATGTTTTTGTCGAGTGGATCAGAAGAAATAGCCTAAGGCCAGAATAATCATCAGAAATATTTTCGATATAAGTAAATATCACGTGATCTCAAACCGTCATGCCAATGGTTGCAGGATTCTTGTAGGCAATGGAGGCGATGAACGCGAATGGCTTTCGAATCGCTTATCGCGTGTGAAGTTAAAATGTTGACAGCTCGGGCTATAGCCTAAAGTTTATTGACAGCTGAAAATAGTCGCGTTAAACGTCAAATTTGGGTAAGAATCAGTTTGAAAATTTTGGTAAAACGAATCGCTGTCATTTCCGAGCAGGCTCTGGCGAGAAATTCAAAATACATCCATACAAACAGAAAAAACACCAACAGCAGTGGCGTAGCCATGCCCGGGCAATTACGGGCAATGCCCGGTTTGGCAATTAGTTCTGCCCGGGCTGAGCGCGCAATTCCCGCCGGCCCGAAATCTAGAAATTTATCAATTTTAGTCTTGAGTTTAATGGTTTTATGCTAATAATGCTATTAAAATTCGTGCTGTTTTGGTCTACTTAAGTATTGAGTTCATTGCAGTATAAGATGAGGCCTGGAGGCCAGGCCCGTTGCCAGAGACAAAACCAAGACGAGGCAAATCCATCCCCCATAGGCGAAAACTTCGTCCTGGAATTGAGTTGGTCTGCTGCCCGGGTTCAATTTTTAGTCCGGCTACGCCACTGACCAACAGAATAATGACTCTGCTTTATAAGTATATATATATATATATATTATATTATATGTATTATATATTATATATTATATTATATATTATATTGTATATTATATATATTATTATATATGTGTGGCCTGTCAAGTTCGATACTATTACAAAAGCAAAGCACTATAAGGATACTCTTTTATTTTTGTGAATGTGCTTCGCTCATAACGGCCAATAGGGCCTATATTATGTGCCTATAGACCTATAGTATTATAGCTTCGGCAGCTCTGGACATAGACCTATAATATTGCTTATCGCGTAGAGCGACGTTCTACAACACCGTTTTCCAGTCACCCGATATTAAACCTCGGCGATAGGCCTATTATTTTAGCATCTGCTTCCAGGGTTCTAAAACATGCTGGTATAGGACTCCTTTGTTCGCGACCACTTTCTTCCCCTATAAAACTCCTTAAACTGTCGAGAGATTTGGATTTACCCATCTCATGACCTTTAGATTTCGGTTGATTAATATTAGTCGCTCATGCTGGTCTGCCCGTTCAGCTGTATATTCGCCGATCCCAGGAGAGTACAGCAACTATATGCCTATCTTCAGATTAATTAGAGTAATTTATGGTGTCAGCGTTGCACATTTTTTATACACGTGGCAGTTTACTATACCAATGTCCATTTGGAAATGTCATCGATCCAACTTATATTTACGCTTAGAAGGGTTCAAGTAGCCTAGTCTATTTCTCATAAATCCATCTTCTAAATATGCATTCGCAAGAATAACCATAATCATACATAGTAATAGGTCATGGTCCCTGGATGAATGATCTACAATGAAAAAACGATCGATTGCCCTGATTTGGTGATAATATTTCCTGCACTACATGTCCTGTGATCGGCAAAATTTTTGCCCAACGACTCGAAGACACGCAGATGTTCTGCAGATCGCCGGGAATGTCCTATGAATTCCGGGAATGTCCTATGAATTCCGGGAATGTCCGTTGAATTCCGGGAATGTCCGTTGAATTCCGAGAATGTCCGTTGAATTCCGAGAATGTCCGTTGAATTCCGGGAATGTCCGTTGAATTCCGGGTTTGTCCGTTGAATTCCGAGAATGTCCGTTGAATTCCGGGAATGTCCGTTGAATTCCGAGAATGTCCGTTGAATTCCGGGAATGTCCGTTGAATTCCGGGAATGTCCGTTGAATTCCGTGAATGTCCGTTGAATCCCGGGAATGCCCGTTGAATTCCGATGACTGGTTGATGAAGACCGATCATAAGGTAAAGAGGAATTATCTGGACACATTTATTTGCATTGCGATGCTGTCGTTCTGTGTAGAAGCACGATTCGATAATGCTTACGTCCATACAAAATAACCTGGATCTGGATCTCATACATATAGGCCTATACATACATATATATATATACTATGGATCGTACAGATCCGTTACATATATATATATATATATATATACATATATAATTATATATATTTCAACGCTCCTGTAGGCTACAGCGACGATTCGCGCACATAGACCCTTCTTATTGAAGTATTTAGGAGGGTGTGTTGCGGGTTCAACCCCCGAAATAAATTATTTCCAAATTTTAAAACTATTTCTCTGTAGTCCTATAAGCCGTTCGACATCTCAATATTATAGGTCAGGTCACTTCTGTCCGCAAGACGGCGCAAGTGATCTTGTGACTCTTATTGTTTGTTTCGAGCATGGAGAGTATACATTAATGTTCCGGGTGGTTTAAAACGTTGGATTGTTGATGTATTAAGAAAATTTGGTCTTTAAAGGAACTAGGCTATTGCACGTCTGTCTATTAAATATTGCTATGAAAACTTCAGGAACTTAAGCCATGCGTGTTTTGTGATAGACTAAGTAAATGTAAGAACTTATGTCTGTGGGCAGAATGGACCCGACCCACTGCGCATGCGCACACGACATATCGATTCCGCTTATTTTGTGACCATGTCAATTGGACCCATCGAAATGGAACCACTTCCGAAATGTTCCTGTCTATTAATAGGCATACGCCTCTGATCCTGATTCTCCCACTTGAAATGCGAACGTTACCACCTACGATAGCCCAGAAAACATTTGCCGCTTATCTTAACACGCACGTTGTAAGACCTTCCGAATAGGTTTGTTGCAGCGCTATTGTGAGGTTCTCTATATAGCCAGTTAACTTATACAGCGCTTTTCAGAAACATAGGCTACATACATAGAGGCCCTACACAAGTCATGCATATATAGTTGGTAATTCCAACTGGTCTGATATGCCTAGACTCCGAACCTAATGCAATTCTAACAGCTCGTGACCCATATATATCGCCTCTTGTAGCATTTTATGTTATGCTTTTGCTATTAAATGTATTGATTGGATCTAATAATCACGCATTCATGTTTGTCTGAACAGGAAATAGAGATAGTGCTTATTAAGGCCTATCGATCCTGTATTAGAGGCCTGTAGGCCCTATTATATTCCTAGGTGCTAGATTTCTAAGGATTGGAAGACACGGCGCATGTAACAGGCGGTCTGTTGATGAACAAATTAACTACAGCACATGCAGGATCAGCGCTTGGCAGCGTTGGCACCCGCACACATAGAGGCGAGAGGGGAGAACTTGCCCGTCCTGGAAAATTGACACATTAATTTTTTGGGCTGCTATCCTTTTTGTTTCTTAACAAATATCTTTGCACTAGAGCAATACTGACACTAATAATGCACATTTCGAAACCTCTGTGAACTATCGACGTATATTGTTAGTCTCCTGCGCTGCATTTTCAAATCTTGCTAAAAACGCTCGCCCTGATCCTGTGTTTTGCCACTCTTGCAAAGATATCTGTAGTGTCCATGCTTGGCAGGAAGAGAAGCAACAGCGATAAGATAGAAGAGAGAATCGATTTGTTGACGCCTTTACAGTTTCATCATATTGAAGACCTCTTCTTCTTTTCCATTGTTAGCAACACGCGTAGGCCTACATACTTAGTAGGCCTACATAGGCTTAGGCTATATATGCATTTAATTGATTTCAAACGCAAGTAGGTCTAGGGCTCTAGACTGTTGTCACTACGTCTGTAGCTTCAAATGGCTAAGTCGGGATGCACATTTGAAAGGTCGCACACAGTCACACACCACCTAACTGCAGTGCCTCCTGTTTGAAAGACCGAAAGCACCAAATGTTGTATACTATCAAGTTGAGCTAATGTACATGCGGGTATATTCGAGTCGTACCACTGCACGATATTATTTATTTATTTATTTAAAACTACAATTATATTCGGTTATTACTCTAAAATGAAAGTATTTAAAAAAAGCATAAATCACATTTTGTATAATTGTCTTCCCCCGGGGCCCGGGCCATTTCCTCTGCCCTCGAAGGGCCTGCTTTAGTGAGGCCAAATTTGACGAATGAGTGTCCCAATGATGAAGAGGGTCTGGGTCATCGACCACGGACTCATTTTATACACACGACAGGTGTCATCTTCTTTAGCCGCCTTGTACAAGTTTTTGGGCGATAATCGGAGTTCCGGAAAATTTTACATGTTATTTACAAAATAAAAGCATTCAATTAGTTACATCTATGAAAGTAGATTGACGAATAAGTATGTCTGCAAAATAAACAGATCTCTTTGGAGATTCAAAACATGATCCTTAGCGATAGAAACTGAATTTTAAGTGGAGCGCCATCTATCGCTGAGAGTGAAATCATGACGGCAATATGTTCACAAGTAACCCATTCTCTAATATAGAATCCTTGGTCATCGACAAAGACATTAACAGAAGGAAGAGGGAGGTGCCACCCATGTGTGGACTGGGTGGGAATTCAGTGGTGACGCGCCAGCAGGACGTACAAGGCCGGGCAAATAGTCTGGTAAACAATCCTTTCCGCTGCTGGTCGTTGCCTTGCCACAAGATTTCCAGAATGTTTGCCTTGCCGAGAATTTATTTGTGGCATAAATATCGCTCCTTCTTTCGTTAATTGTCTGAGTGTGAGTGTATGAGTGCCTTTCAGCCTTGCTTGCAGGCGAGAATTTGCTTTAGTTAGGTCGTATACAAAATGTTTGACGTCATCTCTGGGTGTGGGTCACGTATACAAAGCGGACGAACCTCGTCTGAATTTGGTTTCTTTTGGTACAGCGTAGCCTTGACCTATGGCACCAATCAATCAGTCTATTAATCAATCAATCAATCAATCAATCAATCAGTTAATCAATCAGTCAACCTATTAATCAATCAGTCAGTCAATCATAATCAATCAACCATCAATCAATCATCAATCAATCAATCAACCAACCAATCAATCAACCAATCAACTAGTCAGTCAGTCAATCAACCTATCAATCAAACAGTCAGTCAATCATAATCAATCAACCATCAATCAATCAATCATCAATCAATCAACCAATCAATCAATCAACCAATCAACTAGTCAGTCAGTCAATCAACCTATCAATCAAACAGTCAGTCAATCATAATCAATCAACCATCAATCAATCAATCATCAATCAATCAACCAATCAATCAATCAACCAATCAACTAGTCAGTCAGTCAATCAACCTATCAATCAATCAGTCAGTCAATCATAATCAATCAACCATCAATCAATCATCAATTAATGAATCATCAATCAATTAACCTATCAATCAATCAATTAGTCAGTCAGTCAGTCAATAAGTCAGTCAATCAATGAAGTTCGCTTATTCTATCAAGACGAGATGACATAAACGCAGCATATTTACAATTATTTATAGGTCTATAGATGACCTATAAAATCTGAGATTGTCTGTCACGATTTAATCGATGATGGATTATAATATCATGTTTTAAAATAAAATAGGGGCTATAATGTTTCGTTCTTTCTTCTGCACGGGAAATGTGAATTGAGAGTTCCTTTTCTAAGGTGGTACCGGTATAGGCTTATCCGTTTTGTCTAGGATGGGAGGGGTGAAGGAATATCTGGATTAGGCCAACGTGGTTAGGGTTGTTACAGATAACCCAGAGTGGGCGTTTTTTTTAGCTTGATTGGTTCCTTCGCGGCATTGGGGTGGGGTGGGGGTGGGGGAGGAGAAGTCTGCGCTTCGTGCCATTAATTAGTCTGTGTCTAGTCTATTCTTTTTTTCTCTATGTTTGCGTATACCAACGCCATTCGACCGTCTGCGCTGCCTTGGATCTAATTAGGGAACCACGTAGACTGATATTTGTAATTTTTTCAGCACTATACGCGGGCAATGAATTTTGCATAAAGGTTTGTTCCACCTTTGAACTTGCGCTTCAGTGCAGCAGTTTTGCATTTGCGACCTCTGTAGGGCCACGATTTATCACGCACCATTGCAGAAGAGGTGCTACGTACGTGTGGTGGCACAGAGGTTTAGCGTACTCGACTGAATCGAAAGGTCGGAGTTCAGATTCCCGACGGGGTAGAAATCTGTCTCGAGATTTCGTTGCATGCACCTGCGCCTCTGAGCCAAATCGACAGCTGTAATGAGTGCACAGTCGTAACACTGTTCGTGGAAAGACGAGACGGTGAGGGAGAGGATTGACCTCTGGCTCTCAGGGGCGTCTAAAATTATTGGCATGGGAGAACAAGCCCTCATTTTGGGAGACTTGTTTTTATAACAGACTCGGCACTTCAGAAGGCGCACGGGTAAAATAATGCCCTTCAGACAAGCCTAAGAGACTGTTTAGATTCTTCTTCAGCTGCCGTCTTCTGCAGCTGACGTCGTCGTCAATTTGGAAAGCATTGAAACGTTGAAGACACTTTAATGCATCAAACGAATTATGCGGAAGCAATCTTAGGGCCGACATCGGGCATGTGGGCCAACTGAGTCTTAGTCATTTCGAATGCATAAATATATATATATATTATATAATATATATAATATGTAATATATATAATATATATTATATAATATATAATATGATATTATATAATATATATAATATATATAATATATATATATAATAAATATATATATTATATGATATATATAATATATATGAATGTTTTCGAAGAACATTAAGGTGATATACCGCATGATGTAATTTCTCGACTAAGATAGGCCTAGGGTGGCTCAATAAAAAATGTCCCACCGGATAAAATGCGATATCCTCGCAACCGATTGAATTTTTTCTGCAAAAATTTTCTCATTTGCAGGGGAATGAATTTCCAACACTCCCTGAAAGTTTCACTTAAAACTTTTCATGTTTGCAAAATTTACAGCTGTTTAGACTTCCAATTCCGTCTTTTCAAATTTCCGCGGAAAAATAAACGTCACTTGTAGATTTTCATGTAAGATAATATCACTTTCACTACGACCTCAGAATTCCGTCTGACAGTTTATTGTAAAGTATGATGGTAGTGTCCACTCCCTGCTTTCACACGAGCTCGAATTCTTTTTGTGAAGCTCAGTATGGCATGGCCTTGTTGATCGAGTACTGCGGCAACTTATCCCATTCTAGCAGCAAGACTTCCTTGAGCTAGCCAATGTTCTCCAACTTGGGACGAAATGTCCTGCAGCGTTCCAGCATAGCTCCCCAGACGTGATAATCAAAAGGCTTAAGGTCTGGCGAGACTGTTGGTCATTCATTTTTGCCAGTGAATTTACTGCAGTGATGGCAATAAAGTAAGGTCATCATCAGAGGCGTAGCGACCGCCCTCCGTACCCTCCGACCGGAGGGGGCCCCCGCAAGAAAGGGGGCCCCGAAAGTGGCAAAAAATGTAAGGTGTAGCTAGGTAAGTGACATTTATTGACGCTGTTGCACAATCCAGGTTGGAAAGCAATGTCAGAACAACTTCAGCAGCAGTAAGCATGGAATACATGTACACTCTAGGCCTATGTATAGGCTATACATAAATTATAATATGAACCCCATTATAATTTTAATGATTAAATATAAATACCGCATTCCAATTTCTGCATTGTAAGGGCCCTAAAGGCCAAATTTTGAACGCTGAAAATGCAACGGATTTTCAGATATGCAGTAGGCCTACTGCATCAAGGCATTTTCAAGACAATTCTACATGTAGAAAGATTCACAGAGTATAATTTAATAATATCAGACTTAGGGCTTTCTAATTATCATGAAAAAAATTACTTAGAATAAGCACGTTACAGAATTACGCATACTTCGTATACCAGTTTCTGCATTGTAAGGGGCCCCGCTGCCCCGGACATAATTATGTTCGGAGGGGGCCACGTTCATTGTTGCTACGGCCCTGGTCATCATCCCAGTCTCTGTTCACGCGACGTCCGAGTTTTCATTTTACCATTCGCAGAAACTTTGCTCTTGACGTTCAGTAACGGATTCACAAATTGAGACCTTAATATATAAAATATCACGAAATGCTAACAGATGGCTTCATAAACAGCTTCTTTACAGCTCTTAGTGAGATCGTAAGACATCATTATCATTTTGTGTGTTGCATTTTGCAAAACATCCTAAAGAGTTTGAAAAAGGCAAAGCTGAAAATTAAGAACATTGTTTGCTTCATAGAAGTTTCTAAATGAAATTTTTGTTTAACATGAGTGCTTTAGTGCGAACAAAAATTATTATAAACTGAAGAATGGCTAAAATGTAGGTGTCTAATTTCCAAGTGGGTAGTGGCAAGTTCCCCTCTTGTCCCGCCGCCTCCCATGCACTTAGTAGGCAAACCGCGCTCTTCAGATTTATAGGCCTGCGGTCTTGGGCACAGGCAGACAGAGAGACATTGTCAGACATATGCAGCCCACGATGGCAGGCAGACGCACACACATACACAGACAAGTACAGACACACACACATAATTATTATAATGCTGTCACACACACACACGCAATTATATATATATATATATATATATATATATATATGTATATTCGTCGCACACGTATAAAAAGACGGCGAGTATGTCTGGAGCTTTGCCGTCTGCGTGCCAATCCATCGTCAACCTTATGCATCGATGAAAGGGAGCAGGTGCGCTGATATATAGATGGACGTATATCATCTTCGGTTCGCTTGGCACTGCGTCCTTTGTCTAAGACTCTAAGCTCTAAAACCGCTGCTGCTGTATTATATATGTCGACTGCCACCGCAGCAGCAGCAGCAGCAGCCTTTCTTGGCAGATCAATGGCAGAAATATTTCAAATAAAATATTTCATGTAATAATTATTCAAATAATTGCATCATAAAGAATTTAACTGCGCAGGCACTGAATGGAGGATTGAACGAACGCACGAATGAATGAATGAATGAATGAATGAATGAGAATGATATACAGAGAGAAACAGACAGACAGATAGGCAGACAGACAGACAGACAGACAGATAGGCAGACAGACAGACAGACAGACAGACGGACAGACAGACAGACAGACATAGAGACAGATAGGTGGCTAGTAATTTATTGGCTATTATACATAGTCAGCTTAATTCGCCAGGCCTGCCATCATACAAGTAGGCTTTATCTGATTGTCGCTAGACTTATGTCTACAGTACCTGGCGTCGCTCAACCAGGTATAGACCTACGGTGACGGTCTACTCTCACCTTTCATTGTGACCGTGCCTAGCATATGACCACTTGTCGTGTATGTACCCAGCTTCGCACAGTCTTTGTCTTTTCGTTGTCTCAAATCAGCCCATATTCAAATCAACCCATATTCAATTCAATTCACTTTGTTTACTGATCTCATAAGCAAAAAAGACAATGACGCATTCACAATAAGTAGGCCTACACGCAGTGATTAACTGTACTTGGCCATTATGATGATAAACTGCACAATGTACACTATTGCGTAGGCCCTATGCTAGGGACAGGGTTGTTTTAAAGAAATTTTTAGAGCTGCACAACTTCTTTCCTTTCCCATCATCCGTGGTAAATTCTTCCAATCGGAGGACAATGACCTTTTTGCTAGTCTTAACTGTACAGAAGTGCTTCTACAGCTACACATTTTGTGTACAACTGAACTTTAAAAAAGCCCTGATTATGGAGTGATAGAATAAAATTATATAGCCTACCCGAAGGGAGTGATCCGCTAATGGGGCCTATTAACAGAAAAATGTCCATTTATATAGGCTATAGGCAGGGCTTAAAGTATACCTGGACGGTCATGGACGGCGTCCATGCACTTGTTTTAAAATCTGAACACCGTCCAGTCACTTATTGGCGAGCACAGACTGGAAATGTAAGGGGCGTCCAGGCACTTCTTTTGGAGAGGTAAGGGGCGTCCAGGCACTTATTTTTCCACACTTTAGGCACTGGCTATAGGGCATAATGTGGTAATAGATTAGGAAAAAGACACAACGGCGATTTCTTTTCATAGATAAGATGATGGAATCTATTCTATTCTAGTTTATTGTATTTACGAATTTATAAGGCGACTTATATAGTACGCTCAACACTGGCGGCGCTAGGAGGGCTGGGGGCTAAGCCCCCCCCTACAAGAGGCTCAGCCCCCCCTAAAAAAGGGCCACCCGAATTTTTTTTACATTGAAACATCCACGATTTCCGGCTGACGACTAAAAAAAAGGTCGTCAGAAATTTTGAGGCTGAAAACGTGAAATTTTCGCCGCGAGGCTTCAGCCCCCCCGAAACTGAAATCCTGGCGCCGCCACTGACGCTCAAATCAGAGGCGTCACTGGAAAACAGAAAAAATTATGGTGACTCCGCAAAAGTTGTGTAGCCTACAACTGTCCTCTGAAATTCGAAATTCAAGCAGAAACCGGATATTTCTCCGGACATCAACATGATTTATTTTTCAAGCGACAGGCTCAGACGGGATAATCCTACGCAACACATTACACACCTCTGTTTCACACGAATCTGTTTAATAAGTCCTTCCTTCCCGAGCTTACTGCGATCTTTTACTGTTCGAGAGCGCATTAATCAGTCGGTCGCTCACCAGCGAAGAGAGAGAGAGAGAGAGAGAGAGAGAGAGAGAGAGAGAGAGAGAGAGAGAGAGAGAGACGAGACAAGACAGAGACAGAGACAGAGACAGAGACAGAGACAGAGACAGACAGAGAAAGAGACAGAGACAGACAGAGACAGAGACAGAGAGAGACAGAGACAGAGACAGAGAGAGCCAGAGACAGAGACAGTAGGAGGGAGCCTCAGGGAGGGAGATCCTTGTTCTTCGAGCGACACCGTTGGGCTAGAAGCTTGCCCACACTCCGCAGAATTATCGTTTTAGCAGCCAGACATTTATAATGCGCTACATCATTTTTTGGCACATACCCAGAATCTTGTCTTCTCGCCATCCGGGCTATTAAGCAATCTCACGATCTAGCAGTTGAGGTAGAAAGGAACTTAAATAAAAAATTATTTGTGATTTCTACATTGCATCAATGAGATCATCATTATCACTACCAATATTATTATTATTACTATTATCATCATCGACGTCGTCATCGTCGTTATCGTCATCGTCATCATCATCATCATCATCATCATCATCATCATCATCATCATCATCATCATCATCATCATCATCATCATCATCATCATCATCATCATCATCATCATCATCATCATCACCACCACCACCACCACCACCACCACCACCACCACCACCACCACCACCACCACCACCATCATCATCATCATCATCATCATCATCGTTGTTATTATTATTATCATTATTACTACTATTATTATTGCTATATTGTCATTGCTATTTTGATCACGATCAATGAATCCAATATACGGTACACGTCGGTACAGCACTTGTGACCCGCTGACTAGACAAACAAATCGGAAGAAAACCGTGAGTCCGTGACAAAGTTAAAATGACGCTGTGCAGACCTGAACGGGAGTGGATGGGGGTGGGGTGGGGGCTATAAATCTATGCATCGAAAACATCGTCAATGTGTTTTGGACGCATTGATCTATACCAGCCTGCCGTCTACGTTTATTAGGATCGTAACTAGCGACCAGTTGGTACATACCAGTGTATCCTCGATCCTTCAAAGGTGAAATGAATGTGATTTGCTTGGACAGAACCTTTTTCCAATCCGACCAAGCAATAAAAATTGTCCAAGACTCGACGAGAATTAATTACTGTCTGTTGCTACCTGAATCAAATACTGCAGCAGGTGAATATTATTTCCTTCAGCCTAAGCAAACGGACAAAACCCATTGGCTACAATGATTTAACGCGGCGTGGTATAGTTGTGCGAAAAACTGTCTACATTTATATATAGCCTTACATACCATATATAATATATATATCCAGTAGACCTATATATATATATATATATATATATATATATATATATATATATATATATATATATCGTAGCATGCCTATACAAAGTAGATAATTTATGATCGTCTATATGTATCTATATATTTTATATATGTACATATTTTTATATGCATGGCTATATACACACGCTGGCATAAACATAGCGAGTGTTTTAGGTGCATGTTTTATTCCCAACCCTGTGCAATTACATGTACCTGCAGCTAGCCGTACAAATAATAGGCCTCTATAGTATCGATTAATCATTATGTGTGGACTATTAATGCCCCACAAGTCTTATACATTATAAAGTGCAAAGTTTTGACAGAGGAAATGAATGGCTGAACTTGAAGAAATGGAAAGGAAGAAGAAAGAACGAGTAACACGCTGCTGTAGTTACCAACACTACAACTATTTGTAAACACTAGGAGCGCTACACACTAATGCGCTAAAATATAGTGTATGCATTTCCGTAATGAACGATTGAATATTCAAACGCTGCAGCTACACTAGATACCAAAGTTACAACCATAGCCTACTCATTGTGCTTACCAAAACCACGACACTCTAATTGGTCAACAAATTTTAACTTTTTTTTTGTTTCCGAAAAATCTTTGACTGTTTTCTATAGAAGTTGACGTGCTGAACACGGTGGTGTTCTCAGAATTTTTGTATCACGTAAGGTTTTTGAGAAAACGGGCATGCAAGATTTTAACTGAAATGCTTGTTTATTGCATATTACACTGGTGAACAAATTTAAACTTTTTTTGTTTCTGAAAAACCTTTGACTGTTTTATATAGAAGTTGACGTGCTGAACACGGTGGTGTTCTCAGAATTTTTGTATCACGTAAGGTTTTTGAGAAAACGGGCATCTAAGATTTTAACTGAAATGCTTGTTTTTTGCATATTATCCACTGGTCAACAAATTTAAACTTTTTTTGTTTCTGAAAAAACTTTGACTGTTTTCTATAGAAGTTGACGTGCTGAACACGGTGGTGTTCTCAGAATTGTTGTATCACGTAAGGTTTTTGAGAAAACAGGCATGCAAGATTTTAACTGAAATGCTTGTTAGCCTTGTTTATTGCATATTATCCACTGGTCAACAAATTTTAACTTTTTTTGTTTCCGAAAAAACTTTGACTGGTTTCTATAGAAGTTGACGTGCTGAAAACGGTGGTGTTCTCAGAATTTTTGTATCACGTAAGGTTTTTGAGAAAACGGGCATGAAAGATTTTAACTGAAATGCTTGTTAGCCTTGTTTATTGCATATTATCCACTGGTCAACAAATTTTAACTTTTTTTGTTTCCGAAAAAACTTTGACTGGTTTCTATAGAAGTTGACGTGCTGAAAACGGTGGTGTTCTCAGAATTTTTGTATCACGTAAGGTTTTTGAGAAAACGGGCATGAAAGATTTTAACTGAAATGCTTGTTTATTGCCTATTATTTTCAATATACTATAATTTAATTTCATTGGAAAACAAATCTTTATGACAATTCTTCCTCATAATATTATGTGCTGATGATGACTGTATCACTTAGTTTCCTTTCCTATTCTTGCCCGAGAAACCAGAAACATTAGGGAGACAAACTGATCAGCCCGTCACAGTCATAATCTTTCTGCTCTCGCCAGACCATCGGGACGGCATACAGCATTGCTTTCGCAGGACCCCCGGAGTCAAACTCTAAGATCTGCTGCAGCACATCTTCCACAGCAAATGAGAGGCACGCATTCCTTGGCTTTCTCTCCAGTCTTGCAACCAAAGTACAGCTCAAAGCTTTATTGACAAGTTCAGTCACTGCGTGTCTCTGAGGATTACTCATATAGCATAGCCTACTCTCCACAACTGTATCAAAATGTGCATGTATCACATTTCATGCAACACTAGCGAGATATTTCTGCTGCCAACAACCGTCTTAAAATATATTATAATTTAAAGCTTATCTGTATATAAACTGGCTAACTTGTTATACATCTTGCATACATGTAGACCAAACTAAATTTTGGAAATACGACATCAAACTACAAACAAACTGATGTCAACTTCCTCAGTAAGATATACATGTAGGCCTATGCAGAGAAGCGGCTCTAATAGTGCTTAGAACTTTCGGAGGAAGATTCTAACCAGCATTAATGCATATGCAGGCCCAAGTTTATATTTTATTATGCAAGACAAACATATATGTAAACTGTCCTAAGTGCATGCCTGGACATACCTCAGTTACACGAAGCTTATTATAACGTTATATCTGAAAAATGGAAATAAATATAAAAATTGAAGATTTCTCAAAAACGGTACGTGCTGGGACAATTTCAAGGTCATTTTCGTGATCAGCAGCAGAAACTGCATAAGAGACACCTGAAAGTGTTCAGGAAACAAAATCACTGTTGACCAGTGAATTACCAACGTAGCAAACAACACCAATTTCCAACACTATATAGGCTACGACTACCGGGACGCTTATTACCAACTCTGCAACTAGCCTATAAATATAGGCCAACGCTAATTACAAACAATAATTATTATTTACCTACAACTGCACTAGCTACCAATGACACTGCACTAATCAACCAACGCACTATTATAGTTTCATATAATTATGCACCAATTTTTAATTACATGGCAACTAGGTTAGAGGGCCTATATATACTCTAACTGCCAACGCTGCGCCTATGGTCTTCACTCAAATTTCAATTTCTTCCAGCGTTTTCTGTAGACTTGTTAAGTCGGTAAGGTCGTGCCTGTTGTATTTCCGGTGCATCACTCGAATGTTTTTATATGCACGTTATAATTCGACAGACTATACTTAGTTCGAGTATTTCATCTCAGCACTGCGATGACGGGGGAGCTGTTCCTTCCCCCCACATATATTCCCCGGAGAGCTTTTCCTTTCCCCCCACACATATATTCCCCGGAGAGCTTTTCCTTCCCCCACATATATTGCCCGGAGAGCTTTTCCTTCCCCCACATATATTGCCCGGAGAGCTTTTCCTTCCCCCCACATATATTGCCCGGAGAGCTTTTCCTTCCCCCACATATTCCCCGGAGAGCTTTTCCTTCCCCCCACATATATTCCCCGGGGAGCTGTTCCTTCCCCCCCACATATATTGCCCGGAGAGCTTTTCCTTCCCCCACACATATATTCCCCTATGGTAATCTGTTTGATGGGAGCATTTGCCGTATGACTCGATCATCGTCATGAGGAAAATGTAAATTATTCCTATTGATTCGGTCTCAGTTTTCCGATATTTATTTCGCAGACGCTGATTTGATATCGTGTTTTAAGGAAGGCTGCAGACAGCACGAGGTCAGACGAAAAAAAACGCACATAGCAACCGAGGACTAAAATAATGATGCCGCCCATGCAGTCATCATCGTTTGCACTCCACCAATTAATGCACCAAACGTTGAAGGTCTTCCATAATAATTATTATAGGAGAGGCGACTTTATTTCGATCGATCGAGATTTTTAACAACGGAGCCGCGCAGCAAAAATCACGATCTTCAGAGTTTTCTCTTTCCGAAGTCCACAGCGACCTAGCAGGGCCGATCTTACCCTGGATATACATACGTATGTACAATTTAGGCCTTGCTAATCTCAGCAGCCTATATTTTCTAGGAATGAATGCCTGTTCTACGTCTGTGTTGTACATACAGACCTGCCTAGGCCTGCCTACGTATACATCTGGCTATATGGAAGCTTCACTTGCAACTAACAGTGCGCAAATAATAGGCTTGTTATGAAGACTAATATTATTATGTATGGCCTATTAATGCCCTATTTGTATATTTTAAAGTGCAAAGCTTTGATGCAGATGAAGTGACTGACTTACGAGAAAGGGAAAGGAAGAAGAAATAGTTACTTAACGTAGTCACAAATATGGGCCTTAATTAGCCTATGTGATAGTCTATGTTAGGCGGTCAGTTAGGCATAGGACTATCAAGTAGCCTATGTTGACTATTTATTGCGGAACCGTAAGAGATTTGAGATGCAGGACTCCAGCAGTTACGCATTGGTACTAAGCGATTTTAATAGCCTATATAATAGAATGGACGAAATGTTGCCAGGAGGTACTTTATTTCAGAATGATCAAAATACACGAAGATTAGCCCAACTTAATCACTGTAGCCTAAAATTATAGCCAAGCTTGGAATATACATACATAACTTGGATATACACTGTTTTATAAACTGTCGAAACTCATGATTAAAAAGTACGATCAATAAAATTGTCAGACAACTGGGTAATATTACCATAAAATTAGCCTACAAGTTTGACTAATTGTTCTGTATAAAATTAATTAATTAATTGTTCAGTATGATAAAAAGAACATCACATAATTATAGAAAAACGGTTTTGAAACAGTGGCTCTTTGTTTGACGTTAATAGCGTTTTCAAGCGTCACATAGCAACATGAACCGGAGTGCAAGAACAGATGACGTAAGTGCAGGGAATTTCCGGTTAAATGACGTACGACATGCTAACTCTAGATAGATATATTAACAGTGATTTAATACGTCACGATATTCATACACCGATGGGATGATACAAGGACTATCTCTATTACAGGACTGGTTACTGCGACAATTTTTTGTAGGTCCACGTCCATTTCACTCTCAAGTCTTAACTATCATGTCGCACGACTTCAAATTCCGTTTCTAACACTAAAGATTAGGCTTCAGATCTCAAAATCGAAATTTTTACTTGCAAACACAATTATTCATCGATAGGCCCTATGTCCTCATACATGTAGGGCCTATATTTAATTGAATGCTTTTCTTATGCGAACAAGACGTGAAATTTTCTTGTACCCCAATTATCGCCCAAAAAGTAGGGCACGACTTTTTGCATTGAGTTCCCAGTCCTGTGTAGAAACGATCATTGGGGATGATATAATATGATTATATATATAATTATGTTAGTCATAGAACCATGGGAACAACGTGAATCTTCTTGAAGGCAGAGAACTCGGATCAAGACGTCGCTTGAAATCGGAAGTACGAGCCATCTTACTCATTTTTTCCTCTGACTTCCGGTTGAACCTGTATCAACATAAACATAAATACAGCAAATCGGTGAAAACGGTGAAGAGAAAATGATTGACAGGTTTACACGGTCAATTTTTAGATGTAGTCCCACCATGGACAATAGCAAATCTTATGTGAATGTAATGTAATTTGTAATTTCTACAGTACTGCTCACAGCCATGGCCATTCAGTAGCACTCCCAGTGCGAGAAGTCCGACAGAAAATACCTCTTAAGAGACAGACAGACAGACAGACAGACAGACAGACAGACAGACAGACAGACAGAGATGTTGATAGCGACACAGAAAGATGAGTCAGAAGCAGAGTGAAGGGAAGGGAATTTGATAATGATTACTCAATGTAGGCTAAAGGTAAAGTAACCTGTGGCAGTGGCGTAACTACGGGGGGATGGGGGCAGCCGCCCCCCAGCTGCCCCCCCAATCTCTGCGTTTGTTTTACTTTTTACTTTTACGAGTGAGAAAGAATTAAAGAATGCTATATAATTTTTGACTTATTTTATTTTTATACAACTTCCTGTACAACTTCTTATAGGGTGGGTGATGGGAAAGTGGGACAGGCCTATAGTGCACTGTGGGACAGACAAGCTAGTGAGGCTTGCATGCGTATTATGTCCAATACTGTAATACATCAAAAATCTAAAAATACATAGTCTATGGCAATATACCGATGCCGATGCACGCTTTAATTGGCAACGGTAGCCACCCCATCATTTTAAGCTGCCACCCCACTGCCCCCCCATGAAAAAATAACTGGCTACGCCACTGACCTGTGGTCAGAGACATTATATTATTATCGTCAATCATTCAACCAAATCGTTTATTTGAAGTAATTAAACTGACCCAGACGCACCTTAAACGGACGACGGTTCAGGGTATTTACATAGACAGTCACAACGCATATAGATAAAAGATAAAAAAAATTACGTTAGTAGACGATCTCATAAACAATACGCGAAGTGAAGTCATGGTGATTTTTTAATATGTACACTGTGTCCGGAAAAATTCCAAGGCTTTATGGTATATATAAAAATAATTAGTAAACATTAATAGATTTTTAAAATTCCAAAAACAGTTTAATCCTGAAATATTATGGAACTATAAAAAGAGTTGGAGGTATGAAATCTGGAGTTTCCTTTGTCAGTAGTTCAACCGTTGCATGAGCTCGGTGAGCTGGAGCTCCATCTTGCTGAAATGTTTCTAGCAACTTTCTTTACAAAATATAAAATTCAAATACGTCACTGTGACGTAATTTTAAACGGGGGCCGTTAATAAATTACAAAGAATTTTGTTGGTAATTATGTACGGATCAAAATTTTTTTAAATTTTTTAATTGATTATCATCTACTATAGTTTTTTCATTCATATTTTAGAACCTTGGAATTTTTCCGGACACATTGTATATATAAGGCTATCATGAGAAGTAGTGTGTTCAAGTTTTAAGTCCGAGTGGAGTGCTTGCAGTGTATGCTTTACACGATCGAATGACCATCAATCGTACGAAATTCCCACTAAATGTATAGCAGACACAGTCATCTATTAATAAAAGTTAAGTCCATATCATCAATGGATGAAACTGTTGCTTCATTTGATTGGCAACGCCGCTTACGGTTATGTCTACATATAACCGCTTATGATTGTGTTTGCATATAGATCTGACCGCATAAATTATTATACCATTCCAATGATAAAAATTAATGAGCAATTAGAAACACCGCAGGCTATGCCATTATTTTAACAAGCCTACTTTTTTTACAATGTATATGCATCAGCTAGAATCCGCGAATCTATGGCTTGCTTCGTTACATTCATTCTAATTTCTTTCATTAAATGCAAAAATTTACATAGCTCTCCTCCAACATAAAGAATAACATAATGAATATAATAAATAATAAATCACAACAAGAGTTTGTGTTCAGATAATGGTCTGTTGTCAGTCAGTCATACGTCAACAGATGAATAGTTAGCAAGGAAACGTTTCATGTACAGACCACCGCCGCTAATGCAGCTGCTGTTGCTGCTGCTGCTGCAGCTGCTGTTGCATAACAGAGCAAGATGAGAGGACAATGCATGATGCTGACGTCCTTCATCTTTCAGTCCATTTGTTAATGATTAAAGATCAAAGCTTTGGTCTGCTTCAAACCCCGCACCACTCCATCCCTCATTCCCCTATGTCCAAACAGTCCGAAAGTCCCCCGCACCACTCCATCCCTCCTTCCCCTATGTCCATACAGTCCGAAAGTCCTTTCTCTCTCTCTCTTATCGTTCTCTGCATGCATAAGTGCAGCTATAGTCAGACTCTGTCTGTTTGTCTGCCTGGCTGTCTGGTCGTCTGTCTGTCTATCACTTTGACTGTTTGTCTGTCGGTCTGCAAGTCTGCCAGTCTGTTTATCAGTTGGACTGACTGTCTGCATGTATGTGTGACTATTTGCCTGCCGGTCTCTCTGTCCGTCTGTCTGTCTGTATGTCTGTCTGTCTGTCTGTCTGTCTATCTGCGATTACCTTGAAGTTGTTGCCTGCTTTGCCAGCATTAATTAATTTCATTCAAACTGGAAGTAATTGTTTCCAAAGAAAGATTGATGACTCTGCTATTGTTTCGATTGATCTTTAAGCAGCAACACACATCCTACCTGTTACGACTTCTAAGTGAATATATAATACACATATTACATCATATATATATAGTTTGTCATATATGTATGTACTGTATAATTGTATATATATATATATATATATATATATATATATATATATATATATATATATATATATATATATATATGTAGGGGCATTTATACTCAGTCCGAATTAATGTATGGGCCTATGTATGCATTATATGCTATCATATATATATATATATATATGATAGCATATAATGCATACATATATATATATATATATATATATATACCTATGCCATTATATCATTGGTTGCTTTTCTATGTATACGGTCATCTTTCATTGGTTAACCGCTGAGTGTTTGGTCTCTCCTCTCATCCTCCTTCTCCTCCACACTCCATTTTCCTTTTTCCGTAAATTAATTTCCCCTCTTTCCCCTTCTCCACAACTTCCTCCTCTTCCTCTTCCTCCTCCTCCTCTTCCCTTTCGTCCCCTTTCTTCTGCAAACCCTTCTACAATAATACCACCAATATCATTATCCGCTCTCGAAAATCCTCCTGCACTTCCTTCTCCCGATCAACTTTCTCCCTATTAGTAGCCCTCTCCGCACCTTGCGCTCTCCTCCTCGTACTCATCCTCTCTCTGCAAATAAAACCTTCAGCCTACCCCTTTGTCCTTTGATACTGTCTGGGAGACTCGAAGTGTCTCCATTCACATCAATTCTAAGACTATTCTCTTCCATCGCCGCTTCACCAAAAAGTCTGCCCAGCCTTCACCTCCCAAACTTAAACCATATCCATCTTCTCTTCCACCAGCTGCAAGCCTTAAAATCCTATTTCTCCTCCTCCCCTAATTTCCTTCTCTGCCTATACCACCTTGTCTCTTCCACCTCATGCTAAAAACTCCTTTTATATAGATAAGCGTTCTCCTAAGATTCTCCTGCTAAACTTCTTTTAATTCCTTCTTCTTCTTTCCTGCTCCTCTGCACATTCTTCACCTTCTCCTCCTCCTGAACTGTTCCTCCTCAAATTCTCTTCCTCTTCATATACTCTTCATCCTCAAATGCTCATGCTCCACCTCCTCCTTCTCCTCCTGTTCCTGCTCCTGCTCCCTCACCTTCTCCTCTTCCACATCACTCCTCATGGGCGTCCGCAGGAATTTTTTTTGGGGGGCGCAAACTTAAAAAAATTTCATAGGGGCTAAATAGAAAGCAGCCACCTACGATGGCTCCCTGTCGATTCTTTGTCACAGAACTCAGCATTCGAAAAAATCACATACATTCATAATTCATTGTCAAAACTGTTATGATAATTAAATTTTATGTGGCTGAAATCTGACCTTATTTTTGTAATAGCAATTGAAATCGTCTGGGTTCTTATCCATAGGCCTACTGGTTTATCACTTCATGAATCCGCTTTTGCTCTCTGAAATTGTTTCCGAAGTAATAATTAAGCCTACATGTAGCCTACATAGGCTACACTCATTATACAGAAACTTGATAAACAGTCGTCACTGGTTGTTGGACGAATTAATCGAGGTTTCTACCCGCTTATATTATGAGCGTACCGTAGCCTATTTAATGACCTTTCTATGATGCCTGCTGTAGGCCTACTGCAGGTATTTAGTTTATAAAGTCTGACCGAGGTACAGAACTCATCTTCAAGCGAAAGCGAAACGCCACTTTGACTGCAGTGCCAGTCTAGGTTACAAGTTGCTCTCCGCCTCAAGCGAGAAACTTTTGGTCTCTTGTGTTGGGACCTCAATCTGTCAGCAAGGTCGTAACTTTCCTCAGATAGAGATGGTGACTATATTCCTCCAAGAAGAACCTTGATATTCCTCTGCTCAATACGCACCCCTTCCCTTCTCTCCCCCTCGCACAATATATGGGTCTATACATATATTATATGCCACCTATCAAGTAGGCCTATCAACTTTGATGTGACGTTTCCTCTTCCTTCCCTCCTCTCCCTTTTCTCTCTGATCCAAACGCGTGTTGGGTTGCATATATCTAAGGTAGGAAGCTGATTTCTTAGTCTGAGTCAGAGACTGCCGCTGCAGCCGGTGCCAGTAAAGTATGTTCATATAAATTATACTTGTGTGTGTATTATGTGTGACTATTCGGGTTTCACCGGCTGGTGATCGCCTGAAACAACACAAGAGCCGCTGTTAGCCTAAAGAGAACACGATACCAATTACTTGGCAATTAGGTGACACGACTGAATGAATTTCGTCGCATGTGGAAATTCATACTGTGACCCCACAGTATGAATTTCCATATTACTACGAGAGAATTCTATACCTATACGTTTTTCACTTATGCGTGCAAAGAAAGTTATATATAGGCTAATAGGCCCAACTTGTAGAACGCACCGATAAACGTGTTGAAAATTGCGTTGTAATAATCATTGCAAAATAATCTAAATTTATCTGCAAATACATGTATGCGAAAAATCCAGGGGGGCGCACATGCGCCCCCTTGCGCCCCGCTGCGGACGCCCATGTCACTCCTCCTTCTCCTTCTCCTCAACTGCTTCCCCTCCTCTTCCCCCTCTTCCTCCTCATGAACTATATATATATATATATACATATATATATATATACATGTAGCTATAATCGTAGCTATTGTGCTCCTATACGAAAGCTCATAGATGCAGAAAGCGGCGTATGAATTCGTCCTCAGTCAGCGGCGGAGGCGGCGGCCACAATGAGGCACTAGATCGTTGTGTGATTCGGTCAGCATAGACCGACTCATTACACACAGCTCTGCGGGCATTATACATCCGCCAAACGCCGATCGAACTCTAATGGAACCGAGGGCCGAGAACGACCGACCGATCAGTCCCTCAATGCACATTCTCCGGGTGCAAACGACCGAAAAAGTCCGGGAACGAAGCGTATAGAAAGCGACGGGAATAATTGAAAAAGGCAGATTGCATGGGTGGGGACTGCGAAAGGAGCGTCTAATCTCCATGGCAACTGATGGTTTTATACACAAACAATTTTCCAAGATGGCGGAGAATTATTCGTCATAATGGGAAGGTCGTCGCCATTTTGGAATAGCACTCATATCTAAAACCTTCTGTCGATCAGGGCCGGTGTCAGAAACATAGGCCCATGGGCAGAACAGTCACGTGCTAGTTAATTGACTGTAGGGCTAATCAGAGAACTGAAAATAAGACAAGTATAGTAGTAGTAGTAGTAGTAGTAGTAGTAGTAGTAGTAGTAGTAGTAGTAGTAGTAGTAGCAGTAGCAGTAGTAGCAGCAGCAGCAGCAGCAGCAGCAGTAGCAGTAGTATAGTAGTAGTAGTAGTAGTAGTAGTAGTAGTAGTAGTAGTAGTAGTAGTAGTAGTAGTAGTAGTAGTAGTAGTAGTAGTAGTAGTAGTAGTAGTAGTAGTAGTAGTAGTAGTAGTAGTAGTAGTAGTAGTAGTAGTAGTAGTAGTAGTAGTAGTAGTAGTAGTAGTAGTAGTAGTAGTAGTAGTAGTAGTAGTAGTAGTAGTAGTGATAATAAAAATATTGATGATGATGATGATGATGATGATGATGATGATGATGATGATGATGATGATGATGATGATGATGATGATGATGATGATAATGATGATGATGATGATGATGATGATGATGATGATGATGATGATGATGATGATGATGATGATGATGATGATGATGATGATGATGATGATGATGATGACGATGATGATGATGATAATAATAATAACGATAATGATAATAACGACAATTTTATGGCGCCGTTGCACGGCTATACGTTTACAACCGCTGCCTCTTCGAATGGATATCACGTCCTTTAAGGTCTCCATAATAGAATATAGTCTGTAGTATTGCTGTGAGCTGCAGCATTTCTAACATCAGTTGTTAGTGGATTCATTCTACTGTGAATATAAAGCGATCTCCTCTGCTTTTAATTTGATAGTTTTATGCATCTGCTGCATTCTGCACGTATCATATCGGACGATGTGTCATTAATTCGAAGCCGTTTGATTGACGATTCTAATTAACGAGATCCGAGTCCGATCCGGAAATCATCATCTGATGGAGAATGAACGAACGATTCATCACCTATACGTATTTATGATTATAATATATGCGACGCTCTGTCATTTCCGAGCCTTTTCTGTTACGAAGAGTCAAAATAAATACGTACAAACAAACATATGGAAGGACAAACTTTCGGACTTATAATATAAGATAATGATTCGCTATTATGTCTTAACACATTCATGTTTGTAAAGACAGTTTGAAAATGCACAGAATCATCTTCAAGCATCACAGTTACATTATACATTACACTAGAGGTAGAGGTGCAATTTCTGACGACCTTTTTAAGTCATTAAAATTTTTGACGACTTTTTAAGTCATCGAAATTTCTGACGACCTTTTTTAGTCATCGAAATTTCTGACGGCCTTTTTTTAGTCATCGAGATTTCTGACGACCTTTTTTAGTCATCGAAATTTCTGACGACCTTTTTTTAGTCATCGAGTGCTTTTTCTAACGATTTTCTGCCCAAAAACCCCTTCATCACGATCAAATTTAATGGTTTTCTTTCAAAATTCGCGATTTTTCTTGTGTCTGTATAGGCAAGGCATACCCTAACGTGCAGTAGGCCTATAGGGGAGTATATAATATTATACGCTGTATACTCGCGTGTACCCTCATTTTCGGAGGTGAGTATACGATGCGATTTTTTCCAGGAGGTGAGGAGTAGGCTACACGGTGTACTGTATAGGCCTACCCGCTTGTATACCCTAGAGTACAGCTCTGGTCCTAAGCACATTGGATGAATTAAGTTGCGTGTTTTTTTATCGGACGTTCTCAGCTGTGCTTATAAACACGGCTTCTGTGTGGTGGGCAAACCCCGGCTTACTGCATGGAGGGGGTTTGGCAGCGGATTCCCTAATTCTCCCACGCTATATGGTCCTCGGGGATTGCTCGAATTGAAGTTCGAATGAGAAACACTCATCAACGGTCACTCTCTGACTCACTCTCTCTGTCTCTGTCTCTGTCTCTGTCTCTGTCTCTGTCTCTGTCTCTGTCTCTGTATCTGTCTCTATCTCTGTCTCTGTCTCTCTCTCTCTCTCTCTCTCTCTCTCTCTCTCTCTCTCTCTCTCTCTCTCTCTCTCTCTCTCTCTCTCTCTCTCTCTCTCTCTCTCTCTCTCTCTCCCTCTCTCTTTCTCTTTCTCTCTTCTGTGTCGCTCTTCTGTGTCTCTGTTCCTGTCTGTCTTTGTCTCTCGCTGTCTCTGTCTGTCTGTATGTCTGTCTCTCTCTCTCCCCAGGTCGATTGGTAGGCGGTAGGCCGTTGTAATGACCGTCTAAGCGAGTGACTGTTGAGCATTCTAGTTTCAATCAGATCCTGTTTTATATGCTGGAGATCGGGAATTGACGAAACGGAGTAATTGGTACCGACGTCAAATGGGAGGGGTGGGGGTAGTGGAGGGGGGCTTTCAATGCCTGCTCATCACAGAGCCAGTATACCAGCACAGGAGTGGGCGGTCATCTGAGTGCAAATTTGAGCATGCTGATTTGTCAATATGACCAACCGCATGTTTGTTGTCAGTCAATAAGTCAGTCAATAAGTCAGTTAGCCAGTCAATCTGTCTGTAAAATGTAAATCAGTCAGTCAGTCAGTCTATCAACCAGTCAGTTATTCAGTCAATCAGTCACTCAATCGGTCTGTCTGCCTTTCTACAGGTCTATTTGTTTGTTTGTCTGTTTGTCTGTCTGTCTATCAAATCAGTCAGTCAGTCAGTCCGTCAATGGCCCTGTGACTAAATGAGTGAGTGAGTGAGTGAAAGAGTCTGTTTGTCTGAACGAATAAACCATTAAAAAATAATAATTATTATTGTCTTTTAACGAACAAACGAACGAATCAACGTCTGTCAGTTGAAACCATAATTGATTGCACTGCGACTGCGTTATTCTGTGATCGTCTGATAGTCAGTCATGGGGTCAATCTGTCTGTCTGCCTGTTTGTATGTCTGTCTGCCTCTATGTCTGTCTGTCTGCCTGCCTACCTGCCTGTCTGTCTGTCTGTCTGCCTGCCTACCTGTCTGTCTGTCTGTCTGTCAGTCTGTCTGTCTGTCTGTCTGCCTGTCTGTCTGTCTGTCTGCCTGCCTGCTTGCCTGTCTGTCTGTCTGCCTGCCTACCTGTCTGTCTGTCTGTCTGTCAGTCTGTCTGTCTGTCTGCCTGTCTGTCTGTCTGTCTGCCTGCCTGCTTGCCTGTCTGTCTGTCTGTCAGTCTGTCTGTCTGCCTGCCTGTCTGCCTGCCTGTCTGTCTGTCTGTCTGTCTGTCTGTCTGTCTGTCTGTCTGTCTGTCTGTCTGTCTGTCTGTCTGTCTGCTAGTGAGGACAATTTCCATGAAATGTCAAAGTGAATCTCAGTCGCTTTCGGTCAGTTGCGTTCGATTTAATCAGACGTTGAGGCTCCATTGCGCCATAGAAATCACATCACTCGAACACCCACCACCCACCACCACCCACCCACCACCCGCCAACTCTAACACTCACTCCTACCAATCCAAACCAAATCGCCAACCTTCTGCTCTCGCCAAAACTGTCCTCGGAACACATTTGCGAATGTTAAATTCGTTGGGGGCGAGTTCCCTCCATTCGACTGATCCCCAGCATTTCTTTTTTCAGCCGGTGGGTGGGTTGGTGGGCTGGCTGAGCGGCTGTTTTTGTTCACTTAGCGCTGGCTGTTAGCGCCATCTTTCTCGAGGCTCTTGTGTTGTGTGGGACCGGCTGCTGCTGCTGCTGCTGCATGTCGGGAGAAGTCTGGACCACGTTGTGTAGTGCTATATAAAAAGCAATGCTGTGTTTTCTTCATTGATTCGTTTGTTTCTTCGTTAATTCAATCGCCTTCATTAGTTTATTCGTTCGTTCCATTTGGTCCGACGGTTCTTTGGACTATTCGCTCATTGGTTGGTCTGTTCTTTCGGTTCTTCGTAATTGGTCTGTTCGGTTCTTCATTGGTTCTTCATTGGTTCTTCTATTTCTTTTTTTTGGTCTATTTCTTTTTTGGTCTATTAGTTAATAGTTTCTTCGTTGGACTGTTCATTTCTTTTTATTTCTTTTTTGGTCAATTTTTTTGGTCAATTGGTTTCTTCGTTGGACTGTCCATTTATCTTTTGGTCCGTTTTTTAAAATTCGTTTTCATTGTTAAGATGTTTTTCATTTTGCTATTCATTCACTGTAGGGCGCGGTGGCGTAATGGGTGTGTTTGTTGTATTGCAGCCGGAGGGTTGCAGGTTCGAATCCACCTCAAGTCGCTGTGTAGAGACCTTGAGCAAGTCCTTCACTCGCAACTGCTCAGCGTTTCGGCGTGAAACTCCGAAGCAGTGTCCGCGCTGTAGTCGGTAGCGCGTCTGAGTAGAAAGCTTGAAGTGGCGCTATAACAAGTGCACATAAATACAAACATTTTTCTATTCGTTCATTCGTTCACCGTTCATTTGGCTGTTCCTTCATTCATGCATTGACCATCAATAATTATAATTGTAATTGTAATGTATTCGATGTTTAGTGTATCCGTAATTTATTCGATGTTTAGTGCATCCGTAATGTATTCGATGTTTAGTGTATCCGTAATGTATTCGATGTTTAGTGCATCCGTAATGTATTCGATGTTTAGTGCATCCGTAATGTATTCGATGTTTAGTGTATCCGTAATGTATTCGATGTTTAGTGTATCCGTAATGTATTCGATGTTTAGTGTATCCCAGGGCTTAAAGTGTGCCAGGACGGTCATGGACGGCGTCCATGCACTTATTTTCAAATCTGAACGCCGTCCTGCCACTTATTTCGCCAGCCACACTAGAAAGTTAAGGAGCGTCCATGCACTTCTTTTGGAAAGGTAAGGGGCGTCCAGGCACTTATGATTTTGCACTTTTAGCACTGGACTGTATCCGTAATGTATTCGATGTTTAGTGTATCCGTAATGTATTCGATGTTTAGTGTATCCGTAATGTATTCGATGTTTAGTGTATCCTTTCTACGACGACCGTTATCTCATGGATATGATCATATCTGTCGAAGCGAATCAAGAGAAGAAAGAACAAATAAATCATCGTGTATGATGGTGGTGTATAGATAGAGTTGACAGATATTTGCGACGAGAGGTCGATCGCATTCCGTCCAACAAACAATCTCCTATCTGTTTGATTGCACGCCTAAGATAAGGCGACCGACGACGACAATGACAATGATGACTGTGATAACAATGTGATCAAAACGACTGTGATAACAATGTGATCAAAACGACTGCGATAACAATGTGATTAAAACGATTGTGATAAAGACAGATATCAATAAAAACGTATACTACTATCATCCGCAGTTGGCCGTTTGTGAGGCCGTTTGTGAGGCGCCCTTGTAGCGGTACGGGCGCGTTACGGCGCCAAATAAGTTGTCGTTATTATTATTATTATCGTTATCATGATCATGATGATCATGATCATGATAATCATGATCATGACTATTATGATGATAGCAGCATCATCGTCATCAATATCATCACTGGTTTTATTATTAAAAAGTAGTAGCATTAGAAAAGTAGCATTCATTGTAATAGTAGAAGCAGCAGCAGCAGCAGCAGTAGCAGTAACAGTAGCAGTAGCAGTAGCAGTGGCAGTATCAGTAGCAGTAGCAGTAGTAGTAGTAGTAGTAGCAGTAGTAGTAGTAGTACCAGTAGAGGTAGCAATAGTAGCATAATCATCACCTGCAGTGATAGTAGTATTATTAGCGTTAGAATTGGTACTACGACTTACCATCTCCTCTGCTGGGACTTTTTGGTGACTTCTGTATCGCCATTTCTCCTCCATCACCTCTCGCCTGAAGCCGCGGAGAAGACGTGGCGCCCACACCACCAGCAGCAGCAGCAGCAGCCGAAGATGCTGACGACGGCGATGAGCCCCCGGTGGCTGCAGAGGCAGCGGCCGCTCTGCTGGCGTCCGTGTCCACTGACCCGTGACTGGTGTGCCTCGGTGATCCGTGTCGGTCGACCGTCGTTGGGGAGCGGTGGTGATGATGGTTGTGAGAGTGTCGGCGGGGGGATGAGGAGGGGGAACGGTGCGAAGAACCAGAGGAGGAGGCGGCAGAGGAGGATGAGGAAGAGGAGGTACCGGTGTCGACCCCCGTCGCCGTCTTACGTGCTCCCGATGGAGACTTGCACGAACCCTTCTTCTCTGGAAGAAAGAAACATTCGTCACAGACTGAATAATAATAATAATAATAATAATAATAATAATAATAATAATAATAATAATTATTATTATTATTATTATTATGAATTGATCTGTCGGGTCCTGTCTCCGTTGCTCCACCCGCTCCAACAACCCACCCCATAACCCACAACAAAACCCATCCCACAAATCACCCCACAATCCATAATCCACTTCACAACCCACCCAACAATCCACCCCACAATACACTCCACAATCCACCCACAATCCACCCACAACCAACCCCACAATCCACTTCACAACCCACTCCACAACCCACCCACCCCACAATCCAAGACAATGCGTCATTAAGACAACGAGGAGCAAGCATGGGAGGAGAAGTAGGAATGCAAAGATGAAGTAGCAGGATGCGGAGGAGGAGGGAGAAAGGGAGGGGGAAGAAGAAGATATCGCTGTCGTTATCTAAAATGCACAAGAAAAAGAACGCCCTTGTTGTTGTTGATGTTGTTGATGTTGTTGATGATGATGACGACGACGATGTTGTTGTTGTTGATGATGATGATGATGATGATGATAATGATGATGATAAATATTACTTTATAATTATTATTATTTTTATTAATTTTATTGTCATTATCAGTATGATGACGATGATTATGATGATCATGATGATGGTGATCATCATGATGATAATGATGAATTATGGCTGTTTGAATGGATAACAGGAAGACACACAGGTGAATGAGGAGGGACAGAGATTCTGTACACCCACCCCAACACCTCCCCCTCCACGACCACACGCACGTCAATCAATCTTTCGTGATGGTCTGCAGTTCGACCTTCGCGCAAATCAATGCCCGGATGTTGCAATTAATTTCACACAACGAAACTAATTTACGGAATTAATCGACGTCACGGTGACGGCCGATGTATCATCACGCACGATGACGACGACGACGACGACGATGATGATGATGATGACGACGACGATGATGACGATGACGACGATAATGACGACGACGATGACGATGATGATGATGACGACGACGACGACGATGATGATGACCTTCGCGATGACGATGATGGAAGGACTGCCTAAACTGGCCACCTGCCTCAGCATATGCCGAGGCTAAGACCATGAAGTCGTATCCGCTGCTCTTCTCCTTCTCCTTCGTCTTCTAATGACATGCAACATTGTGTGGATTCGTGTACATGGAACAGGTCTTTGTTTGCTCTCTAAGCAGCGCTAGATAAACATCCAATTTGAAATTACCGGCACACGCATGCGCCGACATATATGTATATGGAGAGGCTGCGGTTGGTGGTGCAGACCTATTCCGGAAGTAAGAGGTGATGCAATTATTTCGAAGCAGCTGCCGCATACTCAGTATGGGATGCTCACGGAGATGGACTAATATGCAGAGGGAGGAGTGGATGGGGAAGGAGAGGGCGGAGGGGAAGGAGGGTTGGTAGTTCCTAATGCAATGCTTCTTGGGAGATCATCGGATGAAAGTCTGAGAGACGAAAGGGTCTGATTCGAAGGATGACAGGACGTCTCAATTGATGGCAGCTAACTGGAGGATCGTATGACAGAACATGGATTGTATAATACAGAATTCAATTGGAGGATAAGAGAAAATGGTCATCTTTTGATTGGAACGTGGAGGATTAGAGAAAAATGGTCATCTTATTAATCAGAGAATATTATTATGGAAGGTTGAGGGTTAGAGAAAGTGATCATCTCTTAATTAGAACGTGGAGGATAAAAGAAAATGGTGGTGATGATTATGATAATGATGATGATAGCGATATCATGATCATAAACATTATTATTATTATTATTATTATTATTATTATTATTATTATTATTACTGTTATTATTATTACTAAGATTACTATGATTACAATTATATTTTTTATTATTATTATTAATTTTATTGCTATTATTGTTATCAACAGTCTTTAACCAGAGTATTAGACAGAGCAATCTTTGATCGGCCGATCATAAAAGTCGTGATTTTCAAAACGATTGATTTGAGAACAAATTCGCAGATGTCTGTAATTGCAACTTTTCCAATCTGACTTTGCACATCGCTCAGTTGCATATATAATATATATAGGGTCTATATATACATTCAGTATACATGTACAATATATACATGATCCATATATATATAATGCCAAAATATTTCGCATTTATGCAGCGCATTTTTCCTGATAAAGTTTGGACACGATGCGATATATTTGAATAGGTTGGATTTCTGTCCAGACGCAATGAAACGTAAATTGTTTAATATGATCGACTGATTTTCTAATTAAATAATCTTTCGAATAATTATAAGCGCAGAATCGGAATCTGTCGTCTGCTTTCGACTGCGTTGATTTCCTGATTGACAAAGACAGATTGAAAAGGCGATCGGCGATTGAAGCAATCAAATTACGATGTGATTGATAAATTGCTTGATAGGCAGAATTGATTGATTCGGTGCTAACCATCAACGATCGAGTCTGCGTCGACTGACTTACTGACCAACCGAAAGACGATGCAACATGAAAATGAATCGGGAGCAAAGCAGAAGTGCTTGCAAGAAGTGTTTGCAAGAAGTAGGAATTTTTATTAGAAATCTTTTAAAAGTTTTTAACCTATATAAGCGTGCGCCAACGAAATTCCCAAATAGAATGTTTTGGTTTTGCTTTGGCAGAATTTAACAAGAGGCAGCGTTTCATTTTACTGCTGCAAACCATAAAATTTTGGGTTAAATGTAGGGCTCAAATATAGCCTAAAGGTTTTTTTTACTTGCTAGGCCTAGGCTATGCCCTATATAGGCTAATAGGCATAATACGGCACAGTGGCTGAAAGCGTCGACCTTGGCCGCATTTTATTGAAAGAACTTCTAAATAATGAGATTCTTCGTTGATTGTTTCAGTTTTTCAGACGAAAAAGATCATCAGCGTCGCCCTCCTCCTTTAGCCAAGCATGGGACTGGCACTGTCGGGGTGATAACAGCGGCGGAGTGGAGATCTTTCGGGCACCATGCACTGGTGTCCATTTGAATAGGCACCACATCAGTTGAGGTCCATTTATAGGCCTGCCAGCGGGCCATGCCAGGTTTTTTTTAACGTGCAGTTGTACACAAAATGTGCAGTTATAAATGGATTTGTGCAGTTGTAGAAGCACTTCTGTACAGTTAAAACTAGCAAAAGAAGCCATTGTCCTCCGATTGGAAGTAATTTACCATGGAGGATGGGAATCAAAAGAAGGAATTGTGCAGTTCTAAAAATTCCTTAGAAACAGCCCTGGGCCATGCAGTAGGCCTACCGACAATAGGCCCTAGAAATAGGCGATAATTATTCCGCTACTGGTTGCACTCTGCCAGTGCCAGTTCCAAGCCTGGATAAAGGAGGAGGGCCACAATAATCATCTTCGATATGGCAGTGTCGTTAAACTGTATCACACACACACACACACAAACACACACACACACACACCAGGAACTTGGAGAGAAGTATGTAGCCTATAGATGAGCCAACGCATGGTAAACATTTGCAAGACTAATTCTTAAATTAATGTGCAATTTAGACAATAATATACAAGCAATCGTGATCTCGATGTTCATTTTCAAAAGATACAAAGACTAATTATATCAGTGCAAGGATTTTGTATTGGACGAATTGTTGCTAATCACTGCAGTTTATTCGTCTCAAGACTGAAACGTTTGAACTTTTATTCTCAAATTATTGTGTAGTTTTTAAAGAGATAGGAAGAGAGTTGTACACGTTCAAACTGGACGGGACGTTTTGATTCTGTCTCTGTCTTTCTCTCTCATCCTTCTCTGTCTCACACACCCTGTCTGTCTGTGTGTCTGTGTGTCTGTCTGTCTGTCTGTTTGTCTGGCTCAGACTGTCTCTGATTCATTCTTTCGCAAGAAATACATGTAGCATCCAAGTGCCTGAGAGAAAATTTCATTAATCTCATTTTTTAGTTTAGAACAAAAGTAATTAATTTAAAAGAGCGGTGATTGCGATGCTTAGGCAGCCTAAGGCAGATAATTATAGTTTCGCTTCTCTGTCGCTAGAAGTCTCCACAAGCAATGAATTCATCGTCATCAATATTCCATCCGACGCCAACGTTTTTATCTGCGTCGACCAAAAAAAATATTAAAACCTAAATCACTTTCATGAATTTTTTCGTCGTGTTTTGTCTAGCGACCGAAAGGTCTCGACCCTGTACTGGATTAAATTTCATCCCCAATAAATAAATAAATTCCATGATCGTTTGACGTTGCCTTCCTATCGATATTAAAATAAGTGCATGGACGCAGTCCATGACCGCCCTGGCACACCTTAAGCCCTGCTTTGACTATGCATGCGCATGGTAGAAAACTGCATCGCGGACATTGCTCATTTCGTATTCGTAACAGTGAATTTTTATAGCGCCACTTTCACTGTGCATACTGATACGCTGAAGAAAAAGCTCTGTGTACTGAGGTAACGACTTCTGTGATTATTGTACTTACGTAACAACGACAATGCTCCTCCAGGAATAGGCATCGTGTCCGAAGGAGAAAAATTAATAAGGTGGTCTTTGCGAATGGGAAAACTGAGCACTCCAACGCCTGCCTGGACAGTAGCGACGGTAGCCTATCTGACGATGGAAAAACTCCTCTGGAAGGCAGAGACTGTCAGCGAGAGAGAGTTTGCCTCGGATGACCAGCGACTCTCCTCCGTCTGATGCAAATGATTTCTCTTTTATCCGGCGCCGCAAGACCTCCTCCGTTTTCAGCAGCAGCAGCAACAGCAGCAGCAGCAGCAGCAGCAACAGCAGCAGCAGCTACTGCACACGCTGCGCGTACGCAGGCAGCATCACCTGCAGCCGTAGCCACTGGCCGTACGTAGCAGCCTCAGTACCCGCCGACCAATCTATCATATATTGTGATTCGGTAAGCGACATTCTATGTGTACCTACGCACTTGGGCTCTTTGGCTTCATCAGTATCCATGGCAACTGTCAAGCCTCGTCTTGAATGCGAGACCTTTAAACATCGTCGTCGTAGTCTTCCACGCCTGCCTCAGCAGCCCATGCATCAGCGAAGGGGATGGTGGTGAGGTCTGACCGATCCTAGGCATCATCCTTTAAACCACCGTGATGGCTGATGCTGGTGTCTTCTCCATTCTTGTCGGGTGGTGCTCTTAATAAAAGAAGATGTTATGCGTTGGCAAACTATAAGAACTGTTGCTGCTGATGTTGCTGCTGCTGATGTTGCTGTTGCTGTTGTTGCTGTTGCTGCTGCTGCAGCTGCTGATGTTGCTGATGCTGTTGTTGCTGTTGCTGCTGCTGCAGCTGCTGCTGCTGCTGCCCTTGACAGAGAATTAATCTAATTTTTCTCGTCCATGTTTTCCTCTCAATTACGAAATTCTTCAGATGTAACCAAGGGTCAAGCAGCTGGTGGTCGGTCTATTTGTATCCGTCTGTCCACTCTTTTGTCCGTTCCATCGTCAGTTTGACTGTTTTTATCTCGAACGAACAGAACAAACAAACAAAAACAGAAACAAAAACAGAAACAAACAACAGGAACACAACGTTCAGATAACCACACGGAAAGACTCCGACACAGGCACGCACAGACACAGGAAAGCACACAGACAGAAAGACGCCCAAACACACACACAGCCACTGAGATACAGACAGACAGTCAGACAGACAGACATAAAGGCATAGAAACACACGCTCAGCCACATGCAGATACATACAGACACAGACAGATGCATATAGACAGACAGGAAGACAGACAGACACACGGACATAAGGACCGACAGAAAGACAGACAGCCAATATCAAGATCGTTTTTCAGGCAGAAACTTCTGTTGATTCAATCTTTTCAAATACGGTACGCCTAATGTTCTCTATCTGTCTCTCTCTCTTTGTCTCTTTGTCTCTTTGTAAGTCTGTCTGTTTGTCTGTCTGTCTGTCTGTCTCTGTCTCTCTGTCTATCTGTCTCTGCATCTGCCTGTTTAATTAGCGATCGCCGCGTGATTGCATGCTTCGTCATGTCAGACAGGTTGTCTACAGAATGTCAAAGAAAGATCCAAGTTCTGTTGCCATAGAGACTCCAGAGAGCCATTGACACCCGTACATAGGGGCAAGATGAACACTTGCCCGTCACCCACCCTTCGGGAAATTTGGCACCAAAGTTGTAGCTGGTATTTTTTTTAAACAAACGCCTTCGCACTATTATTTTATGAAACACAAAGTGAAATTGAGAAATTGAGAACACTTAGAAGGCTCCATACTGTTTGAAAAACACGCATATTCCTAAATTATTGTCTGCTTTACATAGCCTATTTCAACCCCTTGTAAAAAAAACAACCCCGACCATTGTTTTTTGTTAATCATCTCCCCACAAAAATAACTGCAGGTGCTCATGCAGGAAGCGCAGGCGGAGTAGGTGCTAAGGTGGGCGTTGTTGATGGGACGAATATCTGGACGGTGAAGATTGAATGGATTAGGGATTTAGGTTGTGGAATTTCTGAAGAGGTAGCCTGCATGTAGGTCTTCAATCTGGACTGAAAATATAATCTGTGCGGTGATAAGCAGAAGAGCCTCTGCTGCGTTCACCACAAATCAGTGGCGCAACCAGGGGGGTGCTGGGGGGTGCTTGAGCACCCCCAGGGCTAAAAAGGTCACCCACGCAATTTTTCCAAATCCGATGAGTTTTTGTGGGTAAGGTGGGGTGGGGGGGGTTAGGGATCTTTCGGTCTTTCAGATTACACAATCAAGCAAGTTCCTTCATTCTTCTGTATTATAATTTTAGTCAAATTCATGGTTCATAAAGCACTTGATTTTAGTGTTTAGCTGTTCTACCTGAGTTTGTCTGGGTCTCGAGAATTTGCCTATCCTGTGCCATTACATTACAGTATCTCACCTATTTATTGATTATAATGTTACGACTTAATTGATAGTACCGTGTGTGCAATTTGTTGTGCAAAATTTGACAAAATGATAATAGTTTTTAGTTGCTGCATATTTATTATAATTATTGTCTTACATAAACTGCCATATATTATACCATGATCTTATTTCCTACTATATAATTATAATTTTATTATTTATTATTATAACATAATTATGATACTATCATATGATACTGTAATGTGCATAACTTACGGTACTGTTATTGGCGCATATTTAGGGCGATAGGGGAGACGTAAGTAATTGTTAGGCAACATTCTGAAGTCTTAAACCCCCAAAGTCTGTGGTAAGAGGACGGAGATGCTTATATCCCCCAATATGTTATAAATATTTCATAAATATTATTAAAAATGTCTGCAATGTTTATCCATACCGGTAATGAACAATTTGGTTAAGACGACAGAATAAAACGCTGTCATTACAGTGTGTGTAAATTTAAAAAAAACAATTCTTAGACAATGGGAGGGGCATTTATTGGAATCTTATATCACATCTCTGAGCACTAAAATCATGAGCTATTTTGTAAAAATGACAGCTTTAAAAGCCATGGTGCACAGTGCAAATTCAACATTTTAAAGTAATTTTGAAGCAACACTGAAATTTTAAATTGAAATCTATGATTATCAGCATTGAAAATGAGCAATTTTATTAAAATGCCAGCTTAAAAACGGTATGGAAATCAAGAAATAAAGCAATTGGGAAGGGCATTGAAATCTTACACCATGTCTTTCAGCAATGAAATCATGATAAATTTCGCTAAAAAATGACACCCTAAAATGATACCACTGCAGTTTGGAAATAAAAATTCTATGTTGTGGAGGAGGCACTTCCCCCTGCCCAAACCCATTCCCCTGCTAGGCCTATGTTGAAATCTGAAATCACTCTTTTTTTATCTGCACGAAAGTAATAGAGTTATTTTGCTAGGTTGACATCTTAGAATGGTACCATAATAAACGTGGAAAATCAGATCTTTTAAAAAAAATTGTGAGTATATTCATTGAAGTTTAGGCCACTGTTGTCAGCAATGAAATAGTATAGCAATTTTGCTTTAGATGACAACTTAAAATGCTACCATTGCAGTGTGGAAATTATAAAATTTCTGATGTGGAGGGGCACATCCCTTCCCAAAATCCCTGATCTCTCGGCGCCACGTGCTTCGGAGATTTTCCGTCGGATGCTCGCCTTTCCCCAGAAAAATTAATTCCCAGAGAAGGGACTAGAAAAAACATAGGTTATTGGCGGGAGGGGCTAGATTAAACACTGGTTATTAATTCTGCCAGCGAAGACAGAAGGACCAAGACCCTTTGTTTTATCTAAACAAATGGGAAAGGATATAATTTTTGTAAGTCCTAAACCGTGCTTTGAAGAAGTTTTCATGGCTTTATCACTCATAAATACAGCTGGCAAACAAGAGCGTGAAACGTGCTCTAGCTGATGCCAAAAGTAAAAAATGCGTTGTTTTCTGGGGCTCCGCCCCAGACCCCGCTGGGGGAGCTTACGACGCTTCCCAGACCCCTAGTCGGCATTGACTTCGTGCCTTCAGCACTCGCTGCTTCGTACCTTCGGCGCTCACAATAATAATTCTGAGCACCCCCCAGGAAAATTTTCTGGTTGCGCCCCTGCCACAAATCAGTCAAACGCCAGCGCTGGCGTTTAGGGAACGCAGTTGCAAATTTTGTCCTCTAATACATAGCCTCCTACAGTTCCACCCTATACGCTTCGCCGCCCGAAGGTCATAAAAATTGTTCCCGTTAAGATTTATACCTGTTCCTTCGACCGATTCGCATAGAGCATGCGCGTTTGACCCAGAGAGACTGAAAAATGTTTCGAATTAAAATTCATGACGCTGGTAAAGCATATACGTTTATTAGGCGCTACACTTTAGAGAAAAGCTGTAGGCCTATACTTTGGTTCCGCAATCACTGAAGTAACTCTCGTTGTTAAAGTGCTTTATACATAATTTTACATGCACTATTACAAGACAACGTAAAGTAAATGTAAATCTCGATCTACTATAAGCCTACGTGTTTATTTTTATATGGGCAATTGTAGGACTAATGGCTCGCAGCAAAAATCATTCGTAGGCCTACTCGGTGAAGGCAGTTGACATCATCAAGACATCATAGTTGGTCAGATTGGTGCAAGTAGCTCATATGTATATAGGCCTGTAATTATATGTAGTGTCGATTATAGCCTATAGTTTGCTACAATACTGCATATATAATACTACAAGATCTATCCACACACAGGTCGCGCCGCTGAGGGGGTTATGAATATGCGTGAATCGGAGTGGGGCTCCGTGACGTCACTGGCCTGGTCGACCAGTGCTGCTGGCATCTGACATGTCTGTTGAAGCTATAGCATACCACATGCATTCGAAGAACGTTGATAGCGTACAATGTAACATCAATAAGAATGTAAATCTGTTGTCGTATGCCAAACAACGTCTTTTGTTATCATAGTTAAGTCGCCATTAAACTCCGGATCCAATATCTTGTTCTATAGCTTACATTAATTTAGCAGTCGGAAGTTGCCCACAGCTATCGTTCATTGTAAATATAATTTTAGATGTGAACAACATTAAGTGCAGCCTTGAATGGCACTAACAAATTCTAACATCAGAAATTATTAATGGAATGGTACTAACAAGTCTTATTTTACACCTGAATGACAGTTGCAGCTAGGTCTTTACTGTCACAGCATTAACAAGTTGATACCAGAGAACAAACAGGACAATGAAGCTTTATCATTTAAATGCGGTAAAAGGTTAATGTGCAGAATGTAAACCTACAGTATTGTTGTCTATACAATAATACAATCTCTAACCGCACAGTCACTCCTATACAAGATTTAAACAAAACAAAATTAATGATGCAAGAATTATACCCCACTGAATAAGTTCTATCATAAAATTGTAGCAATGTATTTTATCAAAAATATTTTGAAGGTGGAAACTGCAAAGCTTCTATTCTATGGTCCTAATTGGACTCTATTGTCCTACTGAGTGACCTTCTTAAGTTCAAGTCAAGTCAAGGCAAGTTTTATTGATCCCATCAACATCTTAAAACGAACAAGAAATTAAGATCACATAGTAAGCAAGATAAGACTGGGTTTGAAACCCCCAAACCCCCGGCAATTCTCACCCTGAGTTAGCATTAAGAAGTAAAAGATGACATAGGCTTGCAGAACGAAAAGACCTGGGAATCACAAACTTTAGTGACAGCAATAACTGATATAGGAATCACATGAGTAATAATTATAACAAACTTAACTAACAACTACATGTATGATACATGCTCAGGTGTGTGTGCTCTTAAAGTACGCTTAAAGCAAGAGATATTATTAGAGGTACGGATGTTGAGAGGGCCATAGCAGTGGGCCCTGAAACTTAATAGATAGTTTACGGATATTTGTTCTTGTGAAGATTAATTTATAGTCAGGTTTGTTTCTTATGCCAGCTTTGAATTGGGTAGGGGGAAAATAAGAAATGAAAGCAGATGGTAGGAGTTTGTTTTGATATTTGTACATAAATTCACAAGTTTGAATGAAGTTGATCTGTGTGATAGTTAATAGTTTAAGTGTTGAGAATAAAGGTTGAGTATGGGAGTTAAATGGAGATTTAGATATAATTCGTAGGGCCCTTTTTTGTGCAAGTTGCAGTTTTCTTAAGTGAGTGGCATAAGTGGAAGTCCAGATGATGTTACAATAAGTAAGATAGGGATAAACAAGAGTATAGTATAAGCTGTGCCATGGTGAGCACGAAAATCACTCTCCAGTTGTTGGACAGTTCGAAACCAGTCATCAGATGGAAATTTATTAAATGAAAATCTTTTCCTAGACTCGTACGTATTTTTACAACTGGCGATTGCACAGTTGCTAGGCATCTCGATTTATTTCTTGTCAAATATACATCAGCTAGCTGATACACTGAATGTGTGGATTGAACTTGGGCAGCTACACTGAATGAACTGCATGTAGGTCATACATGAGTCGGATTGACCAGGCCAGTGACGTCAGAATCACCCCACCCCGAGTTAATGAGCCCGCTGCCTAAGCCAGCGGGCCAACCTGTGTATTGGAAGAACCTTGATAATACTAGCTGAATTATCCGGCGTTGCCCGGGAAATTTCGGTTTTTAGTCCCAAGCCAGGCTAGACCCCGCTCCCACTCCGCCTTTATCACCCCGCTTCTTCCATCGACCCCAACCCGGTCGCACCCTGGGGTGCCCGGCGTTGTCCGTGAAATGTAGGTTTTTTCGCCCCAACCCAGCTCCCAATCGCCCCTGTGGGCGGGTTCGCCAACCAAGGTTTTCCGTTCAATCCATCTCGCGGGTTCGCCACCCCTCCGGAGTGGCCGGTATTTGCCGGTGAATATTGATTCTTTTGCCTAAACCCGTCCGCCCTAAATAATGTCCAGATGGCCTACGTACGACGACACGGTATGATAATAATTACCGGTATCCATTGTCATTATCTTGTCCAAGCTTGCGATCAACCTTTCATAATTATTATCTGTGTTTTTAATATAATTTTGCGAAAACGCGCGCTATAATATCGGTCGTCGGCGATAAGTGAGGTCAAGATGTGATGACGTCATAAATCTATGGGTTCTTTGAAGAGTTCCGGTAACCAATCTTAAATACTGTGTCAGCTTTCGGATAGAAAATTAACTGTTGTCAAACTCGGGAAAATGTAAGATTTTTGGATCGCGAACCCCCATATGCTTGTTCTCCGGTGCTAAGAAGTATTTTTTTAAGTTTGGAAAAAATCGGTCGCGTGGATCAGAAGATTTTTAATCCCAAATCTAGTTACATTTTCTCTTTTATAGGTTTAAAAGTATCTGTGTATATATATATAGTTATATACATGTTGGTCATATATTCATGCATCACTTCTGCTCTGTATATATATATGAGCGGTTTGTACTGCAGCAGATAAGCTCGACAACTGATTTGAAGAGATCAGGGAGAGATAATCCACTACAGTCGCTTTGATAAACTGCAAACAAATTACTATAGGAGATGAATGTGGACGCAGCACCATTCATCCATGATCGCCACAGGCCTACATGTATTTGCCATCAGACATCATACTCACGCATTCAACTCTTTGGATTTCCGCCACGCATACTTCCAAACAGACATATATATATAATGTGCGCATTTGCGTAGGTGAATTTGTGTGTGTGTGTGTGTGTGTGTGTGTGTGTTTGTGTGTGTGTGTGTGTGTGTATGTGTGTACGTGCGGGTGTGGGTTTGTGTTTGCGTCTCTCTTAAAGGCGCACAAACGCGGCTGTCTGACAGAGGTATTTAGGTGCATCCCAAAATAAGGTTTTAGAGCTGGATGTCTGGAATCAATTCTGGAACAAGGCCTGGCATGAAGTTCAGAGGTTTGAAATTTATTTTGAATGAAAATCCGTTCCTTAAGGACTTAGGACGGTCCTAAGTGTTAGCAAGTAGACTACAATGTTTCCATATTCCAGCTTAACAGCGCAGAAGTATGCCAGACCCTTACGAGCTGAGGAGTAATACATGCATACATAGTTGCATACATATACAAACATACATACTTACATACATACATTCATACATACATACATACATACATACATACATACATACATACATACATACATACATACATACATACATACATACATACATACATACATACATACATACATACAATGTCATACTACATACATACATACATACATACATACATACATACATACATACATACATACATACATACATACATACTTACATGCACACATGCACCCATGCACATATACATACATACATACATACATACATACATACATACACACATACATACATACATACATACATACATACATACATACATACATACATACATACATACATACATACATACATACATTCACACACACACACACACACACACACATCCAGGCGCAACCTTCCGGCTTAAGATAGGAACACTAATTAAACTCCTATCGTCACCACACGGATCAACTCCGTCACACACGCATACCGTTCTCTAGTAGCGTCAGTCAAAATCCTGGAAATATGAGGAGGGCGACGACAATTATCTTTGTTATGACACAACAGCAACTAACCATCCTAACAACAGATCAACGGAGACTCGATTCTTCGCATTAATCTCGTTTTTGACCGACGGTTAAGTACAGTGCGACTTATCTGCCCCTAAAGCAAATAATATTCAAATCTACGAATATAATTATTATGGCAGATTGGCCTCAGTCTGGGATTGGCCTCAGTCTGATCGACGCCGTTGAGGTCAGACCGAGGCTGATGAATACGACCTGTATATGCAACCGATCGGAACTTCTTCAACCCCACGTGGAGAGCATTACAGTGATCCAAGCGCAGCAGGATCAATGAACGGAAAAGGTCGCAGAGGCGCCAAATGATTAATATCGCTGCTTGATCCCTTTCCAGACAGAAAGACACACAGACAAAGATAGAGACATGCAGGAAGACAAGCAGGCAAACACACAGGCAGGTAGGCAGACGGACGTACGGACGGATGAAAGGACGAACATGCAGACAGAGAGATATGCATGCAGACAAAGAAGACAGACAGACAAACAGACAGACAGACAGACAGACAGACAGACAGTGAACCAACCAAAATTGTCCCGATTCCATCTCAATTAACGTTTGACCACTACGGATTTCTTATGAGCTTTTTTTCAAAGGACACATTTATCGATTTTTTGATAATGTAGAAAATTTATTGGTCGGAAAATGTATCTCGTTGCTGGCCACTGGTTCATTGTCTACGGATCGATTATTTTCCAGAGGGAAAGTGGTGCCATAGTTTACAGACGGTAACAGACCTGCGAACTATAGCCTGATTTGGAAAGAAATGTTGAGGCATAGACCCAATGAATCACAGGCTACAGAATGGCAAAACCCTAATCAGTAATAAACCGAATTAATTAGCACGCTCGAAGACTACAGGTCATAGTCATTGCTTGCATGTTTTGTGCATATAACGTCACGTGATACGTTATCAGTAAAATACATACATACATATACATGCAATTATACATACATAGATGCATACATGCATGCGTACATACATACACACATACATACATACATACATACATACATACATACATACATACATACATACATACATACATGCATACATACATACATACATACATACATACATATATACATACATACATACCGTACATACATACATACATACATACATGCATACTTACATACATACATACATACATACCGTACATACATATATGCATACACACATACCAACATACATACATACACACATACGTACATACACACACATACATGCATACACACATACACACACATACATATATACATAAATCCATATACACACAAACATACATACAATACATAGGCCTACCTGCACACATGCGTTGTGACACACATATACACACATGCATTATATCCCTATAATTAAGGTACAGAATCCATTAATCTCGATTAATCAATAAAATTTAATTCACTTGGCATCTGCTACGCAAAGCGTGAAAAACCTTTTAAATGTAGTAAATGAATCAATTTTCTTTCTTTCTTCACAGACATCATCTTCGATGATCGATCACTGCACTGATGATGCTGAACGTGATATACCCAACTACGTCATCGCTGTATATAAGGAAGACAGTAAGCGAACTGTTTGGCGTAATGAAGGCAGCTAATTATTTTGCATCAAGTGCTGGATTTGGAATGCCTTCAGACAGGGACACAGCATAGGCTATCTGCTATGCTGCATAGCAGAAAATCTTAGCAGATAGCAAGACATAACAGAGCCAATAATTATGGTTTATGAAGGAAGGGTTTGAAACCGTTCCGGGGTCGTTTACTCTCGAACCCTTAAAAGTTTTTCCAGTTTTTCCTATCTTACTCTTAAATTTAATAACTGCTATGGTGTCCAATGAGACAGTTCTATCATCCAAACAATTTCGCAAGTCTACAATGCATGCACTGAAGAACTTCCATTTTCTACCCGACTGTTCCTTTAGGCTGCGCAAATAATTAATACCTTTGCACCCGAGTTGCCTATTTACTTCTAATACAAGGAATTTGCTGTTCCACTCTTTACTTATTATCCAGCTAAAATCGCATCAGCCTCGATTATATCTCCTCTGCTAATCCTTCTCTCCAATGTTGTTAGTCCAAATTTTATCGATCTTCTGAACTCGTTTCCAATGCTTCAGGTATGGATGGATCGTATGGCTGGATTCCATACCTGGATACAGCATTTCAGCTGCTGCCTCAGCCTGCCTGACAAAGATACAACAGATGATCGGTGGACGCAATTAAAACTGATGAATTGATGTTCCACACTTAATATGTAATAATAATTATTTACCCATGCTCGTGCGCACACCCACACACACGCGCGCACGTGCACACACACACACACACACACACACGCACACACACACACACACACACACACACACACACACACACAAACACAAACACACACAAATACACACACACATGCACATGCATTGTATTGCGTAAAATGGCCTGGTTCGCTGCTGCACAGCATGAGGATTGTAGAAAAGCAACTGGGAGGGTTAGACGTTGATTTATGTAGCGTTGGGAGTGATTGAGGACTTCACTATGACGTAAAAAGACTGGGATGGATGAACCCCCACAACCCCCTCTTCGGCAATTCTCACCCTAGGTTAGCAGACGGGAGTAGAAATATTTCTTTCAGAATTATATCCGCTTGACCAACGCTGTATTGCTTTGGACCAATGCTGCAAAATGGCTGACTGCTGACTGCTGTACGTCCTTCCCTCTGATAGCTTTGATTAATTACTGATGCCGATCAATCGCATTCTTTTATATAAATACGAGTTAATGTTTAACGACATTGTAATAATAAGACAATTAGCATAGCCCTCCTCTGTGTCGAAGCTTGGGACTGGATCTGCCTATAATTTTCTGAGGGCATCTATACGCAGCGAGAGAGAGAGAGAGAGAGAGAGAGAGAGAGAGGGAGAGAGAGAGGAGAGAGAGAGAGAGAGAGAGAGAGAGAGAGAGAGAGAGAGAGAGAGAGAGAGAGAGACAGAGAGACAGAGAGACAGAGAGACAGAGAGAGAGAGAGAGGAGAGAGAGAGAGAGAGAGAGAGAGAGAGAGAGAGAGAGAGAGAGAGAGAGAGAGAGAGAGAGAGAGAGAGAGAGAGAGAGAGAGGCAAGGACATATGCAAATACGCATGGAGACAGTTAAGAAATAGAAACTGAGAGACAGACGGAAACAAAAGACAGAGACAGAGACAGAGAGCAGGGAGCAGAGACAGATACAGATACAGAGACAGTCGGTTGAAGTGGATGATGCGTATATATGTTCCTGCGTGACGCGCATCCTATCGCCGACCAAGCGAACCGTTCATTTCCACTACTCATCGCCAGGCGGCGGCAGTGGTGGCGTCCACACGATAGATGGATGGCTAATCGTCGTCGTCAGCAGACGAGAGACCGGACGAATCCCGCGAAAACAAGACCCGACCGATGAATTCCCGTTTAGAGGGCAGACGGGTAAGCATCGTTCAGGTCTCTCTGGCTTTACCGACGACGGCCGCAATGGCCGCCCAAGGACGATTGAAAACCCTCTCCGGACGCAACTCATTGCCACCCGCGCCCTCCTCGTCCTATACATTGATCTATGGCCAGCGCCGCAAATCTAGGCTGAACGAAAAATATATTTATATCGACGTCCCCTCATCTCAGTCCGTCCACGTCTATGTGCGTGTGTGTGTGTGTGTGTGTGTGCGGATGTGTGTGTGTGCATGTGTGTGTGCATGTGTGTTCGTGTGTGTGTGCGTGTGTGTGTGCGTGTGTGTGTGCATGTGTGTGTGCATGTGTGTTCGTGTGTGTGTGTGTGTGTGTGTGTGTGTGTGTGTGCGTGCGTGTGTCCTTTTGGTCGTGCAGCTGTCGGTCTTTCTGTCTGTATTCAGTTGATCAGTTAGATATACAGCAGGCAATGAGACGGTAATTATTTCCGTCTGTCTGTCTCTTGCTGCCTATTATTTTTTCATATGCTTCATGTTGTAAGTCTGATGTGTGAGTGAATACAATTCTGCATTACTGTCTGTCTGCCTGTCTGTCTGGCAGTGTCTGTCCATCTGTGTTTACGGCTGTCTGTATTTATGTATGTCTGTATTTATGTCTGTCTGTCTGTGTTTGAGTCTGTTTGTCTGTCTTTGTTTTTGTCCATCTGTATGTGTTTATGTCTGTGTTGTGTCTGTGTTTGTGTCTGTTTGTGCTTATGTCTGTATGCATGTGTTTGTGTCTGTCTGTCTGTCTGTCTGTCCGTCTGTCTGTCCGTCCGCTTGTCTGTCCGTCTGTCCGTCTTTCTCCGTGTTTGCCGTCGTGTCATGTCGTAACTGTGACAGCGACGTCTGGACGTCTGGTGAAGGATTGATGACAACCAAATAGCCTAACTCACTCTCTGTCGAGAGTCAGTCATCGTCATCGTCATCGTCATCATCATCATCATCAGCAGCAGCAGCATCGTCATCATCATCAACACCACCACCACCATCATCAGCATCACCATCAGCAGCAGCAGCAGCAGCGACGGTGGTGAACGGCACCAGATGATGACAACCATCTAACTCGCTCTCAGTCGAGATTCAGTCATCATCATCATCATCGTCATCATCATCGTCATCATCAGCGGTGAACGGCACCAGATGGCGACGGGATCGGAGTTTGATCCTCGTCGACCGTCCGACCGATCGACCACCTGTCTCACGAATTGCTCCTCGATGCGATTGCCTGCAAGCATGATGAGTGACAGGTCCCTTAATTAGACCTACGCTGAGGCCGTTTAATTAAGGACAGTGAAGGTGAGGAGGCTCAGCTCTGCTCTCGAGGGCTTCGAGTCTGGCAACGATGATGAACCGCCATTTTCTGGCGGATGCCAGTCCTAAGGGGATCTCCATATAATATATTGTATTATGATCTATCGTCAGCACAATATTATTATATCGCCTAAATCCGGTCACCACGTCTGCAACTCTGCGTGCGTACGTAATATTTTTACGCAGAGTGAGAATTTCCGGAGGTTTTGGGAGTTTTAACCCTCAGTCTTTCTTACAGCCCCATAGTAAAGAGTTTTTCTCACACCCCCCCATTCCAGGTGGATAATGATCCAACCCACCCCAGTTATTTTTCCACAATTCTCGCACTGTTTTTAGGGTCGGATCCAGGGGGTCAATCCGACCATGCCCACCATTTAGAGACCTGCACAGAACGTGCCCCTCATCAGCAATTGATGCTTGCAATAATATTCATGCAGCCGGAAAAGGTAAGGCCAGAGAAAAATAGCACAATATTAAAATGTCATCAATTTTAAAATTACCGAAGTTCCCAAGGTTTTTGGAAATTTTGTTGAGAAAGACCAACAAAAGGTCAAGAGATTTTTCGGCGAACGATCAAAGACAAATTTTTCGGTCCCTTCCAAACTTTCTGCATCCCCTTGGGGGAGATGGAGTCAAGATTTCGCCAGTAGGCCTAATTTCTCTCCATTTTGACTTTCCCAAATCTACTGCGCTTTCAAGATGTCCTGCCTACAAATGTCTCGCAGTCCAACTTATGTTTTCCTTTTACCTACCTTTGGGATGTTTGGGGCGTCCATAAATGGCGTCACGGAATGTGGAACGATTTTTACCCCTTCCCTCCCTCGTCGCAAAACTCACACCCCTCAAATATGACGTCATAAAGTTCTGATCCTCCCCCTAAAAACCCAACCAGATGGCCAGAATGTTATATGCATATATATTTTAATTGTCGAATAAAATAATTTTGACTATGATAAAAACTACTTGAAGCTAAACAGTAGAAAGAAGAAAATATAGAAAGCATAATTACTAAAATTATTGCGCATTCCAGAAATGAAACAATAGTGATTTTACATTATGGCAACAATTAATATTACTGAAGCTTGTTTAATTAAGTGAACTTTTTAAATAAAGTTAGGCATTTTGATGTTTGATGTGATGATGTCACGTCACATTTCTTAACCCCCCCTTCGTCATACATCGTCACAGACCTGCGATTCCCTTACCATAGGTGCGTGACGTCATTTATGGACGGTCTTTTTAGGTAATTTTGGTAGTTACTTAACTATGCTAATGGGATAATCGTATAATAAGAGCCAAATACTTGCTGAACCGGTCTTGTTGTGATCTCGTTTCTAAAGCGTCACTCAAAAGCCAAGCGCAGGGCACCAGTTTATTCACGAGCGCTGGAGCACGTAGGTGTCAAATGTCCTATTCTGAATTCGCTCTTCACTATAGCTTCGCTTTTACATAGCGCTTTCACAAGTGACACCTTCTACGTGGTCCAGCCAGGAGTCACGTACTGTAACACTGGTCAGAGGTTCTTCTCCCATGATGACGTCGGAGTTGTGTGAGAAGGCATGTGTGGAGTCGCTCCCTCGATTCGTTCTCCACATTCCTCCGTTTCATTTCTAATCGGATTTCTTTGAATGTCACGAGTCAACTTTCGGAATTGGGTCGAATCCTTGAACGGCACGTAAATGACTTCCTGCATGCAGGACCTCTATTCCCCGGAGATTCAATAATGGGCTACGTTTAGATCTATCACTCTAATTCGTGTGGTACAATCGTGTCCTCCGTGGAGTCCGTGCAAGTCAAAATTTTTATAAGTTACTCTAGGTACTATAGTATGATCGTCGTCGTCAATGTCATCGTCGTCGTCGTCGTACGTCGTCGTCGTCATCATCATCATCATCAATCAGTAGTTCCTGAGACCCAAATCTGACTGATTTCTACTCGAACTCGGGGTATTACAGCATCCTGTATATACGGACATCTTGGGTCATCTGGGTCATGCCAGACTTTGAATTAAGTCACCGACCGGAAGTCCTGCCATTATGCTGTCGACCGAATGTCCATGGTTGTTGTCGGATGGCACAGCATGAAGTCTTCATCTCGCGATGATCACACATGTCACGAAATGTCACCAGTCAAATCAAATATGCATACGTGCATCTACTTGCAGATACGATGTGTTCGCCTGCGTCTGTATATCTTTATATATAACTGTGTAGACTACGTAAAAAATAGCATTGCCTTTGTGGCAGGCAGGCAGGCAGGCAGGCAGGCAGGCAGGCAGGCAGGCATATTTTATGTTTCCTTGCACTTGTGTGTTCGCTTTAGGACTGCATTGCTAGGCTTTAGAAGCAATTAATGCCCTTAACGCAACCGGGGTTACGAAAAATGTGCACATAGCCTAATTATAATTATAGTAACAAGGTACTTCGGTAGGGGCGCTAGTAGAGCAAAATACAGTAGAGCATTGCGGACCTGTGGTGAGTTCACCAAGCACGAGAGTGAGTGAGTGAGCGAGCGAGCGAGTGAGTGGGTGATTAATTCTCAATTGGAGACCACATTCTGACTTACAAACGACATAATAAGCATTCTATAGTATCAAATTACAAATACTTGCTCTATAGAATTTCATCGCTTATAATATTTCACGCTTTAATTTACAATTTGGTAAATTTTTTGCCTTTCCGCGCTGTACGCACTTGCGGCATTCATTCATTCATTCATTCATTCATTATTAGCATTTATATAGCGCCCCTTCAAGAAACTACTCAGAGGCGCTCCCAGCCCAGCCACGGCAAAAGAAAAAAGATTTAAGGGACTTAAGGAATAAGGATTGACTGGTCAGGTGGAGGAGATGGAGGTTAGGGGGGAGGTCATTCCAGATTGACGGCCCCACAACCGAGAAGGCTCGACACTGGTAGCCAAGCGAGCCTGTGGAACAAGCAGTTGTCCCTTCGCAGCAGAGCGAAGGGCCCGACGCGCTTCAATGTCAGAGACTGGGCGACAAAGAATGCGCAGGTAAGATGGAGCGCAACCAAGGATACAACGTGAGACCAGGGCAGCAATTCGATAATGGATGCGTTGGGCTATTGGCAACCAATGCAGCACATCACGCAAGTAGGTAGAAACAGAGGAAAATTTATGGATTCGTCCAATGAGCCGGGCAGCAGAGCGCAGAACCCGATCATATAGCCAGGTTATAGCATGTATGCACCCTCCTAATCGTAATCGTAATCGTGATAGAAAACTCAAAATTTCTGAGGCGCACACAAAGCCAATTTGTTGGAACCAGCTCATTCACAAGCGCTCATTCAAAACAAATCGATAGGCATGCTGCAAGGATGAAGATCCGGAGTGTCAGACGTGAGGGAAAAAATATCAGCGTTTAAATCAAGGCGGCGCTATATAAACTCGATTACATTACAGCGATTTCGTTTCCTTAGCCTCGATCGGCACATCGGCTTTGCCGTTGGCAGATCAGTCCTCTCCCTTTCTGTCCAATCCTCCACTGTGGTCAACGATCAGCTTATTAATTTCATAGTTGAACTCGCTAGGTGCCGCAAGCTGAACAGACGGACCAAGCAACAATGTACCTCGAGCCCCCCTTGTAATGCAAATTCAACGTAATGTAATGCAAATCTTCTAGAATTCCTCAGCGCCCACAAAAGCCACGTCAGGGAGACCGGCGCTAATTTGGCCTTTGGCGTCCGGGTGGACGATTCCACCGACACCGACACCGCTGCTGTAGAAATACTAATACAGAAAACGGAGCAAAAATGGGAAAGACAAAGCTGTGTTGAAGACATTTTGAAATTGCCGTGTGGAAATGTGCAAAAGTGGGATAACCCAACAGAATGAACCGTCGACAAACTCAAAAGGTGCATGACTCAACTAAAATTGGTCCCATCCGTTAATATTTCGCAAAGCGGCGCCAGGATAGGCCTATATAGCCTAGGTCTAAACTATTACGTAGGGCCTAGGCCTACGAATGTAGCCTATTAACCCCAATGGGCCTAGGCTATAGTCGATAAATTCAAGCGATTAGAAGCCGACAACAATCTTTAGGTGGTTTATGAAAGGCAGTCAGAAATTTTCATAAATTTTCAACGGAACAGCGTCAATAGTTATTTTTCCGATAGGCCTATATTTCTCAACGCTTTCGCATTTAACCCCTTTACCGTGATACCCGAGTTAACTCGTCCAACGTTAACTATTGTACAGCGTGCCAAAGACATTATAGTCTAAGGTCTTTGTTTAAGCTACATTGTTTTAGTAGGCCTACACTGATTATTCTAGCCTAGGCTAGAAAGAACGACCACACAAGGAATGGCTGGACAACATATCAGATTGGTGTGGAGCACCGCTACAGGACCTAACACACGCCGCCTTGGAGAGACAAACCTGGCGTGGAATAACGAGAACGGCATCAAGCACCTACGGGCATTGGTCCCTCGATCGGTTGTTGATGATGATGATGATGATGATGATGATGATGATGATGATGATGATGATGATGATGATGATGATGATGATGATGATGATGAGGCTAGGCTAGCTGAACAAAGATGCAGCAATTAAATAAATTATCAATAAGTGATTAAAATTGGAATTTTACCTACCATAGCAAGTTTGACAAGTTCTTATAATTATCGGATAATTATGTCGCTTAGCCTTCTTCAAGTACCCTAGCGAAGAATTAGGGCGCTAGAGAAATACTGAAAGCCCTACGTTGTACATTTTTGAGGCGGAAGCAAGATAAGATGGATGAAAAGAGAGTGGGAGTCTAAAAACAAAAAGGTTTGTTTCGATTTTTTCGCATTTTAGCGTCTTCAAAAAGGTTGAACCTGAGTACAGAAATGACTTAGTCTTAATTGGTTTATGAATTGATTAAGTGATTTGCGATATGTTTTGAGACTTTTTATGTTGGACGCGTAACCGGGTTACTGAGTAAACTCTAACAAGTGCTCCCTCCTCCCTGGATTAAATGTTATCGACTGCTGCCGTATTGGGTCAACCCGAATCCCCGATCCCAGAAAACGCGGAAATGCCCAAACGCCCGATTTCCCGAAAACAGCTTTATAATAGAAAGCGGCCGAACCCCAAAATTATTCAGAGTTAAATCAAGTGCATGGTCATAATGGGCATATTAGATAAGAGATAAGAATATTATTTTTTATTAGGTGTTGCTGATAACACAGTTTAGTGTCTAAAAATCATTAGGTTTTGCCAAATCGATTTCAGGGATTCGGGTCGCACTCGTCTTATGTTTTAGTTACGAAAGCGTAAAGCATGTTGCATTTCAACTGAGCCGATTTAACGACAAGAGTTTTAGCATGTTTGGCGTTTGATGAAACACCTCTGCACGGCTACTCGAACTTGCTAGCTTAGAAAACACTGTTGACTAATTAAATGTGACGTGGCGCGAAAGTAAAAACTCAAAGGGCTTGAAACGAAACGAACAACATGCTTCCAAGATGCATTTAAGTGCAGTTGAATTTTTAAGTACATGTTTAACTACAACTTTTCCTCCCTAAAATATCATTTAATAATAATTTTCTCATTTAATCACCTCTGTTATCACTTTTAAAAGTGAAGTGATGCAGTGTTTTATATATATATATATATATATATATATATATATATATATATATATATATATATATATATGACTTGATATGTGGAAGGGAGGGTGTGAATAGCATTGGTCAGAACGAAATTTATAATTTGTTCGGATGCTCAAGGATGCAAGCAAAAGAAATAGTGGGGTTGGAAAGAGTGATTGTTTGATTGATTTAGCTGTGATTGCATCACCACTGTAAAATCATTGACCTCAAGACCATGCTTCTGAAAAGCTCCTTTAAAGAGACTGAAAAACATATGTTACCATTATCTTTTTACGTTCCGCTATACGTTAGTTGGCCATTGAATGAGAGAAGCCTCGGCGGTCACTCACGCACGCACTAGCACATGTATGTATGCATGTTTCTTACTTTTTGAATATTACCATGTCTGTATTTCTTCTATGATTCACAAGTCATCTTGTACACTCTGCTCTCCTGTATTTTTTTTATCATTTTATTCTTATGTGCATTGTGCAATGTGAACTAGAAAGAATTCATGGGGCATAGTTTTTGATGTCTTTTTCATACTTGCAGCTATGCACATTTGTCTAGATAAGGTACTGGTATCAATTGGTGATATGAGCATTGTACCAAGAAATGCTATTGACTGCCACGTTCCTCTGTCTTTGTTGCTAAAATGCACTTCCTACCTTCAAATGTTCACTAGTTTAATGTACTGGTATTGTCAGTGTGTTACAGGCTCCTTAAAAAATTTTTTCCCACCGTGGTTGGACTGGGAGCGCCTCTGAGTGAATTGATTGAAGGGACGCTATATAAGCTTTTGAATGAATGAATATGAGCGTTGTGCCAAGAAATGCCATTAATTGCCACATTCCTCTGTCTTTGTAGCTAAAATTCACTTCCTACTTTCCAAAAGCTGCTCAGGACTCGCTATTTCTCCTGAGGCGTAAAAAAATAATGTTGTGTTTCCGATAACCCGGCTGACCAATTTTTATTATATATGCTTGTTTTGATGTTATATATTCAAATGTCAAAACTTGCAAGCGTTGAATATTCATTGTCCCTGCTGCGTATTAATTTGTTCTTATTCAGTAGATGGCAGTATTAATTTGGTGTTGTTACTTTCCGACAGTCTGATCATTACTGTGTCTGACTAATCACTAATGTACACCAGTCAGTCTCCATTGAATATATAATTATTTGTATAACTAGCTGGGGTACCCGGCATTGCCCGGGAAATTTAGGATTCGGCCCAGCCACAACCCCACACCACCACAACCCACCACACTCCGACCTCCATGTATGCCACCCGAGAAATTAGGGTTTTCGGAAAAATTTCCTCATCCCAGCCCCCACTTTCACTCCCCCCCTACCTCACCCCCCAACCCTACCACCCCACCCTCTCTCATCTCCAGCCTACCGACCCCACCCACTCCAGCACCCCACTCCGCCTCCCCCATTCCACCGTCCCCACCGCTCCACTCCCCCCTCAAACACAGTAGTGAAGGTTTGGAGTGAAAAGCTCAAAAACTGTGGAAATGCATTCCGAACAAACAGACAGACACACACACAGTGACGCAGAATCTTCTCTTTATATAGATTATGTGTGTAAAACTGTGTATGGATGTCTGCATGGTTTACATGAAGAAGGAGGAAGAGGAAGAGCAGCCTCAGATGCGCAGCAAATGTTAACCGAAAAGTACTGAAGTAGCGCGGCTTTTCATTGGCCAATTTCATTTACAATCGAGGCACCGTAATTGCAATGTCACTCTAATTAGCAAGAAATCCTGTTAGTAAATCAGTCATATGAAAATGACTCTGATGAACTGTAAAGCTCTAAAGCTAATTAGTGTTTGCCTAATTAATATTTGCCTTATTATGATTATCTCCTGTTTGTCCAGCCAGTTGTATGGTTGCCGTTAAATTCAGTTCCTCAGTGTATGCATTCATGTTTCTGTGTGTGTGTGCAGACATGCATGAATGTATATTATGCATAAATGTATGTGCAAGTGCATGCATGCATTTATGTATGTTTGTGAATGTATGTGTAATAATTGTGAATATGTAAAAAAACTTATATATGCTTGATGGGACGGGATGGTGTAGGGGTTTGTTCGGTGCCTTGGAGCCAGAAGGTTGCAATATTGAATCCACTTCAAGTCGCCGCGTAGGGACTCTGAGCAAGTCCTTCACTCACAATTACTCATGTGCTTCGGCATGAAACTCCAATTCAGTGTCCATGTTGTGGTCAGGAGCGTCTCTGAGTAGGTTTAGTGAAAGGGCGCTACAGTGAAGTGTTGATACATACGTACATACATACATTCATACATACATGAGGAAGTAGAGGATGCTTGTGCATAGATAAAATCAAGTTGTCCAGTGGTAGCTTCCTGTTGGACTGGCTCTGTAGTAATTTCTGTCTAAGACCTTGTATCAATCAGCCAATACAATGTATTGTGGATCTAACTTATTATCTAAGCCGGATCTAACTTGGCTTGTTACATGTTTAACGACACTGCCATATCAAAGATGATTAGTGTCGCCCTCCTCCTTTATCCAGGCTTGGGACTGGCACTGGCAGAGAACAACCAGTGGCGGAGTTCCGGATCTAACTTGTTATTCCAAGCACTTATATAGTCCAATGATGGTTATTGGTCAACCAATTGGTAAACAATTTGACCTATATTGAACGTTATGAGATCTTCGTAGGAAGCGAATCGACCAATGGTAAGTGGATCTGTTAATTAGATTCCGAGTGAGTCACATCTGGCCGAGAGATGTTGGCCGGGCATTATGTTCTAAACCGATGCGTGTAATATGCAGATTGGGCATCATCATCATCATCATGATGTTGGCGGTACTGGAAGAATTACCAGAAGCTGGTTGCTGGTCCAGAATCAAGCTTTGCCCTCTCTTGTCGTTGTTCTGCCCTCTTTAGTTCTGAAGATTGGCTGGATTTCCCTGGACTGGGTAGAGTGCCTGACCGACCAGGATATCCTCTCAGGACGATCGTGTAGCAGCCTGAAGCAGGCGGGTGGGGGAGGGTGGACGAGGGGGTCGTGTGATGTTGATTTGACTGTAGATTAGGACCAGGTTCAGCGGCTGTGGGCTGTAGCCCTGATGATATTTCCGTAGGATGATTGAGAGGCGGAGAAGTGTCGGGGCTCCGGTGAGTCAGACGATGAAGATCTAAGTCTACAGATTCGGCGGGGGTGGGGGGGAGGGGTGACTCGGGCGAGGCGAACTGACGCAGGAGCAGGATGATGATGACGTCGACGACACTAGATGGCGACACAATTGTTTGATTTCGTTGTTTGCATCCTCGACTTCTTTTGTTTCCTTTCGATTGGCCGCTTCGTGTTCACCGGAGTTGTCTAATTGCTTTGTTCCGTTTTGAATCCTGCCGCTTTTCCGCTGAAGAGTTCGCCCGAGATCGTCTGCCGCCGCCGCAGATCGTCTGCCTGAGAGATCGTCTGCCTGACAGCGTTTGCGCGCCAATAAAGAAAACATGCAATGCGCTGGGGGCTCGTACGTGCAGCAGCTGCTACCATCAACGCTGTTAAGTTAAACGACGTCTGTGATTGGTCGTCGCCTCTGATTGGTCGTCGTCTGTGTGGTGGGGGAAAAGGGGGTTCGATGAGACGGACGCATAACTGGGTCGTAGTAGTATTGAACATCTGTTTTATGAAGCGAGCGGCAGATGACGGGGACGACCCAGCTGAGCTGGAAAGTGATCTCCTATCCAGTTTGATTTCTATCCGGTCTCTTCTCTTCCGCCGATGCTTATTAGCTCGATTGTCAGTTGGAGTATAAGATCTGGTGTTGTCATTAAGCGGCGGAGGAGGAGTGTTTATTTAGCGTTGTGTCGGTTCTTCAGTGTAGTGATTGCCGCCCAGCAGATGGTTAGCTCTGCACATATTGATTGATCTGTTTTTGTCCTGTTGCTCGAATAGTAGAAAATATTGACTACTTTGAGGACGTAGGATTTTTATTGTGTTTTATACGTCTTCGGCATGACTACAGGTACATGGGAATCACTGAGCAGTGCGTAGGCCTAATCTATAGGAAAGTTGTCAGTTTGAGAAGGGTGTTTAGATGAAATTCGACGTATGGTAACTACTGAACAGTGGATTGCAACTGGATTGTTTTGGATTAATGTCGACACACCCTGAAGTATGCATTCTGATCTGTTGATTGTGAAAGAAGCGATCTGGGACTAGACTATGTCTAGGCTGAGACTATCCAGTGCCTCGTTTTCCGAACTGGTAACCTCCTCCGCGCCGCGGAAGTCTCCGTCGAATCCGTACATTCTCGCGACAGCGGTTCCGTCGTTCGGAGGGTTTGACAAGGCGGAGGCGGGGAAATACCGGAAGGGAGGATTGTTCCGTTTCAAGAAGAAGGATAAACCGTTCGCTCGGAGAAATACGCTGAGCAGCTGCAGCGTGCTGACGGAATTCCTGGAGGATAAGGACCGTGCGGGGAAATCGGGGAAGGGACGAAGCGTGGACGACACGAACGTGGCCGCTACGACTTTGCCGAGGTCTAATGCTGGTTTTCGTCGTCAGTCGAGCGCTATAGAAGGCGAGGGGAGAGTGGGATATACGAAGAATAACGCGTCGATAAAGCACAGATATGCCTTCTCAAAGGTAGGGGGATGATGGTTGACCTCCTCTCTGTGGCCAGGGTTCATTCGTTTTTTTCATTCGGGAAATTTATATGGTGCCTTTCCAAGGAGACCTACTCATAGGTGTACGTTAGATTGCGATCGTTTAGTGGTTTCATATTAGTAATGTTTCGTGAATAATGTAATGTAATTAATTCTGTAGCACCGCTCAGAGCCATGACCAGTAGCACCCCAGTTGAAGAACCCTAAGAAAATATGTCGTAAGAAGAGAGAGATGTAGATAGCGATCCAGAAAGGAGCATCCCACGCAGAGTGTAAGGAAGGGAATTCTGTAGGGCGGTCCAAATGATGGTAAGGGGTTTGAGCAATTATAGTGGTCCTAGCTTGTTCCACTAACAAGTCAGACAGGTGTGTTCAGATAATGTAAAGGTCGATTAGAAGATGCAGAAAGAGGAAAATGATTTGGATCCATGAGATAATATAAATACTATAAATTTGGGTTATTTAAATTCTGACTAGTTTTGGGTTGACATTTGTTTTATGGCTGATCTAGTTATATTACATTATCATTTTGGGATGTCCACTATTTGTTATCTTTTTTATATTATAGTAAGCCTTGTAAAAAATATTGACATTAGAGAGACACAGCCATAAAATGTTTCTTTGAATAGACTTGTTGGTGCACTATTTCATCCTGCATCAGTATGGCTTACTTTTTCGTAAGTACTGAGTCCATCTGTTTTTGCCAGTGCTTATTGGTGCACCTTCGCCTTTTAATTTTGATTTCTCTAATTTGCTATAGCACCCCTAGCTCTTCACTCAGAGGCGCTCCCGACTATAGCGCAGACACTGCATCAGAGTTTCATGCTGAAGCACTCGAGCAATTGCAAGTGAAGGACTTGCTCAAGGTCCCTACACTTTGGCTTGGGGTGGGTTTGAACCTGGAACCCTCCAAGGCATCGAACCCACCACTACACCAATGCAATCCTTTTGCAGGGTTTTTAATGAACTGCATCAGTTTCTCAATACAAAAGTTGGAAATACTATGAGAGAATTATTTGTCCTATTGAGTGTGCTGCCATTTTAGAGGGTAGCCTGTGTAGCCAACACATGCATGAACGTATTTGAACCTATCTGAAGCAGTATGTTTAAACAGTAGAGACTTTCTTTTCTGGTTGGTCATGTATTTGGCATGTGAGTTCTGTTTCAAAGGTATGTCCTGAATATTATGTGGAATGTTACTGAGATGCAGTCTTCATTAGCATTCTCTTCCAACAAGTACCAGAAGCATTACAGAACTTGGAACTGATAATTACGCTGCCATTAGCTGAGTTCTATAATAAGCCACCAAGTGGTCAGACATGGCTTCCTAGCCTTACCTTTTATGGAGATATACGTGTGTGTGTGTGTAGATGCTCTTATGATTTTATATATATGCATATGTACTTATATTATATGTATGTATGTATATATGCCATGTATTATATACGCCATTTATATATGCTATGTAGTATTACCGGTATATATCATAGCATGCGGTTTTTATTGAATATATTATCCATGCATCATCACTGTTGTGATAGCTTTGTCATCATTATCATAGCAGAAATGGGTGTGAATGAAGGATCTACATGTTTTGCCTATTTGTGATTTTCAGTGTTTGTCAGTCTAGTTTAAGCATATCTCTTTGAATGGGCTGTTGTCAGAGTTGGTCTTTCTGTAATATTCTATTTATTTATAATTGTAGAACTTTGTGCTCTTCATTTGTCTTAGTTTGTTAGAAATCAAGTAGGATTGTTGTTTTTGGGTTGAGATTATTAATCCAGATGACAAAAGGTCGAGTTTTTTGTCTGACTCTTCTTTGTGGTGTTGTGATTCACAAAATTTTGTATGCACATTCTGGACGTTTCTTGCAAAAGAGCTTTAGTTTTTTAGTTTGTTTAGTTTTCTTGGTATTGACCAGCATGTCACATGAGCATCAACTTTATCAATGCTACGCACTGTATAGCAAATAAAAACTCACTAATTAAGCATGTAGTATTAATGCAGGTCGATGAGTCAGCCAAAAAAAACCTGCGTGAATAGACCTGCTAAGAGCCTAATAGGTAAGAGGAGGATAGACCTGCTAAGAGCCTAATAGGTAAGAGGAGGCTGCATTAGGGGGGGATGAAGCTTCAGTTTTAGGCTTCTAGTTTTTGGAAAGAGACTGCTTCTGAATGCAGAGGATGGTAAGAAGAGGATGCGTTTTTAGAGCATAGAGAACGGGGTATAAATTGCTTTCAGAATGTAAGTCTAACATGCAAGTTAGAACTTTATAAGAACTTTATGCTCCTTTGCAATTATTTTGCTTATTAATTATGATTTTTTTATTGTAATGGATGGGCCATAACTTGACATTCAGATTTAGTTTAGCTGCACTGTTCGGTTTCCAACCCCCACCATCCAAGAAGTTCCGTGCCAGTCATGCTTGGCCTGCTATTTTTAAATAATTATTTCTGTACACAAAGCCCCATTGTTCTGAGAAGGCGCAATTATAGTAGGCTAATCTTGTTATACCAGAACCAAGGCTTAGTCACTGTTTGCAACGGTTCTTCTGTAGGGGGGAGGGGGGCTGGATTATATGGTACCAGTCCTGGGCTGGATTATTCAGACATGCCTGTCCAGCTCTAGCAGGAGAATTAATTTGAATCTAGATGATTAATAAACAGCCTACGTAGTCTGTCTGCCTTTCAGTCTGTATCAGTAGCTATTCTTCATACAGATGCTAGGAATAAAATTATACTACTATGCATGATGCAATAGGATGTTTGTACAGCTCATCTAGCCAGTAACTCTTTGGCGCACATGTTGCTATTTCGAGTTTTCAAAGAATTTGACGTAGTCAAAAATTGGGAACAATTATATAGTTTGAAACTGCACTTTAGAGATACTCATAAATTCTTGCTATTTTTAGTTTTTAAAAAATTTAATGTAGTCAAAAATTAGGGAGGATTACATATAGTTTGAAACTTCTCTTTAGAGATAGGCTACTCATGAATACTTGTTATTTAGAGTTTTTAAAGAATTTGACGTAGTCAAAAATTGGGAAGAATTATATAGTTTGAAACTGCACTTTAGAAGTGTCCATGAATACGAATTTGGTAGGTAATGTAATGTAACGTATATGTAGCTGTGTGAATCTTCTTAAGAATTTACCCACGTATATGCATTACATGTATTTAATGGGTGAGTAATAATACTGTGCTGTGCATGAAATGGACGACAGCTTCTTTCCAGCTGGTGTCCAATGTCTCACTTTGCCAGCACGATGACCTTTCATCTGTAGAGTCTTCTTATCCAGGGATGGTAGTATCCCATTTGTTACTTCTCCAGGGGTCCCATCCCATGTGGTACCGAGGTGGGGGTTGGGTGGGTGGAGTGGGGTGGCTGCTGTGACTGGATGTGTCATGTAGTAGCATTGATGATGTTTCCATTGATTTTCGTTGGATTGTTGTCACCTTTTGTAGTTTTATTTCTTCAATGTATTTGTGCTTCATGGGTGGTCTGCCTTTGTCTTTGAAGTCCTTTGAACTAAATGATGAAATAATAGTATTTCTTCACTGGTTGAAACTGACAGGTACACAGCATGATTACACGATAGGGGTCATTGCATAATTACGTAACGCCGAAAATGACCGTTTTTGACCCACCCACCCACCCTGTAACGCTTCGTAACGTTTCCCTTGACCCACCCACCCACCCTCCCCAGCGTTACGTAACGATTGCTAGTAATTTGCTACGAAAAATCAGTTGAGATTTAGGTCTATCATTGACTTATGTGAGCGCGTTATTATAATTCGTATTTTCAAAGCGAATTTAATAGCCTATAGTAGCCTATATTAAAGTAATGTGAATTAGGCCTATTATATGACAGTAGACTAGGCTTAAAATATACACGTTTTATTTATATATGACAGTCATGCGTGAACTGCAATTTTCTTAAATTTTACCGCAAGAATAATTTTACACTGCTGAAAAGTTTCATGGACTAAATGGCTCATTAACAATTAATCAAAATTAAGATGAGATATATTTATTTCCATAGTCTCGGCACTTCGATAATTATTAATAAAAATATTGCCGAGTTTTGTCGAGCATTAATTTTAAATGTTTGAGATCGTGTCCATTAAGTAAAACATGCTTCAAAATGGTTCTTTGATGTCAGGAATTCATTGGCAATTAGGCCTACCACGTTGTTCTGTTGGAAAAACTACCAAAGAGCAGTTTCCGGTTTGCACAAACGAGAGAACAGAACTGACCTGTCATGTAGGCTAACTGGTGTCTACTGCCGGATCTTATTCAGATAAATAGACCTACTTCGTTTATGTTTTAAATCGATGTCACGAAGTTTTAAACTTCAATCACATCATGTCTGAAGTGTCATTCGATGGAGGTTTAATATTCATTAGGCCTAATAATTTTTTTCAAGGCGTTACGTAACGTTCAGTTACCCCCACCCACCCACCCACGTAACGTTTCGTAACGTTTTCAATGACCCCACCCACCCACCCTGGAGCGTTACGTAATTATGCAATGACCCCATATGGTAGTAACAGATGGTAGCATGTTCAACAACTGCAGTCGAATTTAACATGATCGAATTTAACATGATCGAATTTAACATGATGGCAACGCTTGGAGTCCATCTGTACTACTGTTCAGTTGACAGTCCACCACCACACCACCCCACCCCTAGGGAATGAAAGACTGAGTCAACTTTATGGGGCTAGTGGATATTGAACCCTCAAATTCTTGTGAGCATCATCCCAGTGTGTTACCTTTCAACCATTCCCATTCAACCATTTCCCCCCATTCAACCATTTCCCCCATTCAGCCATTTCCCCCATTCAGCCATTTCCCATTCAACCATTTCCCCATTGACTCATGTGTTGTATTGATTGTTCGTTGGGTTGTATTGTATTGTACTGATTATGAAACAGCATTCTGCAATTTAAATTTAGCTGATCATTCTTTGAACTGTTCTATTTTGCAAAAGGCTTTAGCTAAGTTTCTGTCTATTTTTCATTTATGAAGAATATTGTTATTTTGGAAAACAAAGGTAGACAATTATAGAGGACACGTTCTGCTTTACAAATCAAACAGTACTACAAAAGCTAGACGTACAAAATGATGAAACTGCGAACTTGAGTGCAAAGTTATTAAATTAATAATTCTTTGAATGTTCATAAGGATGCCTGTTGATGACAATATGAAAGATTGCTGACATTTCAGTTTACAGAATGTCATCAAGTTCAATTATTTAAAATGTCCACATTTGAGTCAGCATTTCAATCTGTGAACTGATTTTTTATGTTGCTTTAATAGTATGGTGATGCTGTATACATAACATCAATGTAAATCGTTGATTTTCACACAGTTACTTAATTGGGAGAAAATTTGACCCATGATGGTGGCTTTGTCCTGATGAGCACTGTATCCTGTGCCCTGCACAATTGCACACTTGCACACATGTCATAATTGAGCTGTAAATTTATGAATATCGGATTAGCTCTAATTGAGATGCTGTCAAGCATTCACAACCAGGATCCTTATTAACATCCCAGGTTTTTTCAGCTGGGGTAACTTTGAGGCTAATTTGTGCTAATGATCTGGGAATGAACATGTAGCTGCTCTATTTATTGTATCTACCAGCTGATCCCCTTGGAAAGAATCGGATGTTCTTCGGTGGTGATTGGCTGCAGTGTGAAGCTGTAGAGTGTAAACGTTGAGGAACTGGCCAGACAGGCAGACGTAGCTAGACAGAGAGACAAACAAAGAGCAGAGGTCCGTGTGGCCTCTGTGTGGTGATTAACGCTTGCCCTAAATGGAGCCCTGTTGTATTGGAGTCACTGATCTTTAGCACTTTTAAGGGGTCACTGAATAAATAGGCACTTACGTACATGCGGACGTAGGCATGTGGATGTTTATGTATGTATGTACCTACATACATATGCATGTAGGTACATCCGTACCTACATGTGTACACTGTTTCAGTGGTTGGGCCTTCCTTTTAGGATCTATATATCTTGTTTGCATGCACTTTCTATCATGTATACAATTGAGAACTATTCCTTTTATTTATTCTTTTCCTCTCACATTGGGCTGAAACCACATGCAAGTAGTTGTAATCCTTGAGCTGTGTTTTATAAACCATGGTCTGATTGAAGGATTGAAAGGATGAATTGGCACAATACATGCATTTCATAACTTCATACAAAACATACAATACCAACATTTTATATCTGCCTATCTTGTATTACTACAAACATGTTTGCATCCTGTTTGTTGGTGATTAGTCATTCACTGCTTCATTAAAAGTACCGGTACTGGTTGGTAAGTAAGTGAGACGATGACATTGCACTTCAAACACCACAAATGCTGTCACTAGAACAAAACTGACCACTCCATGTTCTGTTTTGACATAAAATCTGCTTGCTGTCAGTGCAGTCTTGCTGCAGAATCCTATAAAGTATCTCAATCCTGTTGCAAATGTCTGATGTATTGTTTGCACTCTGAAGTTTATACACCTCCTTTTCTCATCATCACCTCTTCCTAATGCCAGCCGTTTGACAGCCATGGCTGCAGATAACTCGTCTCAATTGTCCTTGGTCATTTGTCATGTCCATTTGTCATGTCATTATTTTGTCCTTTCGTCATTTGTCATGTCCTTGGTCATTTGTCATGTCATTTGTCCTTGGTCATTTGTCATGTCCTTGGTCATTTGTCATGTCATTTGTCCTTGGTCATTTGTCATGTCCAGTACTCCTCTCAGTGTTGGTCCAAGTTAATATGTTGTGACCTCATTTTTATTTTCTGTTCTTAAAATTTTGCATGCAGTGAGGGATTTGGTGAACGGGCATTCTCTCTATTAATGTCTAAATTATCTGAGTCTTCATTGCAGATGACTTTGTATAGAAGACGTGTTTGGATACCTAAGAATATATATGACAGTACATTTCAAGCTTTCTATCAACCTTGATTTATTATAATTTGTTCATATAGCTTTGGGTGGTGTTGGCCTCGTGGGAGCGACCCATATGTGAACTGATGAAAGTGTTCTCTGGTGAATGTACCATCCAGGGACATAGCTGTCTGTGATGGTTTTACTTAGTCCTGGTGGTTCAATTGCTCAGTTGCATGGATGAGGCGGGGAGGGGCTGGGGGGGTTGGTTGTCCATGTTATATATAGGTTCTGCACTTTTTGCAAGAAATTAGGTTGCTCTGGATAACAGACAGACAGACAGAAGTGGTGCTATATACATTTCTAAGTACAATTACAGTATTATTACAAACAGACAGTGTTGATAATTGTGATTGTACTTACCATATAAATTTTATAGCACTACTTAAAGAAAAATACTAAATCTGTCTTGCTCCAACCTATACTGTCCCAGAAAAAAGTGGGTTACAAGTCTCAAGATGAGATTATGCACAAAGCACTCTGCGTCACCACTGGGAAGAAAATTGCCCTGCTGGAGATGGCTATAGGTTGATCTGAGAACTGAATTAGACATCATGAAATCCATTAGTCCTACTGCAGTCACATAATTCAAAATAACATGAGATGGTATAGCGTTGTCAAATCCTACAAAATTGTAACAGAACCGAAAATTGTGTCCAATATGAAAACAGAAAGTTAGAAATTACTGAGCAAATTCTGCATTTAGACAAAGTGGTATACTGTAGTCTTCTGAAATGACGCAGAAAGCGTGTAACATTCTACGTGACCGGCTTCTAAGCCTAAAGGTGAAATGTGCGGATTATTCCACCGTAAGAACAGACGATGAACGAATATGAAATGACTCAGAAATGATATTGGTCTCCCTTCTTAGGAGGAATAATTAGTTTTCGTCGAAAGCCCAAATTCAGATCTAATTACTTATGTAATTATGGCATCATTTATTACTCATTTTGTGGGTTTTTTCTAATTGGAAAGCAATGATGAATATATACATGTTACCCTATTATGGGGGACTGTGTCTTAGTAGTAGTTGGGTAAACTTAACTTTATTTGGTGTCTATTGAAGAGTATGTGACCAAGTTTCGATTAGGACTTATCCTTTGTAATGTTGGAGCCTGTAATAATCATACTGCAAACTTTATTTCTGCTCATTTTAAGGTAAGAAAGGTTTTTTTAGTCAGTAGAACTATTGTCAGTTCTAGTTTAATGCTTTTGATATTTGATGATACCGCTTTGTTGTTGCTGATCCCACTCGAAGTTATTAAAGATGCTAGAGATAGAAATGCAATTTAAATAGCTGTAACCATAGCTGTCTTTTGTAAGACGATAAAATCTCATTCTAATTTATGGGTTTCGATGAATTGGAATAAAGAGAGCTTCATGCAAATTTAGTTTGTGTCTCATTCTATTGGTTGCTGATAATATTCTGTAGACTTGTCATCACTGGGGATGACATGGATGTCTGCTTCCAGTACCATGGTTACACTATTGTACCTGACTGAGCAAGCCACAAGTTTGACTGATTTCATGCAGTTGACTTGAAGTTGTTCCAAGAGAGTATAACTTAATCAACACTGCATTATTAATGTTCCAGAATCTGATACTTTACGATTTTGTCATCCCTTGTCCTGGACAGGTACTTGGACAAATTAATGTGTGGTCACTTTGGCGTGTCCTGCCGCTCCCCAACCCTAGTATGAAAGCGTTATAGTGATGATAAATAGTAATAATTATAATAATAATTATAATAATAATACTAAATAATTTGAGGTCGATAGAAGAGATGCTGTACATGAGTAGGGTGGTGTTCAGTAAACTTTGTATGCATGCTGCTAAATTATTTAGTTTATAATTTTATATTAGTTTTGACAAACAGGATCTTGGCTTGCTAATTTTCTACAGAGCATTTTATTGTTCGTTTTACATCCGTACATGTGTGCGTACGTGAGTTGTTAATGATGATCAGTTCTGTTCTGGGTTCTGTGTGTGGTAGGCATTTAAAACTGTGTGTGGCTTTTAGATACATGATATATCTGGGTATCTTCAGGATATTTGTTAATCTGTGCTGTCGTCCTATCATGATGATTGGTATACGTCATTTAATTTGTTTGAACTTTGCGTATGCAAATTTCTGCTGATTATTTTGGTTTGCTGAGCAATATTTAATAACCTAGCTATACATAGTTGTGTAGGAACAGAAAGTTTAGAGCAGCAGTGAGTTTTAAGTGGAAGCCTTCGGTTGAAACAATGGCTCGTTGGTCTTGGTTTTGTGACATTGAGGTTTAGGTGGGGGTGAGCAGTTATATAATAGATGAGATGTAAAGTGTTTGCCGTTAAAACACCCTGATGGTTAGTGGGCTCACTGGGCTGCCATCTGTCTATGAGTTGTGGGTATTGTGAACATGTTGCATGATGAGTTTTATTGTCCCTTCTCCCCTCCCACACCCCCCCCCATATGAAATTACTGCCATGCTCCTCATTTGCAGAACGATGGTCGAGCGTCCAAAAAGGGATGCATCTGTGTATATTTCACGTTTGCTTGTTTTATGATAAGAGAAACACAGACAGTTGAAATTGGATTTTCTGGCGTGCCTTGGAAAAAGTGGACGCAGGAGTATTGTCTAATAGCATCAGACACTGGTGTTGATGGTGCAACCCAGACTAAATAGTTGGATTAAATGAGTGTTATGTCTGACTTTCCATCACAATAATTGCCACATTGTCGAGATAACACATTCTGAAGTACCTTCATATATTGCCAGGAGACCATGTACGTCCTTGGCCTCACCTATTCTCATTTCTTCAAATGATGCCAAAAAATTTATTCCCAGGCGGTTTTATGTTAAGGGCATTGATCTATTGAACCCTAAGCCCTTGACATTCTGAAGTACCTTCATATATTGCCAGGAGACCATGTACGTCCTTGGCCTCACCTATTCTCATTTCTTCAAATGATGCCAAAAACTTTATTCCCAGGCGCCTTTATGTTAAGGGCATTGATCTATTGAACCCTAAGCCCTTAATGTAGTCTGTTGACAGCTAAAATATATCTCGGACCAAGCGAATAGACAGCCTTATACACGTGGCCATGTTTTTTTGCAATTGAATACAATGACAATGTGTGAATGAGGATGAGGAAACAGACAGGAGAATCGCCAGTTTCACCCAAAATAACGTTAACGATTTTTGCAATATTGCATTATCGTTATTAATGTTTTTTATTCAGTAGGTTTGTGACTTGCAAATTACTAGCAGCCACTGGTGATACACCCAGTGCTATGATCCTATCCTTAGAAACCGGTGATTAAGGTGATGATGGTGATATGTTTTCCCCTTCAAAGTGCGCATAAAGTGGTGAATTTATGACAACTAGACCCCCTTCGTGTGGAGCCTTCTTTCATGGTGATGGGCTGATCCAAATTTTTACCAAAACACTTGGGGTTTTCTAATTACATCCAGACAAAAGAGACATTCTAAGGTTCTAAGGACATACTTCCAACGTTCTGTGCCAACTACAACCCACAGCCAAACCCACTCACTACCCACTTTGTTCTTTTGTCCTTGACTGCATACCCACCCCCCCAGCCGGCTGCATGATACGCAAAGCATAGCATGTTACATGCTACAAACCTATACGTTTTCGACTGTGTTAATTAGATGTCTTTATGCAAAAGTGCGATTAGTAATTGGTTGTTAAAAAATACACAAATTAATAGTTACTTAATCGCTTAATTTCCGCATTTCATCACAGTGCGTTGCTATGAGAGTAGCGATTTATTGTTTGGGCATCCTTAAAAAAATTCCCAGCTTCTTGTTCAGTTCGGAGTATTGGCTACTTCTTCTTTTTCGTCGAAGTTCTTTTGTGTGCTTGCGGAAACATTGATTTCCTGCCAGTGACCACCCATTACGGCCGATGTTTGTTGTTTAATATGACTGAATATTGTGAATAACGAGCGGTCTTCTGTTTACCGTGGGACCGACAATGTGCCTATTGTTGGCGGTCTCTTTGTTCATTGCAAGGGATCCCACAGCTGTAATCACGAGCTCCTATTTATTCATGGTCACATTCCGTCGTAGTATCATGTCACATGATAATTCATGTCACGGTGTCATGTTGGCAGAAGCTGTGGGATGCGTGACCTTGGTTGTTAAGTTGTGAATGAATCTATCCAAAATCTTTGAATGACAGATGACTCGACCAGTTCTTCCTTCATAAATGTTGATTCTATTCCGTCTGCTCTTTGGACTGAAGCCAGAAGAATGAAACAGACCAGCAGTTCTGCTTGGCTGACTCTGACAGTTGCTTCAAATTAGAAATAGAATGGGTCCAGCGTGTTGGCTGGGCGAAGTGCAAGGCCCCAGGGCAGCTACCCATTAGGTGGTTTTGTCCCAGCAGTGTATTATGTTCACTGGTTTGAGGCAGCTTCACCTTCCGTCTTCGTCTTCTTCTTCTTCCCTAACGTTAATTTCCAACATTCCAACTATTCATTTCCTTTTAATGAACCTTTGTGGCTGTGTGCACACATGAGGCAATCAGGCAGACATTGCAACAGTGGCAGGCAGGCGCTGAGTCAGAGAGGAGGGCATTGTCTAAGAAGGAAAGCAAGTACTTAGGCAGACATTGCAAGGTAGGTAGGCAGATGCTACCAAGGAATGAAAGAAGGCAAACAGCCACGCCCGGTAAAGGGAGTGGGAGCTGGATGGGAATGGCTGCTATGGATAAAGAGAAGAGGGCAACCTCTGCACTTATAGTAAATGTAATTAAAGTCGAAGCTAATCTTTAAATACTAATCTTTCCTGTTGAAGTGCTGTGCAGAATTATGATTGACCAACGAAGACACATCTGACATACTTAGATATTAAATGTTATACTGATCCATCTGACATACTTAGATTGTAATACTGATCAAGGGCTTTGCTGACCCTTGGCATTAGTCCACATGGTGTGGTGCTGAACACTAGATTCGATCTGTACACCACACCACTGGGTTCAGGTCTTGGCATTTGAACTATGGGTACTTGCTATTGCACTTGTCTAAAATCCTTCCCCCCATGAAGTTCTTTTTCAAACTAAGGATGAGCGATACTTTAACAGTGTCCAGTGTGTCCTCTATAGAAGCTGAGTTAAAAGTCACTTCCATTCAAAATAATTATATCCCTACCGGTATATTCTTAGGAGTCAGGACTTAGTTTTGTCAAATCTTTTTCTTATTGGTTCAACTTGTCTGTTCGTGGTTTTGATATGTCAGCTCGTAACACACACACACACACACACACACACACACAATACATAAATATGTATATGAGACCGATAAATTGTCCTAGGCAGGCCTGTTAATTGCACAATTGGTATACATATGGGTCCTTCAGAGGTCTCAGGACTCATGTGGCGTGGTACACAGTAAACGAACCATACTCAAGTGGTATGGTAAACGAACAGCTTCCACCCTCACTGTCCATCAGCTGCAAAAGCCAGTACTGCTGCGGAAGGGGTTGTGTGTGTGTGTGTGTGTGTGTGTATGTGTGTGTGTGTGTGTCCGGTTTTCGGATTTATGTTCTGCAGTGGAGCCATTGAAACTGTAGCTGAGCACTTGTAGGGTGTGATGTGGATAAAAATATTCATCCATCCGTTGAGATTGGACAGCTGAGCTTGCTTAAAAATATATGGACCTTCACAACCTGACTGAAAATAAAGAACTTTGACTTTTACTTTATGTGGACAGGATAGACGTGCATAGCAAACAGACGTAGTTGTAGCTGTTTAATGTGTTTGAGAATCCTAGCCATTGACTTTAATGAGAACACCCCCTCCTCTGCCAATGTTTCCATTACACGTGTTGACAGTTTTACAAGGTCTTTCTTTAACCAAGGACAACTGGCTGTCTGTGTCCGGTTACAGTCTCACCTCAATGATTTCAGTCTGTCTTAAGAGCAGCATAATTTACTTAGGAACAGTTTGGTTCAGCTGGGTGTACACGTTAGTCTAGTGGTTAGCTTGCTGGACTGTCAAACGACATGTTGGGGTTCAAATCCCGTCATGGCAGAAATTTGTGTAAGAGATTTCTGCTCCAAGTCAAGTGTGCATGCCTCCCTAGCCTACTCGGATATGATGAGTATTTCGACCATACACTGTCGGTGGGAAGATGAAAACGGTGAGGGAACGAACTGACCACACACCCTCATATGCAGAGGCTGTGAAAATGAAGTCGCTAGTTACATTTCATCGCCATGGTTACATTTCACCGCCATGGTTACATTTTATCACCATGGTTACATTTCATCACTATGGTTACATTTCATCACCATGGTTACATTTCATCACCATGGTTACATTTCATCACCATGGTTACATTTCATCACCATGGTTACATTTCATCACTATGGTTACATTTCATCACCATGGTTACATTTCATCGCCATGGCTGCCTCAGAGATAGCTAAGGGATTGCTCTTCTTCTTCTTCTTAGTTAAGTTGGTATAAGAGCTAACATTTGTTTTTTATTGTTAGCATTGTGTGCGTCAGACCATCCTTAATGGCGTTCTAAGTTATAACATGAAAACGGATGCAACATGGTTGGCTACAGGGAACCTAAATTTGGCAGAGCTGCAGAAGATATTTAGTTCATTTACACATGACCTTATTCAAATTTGGCTGTTAATATGGATCATAATAATTATAATTGCTGGTCGTGGTTATGGGTTAGTTGTAAAAAGGCATAAATTGTAGTTTTTATATATACCCAGCATTACCCACTGTGCCCATAAAATAATGTTCCTTGCAGTACTTGCATGTATACCATATATAAATCTGGTATGATGTTAGCCATGAAGTTTCGCATACAGTTGTTAAAAAATCATTTTGCACTGAACTCAGTTGCCTTGCATGTTAAACAGTATTTCAATGATGAGTTGATTTGTGTTGTGTTGTGTTTCTTATAGATGAGCGAGGGTCGAAAGGCTCAGATTGTTCTCCTGGATGAGACTACACTGGAAATATTGATACAGGTAACCAATTAATATGGCTGAAAAATGTTACATAATCGCTACTTAGGGGTGCGAAAAACCGAAATTTTTCGGGGGAACGCCGGGTGCCCCAAAAGGGTAGGAACAAAAAAACGACATTTATCGGGAAACACTGGGTATCTCAGAAGGGTAGGAGCGAAAAATTGAAATTTATTGGGGGCACTGGGTATCCCAGAAGGGTAGGAGCGAAAAACCGAAATTTATCGGGAAACACAGGGTATCCCAGAAGGGTAGGAGCGAAAAACCGAAATTTATCGGGAAACACAGGGTATCCCAGAGGGGTGGGGCAAAAACAAAATTTCCTGGGCAATGCCAGTAATTCAAGTAATATATATATATATATATATATATATATATATGTATGTATATATTTATATATATTTATTCTTATGCCAACTTAGAGGCTCCTCATCAACCCCGAAGCTAACAAGTGCTTGGATATACATTTCTACATGACCTTGGGCATGTTTGAATTTTTTATTTTTTAATGATGAAAAATGAACAGTGATAAACCAGGATGAATGCTGTGGATGATAAAAGACAGCAGGATATGGCCCATAATTGCCATATTACACCAGGTCTTCCTGGTACAATTGTGTTCTGATCAGCACTGAGTTTCTTATTTGAAGACTGTTCCAGATAAATTCTATGCTGCAGTGGTCTGTCATATGGTGTAGGTCACTGGATGAGTGGTAATTTTTATCATCATCATTTACTTTATATGGACTTAGTTTCCTCTATTCTTAGACTTTGTGGGAAGAAATTTAATGATTATAATATGACGTCTACAGTTGAATTGGTATTAGGGTTTTCATCTGTATAATATCACAAGAATTTCCTATATTTGGAATGGCCTTCCATCATATCTATGTTTGCTACCATGAGGTGCGGTGGAGTCCAGGTTGTTCTGTGCCTTGAAACCGGAAGGTTGCGAGTTTCCAATCCACCTCAAGACGCCATGTAGGCACCTTGAGTAAGTCCTTCACTCGCAATTTCTGATGCACTTCAGCATGAAATTCCGATTCAGTGTCAGCGCTGTAGTCGGGATCGCCTCTGAGTAGAAATATCTTGAAGGGCTGCTATAACAAGTGTTCATACATACACATACCAAGGACCAGTTTTTATAACTTTTACCGGTGACTTAACTTAAAATTGTTCTATACAGTCGTGGCTGAATCAGGAGCACCCCTGAGTAGGTATCTTGAACATGTTCTGTGTGAAGTTTATATTAATTGATTGATTGATTGATTGATTGATTGACTGACTGATTGAATGATTGATTTATTGATTGATTGATTGATTGATTGATTGATTGATTGATTGATTGATTGATTGATTGATTGATCTTTCAGCCGAAACTCTTTTCCTCTGAGCTGCTCGATCTGGTTGCGTCTCGTTTCAATCTGAAGGAGAAAGAATACTTTGGTCTGGCGTTCCGAGATGAAACGTAAGTAGAGGACGTGTGCTTCATTTACTGTGACGAAATTTGGTTGTGAAATGAGTACATTGATTGTACAGTGTTGACTCAAGAGTCATCCGGTGAGAAGGGACCAACCCCCACTGCCATTTTGCACTTGCAAGTTTGTGAACACTGCTGGACAGTGCTGGTTCATAGCTGCTTCTGCTAATTGTCGATTTATGAGGTGGGGTGCTTGATGGCATAATGGTTATGGTGTGGTGGTTATGGTGTAGTGGTCATGGTGTAATGGTCATGGTATAGTGGTTATGGTGTACTGGTTATGGCATAGTGGTTATGGCGTAGTGGCTATGGTATAGTTGTTATGGTGTAGTGGTTATGGTGTAGTTATGGTGTAGTGGTTATGGTGTACTGGTTATGGCATAGTGGTTATGGCGTAGTGGCTATGGTATAGTTGTTATGGTGTAGTGGTTATGGTGTAGTTATGGTGTAGTGGTTATGGTGTAGTTGTTATGGTATAGTTGTTGTGGTGTAGTGGTTACATATATGGTGTAGTGGTTAAGGTGTAGTGGTTATGGCGTAGTGGTTATGGTGTAGTGGTTATTGAGATGGACTGTCATTCGAGATTTGGGGGTTCAGGTCCTTAGCAGAAATTTGGTTAAGGATTTCTCTTCAACTTGCACTCAACGTCCAACACAGAGCTCTATGAATGAGTACATTGACAATACACTGTTCATGGGAAGATGAGATGGCGAGGGAGAGGACTCACCGCCTCTCTCATTAAATTTTGTGGGGGAGGGGGACTAAGAAAAGAACAGAGTTGCTTGAACCTCATTCCTGTGGCTGCCTCTCAGGGCTAATGATCTCATCTACTCGTCTGTCTTCGTCTGTGTGTTCCAGGTCAGTAAATCTGAATCTGAGATGCAAGACAAATGTGTGTAAATATGTCTAGGATTGTGACTTAGAGTCCACTAAGCAGGCGTGAAGCCACAGTCGTTAGATTATGGACTCAAGCATGTCACCTCAAGCATGTCACTCTGCAGCACATTGGACCACAGTGATGCATTTAGACCAGCATTTAGACCAGCAGCAGAGACACAGTTTTTTTTGTGAGGTACTTCAGAGAGACTGATGTACTGTGTTAACGGACTGCTCAGTGTCGTTCTCTTAATAGTGTAATGCATTTTAAGTGAGACAATTTTTACGTCTAAGTTCAGTGGTGGAACAAACTGAAGGGCACTTTATTGAGGTGCGAAGATCACGCGTTCAGCGTTCTTCAGCAGTCTTTATGAACTGCTAAAGAAAAACGTTTCCGCAATGGTCCATAGACTTTCATCTTGCATTTACCAACATGTGCGTGTGCGTGCGTGCGTGTGTGTGTATTGTTTGAATAGGACGGCCTTTGACACAATCTATTTAGGAGTCCAGAAGTGTTTAGGTTTCAATTACCAGTAAAAGTTTTTGCTGCTTGTTGCTCTTTAAGGACACTGTGTCATTCATATCAAGTGTCGCCCTCCTCCTGTCTCCTGGCTTGGGACTGGCACTGCTAGAGCAGAGTATGAGCGGTGACTGAGTGAAAAGGCTTTTGTGTAGAGCTATGAACTTGTCTTTAATAGTACTTGTGATGACTATTGACACAGCTACCCCAAGTGCCTAATAGCAGAGATGGGGCTATTTATTTACACTTTACTTTCTTAGTACTTGCACTGACTATTGACATTGCAAAGTACCCTAGAGGCAGCTCACTACTGATGATGTGTCAAGATCCCAAGTGCCCTGTGCCCCGTTCACACATGACCGTGCCAGGCACCCCTGCCTCTACACAGCCAGAGGACTAGGAACGCCCATGAATGATAGCAGAAATGCAACTGTTTTACTCCCATTCTATCCATCGTTTTGTGGCTACTATTGTTTTGTTTTGACGTCTTTCCAGTTCAGCCATTTGCTATTCTTTCCGAACTTTCCTCTGTTCTTTTCCGTGTATTTACTGTGTGTTTATGATTCCCTGGGATGTGTATTTCAAGTTTTCAACTGCATTTCTTCTGCCCGGTGTTGAGTGGTTTTACTCTGAAGCCCGTAGTGTTTTCCTCCTTGTGCCCTGGTTCTACCTTATCTTCTCTTATCTTGACTTAAACAGAGCATGTATCAGTAACCCTCCTGTTCGTAGTATGTGTGGGGTGCTTGTCTTCCAGTGCTACTACTATACGCTGCCGTGTTCTTCAGGCGAAGGGGGGTCTGTGTCTCTATATGTATGCGTGTTTGTATGCGTACCTCTGTACAGAATGTGTTTTGCTATCTTTTACAAAGGCCCCACCCAGTTCTTTATGGAGTTCCAGATGGTAATTTTTATCAGTCTCTCTCGGGCCTCGGCTGCTTTGTGCAGTGACCTGGTTAAGTCTATTGGCTAAGCATAGGTTGGCTGGTGAGATCCGTCATTAGGATTTGTTGTCTATTAGGACGTCAAAGGACGTCAAAGGGTCCCTGGATCCTTCTCCTTGATGAGACCTTGAAGACCACTTAGCAGTATTAGCGTGCTCTAGGTGGTTGCCGCCCCTGAAGTAAGTGCTGACGATAACCAACTAATTGTAACAGCCTGTGATCAGAGGGAGGAGACTATCATGACAGACTCTTTGTTGTGCCATTGTTTTTTCGTTGTGACTGGTGGCCGTTGATGACTCAGTCAGATATGATTATTGTAATATCATCATCACAGAATCTCCTCATGTGTTCTGCACAGCCGCAGTAGGGCGTAACAACAGGTGGCAGCATTTCAGCATAATAATAGCGATTTGCACTTCAGGATCTTCTCATGATATTGTTTCCGCATTGTCTCAAACTGTTTTCATCCTCGGGGGTGGGGAGGGGATTCAGGGTGATGATGAACACTTTGGCACAAAGAGCGCATGGATGCGGGATCGCTTCCCACTACCCTCTCATGAAGGTCCGCTCAACCTTCCATTCGGCAGTTAGCGTTGTTCAACTGAGCGGTAGGACATGGTGGGCGCCTTGCATGGCTGCCAACAGTTAAATTTGACCTCTGTGATAATAATTTGTGATCTTCCGTTCATTACTTATTGTAATCATACTGAGTTGTGCTCGTCTGATAGATAAACGAAGATTATTAAATTATTATTATTATTATCATTACTTTGCTAGCAGCAATTTTGCAAAGAAATGAGCGAGACTGTGTTTCATGTGAACTCCATCTATAGATATGTTAGTTTTGTCTCTGAGCAACGGTTGCATCTGATGTTGTGCGGTTGTTGTCTTTGGTTGCATCATTTAACACTTTAGCAGCATATTTTGTTTGCATTTTTGCCGTGGGCAACTTTGCGGCAATTGGTGGTTATTGCTAACCACATGTGGTGCAGGTATGCTAATGAGGTTGATAAATGGTTGTGTATGAGTTTGCCGTATAGTTGTGGCTGATGTTTAGGAGGAGTATGTTAATCAATCAATCAATCAATCAATCAATCAATCAATCAATCACATAAATTTATATAGCGCCCCTTCAAGATCTCTACTCAGAGGCACGCCCTGGCCTGGTCAAAAAGAAAAGTGTTAATAATCTTTTAAGGTCCCATGTATGAACCATGCTAGCTCCAAATTCAGGTTTTTGAAATAAGCCACAGTAGTGAGATTGATTGTTCAAAATGCCCACCAGGGTTATGGTTGACTTCAAGTTTCCACTTTACAAATCGGATGCTGCATTTACAAATCAAATGCTTGAAGCAGTTGTCTGTGGTCTGTGATTGTCATTCTACCCTAAGCAACAGATTCACATATGAATGCGACGTCGCTATAGACATCTGTTTATTGATTCGACGTGATGCCAGAAGAGAGAGAGAGAGAGAGAGAGAGAGAGAGAGTAATGCAGCTGCCTGAAGAGAGTTATGTGCAAACAGAAAAATGTGCTCTCTACTGTTTACTGTTTACTGATTTTATTGATGGACAGCGTACTCTATTCTGTGGCTTTAGAAAAACAATCTTTTTTTTAAGCCACTGATGCCGTTGAGATTGTGTTTCATAAGCCAGATTGTTGATATGATTGAGATGAGGAGCATCCATCCAGTTGATAAGAAGTGGTTTTGTCCATGTCTGTGTCAGACACTGTCAGAGCTTTGCACAGATTATGTCAACGGCTCTCATATTTGCAGGCTAAAGTTTAACGACACGCAAGATTTAGGTTCTCTGTTGAGTCCCTTGGCGCTATATAAATTTTCGATTGCAGTTACACAAAGGGCTCTCATCATTTCTTGTGCTCCTTTCCGAGTGCAACCTTTTAATGTAATGTAACAGATCATGATCATTTATGATCATTTATGTAGCACCCTGCAAAGAAATCTATGCAAGGCATTCATAGCTATTTCTATTATGCATAGATGTAAAAAACGATGAAAATAAAATAAAAAACGGGAAAAAACGTTGTTTTTTTCGAAATAATAAGCAACACTTCTCCGTTTTGTATGCTTATTTGGCAATGCTATCCTGACGAATCCTTATGAGGATTTAGTCTGATTTACTCTGCATGCTGTGTTTATACTAGTTAAGTACCGGGGTATACATTATTGGGATCACTAAAAAATGTCTAAGTCTAGCAGTCCAGTGCAGATCTATCTATATACTTGACATTGCAGTTCTGTTTGTCAGCATCTTCTTCAGTGAAGGCCAGAATCCAGGGTACATAGACATCAGGATCCCATAAGCACCACCACTAGATCATGGATCATCAACTCCTCATCCTCCTATAGACTAACATCTTATACAAATTCGTGCACTAGATTCACCCAATGAAGATTATTCTTCTGATTGCGTGTAGTTTTTATTTTATGATGCTTGACCTCTCTACCAGATGGAATGCATGGGATAAAAGATTTGCACATCACTCCCTCCTTTTGGAAATACCGCTTTGGTTGTGCCTCCCTCCGTCTGCTCAAAGTCGTAGTGTACATTGAAGCTCTATTGGTTCAGTTATTATGATCTCTATGCTTTTAATATAGAGCATTGCTTTTGACGGGATAATTATTAATCCATCAGCCAAACTAAGAAGGAGGAGAGTATGATGATGAGGATGATGATGATGATGATGATGATGCTGATTCTAATGATGATGATGATGATGATGATGATGATGATGATGATGATGATGATGATGATGATGATGATGATGATGATGCTGACGACGACGATAATGCTGCTGCTGCTGGTGATGATGATGATGATGATGATGATGATAATGCTGCTGCTGCTGCTGCTGGTAATGATGATGATGATGATGATGATGATGATGATGAGTCTGCCAGCCATGCACAGTCAAGACCTGGTATAGCTGAACAGCAGTTCATGTGGGGGTAATATGGTCTTGCTAGCATAGCATAGCATGCTAGTCCATTTATTTTATTACTATGATTTTATTGCTTTGATTGCATAGCATACTGAGTTGCTTGGTCTTGCTAGAGTTGCATAAGGAATAGCATGGTCTTGCTAGCATAGCATATGGAGTAGAGCGGTCTTGCTAGCATAGTAGTTTACCATTTTTTATAGACTGGGTAGGCTTAGCTATGGATGTGTATTTCCATGCGTTTTCCAGTGTGTGTGTTGTTTCTTTTTTTATCTGGATGTTTTATTCTACACTTTAAGAATCTCTTAAATGAGTCAGGTTGAAGTGTTTTCTATAGTCTTTAAAAAACCAGTCTTTGCCTATATGCTGGAACTCTTGAAATATTTCAGTTTTTTCTCTTCCTTCTTCAATGTTATTTGTGTGAAACCGTGGATTTTAGTTTCACAGTAACTTTGCCACAGTCAGTCATTCGCAAGTTCCCTTATCTTTGATTGGACCGCACTTGTCATTGATTTAGAGCACTTATATAATGCTCACCTTTCCAGGATACGTTCTCAGAGGCATCCCCCCAACCCATCCCAAGCGAAGAAATGTACTGATCTCAAGTGTTTGCAGAGCATGTGTTTGGAGACCGTATAGTTGGAAGGTCAGAGGATCAGAAGGAAGACTAGTTTACGTGGTAAAGACACCACTTTGCATGTTGGTTTGAGGCACTTGGTAGTTTATTGGATTAGCCATCCACCCTATTATGCTGAGGCTATGAAAATGAACAGCTCATACCCATCACTGCTTCTTGGTCAACAGTGGCATTAAACATCCCATTGAATGGCATAGTCTTGCTAGCATAGCCTGTGCAATAGCTTGGTCTTGTTGGAATAACCGTCGCAATAGCATGGTCTGGCTAGCTTAGCATATGGAGTAGAGTGGCCTTGGTGGCATGGTAGTCTACCATTTTGTAGACTGGTTGGCTATGGGTGTATACTGGTCAGTATGGTCAAGACCGTTTAAAGACGTCTGCATTGCACTCTGCTCCGGTATGCTTGCAATGGCTTGTTGAAATGCCTATAAATAACTGCATCGGAGGTAGATTTTAGAAGATAGGGAGACACTAATGGACCAAGATTCCTCCACTAGCTTCAATGAACAGATCTTGCTAATGGATGAGACGAAGGCTTGGCCATTGGCCACACAGCCGCCTGCATGCAATAATGAGTCAGAGTAGTTTCTTAGTCTTTATGTATGCCATCTGTGGCATTGGCTCAAGGTTGGCAACAGTATAGAGGAGCTATTTTCGGACAGTATACACATCGCTAATGGTTAGACTGGGTGTAACTTTGGCCTTCGTTTTTATGTATGTATCATTGTAAATCACTTTTAAGTATAAGGAGTTGCGAGAGATAAATTTTCTTGTTTGACGTGGGTGAAATTGCAGAAGAAAGTTATTGTGCAGTTATTTCAATTATTTTTATTCGTTATTTATATTATCCCTAAATGTTAAATAAATTATAGGAACAATTGAAATGATGCTGCTGGTGATTATGGTGATATTAATGACGAAGAAAGCCAAATTCCAGATGTATTTAAATCTTTAATATTTGGATATTTTTAAGCGTTTTGGATCAATACTAATTATTCATTTTAAAATGGAAAATACAAGCAATAATTATTTATTTATTTGGCATCTGTTCAAGATGACCTAGCAGATGTTCTGCTGACCTGACTGACAATACACTACGACTCTGATTGAACGTCATGGTAATTATGTTAATTGGTAATTTATATAGCACTGCTTTCACGAGAGAATATATGAGAGGTGCCACCAACCTAGCACAATACCAAGGTTCGTTTATCTCCTCCACAGTCTGTGCTCCAGATTGATAGCCCGTCTTCTTCGATTCTCTCACATCTCTACATTCATGACTGAACAACTCAGACAGACAGACAGACAGAAAGAAAGAGACACTGAGATACATAGAGACACACACAGGGACTTCACTGGCTCCCTCTCTCTGCCTGTTTACAAAAGAAACGGTGTTCGAACAAACTGCTCTTCAGGTGTTTGTGGAAAGAGGCAAAGGAGGCAGAGAGATGCTGAGAGGCTCATGTCAGATGTACTGGTTCTTACACAGTTTGTTCATGATGATGGATGACTGACCAAACCTAAACTTCTATGCTGGTGGAACCATGGAAGTCTCTGGGTCAATGGAACGACCAAAGAACTCGCCATTTGTTGGTCACCAACCAGCAGTGAATTAAAAGCAGTGAAGGGAAAAAACTAAATGTCACAGGTTGCATGTAAGCCTGTTGAGAACTTGAGATTGGTAGACAGCCAGACCAGGATTTGTTGGAGACCGAAGATAACTGCTGCCAGATAGTATGCGGCTAAATCTTTCCGTCTGTTTATAGTGGCTAAAATTTTGCTCATATTTCAGAGTATTTGAGAGATATCCTGCAGCACTTGCTGCTTGTTGTGGAAAGAATGAAATTCAAGATGCTGCTACAATCTCACGTCTCATGGGTCGGATCGACCACAGCTTACATAAAGGGGCACTCAGCCTTCCTTACATCAGTATGAGAACACCACTCACTGCCCTGCATAGGTCCCTCCCCATGCGTACATACGTACATACATACATACATACATACATATCCTATCTACCGACCTACGTACATGCACACACACCCACACATACAATGTCTTCGGTCCAAGTTCTAATAATGTATCATGTTCTCCCCTATTCTTAGAAGATTTTGTTTTGCTTTCAGAAACCACTATCAGTGGCTGCAACTTGACAGAAAGGTCTTGGAACATGAATTCATTAAAAGGACTGGGCCTCTAGTGCTTTATTTTGCCATCAGGTAAATCATCATGTGGTAACCAAGTTTTTTTTTTATTATACTGCTATTGTCATTGTCAATACTACATATAAGTTAGCAATGTGAGCTGCATTGCCGTATATTTCTTCCACTGAACTTTGGGTTGCATTGTCAGCCTGAGGGCGAACCTATTGGCTGAGTGGTGGGAACGCAATCTGGAGAGAGGTGGTCTTTGAAGAAGATGTGGATTCTATGGCATTATTACCAGTAGTTATTAATTGGCAGAGGCTGTGATGGCACTCAGCATAGCAATTGAAGACTCACCAAAACCATGCTGTATTTAGGCCAATGTCCAGAAGAGTTCACTCAGACAGACAGAGACACACAGACAGTTGGGGAGAAAGAGAGACAGACAGACAGAAAGAGATACAATGATACATAGAGACACACACAGAGACAGAGACATAGATCAATTGTCTGTTTCCAAAAGGAATCCAGTAGCAGGGGCTACTCAGCAGACTCAGACTATGACAGCGTCCAGCAAACTGGAAAAGTCCCTTCATAAAGGAGCAATTGATTCTAATTTTAGCTAATATTGTAATTCACAAAACTGTAAGACATATTAATTCTAATTGTCTATTAAGAAGAGAAGGTGCTCTACTTTCTTCTAGCTTCTTAGGCATTTACAAACAGATTTTCTGAAGAATTCTTTCTATTCTTATATCTCTAAACTATTTCATTGATGATAATTATGTGAAACCTGTTGACCTGTTTGTACGCTTGACTTTGTAGTACTGTTGTGAGCTTTCCATTTAATTTATTCTGTTTTTTTATATAATAAAAATGCCTATTAAATGCTTTTACAGTTTAATACACTGTGGCATCTTTAGTGCATTCCATTTAACAACACTTCTGATATAGTTCATTTTGGAACATAGAACCTTTAAAAGCTGTGTTGTACCAAAAGAAATGCCTCACTGTCTCAAAGCCTTTGCTAGGATTTATAAAGAAAACAGTATGAAGAGACTCCACTCTGCCTGCTTTCAGTGTAGTGTACTGTGTAATACATCGTAAAATGGTGATTTATATAGCTCCATTGGAAAGAAACTGGAAAGCAAACTCAATAGAACTGTAAAGGGTAAAGCTGTTGATCTGCGGGTCACTTTTAGCGCTTTTAGATCTGTATTGTATGACAATAATTGTCGGTTTGCAATTAAGGTGTCTGATGTCTGGTGGTCCATGGTGTTGATTTAGTGCGCTGGAGATTTTTATATTTGGTAAACACTGGAGTATATTGTTTCCTGGAGCAAAGTCTCTTTTGAGTCTGCCGCCATTTAGACGCCTTCAGTGAAGCTTTTGCTTTGGTTTGTAATTCCATAATGTTGTTCATTGTTTTCCTTTGACCGCGTATATGGTTTTCGCACTATTCATTGTTTTCATTGACTGCTAATAGGTTTTTCATTGAAAGTGTTGCCTACCTGAGAGACAGTGCAACCGTAGAGTTGTTCTACTGCCTTGCAAAGCAGGCCATCTATCGGGTCAGTGTATCTTCATTACAGTTTCTTTCTTTTGGTCGTTCATAATTATTAGTTTACTGTTTCTGGTGTAAAGAAAAGTCCATCTGACATTGGGAATGTTGTTGTGCTAAACACAGTTCAATTCTTTGGTGTGGATTGAAAATGGTGAACTCTTGTCTTCACACTTTGTTTACGCATACTTTGTTTACACATACTTTGTTTATAATACTTTATTTATAATAAATTTACTTTGTTTACACATAACTTTGTTTACACATAGCTTTGTTTACACATACTGTCAGATTGACAGATATATGTAGGAGCAGAGCAGAGGTCCTCTATTTCCTTTTGCTCTCGCACAGAGTTCCATGGAACCTGTGAGAGCTGTCTCTTTGTAATGTAAATTTTGGATCTGTGCCAGATGTTTAGCTGTAATGTAGATTTTTTTGATCTGTGCCAGCTGTTTAGCTGTAATGTAAATTTTGGATCTATGCCAGATACACTTTTTTACCTAAACCAGAGCTCTTGCTCTGTTGCATTAAGTGTAAATGGTATATCTCAGTCCTCAGTAGCAAGTGATTGTGTGAGCTTTCAATTTTCTCATTCAAGAGGCCCTGTCCAACTTTAATAAAGTTGTGTGTGTTTGAGTTTTATACATATTTTTAAAACTTGCATGTATGTAACAAACTTGTGTAATCTGCATGGCCCTTGTCTGCTCTTGTGTTTTCTTTTCGGCTTCGTGAAAATGAAACTTGACTAGAGCTTGGCCAGCAAGTATTTCGGTTACAATTTATCAGCCCCTTCAGTACAACCTGCATTCATCTTTTTCTGCAGATAATAAACTCTTTATAACTTGATCTCAGCACAATGGGGTTTCTGATGTGGTGTCCCCAAACTAGCAACTATGCGAGTTTCTGGTCGTGGCAGTGTTCTACAGATGTTCTAAAGTGCATTACACAATACACACTACACAGGTCTTGTGTAATGTAAAAATTTCATTTATTAGTGCGTCAGTAGAAGGTCTGTAGAAGCTAACTTTGTGTTCTGTGGTCCTCTTTAGAAAGCAAAACAGCTGTTGGTTGCTGTCAGACACTGTGAAGTGCTGCATAATGTTGCCTAACTGCTGTTCTTAGAGCTGTATATACGACGAATATTTTCATGCAGTGACTGCAAAAACTACCAGCGATTCGGTAGAATTTTTGTGGTGTGTGATGTTGTACTGCTTTACATGAAGTCTGTGATCACGTGATACTGTTTGATTAAATTTGTCACTGAAAGTCTGGATCATGTCTTACTGCTTTCTTAAATTTTGTGTGTGAGATATGTATTGTGGATCAGGTGATGATTCTGTCTGCTTTTGAATTGTTTGATGTATTCAGGAGCAGATTGAGTGCAGCAGTGATGTTGTGTTTGAGCTTGCGGCACTGGTTCTACACGACACCCACGGTGACTATATCGAGTTAGTTACTTATTCTCTCAAAGCTTTCAGAATTTTTTTTAGCTTTTATTCTTTATTTCTTCATCTTACATATATACGGTTTGTGCTCAGCCTGTTGCAAGCATCGTATTAAGTTCCTGTATGTATGTTCTTTATTGTACTGGCTGCTAATCTGAATTTTGTGTACATATATCATGCGTAATAATCAACTAGTGGTCAATATGCTCTGTTCATATTGAACATTGATTTATTTATATTTATGATATCTGTACACTGGAATGCAGATTGGCAGCTGGTACAATAAGGTATGCACTGGCTTACTTACTTAATATAACTCTTGCAGATGAAGAACCTGTGGACCACCATTGAAACAACTTGCGTACAGACATCTACTAATACTTCTAGTTGTGTAATTGACAATTTATTTTTGTGTAATTGACAATTTATTTATTTAGGAAGTTTTATATAGCGCCTCGTCAGCTAGGCTACTTGGAAGTGCTTTGAATTATGGTAATTGTGTTAAACGACTATTGTTTTGAATAAACTTTGTGCAGCATTGTGTGCCATAGGTTAACATACTAGGTTGTTCCATAGGTTGCTTTGCACCACAGCAGATCAGTTGATGGCCCCATTTGACGTGGCTGTACACTCTGCAACCCTGGCACATTCGCTATATTTCAGTTTAGTGGAGACCAGAGTTGTGATGCAAGTTGAAACCTGGAGGACAGACAGACAAACAGACAGACACTAAAACTAAACAGACAGACACAGGCAGATGAGAGATGAGGGTTTGAGAGTATTTGCTGGAACTCTTTGAAATAACCCAACGCAGATGAAGAGAAGCAGAGTAACTAGTGTTTGGTTGCTATTAACTGTTTTCTGCTGCAATATTGCCAGAGGACGGGTTTACATGTAGTAGGACCTTACTACTTCCCATGTTGGGGACTTTCTTTACATGCTGTTGCATGCGAAATATAGTGTTGTGTATACGTCTGCTATGCTGCGTAGGCATTTGTCTGATGATCTGGGTTCTGTTTAGTTTTAGTGTCTTATTTATGTTGGTCGGGGTGTGGGTGAGGGTGAGGATGTGGGTGAGGGTGAGGGTGGTGCCGAACATGAGAAATAAATTGCTTTGGGTTTATGTGTGTGTGAATAATGTGACCTTGGCTGAAGGCAATTACTGTGGGGATGTGGACCTTTGTGAGTTTCATCATCATCATCGTCGTCGTCGTCGTCGTCATCGTCATCATCATCATCATCATCATCATCATCATCATCATTAGTTCCTCAGGCCAGCCAGTTGTTGGCGATGGGTACAAATAAAATGATTGTTGGGGTCATCTGTTAAGTACACTACTTCCCTTGGTGTTACAGATCTGTTTATGTTTACAGATCTGCTTACGTTTTGTTTTCGTGGATCTATTTACGTAAACACGAAGAGTGCTGAACAGTCAGCCAGAACGCCGTGGTTTAAAATCCCTCCAGGGCAATCATTGTTTTTGAGATGTTCCCTCACCCAACTCATCTAAAATGAGTTGACAGCAGGATGATTTAAGATGATGTGAACACAATGATTTAAGATGATGTGAAGACAATGGCTGTCCAAGACTTTGTTCTACTCTTCCTCCAAACTGACAGAAATTAAATATGAAATCTTCTTGGTCTTGAGTGCATCCTGGAATTAGGACGGAGGGTAGGGCTCGAGGGACTTCTGCTCTTTGTCTTCTGTTTAATTGTGATGATTCTTATGCTGCTGTCATCATCATCATCATCATTTATCTTCATCTTTATTGTTGTTGTTGTTGTTGTTGTCATCATCATCAGTGGTGTTTCTATTTCAGAGATGAGGCTGCAAAGAAGCAGCTGATGAAGCTACCTGTTCTGACGACAGGTGTCCTCAAAGAACATCCATCCATTACTTTCTGGTGAGTCTGTCCAGCTGAACTTCTACCACCTGGACCACATCATGTTTACAACGTACCAAAGGAAAGTTATCCTCTCCTTCTTTCTCCTCTCTTACCTAATCTAGCCCCCTTGACCTCAAAGGTCCTGCTCTCGTGACCTTTCTATATGAGTGCTTTGATTATGCTGGTGTTCTTTACATTTCTCCTGCCCCTGAGTCATGCTCACTGCAAGATAAAGCAAGCCTAACCTCTTGTGATGTTTGTTGCAAATGTCTACATGATTTTGTATTTAATGTCCAAATTCACCTGGAATATACTGCGGTATTTGTGATCCATTACCTTCCTACTGATTGCCCCTGTGGGCAACAATTGACTCAGCATCCATTTTATCAGCTGAAAGTTTTCCTTCAGCCTTTTGGCTGCTGTAAGTCATAATAAAGCCGTGAGTCATGCTCAACTCATTTAAATACGGATCATATTTGACTGCTATGCGTGGACGATAAGATTGCAGAGATATATTCAGCACCTCAAAGGAGTTTCTCTTAAAGTGGCGCTATGTGAATTTACGAGTACAATATTAAAATATGAGTTTCTTCTTGCATTTTCCTGAGTTACTAGCTAGGTCAATCTTTACTTGCGATACGTCTGCATCTGCATGCCTAACTGAGATGCTAATTCATTGTTTGCAAAAGTAATATAATTTGTTGAAGTTCTGATGGGTTTTGTTGCACTGACCTTGTGAAATTTTTACCGGCATTGTAACTATTGTACTGGAAATATCTGAGTTTTAATACTCTGATTAGGTTTCATCGGTAGACCTGTGTTAATTTAGCGATGGTTGGATCTGTTGCTGAGTGAATGGTTTCCCGTAAATTCACTAGTTTAATAAAAAAAATTGTAATTGATACATTCTGGTGCTACCATGTTTTTGCCTGATTTCGTAATCTATTTCTGCTCATTTGCCTTCTGCCCTTTTTAGTGACCATAACCTAAGTCAATCATAGTATCCTTAGTCTGAACTATCCGGCTTTGATTGGTCTTCTCTCCAGTGCATTTAATATTTTGAGTGGGGTTTGACTTATGGTGTGTATGTACACCAGAATGCAGCACTTTATGCACACAGTGAAAATCGAATATACTTAACGTACTCACTCACTTGAAGCAGCTGAGTATTGATGCCTTCTGATAAAAGCAGTGCTATGGAAGTCAAATTTGAATGCATTTTGTGACCAGTCTTATTGACAATTTGAGCGTCTTGTGCTGCCTGGTTTTCAATTAATGTGCAATTCCAAGGACAGTAGCTGCCAAGTCATTTGTTGTAAGCAGCGGTTGATTGTCCTCTGCTTGGTTTGGCTGTTCATTGATCATCTCTGATCGTCTGTTGTTTCTTTGTCTTTCAGTGAAGATCAGGTGATCGAACACTACAAGAAAATGGTCGGCAGATCTCGAGGAGATGTCATCGTGCAGTGAGTTCCTCCCCCATTATTCACCCCCTCATTATTCACCTAAGATCCTGGCCCTTAAGTGTATTGAACATTTATTATAGCACCTTACAAAGACCTCACAAAGGCGCTTAAATAAATAAATAAATGCCTTGTTGGCGCTGCTCCATAAGAACCTCTGCATTTAAGTCTCCTTGGTCGCAAGTTGTGAGGTCCCTTTGGTCAGCTGCTTATTGGTTTCTGACTCATCTACGATTCCACTTGAAGCAACCATTCGTAGATATATGCCTTACAGTGCATTATGGTGATGTGATTATAGAAATTGTTTGATTAGATTTGTCAGGAGGAGAATTGTGGGGAGGGGGGTTGAGGGGATTTAACCCCTTAATCTTTCTTATGTCTCCACACTCAAGTTTTCTCAGGTCCACATAGATCATAGTCTATGCCCAAAGCGCCGTTATTTTTCTATGAAAAATTCTCATACTGAGATTAGTAATGGCACATTTATAATTTATTCCATGCCTACGTCAACACTAGTCCTTGGGTTAGACTTCAGTTCTTGGAGTTGACAGTTGCAAGCATGATATGAGTAACTGAACTACAATCAACCAATCAATCATTTTTATTGATACCTGTGATAAAAATGTGGCATACATATGACGTTACAAAACAGTTGATGTCACAGGCTCTTTACGTAAAAATATATGGTAATTCAGTGCAACTAACTGAGATTAAACAGACAGATCCAGAAAGGACCAGCCTCCTGCCTAAGCACAATTTTTGTTTTTTTCATGCGTTTGTTCGTTCATGATGAGATTTGCATTACGTTTGTTCAAGGGGTTACTTCGGGGGCGGTCCCAACCCCAGGTGGCAAATGAAATCATCTTAAGATGAGAGGGGGAATGCCTGGTTTGGAAGGGGTTATTTAGATTAGAAAAATCATGCCTTCGATCATTTGATGTGTGAACACTGGAGCACCACCTTTATAGGTTACATGGTAAGGCAAATGCGTAGGAAATCATCTGCTCCCATTGTGCCACTTGAAGTTATATCTTGGAGCTGAACTTAAGTAATTTTTATTGCAGGTACATGACAATGGTTGAAAGTCTACCGACATATGGAATTCACTACTATGAAGTGAAGGTTAGTCTCAGTTTTGCACTCATTATTACAGCTTTTAGACTGCTTCAGTTGATTATGACATATACTTTGCGTGCAGACTTGCATGTTGCTGAATGAATTGCTGAAACCTCTAAGATTATTACCAATCTATAAACCAATCAGAAACAGAAGAACGTAGTGTGTTACGTGTAAATTTATGTATCCATACGTGTTTTTCTTGCATGTACACAGAGATAGACTTGTAAATGGGATATTTGCAATTGACGTACATACCGGTACATGCTAAATAATTTTTGGAGAAAAGAAATAAGCAAATAGGTCTCAGAACGTTTTTAGTCTTTCTTCGTGCTTGTGGTTGATGGTAAATAAAAGTAGATAAAAGGGTTATTTCAGCATTACCATAGTCTGTTTTTGTGCATGCACCCAGGGTTGAATCCAATTGATGATGCTCCTTTTGGTCTCTGGAGTTTGCCACAGCCAGGGCCTAAAGTACCTTTGTGCTCTCCTCTGTAAACGGCTTTTGCTGCCTCTGTATGGTATCTTTGCTTTAGGGATAGATTTGACTTCTGCCCCTCAGGACAAGACGGCCATTGCTCAGTGCTGTAACTATCCAATTGTGGTTCCTCTGTGGAATAGCCTTTCACCACAAATTCGGGCTTAGATTTAGGTGGGTGGTTTATCTACTTTGGTTTGTTGCTTAAAAACTGCCTTTTCCTTGGTGTGCTCATGCTGGGAGTGCCTCTGAATAGTCAAAATCTCTCTACGACAGCAGTGATAATTACTAGAGGTCCTTTATACCTAAATGCCCAATTCACTTTTGTAGAAGTATGGTCGTGTTAAATTGTCGTTATTAATTATTAATTATGCAATGCGACACGAGTCATCTCGTCATGAATTGTTCTCCAACAACTGCTAACAGGTATAAGGTATTTTGAATGGTAATTAGAATAACTGTTACTTCAATCACTTATCGTTGGCTTAATTTTAGTTGTTTTTTTGTTTTCATAGGACAAGAGTGGCATTCCATGGTGGCTGGGTCTCAGTTACAAAGGAATCTCTCTTTACGACAGCAACGATAAGAAAATGCCCAGAAGGGTACGCTGTTTGTCTGCGTTATTTGTTTTTTTTCTCAGTTTCAGATGGTACTTGCGCAAACCATTTGCTGTACTGTTATTCAGGTATATCTTGCTGCATGCAATAGTTTACGAAACCACTTTTCGATTTGTTTGCCATGACGGGCCATAAAGTTTTTGACGGGTTGTTGTGCACATGTACATAAGTTGCGTTTTGTATTTGTCTGCACAGGTTTTTGCTTGGAGCCAGCTTGAGAATCTTTATTATCGAGAGAGGAAATTCTCAATAGAAGTCCATGACCCTAAAAGGTGAGCAGTTCTTCTTTTAAGCAGTTGTTTTGACGATTTTTTATCTTTGAAGTTGCTATTGCGTTCGGTATATAGACGGAAATTATGAGTTGGTCTGGAAGTTCTTATTCGTTATGTGGAAAATATGTTCATTTTTGCATGTCCTTAACTCCAGTTCATGGCCATTAATTCAGGTAAGTAGTTTTTAATGTTTAAACATAAAGCCAGTGCTTAAAGTGTTGAAAAAGAAGTGCCTGGATGCCTCTTGCCTTTCCAGGCTGTGCTGGACTAATAAGTGGGAGGATGGCATTAAGATTTTAAAATAAGTGCATGGACGCCGTCCATGACCGTCCAGTCACACTTTATAAGCTCTTCTGTTTTGGACAACTAGACGCATGTTCCATGGTCTGTTGTGTGGCCACAGAAGGTTTTAAGAAGGTGCAGAGCAACATCAGCATAGACATGAAGTGAAACCTGTGGTGGCCAACTGATATGAGTCAGATTCAAGTCAAGTTGATTGATGGATGTGAAACCTGTAATAAGTTTCTGCTGACTGATCATAATATATCGTGGGTTTCCTGTTTTTCATTTGCTAGAGTCATCCACACGTTGAGCTCTTTTAATCTTTACGAGGACGCGATTCATGAACCTCTCGAGGATTTTGACGAATTGTCAGACGCCATTTCTGATCCCACGACGCAGTGAGTACAGGATTTTTTGTTGCATCTCGTCGCAAGTTGGCAATCTCTGTCTGCCCAACTGTGTCTGTCTTTCTCTCTCTATCTGTCAAACTGTATATCTATCCTTATACAGGTGCAAGCTCTTATAATTATCTCAAAATGCTCTGATCTTGAGAATGACCAAGTTATCAGCATGTGCTTTTATTCTAAGAATGACCCAAATTATCAGCATATGCTTGAATCTTAAGAATGACTAAGTTATCAACATATTCATTCATTCATTCATTCATTCATTCATTCAAGAATTTATATAGCGCTTCTTCAAGGCGACTACTCAGAAGCGCTCCCGACTCTAGCATATGCTCTAACATATGCTCTGACCATAAGAATGTCCACTTGCTGGACTTCTAAGAATAGTGGAGAACATGATGAAACAATTCTGTATTTCTGACTTAGGTTGTCTGATAACATACAACAGAATTTTTTGTCTCTCTTGGCCTTTTTCCATTAGCACTTGAAACAGTCTTGTCCAATATTGTGATTTGATGTTATTTGGTTATTTGGATTGCCTCTAAGAAGTTTCTGTTGATGAGCTACTCAAAAATTTGCTGTTAAAGTTGCGAAAAAAATGATGAGGCAAGAATTCTCAAGTACGCATGGTACGATCAATTAATTTGACATCGTTTGGTGATGCTACTTTTCTTTCAGTGAAACCTGTTTTTGTTGTTGCTGTTGGTTATATATGAGCTGAAGATAATTCATTCCATAGTTCTAAGCTTATGATCTCTGAGGACCATGCTGAGAGAGACTTGTAATATTTGAGCTTTCACCTTGCGGTAGCATTTAAATCCTTAGTGCCTGTCAACAACAGCGGCAGTAGAATGTGGTACTGGTTTCAGTCATAGGTTCTTGTACATTTGCAGCGTTAAAAGATGTGTGCTTGCAACAACCGATCTGGGAATATAGTTAATTAACGGATGGCTGCAGAAATGCGTGACTCCAGCACCTAAGTGCATGGTTTCAGTGCAGAAGTGTTTATTTCAGGTGCAGAAGTGTTTGGATCGAACGCTCAAGTGGTTGTCTCCAGTATTAACCGTTATGAAGGCTGTTATTCTCAATTGGTTGCTGGACAGTACCAGATCACTATGAAATGCATGGTGACTTTGGTTTGCCTTGGCCTGGCTTCCACGATACTGGAGGCATGTGGTACATGGTATGGGTGTGTGTGATTCTAGGGTTTCAGTCAGCAGACGTACATTTGGTCCTGGTAACGTCAATGTTCATGCATGGTTAGCGGCCACTCCTCAACTCACGAAAAGCATCTGGTCAATGGCCGTCAGTCAGCATCAGTTCTACCTCGACCGAAAGCAGACAAGGGTAAACCAATCGACTTTCATAGCTAATGAACAAAGCTTTGCTTAAACTGCTGTTTAACTTGTTTCAGGAATTTACAAAATTCTGTTTTCTGAACTTATGACATTTAAGCAGATATTCTTGTGTAAAATTTGTTTTAAAGATTACTGTTTGAAGTTGCATTTTAGACTTTATTTTTACTAGATTTTCTAGACTTCTGATGCTGTTAATTTGATACAAAGTTAATCAATTTATGGTGTTAGCCAAAGCTCGAGGGTACGTACCATACGTATTCTATTTTTTGAAAGGTACGTACGTATTTTAACGTACCCTATTTTAGGGTACGTAAACAATAAATAAAACACGTTAACCACGTCATTGCTCATTTGAAAGAATGTTCAGTTTAATTTAAGCAAACACTCACCACCCTGTAGGTCATAGGCCTACGGCGTAGTAAATTGCTGCAATGCTATATTGTCGGGCGCGGTGGTGTAGTGGTGGGGTCGTTGCCTTGAAGCCGGAAGGTTCGAGGTTGGAATCCACCTCACCGCGTAAGGACCTTGGGCAAGTCCTTCACTCACAATTGCTCAGCGCTTCGGCGTGAAACTCCGATGCAGTGTCCGCTCTGCATTCGGGAGCGCCTCTGAGTAGAGAGCTTGAAGGGGCGCTATAACAAGTGCACATACAAACAAACAAACAAATTGTAGGTCTATGTTTATCCAGCATAGGCTACATTGCACTTAATGCACTAATGTCAGTCAGTCGTCTCAGTTCTGCTGCAGCACTTCAAAGATGTGTTCTTTTGCGATTGCCTGATCCAACCCAGAACTACTTGTCGAAAAAATTGCATTCAATCAAATAATTGTTTTTCGCATTTTTCAAAACTTTCACGTGCGTCCATTCCTTCCCAGGTTCTCTGGGCATTGCTGACTCGCTGACGGATGCGTAGGCTAGCCTATATAGATATAGCCTACTGCAGCTTTCGAGTTAGGCTACACCAATTTGCAAACCAGCGACGTGTACTTAGCTCTCATCACAAAGACAGTACAATTTGCATTAAATTAATTATAACCAAAGAATTTATCGAATTAAATTTATTGCTACGCCACCGGAAGTATCGGTTGCAATGACGCATAGGCCTACAGTTGACGTCAGATTATACGTTGGCTATGGGTCGCTGAGTAAACCATGCATAAATAAATTTTTCGTGTATGGTACGTACCATACGCGTATTCTATTTTTTGAAAGGTACGTACGTATTTTAACGTATTCTATTTTAGGGTACGCGTACCCTCGAGCTTTGGTGTTAGCTCACAGTTTTCCGTGTTTTTTGGCAAACCTGGAATTAAACTTTTGATTCGCAAATGTGACACAGGAGTTCATAACCTGTCACATTTGGGTTTCTGACTCTTCTATTCACTCACATTCTACGATTATTTTGCTCTAAAATACTTTTTAACTGCATAAAAACATATGTTTTGTGACTAAAATAATGATATTATGGTGGTTGTTGAATCTTGCTAGCCAGGTTTTGAGGTTGTTCTGGATGGGCATCTGATGTACGTAGTTATTTGCATTTGTTTTTGGCTGTGCAGTCGCAGTCTCACATTGCGAGAAGTATGACCGATATAGCAGCCGAACTTTGCCAGAGTCCGTCAGTATTTTCCGCCTCGTCCACTCCGCTTCCTGATGGCCTGAGGAGCGTCTCCAGCTCACAGTGTCTCTCATCCACTGCTCTTCTCTCCACCAGCAGCGCCAGTGTCGAATGTAAGTCATTGAAACAAATTTTCAATATTGTGATCTAATATTTGGGTAATGTAATGGTAATGGATTTTCAGTTATTCTTTTGGGGATCGAGTCCTGCTCTTTATGATGTGTAATTAAAAACCTTGTTGTCAAGCTGTCTAACATGTTGGGGTGTGTTGTGCCATGTTGTTCTGTTGTTCTGTTGTCATGTTGCAATTTAGCTGAAAGTTTACATTTTGTCACGCAGAAGATGATGCCCTTTGAGGAGAAACTTAGTTGAAAGATGTAAATTTATAAACTGCCTGCTTGCATGCGGCTCAGTCAACTTGCTGACACTAATGACAAAACATATCTCAAGACATTTTCATGGGTGTCAAAGCTCTTTTAACCCTCGGGCTACCAAGGGGGGGTGGTTGCCACCCCCCTAGGTTTTTCGCAAATCAAACGCGTTCCGTCTGGAATAAAATTTTGAAAAAATTAGTAGCTGTAGAGTGTTCATTGGGACACATTTTGAGCTAAAACTTTTGATGATGCCCCCTACCGTTCAAACGTTACACTGGATATACCCAAGGTACCAGAGGGTGGATACCACCCCCCCCTAGAATATCGTCTGTAACTTTTCCGCCCTTTAATATTAAGAGACACAAATTATACCATTCTTAGAGGGAATGTGGGGCTACATTTCCATGCTCACTGAGTTGTCTTTTGACAACCGGAAGTGCTCAAAATAAATTAAAATATATATAAAGGTGTTTTATTTTCATAAAATTGTCATGTTTTTTCTATTATAACTTATCCATAATTTATTTTTTAATAGAAATAAATTATGCCAATCTATAGAGGGCATTTAGGGCTATTTTATGATACTAAATAATTTGTCTTTTGATGACCGGAAGTGCTCAAAATAAATTAAAATGTGTGAAAATGTTGGGTTTTTTTACAACGCAAGCCGATGTGTGTGTAAACGTTTTTCAGCGGCTAAAACATGTTTTTTTGTTTTGATTGAACATAAAAACAGACTTATTACTAGTTTTTATAGTTGAATATTGGACTTTATTATATGTAAACTACCTTTTATATATAAATCATGTATAAAACACACAGAATCTAATATATTCCCTATGCGTAAGCATACAATTTGTGGAATCGACGGGTACCCATGGTAGAAAATTCATAATTTCGAGGGGCATTCATATTTTCTAAACCTAAATATACCATTTTGTGCAGAAATGAATGCTGAATCAAATGGTGTATTACAAGTTATGATATCTCAAACCAAACCCAAAATCCAGGGGGGGTGGTAACCACCCCCCTTGGTAGTCAGTGTTACAAAAAAGCTTGGTAGCCTGAGGGTTAATGGTGGAGCAGAAATAGGGTGGGGGAGTCTAGAAGGACTCGGTGAGCCTTTCTCTAAACGTTTTTACAAAGCGAAATATTATATAGTGTATTTTTTAGCATACAAGTGGTTGGTCAAATTAGGCTTATATAACTGAAGTTTTGATCTTAATAATCAGTCACAAGCATCACAATAGTCATTAGGCCCGCGCCTCAGATTCACACTTTGGTGTGACCTTGCGCGCGTAATAAATTTATGTAATAATAATAATAATAATAATAGGCAAAGCTTTGTGGGCCAGAAACACTTCATTGGCCGACTTGTTGACACCCGTGGTGCAGCTGCTGACAACTATTTGCTCTGCACTGAATGGTCTTTGTTGTTTGATCTCGTGATGCATGTACACAGTTCCTTCTGCAGAGCTCTGAATGACATGTGGCATGTTAACAGCTGCACGCACTGGTTACCTACTTGCTACTTCATGTGTCTGCATCAAAACCTGACACATGGTTTGCGTTTGTGGCATTCCTGTTTGTCATGTTTGCAATTCGATGCTTGAAGGAAGTTGGTCGACTAATGTGTTCGAACTCGTGGAAGGTGTTTGTCTTGTTGTGGAGCTTGAACTTGTTTCCTTGTTGTTGGACAGAACAGATGAGGATTCTGCGTGCACGACTGCACGTAACGGCAGTCACTGGTTATTTGTTGATTTTGTTGTTTGATTTTTACGTAACTGTGAGATTAGTTTCTTGTGTTTTTTTTTACAGCAAGCGGAGCTGAATCAGAGGCCAACCGCGCTGCACAGCGGGAGAAGTATGCCGAGTTGAAGGCACGGAAGGAATCCATTGAGGAGAAACTGAAGGACAGTTTAGTCAAGCTGAAGGAACTTTGCCTGCAGGAAGCTGTAAGTCTCTCTTTAATCATACAATTGATTTTCAGTGACATTACTGGCATTCCTTGATGTAAACCTCTTAGATTTGGTTTAATATTTCTTTAAGAGTGCATGGATTATAAACTTAGCTAACTGTTAGTTTTTTATTATAGTGATAGTTTTCTCTTCATGAAGACTGAATGTGGTTGAATGCGTTGTTTGCAGAAGCTGACGGGGGAGCTGCCAGTCGAGTATCCGCTGGAGCCAAATGAACAAGCTCCTGTGGTACGGAAGAGGATGGGAACAACCTTTCCATTGTCGCCGAACATCATGAATCGGGATGCGGAGGTTGGTGATGTCTTTTGGATCACTGATCAGTGTATAGACGAAGTGGTTTAATGCATAAACATATTCAGAGTTTAATAGACTTTTACTTTATCAACATCAAGTAGGCCAGTGCAGAGAGCGCTTCTGAGTAGGTTTCTTGAAGCGCTACATAAATTGTTGCAATCAGTCAGTCAATAAATTTATCGACAAATATACGTGATTGATGCTGTAAGTTGGTCATTGTATGTTTTCTGCATGTATACAGTTAGACACTTGATTTGACGACTTCAAGTACATACAAAGTGCTGTGTGGGCTGGACTGGTGGCATTTTAAAAGTCTGACTTGAAAGGTTAATCAAACCAGCAGCAGTGCTGAAATATCTGTATTTGGACTTAATTGTGGCAGCCAGTAGGCTACCTGAGGAGACTGATTATGCAAAAATCTCCATCCAGAGTTGACAGTGGCAGTGACAGTTTAAAGTTCCAAAACCATATTATTATTATTATTATTATTATTATTATTATTATTATTATTATATTGTATTTATCATGCACTCAGTTTCAGTAAATCGGAATCTCGAGTGCGAAGTAGTTGTGGTTGAAGGACTTTCTCAAGGTTCTGACATATTGATCGCCGCCTTGAGAGGGGGGCTGAACCCACACTCTACGCTTTGCAAGCCGAACAGTCAAACCATAGGGGCGCTGTGCCTCATTCTTAATAAAATTTAGATTAAGATGCAGGTGATGAAAAGCTTGCATGACAATGTTACGCTACTGGTTGCTTGTAAACCGTACGATATTCAGTTTCTTTAGTTTTTTGTTGTTGATCAATTAAAGGGAAAAGATGAATTGACTCAGTTGGAGATCGAGTATGAGCTTCAGAGCAAAATAACGAAGGCAGCTCACAAACTGATTCAGGAAAATAATGACAAGAATATTCGCAAGACGAGACAACTGGCTTATCAGAAAGAGCTTCAGAAGGTTCGCATTTCAGTCCTAATTGTGAACTCCTGTATTGTGCTAATGAAACTTAAATGGATGGCATGGTTGCAAATTAGTATTCTGCTGATGGCAGATTATTCCTGACATCCGAATGGTGATCAAGGTTGTTTTATTGTGCTTACGTGTTGTGTTTATACAGCGCCTTTATAATCCTCTCAAGGGCAGGTCTTTAGAGGTGCATCTTAGGACTAACTGAAACTGTTTTTTTGTCTGGAGCAGTGAGAACTTTCTCAATCCAGATGCTTAGTTCCCCTTTCTCTTAAATGGACTTCCACCATCGGTTCTCTCTGGTTGTCTTTCCTCATCTTTCTTTCACCTCACATCCTGTCTTTTCTCTCGAGGTCGATCGCACTGGGAGCGCTTCTGAAAGGGTTTTTGCAGAGAGAAGCGCTTTATAAATGGTCACATACTATACAATGCAATGCAATACAACTGTCAGCTTATAATATGTGCATGATGTCTCTGAGGAGATTGGTCAATGGTCAACTAATGGGAGTATGGTAAATAAATAAAGACTGCCTTACCCTACGTTGCCACTGGTTTCAGAATTCATTTAGACTTAAGTGGTTTATGAGTACTCGCTTACGAAGATGAACGTTCATGCAGACAGACAAATACAGACACAGACAGACACAGGCACATTGAGTGGAATCAACTTCAGTTATGATGAATGATGGATGCTTTTGTTGTCTGGCATGCTTTTTTTATTATGAGGTTTCGTGTGTTTGTACTATACTATGGTGTTTGAAGTTCTATGTTTAGTTTGTGGTTTGATTTACAGCTGAGGAACTTGGAACAGAAACTGATCATATGTCAGAAGGAGTCAGGAAAGAGAAACAACCATGAAGGTTGGTTGTTGCTCTCTTTCTCTCTCTTTCGCTCTCTCTCTCTCTTTCTCTCTCTTTTTGTTGCTGTCTGTGTGTGTGTTTGTCTGCCTGCCTGTCTGTCTGTCTGTCTGTCTGTCCCAATTCCATTTTGCTGTCCGACATTTTAGTGTTAATTTTTAACATCTTTGACTTACACTTGGAGAAATTCAGTTGCTTGACGTTATAATTTTTTAAATTTTTTAATCACTTATCTTTCCTATTCCATTTTCTGTCGGTTTAGTTGTTTCAATTAAGTTTTTCTTTGTTTTCCGTTTTCTATGTTTCTTTGTTTTTCTCAGGACTTTGTTGTCTCTCGTCTTGATTCTCATTTTTTTAAATCTTAAATCAACATCGTAAAACCAAGTTGAACAAAAGTTGTTTCAAATTAACATCAGAATACTTACTTTTTAATTGCATTGTAAAGTCACTGCTAATTTTAAATGAATTGTCTGCTATGAAGATCGTCATAGTCAACACTGCAGTAAATCTCAATTATGTGGTCACTTACTGTAAGGCATAATCTCTTGTTTATTCATTGCTAGGTTTAGTAATGCTTGCATCTGTTTCCTTATCAATTTTTACGAGTGTTATTTTTCATATATGTAGTATGGTAATTGTTTTCTATTTCAGAGCAACAGTTTTTCTCGCCTGTTGCATCTCCTGGTCCCAACTGCCATCACTTCTACGACTATCCAGATGCAACCAGTTTGCCCCAACTTCACCGACACAAAATTCCCCAAACGGAATTCAGGCGACCTTTCAATGGCTCTGATGTCAATTGTGCTCAGGTACTTTTTCAATATGTCTAATTTGGAGGTCTCTACTTAGTCATGGGAAACCTGTTCCAAGTGGTAATACAGCTGTAGATGTGATAAATTATTTTCTATCTGAACATTTTTATTAGCCCTTTAAAAGAACTTGTCAGAAACACTTGGGCTTAGTTTTGCATTTTACACCACCAGCATTTTAGAAATTGCTAATTATAATTATTATAATAAGAATTATATGATGAAGTTTGACAAGATCAACTATTTTTGTCTGATTTCCACTGTGTTACCAATTGTGTTGATCTGCCTTCTAAGATGAACATTGGTTTTGACTGTCACTGTATGTTGTGGTCAGCCTGTAACTTTCTAGCATTTTGTAGTTTAATTAATTAACATAATTTATGTTGTCGTGTGCATAAATTCTTATTTCACTTCCTGCAATATTAATCATCATACAGTGCATTATTTCAACTTTATGTCTGGCTTCATACCTTTCTACATTCTAAATAGCCATTTTAGATAAAGGTTATTAAATTGTTTAATAAATTACAGGTACATGTCAAAGACTTTTAGTCGTTTTCTAGAACTGCTATTTCTCCAAATTGGTTACAGGTTCTTTGCCTACAGAGATTTTGAATTCTGAGTCTTGATTTGATGTGATTCTGCTGTAGGCACGCGAAGCAGAGGACAGAAAATTGCGACACACGCTCAGCTGTGCGGCCGGTCCTTTGTCTGGTCAGCCTCCGCAACCAAAGTCTGCGCCGTCAAGCCCTGTCCGACAGTTCTATACTCGGCAGCATCCACTTGCCGGACTTGCCAGCCCTACCCCTACAAGGCATACACGATGAAACCATCTTTTTTTAATATAACTGTGCGCGAATGCTTGAAACATATACAATAATGTGGCTTACATCAGGTCTTTTTTTAGTTCTTTTAAAAAATGGTGCAGGATGGTTTTATGGACGTCCAAATGGGGAGAAATGACAGGAATTTGCATTAATTTTTGCAGTAAATATTAATCGCCTATAATTGTATTTGCATATGCTAATTTATGTGGAGCCTTGTCAAAAAGACTCCGCAGAGTTTAACCTTCAATTTGACTGCAATGCTCATCTTAAGATTGCCTAGATCCTGTTTTAGTCTATGCATATAGTCATTGGTGTGAGGTTTGTTTTGCTAGATTTTAACATAGATGACGATGTGAAAGGAGCCAATCATCTATGGTATACCTGTGCTTCATTCCCAGCTTTATTTCAGTACCTTTTAACAGCTCAGGATGAGAAAATACTTACATTATTGTTTTGCATATTTACTGTATATTGATGAAAACCTGTATTCTGCTTATAATGTCCCTTAGGTAAACCGCAAAGTTATTCACCGCGAATGAATGAGTGATGAAATGATGAAATGAATGAATGGATGGTTTTTGTTTTAGACATCACCGCGTTCTTGTTCCGTCCAACAGCGTTCGTTCAATGCCACAGTCCGCCTGCAGCCACGGCCACAAAAGCACCGGTGCCCTACATCGCGTGCAGAGGCAGCTGAGCAACAGGGTACCAGCAACACACGCAACATCATCATCGTGCATGGAACGAGACAAGAATCTGTACAACCTGAAGACGCGACAGAGCGACTGCTACGAAAGCGGAGAGGAGCTGAACGTGGCGCCATCTGTTGAGTGCAACCATCAGGCGCACTGGATGCTCGCCTCCGATAGTCTCTGTGCTCTGCATAAGACGTATCGGGAACAGATCGAAGGAGGAGGCGGCGGCGTCGAGCACTGCTCACGCTCGAATCACGAAGCGCCGGATTTCAGCCGTGCGAAAATGTTACACGACCACGCCGCCGGGTTTAGGGTCGCGAACCCGTTCTTTGCGTACGACAACGGTGTTTACGGAACCGCGCAGCAGTATGACGACGAATTCGAGTACGGTGGTGGTGGAGCAGGGAGCGTGTTCAGCACAACGCCAATCACGTCGCAGCCGTTGCTCTTCCAGAGCAGGAGTCCGAGCAAGGACAGCGCCATCCACTTGGGATGCTCGTCGACCAGCATCTGCTCGCACGGCGTTCTTCCCGTTCAGCATCGCTGTGAACCGCTGCAACTCCATTCGCATCTGCATCCGACGTTCATGCAGTTCAAGACGCCGCCATCGTTTATGGTTCGCGACGACTCGCGCCAGTCGTACGAAGGCGTCAATCTGTCGCAGACGGAGACAATGACGCCGTCACCCGAACCGTTTGCGTCGTCGATGGCCGCGGCGCCGGCGAAGAATCCGAACTCGCGAGAGATCTCGAAGCCGTTCGAGATGTCGGATTTCTACAAGTACAGCGAGCGCCTGCGTCGGCAGCGCCAGCACGACGAGGGATCGCAGTCCCCTCTGCGCTCCAGTTCGTCTGGTTCCCTGCCTCACATATCGCGATCGACGGGTGCTGCCGTCCAGCAGAACAACGACATATCATCCGGTTACTCGTCTTCGATCGGAAACTCCGACCAGGCGACGTCGTCCGTTGATGGACTGCTGCACGGTGGATGCGGACCACAGGAACCGGATTATCCGTCGTACCAGATGCGACACAACGAGACGCATTATCCGCAGCACATCCATGCGGTCGGAAGCGACTCACGCATCGATTGTCTGCCGGGGGATAATCTTTCCACGCGTCCACTTGTGTCCGTACCTCATCATTCGTCTCCGTATTTCTCGTCGCAGGCCGTGGAATCGGGTATTTATCATCATCATGCTGCTGATAAAAATAGGTCGGTACCCAAATCATGACCGTCGAATTGTGTCGCGCTTTCGTTTGTCTGCTGTATTTTTATCGATGAGAAATTCTGCTTTCTTCCTTTTTTTATTGGATGCATATTTTTGAAGGTGCTTTTCGTTTAAGTTTGAGTCTTGTTAAGAGTATCTTTTTGAGGTAAAAGCTTCTGATGTCGTTGCTCACTGTTCGTGAATTCTTCAATATGAAATTTTAGTTTGAAAATTTATTTTTTTCAAGAAAAAGAAATTTTAAAAATTAAATGTTTTTTTAGTTTAAAAGATGGACTGATATATCATGAGGTGTTAAAATTATAGAATGATCCTATTTTTTGACTTGCATATTGTTATTCTCTAACAGCTATCTTTGAAGGAGTCGTGTGTCTTTGGAAAAACTTAATATTAATTAACGGCATATTAAGCATTTCTAAATGGAGAATTTGCAAAAATCAGTGCAAAAGTTGATGTTTTGGCATATAGAAATGCGGGAAATTATATAGATAGGAAAAGTCATATTTTCAAGGGTTTCCTGTTGTATTTGAATGAACAATACATTTGACGTTAATTGTTTTCTCAATGGGCATTGAATTTGAATCTCCATTTCATGCTTATTTCTTTAATGGCAAGCATGCACTTACATACGCATGGAAACAATGCAGCTTGCCATATAATATTATGACTTCAAATGGTCATGTATGCATCCATATTTCTCGCTTAGCTATATAGATTAAAAGAATTTATGTATTCAGGCTTTTTAGGTCATTTGCTGAATTGTTTGGCTACGTTTACAAACATGTTGATGTTTGAGTTTACTTCCTGCATTGTGTTTTTTTCATCTGATTATCAGTCATTTCATTTGCCCATATTGGCTAAATTATACTATATACCAGAGCCATCCGGAGGACAATATTTAGGCTAACATTAATTGGCAATTTCATCAAAATTTATCTTATGTAAAATTTCTTTGGAAGCTGTGATTCTGAATCTTCTAAATAGCTAAATTTTGTGAGGAAAGTCTTTAAAAAAATTTATTGTGAAAAGTTTCATTTTAGTTTTCAATTCTGTGGTTAATGAGTGCAACTAACTATCAGTCTGCGGGTTTTGTTAAGTACTGGCATTTAAGTATATTTGACTGCAGATATTTAGGAAATTTTATTGTTTGGCCAAGTGACTATTGTTTGAAATCTGGGGTACACATGCAATACATATCGAGTGTACATATATACTTGTTGTATGTATACAAATATTTCGATTATGCACGTACAAACATTGTGCATACATATGCATTTGTATGTACTTGTGTAATGTGGTCCTAGGACAATTGCCTCCCGGGCAATTTCCCTCTGGACAGTTATCCCCTACTATTGCAATGATAAATTGAATAGATATGGATTCTTGTGTGTAACCTTAAAGAGATCTGCATGTTTGCTCAATCTTTGATCACTGATTGATCTGATGATTGAAAATCAGGCTTCATCAATTAAGTACTGTCACAACTCCACAATCACTGACAATTTCTCCAGTCTCTTCTTTAGTCCAGTAGCGCAGCCTAGGCCTAACCTAGTCACTGTATTTCGGTATCTAAAGCTAGTGTATAAGTTTCTAAAGTTCTTAACTTGTTCAATTACAACAAAGCTCTGTTTCTTGTATTTTCTTCTTCGTTCATAACAACGCAAATAACACAACAATGCATCAACGACGACAAACGCTTGAATTCTACTACAGTAACGCAACTATTATTGTCTAACTCCACTGTTCTCTAAAACGTCTTCTACTCTCTACTACCAACTCCTTCTTCTACAACTTATTTCCCTGTCTGGGCGTACACTCTTCCCCCTGCCGCTCTGTCCTTCTATCTGCCTCTCTCCGTCTGTCTGTCTATCTGTCTGTCTCTCTCGCGCTCTCCGGCGACGGTCGGCCGAGCCGCGCCAACTTTCCCGCCAGTCTGTCACCTGCAGGCCTAACTGTCTAGACGCTGACCTTGAGCTGGCCTATACGCACGCCTAAACATCAACTGACCACATACACTATACAAAATTAGCTCACATTACCTCCCTCCTTTCTTTTAAAGAGAGCTAATTATCTATAAAAATTAGCGAACGTACCTTAACTAAAACAATGCAAATAGTCCATAACATAATACATCATAAAATATTTTACACTACAATCTAGACAGACAATCAGCTACTACATTCAATTTACCTTTCTTATAGTTCAACAGAATGTCAAAATTTTGCAATGATAAAGACCATCTGACTAATTTAGCAGATTTCGACATTGATTCAGTCAAATAAACTAAAGGATTATGGTCTGTAAACACATTGATTTTAGAACCAATAAGAATTTCTTTCAACTTGTTTAAAGCCCATATGATTGCATAGGCTTCCTTCTCAATCGTCGCCCACCTCCTCTGAGTATCTGTCAGCTTCTGACTGATAAATGAAACGGGACGTTCTATCCCTTCCTCGTCCACCTGAGACAGAACAGCTCCCACGGCAAAATCACTGCTATCACAGTACAAATTAAAAGGTTTACCAACCTCAAACATATATAGAATCACATTTGACAAGACAATCTGTTTAAGGGAATCAAAGGATTTCTGATGTGCATCAGTCCAAACAATGTTCTCAGGTACTTTCTTGCTGGTTAAGTCTGTCAATGGTTTAGCAATTTCAGCAAAATTACAAATAAACTGTCTGTAAAACCCAAAAAATCCTAAGACTTGCTTCACTTCCTTCCTGGTTTCAGGTTTCTTCAAATTAATTAAACTGTCAATCCTGTCTGGATTCATCATCTTCTTGCCTGATCCTATAAGGTGACCGATGAACTTCACCTCACTCTTACCAAACACACATTTCTTCAAGTTCAATGTTACATTATGCAGTCTTATTTGTTTCAAAAATAATTCCAAATGTCTCAAATGAATGTCCCAATCATTAGAATGCACTGCAATGTCATCAACATAAGGTTCAGTAAAATCATGAATCGGTTGCAAAATCATATTTATCGCTTTTACAAAAGTCCTTCCAGAGTTAATCATTCCAAACGGAACACGCGTAAATTCATACAGTCCATTATGTGTAACAAACGCAGTCTTCCATTGGTCACTCTTTTTCACAGGACAAGTCCAATATGCACTGCGACAGTCCATAACAGAAATGAACTTGGATTTTCCGACTTTGCTCAAGACATCGTTGACGATTGGCATAGGATATCTGCAGTTTTCAGTAAAAGAGTTAATGTATCTGTAGTCACAAGCCAATCTCAAGGATCCATCCTTCTTTTTGACAATGACAAGTGGACTTGCCATTCTGCTTGACGATGGTTGAATGATGTTTTCTTTCAGCATCTCTTGTATTTGTTTTTCCACTTCTGCTCGGTATATTAGTGGTATTCGATATGCCACGAATTCTTTTTCTCGAAAGTCTGGTCTCAGCACCACTTCGTGTTCTACTAATGTACATAGTCCCGGTTTGTCTGAAAATCTGTCTGCATATCGATTCAGTACATCAAGTAATTGTTTCTGCTGTTCGCTGGTCAGATGTCCAATTTGTTCGTAATCCAATTGGAGTGACTTCTGTTTTGTCTCTGAATAGTCTTCCTTCAGCGGTATTTCTACCACTGATCCAAATTCGTCATCCTCTTCCACGATCAGACCACAAGACAATGTTCTCGTAATGAACTTCCTCATTTTGTTAGCATGAATAATCCGTCGACCGTTTTCGTTCATGTCCACCAGATACGAATATTTGGATCTTCGTTGCAAGACCGTGCATGGACCATGCCATCGGGAGATCAATTTATTGGTTGACGTTGGATACAGCACGATGACGTTCTCTCCTGGTTCGAATTCTTTATCTTTTGCTCTTTTGTTATATTGACTGGCGTATTGTTTTTGCTTTTCTTCAGCACAGTTCTCGGCGAATGTCAAGGCCTTTTCCATGTCTGCTCTTAAATTCTTCAGGTACTTTGCTGGTTGCACTCCAATGTTCGGTGGTAGATTTATCTCTTTGGTCCAGCTTTCTTTAAGAATGGTTAGTGGCCCTCTCGGCAACTTTCCATAGACTAGTAGATACGGTGCCACTCCTGTAGTTGCATTAGGCACTTCTCTCAATGCCCAGACTGTAAATGGAATAATTTTATGCCACTGTCTCGGATTTTCCACAACGACATGATGAATCATTTTCTTGAACGTTTGATTCCATCTCTCCACCAATCCTGCCGCTTCTGGATGTCCTGGCGAATCGAATCGAGGACAACACTCCATCAGTTTCAGAAACTCTCTTGTTAGACTGGCTGTAAAATTCGTCCCTCTATCGCTCGTTATTACTGACGGAACTCCCACATCCATGAACAGCTTCATCAAAGCTTCGCATACAGCCTTAGCGGTCAATGACTTCATCAAGAATATTGTCGGCCATCTTGTACATGAATCCACGATGCACAAGCAATACTTATGCCCTGCTGCTGACGTCGGTTCGATTGGTCCTACGACGTCCATGGTCATTCTTCTGAACGGCACATCCTCTCTTGGTATTGGTGTAATTGGCACTCGATCCATCACCAAACTTCGTGCTTTCAACTGACACTTCTCACAGGACTTGCAGAACTTCACCACATCTCTACGCATTCTTGGCCACACAAAGGACAACTTGATACGTTCCCTTGTCTTCTCTTCTCCCAAGTGTCCGCCAAATACTGATTCGTGCGCCAATTCCATCACCTGGATTCTTCTTTCCTTCGGCAACACCAACTGATACACCAGCTGATCCAACATTTGATGCTTCTTATACATCAACCCATTCACCACACTAAACTCTGATCCTTTGTCTTCAGCTATCCTCCACCACGACTTCAGTGACTCGTCATTCCTCTGTTGCTCTTCAAACTTCTTCGCGTCTGCCAATTGTCTTTCATCACTCGTATTCTCGGCAAACAAATCCCTCATACTCGTGTCCATTTCACCATCACTCTCAGAATCATCATCATCATCACGTTCACATGCAACCATCTCTTCTTCAATTTCATTGTTCCCGGATGTTACTCTTTCTTCTTCTTCTTGAACGCTTTGTTCATCATCGCTTTCTGTGTCCTCATCTAGCAAACTTTCATTTGACTTTTCCTCTTCTCCTTCTTCCACTTCTCTTCTCCGACTCTGTGCTCTTGTAGTCACATTCGCTTGCAATTCTCCTTGTAATACATTCACTGGTGGAACCTCTTTCAGTTCTGCGATTATCTCTGGATGCAGCAAGAACTTTTCTTTGTTATCCTTGCACAAGACTTCCGGAATGCTGGCACATACCAAGGTTAAATATGGCGCGATATTTACTCCCTTGTCTTTCAAATCTCCTCCTTCGTTATGACAACTCATCCGCACTTCGATTTTCACCAACTTAGCTGGAATGGGTTCTCCAGCCACACATTGCAAATGTACTCTGCCAATTTCTTCCACTGTCGCTCCTTTCAACAATTCCTCATTGATTACTGGAATCTCAGTACCAGAGTCAATCAGCGCTCTGACTTGCACAGGCTGACAACTGTCATCATTTCCACGTATCTCTACATTGACATGCTGTAGTAAAGACTTCTTCGTACGTTGACACTCATCTTTGCTTTCTGTTTCTCGACCAGTATCTTTAATGGGAGCAGAATTTACTATTTCTCTCTGTATAGCAAATTGAGGCGTGCACTTCATTACTGACTTCACTTCCGTTTCGCGGTTGTCCTGTTCTTCTGGCTGATTTGGTGCATTCCTTACTTGGATCTGATTTACTCTGAGATTTTCTGCACTTCGAGTAAATCTATTTCTCAGATTTGTCATTCTTGGTGGTGCTTGACAATCCTTTATCAGATGTCGGTCTGACTGACAATTATGGCAACGTTTCCTCACAATACCTCTTTGTTCAGTGCTCTCCCGTCTGTAATTGTACGGAGTATATGCTGCATTGCTTTCTCTTTGACGTCCCATCACTGGAATTCGACTATATATTTGTCTGTCACCCGTTGCTTCTCTTCTATCTTGACCAAACTGTCTTCCAGGAGCACTATCTTTCCTTACTTCATTACTTCTGACTTGGCTTCCCGTTTCTTTGTTACTACTATTCCACCTGGGTTGCTTCGAACTATTACCCCATGCTTCATATTTTGGTTTGTCTTGAAACATTAGACCAATTCGATTGTTCACATGAATGTCTGCGAGATCTGCAACATTACTAGCTTCCAAGCATTCAGTACCCTCCTTTGCTAGTACAAACTGTAGTGGACCCGGTGGTAGACATTCTTTCAACTTATCCGCCACCAACAGATCAAATAACTTCTCATAGTCTTTGCCCACTCGCCTACTTCTGACATAATAGTTCAACAGATTCTTCAATCTTGCTGTAAACATAGTGTATGTCTCTTCTGCCGTTTTCTTCGCATCTACAAATCGTGATCGATATTCTCTCGCTGTCAATTTGAATTCTTTCAGTAAATGTTCTTTCACTATGTCGTAATTGTCTAGATCATCAAAAGACAATCGGTTTAACACCGTTCTCGCTCTTGGCGTCATTAGTGGCAACAGCAATTTGACCCAAAACTGCTTTTCCACCGTAAAACTGTTGAATGCATTCTCAACTGTCTCAAAATATAATGGCACCTCCATCATATCATATGGCATCTTAGGCAACACGTGTTTCATTGCATCACCTATCTTTTTAATCTTGGACACCATTGTCTCACTTTCTCGAATCCTGTTTCGTTCTGACTCTTCACGGCTTCTTCTTTCGTCTTCATTTCGTTCCCTCAGTCTATTTTGATCTTCTACCCTACGCAGTTCTTCTTGTTCTATCTTCTGCTGCAACAATTCTAACTGCCTTCTGCGTTCCTCCTTTTCAATAGCCATTTCTCGGAGCTGTGCTTCCTTAAGAGCGAGTTTCTTTTGTTCTAATTCTACTTGTTCTTCCCTTTCTCGTTCCGCTTTTTCCAAACTTTCTTTCTCCATTTTCAATTCTTCCTGTCGAATCTCTTCGGCTCTTTCTAATTCTGCCAAACGCATGGCTTCTTTGTCTTCCTCGCGAGCCTTTTGCTCCTCGATCTGTTGTTTCCGTATTTCTTCATCACTTTTCCTTGCTCTCTCGTATTCTATCATTAATTCCATCCTTCTTCGTTCTGCTTCGTCACGATCTTTTTTCATTTGTTCTAACTGAAGCTGAAACTGCTGCTTCTGCATTTCTATCTCTTCTTGTCTCATCCTTTCTGCTCGTTCTGTTTGTTTTTTCTCCTCTTGTCTCCGTTCTTTCTCTTCTTGCCTCCGCTGCTCCTCTTTCTCTTTCTCCTCCTGTCTCCGTTTCTCCTCTTTCTCTTTCTCCTCTTGTTTCCGTTGCTCTTCTTTCTCTTTCTCCTCTTGTCTACGTTTCTCCTCTTCTTGTCTACGTTGCTCCTCTTTCTCTTTATCCTCTCGTCTCCTTTGTTCTTCTTTCTCTTTCTCCTCTTGTCTACGTTTCTCCTCTTCTTGTCTACGTTGCTCCTCTTTCTCTTTATCCTCTCGTCTCCTTTGTTCTTCTTTCTCTTTCTCCTCTTGTCTACGTTTCTCCTCTTCTTGTCTACGTTGCTCCTCCCTCATCATCATAAATTGCATCAACGCCTCCATAGACATCGGTGGCTGAGGTTTTTCAACTGGCTTCTCCTCAGCGCCACCCATTGCACCTTGCTCTTCAGCTTCCTTTTTAAGCCAAACCTCTGCTAAAGCTCTCATCAAATTTTCCCTTGACATCTCTTCGACTTCTTCCACATCTAGACCTTCTTCGATTAATAATTTTATTATTCGATCAGAAGACATCTTTTTTTATACTCGCTTGCTTTTGTTCTGTAAGTTTCTCCATCTTACTTCTTTACTTCAATGATTTCCGTGAAGAAAATCGAGGGAGTGGCTATGATTGCTGTGATTGGTTGACTTTAATTCTTATTGCTTGTTTATTCAAGGAGCGAGTTTTGTATACCTCTCTCCGGCGTTGCGTTGTCGTAATGTCGTTCGTATGCTCGTTGTATCTTCTCACCAGTTGTTCGGATGCTCACTCTCCTTCTCCCGTGTGGTCGGCGTCTCGTAAGGCTTTGAAATCCACTGTCCGTTATGACTTGGATTTAAATATTCCTCCAACTGAAAATATTCCTCCGACTGAAAATATTCCTCCGACTGAAAATATTCCTCCGACTGTAAATATTCCTCCAACTGTAAATTTGGATTGACAATTTCACCGTCCGTAACTTGAATTCGAAATCCCAACGTCCTTTGCTTGAATTCAGTATCCCACCGCTGCCACCAAATGTCACAACTCCACAATCACTGACAATTTCTCCAGTCTCTTCTTTAGTCCAGTAGCGCAGCCTAGGCCTAACCTAGTCACTGTATTTCGGTATCTAAAGCTAGTGTATAAGTTTCTAAAGTTCTTAACTTGTTCAATTACAACAAAGCTCTGTTTCTTGTATTTTCTTCTTCGTTCATAACAACGCAAATAACACAACAATGCATCAACGACGACAAACGCTTGAATTCTACTACAGTAACGCAACTATTATTGTCTAACTCCACTGTTCTCTAAAATGTCTTCTACTCTCTACTACCAACTCCTTCTTCTACAACTTATTTCCCTGTCTGGGCGTACACTCTTCCCCCTGCCGCTCTGTCCTTCTATCTGCCTCTCTCCGTCTGTCTGTCTATCTGTCTGTCTCTCTCGCGCTCTCCGGCGACGGTCGGCCGAGCCGCGCCAACTTTCCCGCCAGTCTGTCACCTGCAGGCCTAACTGTCTAGACGCTGACCTTGAGCTGGCCTATACGCACGCCTAAACATCAACTGACCACATACACTATACAAAATTAGCTCACAAGTACTAACAACATTCTTGCCAATTATAATCTGAATCATGCATGTTTAGTTCGTTTGACGAAACTGCTTCTCTTCACAGCTGAATATATCTTATTAGACGTCGGCTTTGTCGTTTTGACGACATCTGCATGCTCAGTTTCAATTGTTCAATGCACTTTAAAACCGTATTAGCGGTCGTTAAAGAATTATGCTTTATTCTTTTATTGGACTTATTGAGAATCATTCATTTGTGTTGATTTATCTGATTATAATTATCGAATCAAGATTGGTATTTTCAGATCATTTAATTCTCTAATTTTTTCAGAATACTCGTGGATTTTTCTATATGCTGTAACGGTGTAGAAGCCAGGCATATGTTTAGCGTTGGAACATCTGAAAACCTTACATTTAATTTCTAATTATTTGGTTTTTCGTGAGTTTGATCTGCTGCATTTTTTGGTGTGTTCAGAACTGATTTTGTGCACTATCATTCAAAGCCTCTTCATCCTTTTGAGCATTATTATTACATCACTTTGGAGGTAATATCAGATATCGCAAGATGTTGACTTTTCTAGTTTTGTCGTCACCAACGAGAAGTTCTCATATTTTAAGTTTTCTTCGTTAACTTTTTTTAGCGGAACTAATAATGTATTAATGGGAGTTGTAATAATAGATAAAATGATGACTAACTATCTGTTTATTATTATCATCATTGAGCTTCTGATTTTATGCCTCAGATCGGATGTTACAGTGTTTGCTTGATATAAATTTTGATAGGAATAGGAAGAATGATGTTATCTGAGTTGCATGGCACTAACTTAAGTTAGTGTTTGGACAATCATGAAATGAAGAAGAAGCAGTATTTGTTAATGGAACTTTCACGAGCTGTTTATTTCATAGTTGTTGTTTTTTGGACTCTATTTATTTTATTTTGGGCAGGATTTCATTTTACAATGTAAGTGATGCTTTGGCGGACATTCAAGACTTGCCTAACTTTTTTCTTTTCTTTTAAGAAACTGCATTTCTATTAATACTCGCTGTTGCATCTAAAAGATTATTCTTTTACTTTGGCCGAATTGGGTTTATTTTTAACGGTGTAATCTGTGAATAATTTTATCATCGTTATTTGTTATAACGTATAATTCTAGGCAGGTAAAACTCTGACCAAATCATTTGTATATTTGTTTTTTCTGAAGAAGCTGCAGAATTTACAGCAGGTGCTCCGTCTTTTGTAGCAAATAAACTGCTGTACAAGTTGGTTCACTTGTTGATTTATGACATCGCGTTGATTGGTGGCTGTTTAGTGAATTGATTGGTGAACTGATTGAATACATCAATTGATTTGTGCCTGATCCTGGAGATTGATTTATTGATTGATTGATTGGTTTTTGGAAGACTGATTGGTATGTCCATTGGTTAATTGAGTGATTGGTTCTACAGTTTATTGATGCGCAATTAAAGCGCAAGTGTATAAAATTTGCAGCTAGATCGATTAACTCTGATTAGCTTGTCTACTGGTATTTATGTAAGCACTCTGTACCAACTAGTTAGCGTCTGTTTCTAAGGCTATCATGTAAGGCTAGCAGTTTCATTTGTACCTCTGATTTCCAGTAACAATGAGCACCTTGACATCCGGTGCATTTCGTTATCATTAAGAAAGGAAGTGATAAAGGGTGAAACAGTTAACTCTGACCAGTTCTTCAGCTTTCCTCTGCTCTCGATAGATGACGTTATCTTACTGCAAATTGCCAACTTGTTTGTAAGCTTTGGTTTTCGAGCAGGATAGTAGAGGCATAGACAGGTAACTTCCAACAACTTCGACATGCTGATCTATGGTGGACCAGCATTTGCAGTTAAATGTGCTATTGTATAATTCGTGTTGACCAATCAAAACTGCCAATCAGTGTGCATTTATATCATGATGATGTCGTGCCTAGATAAGTAAAATTCAGAAAATGATCTTCTGTGCATGAACTAGTCGAGTAATCTATACTATTATGCTTATCAAAATAGTTGCTTTCAATTCACTTGTGTATTCAGTGATTTTTTCATGGCAATCTTGCATGTTAGTTGTTAGCTTCGCTTTGTCATTATTCTCTTGAATTGTGATTGTTGCAGTATTGCATTGTTGATTACTAACGTTACGTTTCGTTTGCATTCCAGGTCAAACGTTGAAACGACGAATGACGTCAGTTTCGGTTCGTTCTACGCAGGAGACGGCGTAGCGGAAGCGTTCGGAGAAGAGATGTTGGCGTGGTACGAGCAGAACGAACATCTTTCTGAGTCGTCAGACGGACCGTCGACGCTTGTCTGACACGATTCTCCGGCAGGGATTTTGACTATTTCTCCATCTTTCCTTCCATCTGCTAGTCAAGACGGTCGACAGCATCCGTCATTTGTCATTCCATCATGCGGTCGTGGAAAATGTTGATTGTTTCATTCGAGACATTTCCTGTTAAGGAGCCATGTGAAATGTCGTCCATTCAAGATACAGTATCTTCTTTTGCAGATCTGGGAATTTGCCTCTTTTTCATTTATCCTGTATTGTACGATATTTTCACCATGTGTGACACGTTTGCTAATATTATTGCATGCGGAATACGATATACCCAATGGGTCTGTAACCTTCTATGCTATTTTGAATGTTTTACTGGTTCCTTGGGTCTGACCGACTCTGACATCCACTTGTGACAAATGTAGTTTGTTTATTCGAGTATTTTTTCGTTGTGTTGTCTGGTCAATTGTGTGCGTTTGTTTAAAACTGTTTTGATGAAATGTGCGCATCTGCTTCAATGTCTTACAGTCAGGAATTTGCATTTATTTTCTCGAGAAATGTGTTAATCGGTTGTTAGTAGAACTTGTTATAACATTAGCTTTATTTACCGTACAGCGTGACTTTAGTGCTGCTGATCTTAACAAGATGGACTGTTTCTCGACTGGCATGTCGTGCCTTCGACCAGTGTGTTGTCACTGCTGATCTATTATTATTTGATCGTCATTATTAGTTTGTAGTCTGTGTAATATAATAATATCAAAATGGGAAGTTGTGACGTAGTGTTGACTCTGTTGCAACCTAATTCTAATCTAGTTTCTTAATCTGTTTTGATGACTGGAAATGCCATAATGGTGGTGTAGTGGTATGTTCGTTGCCTTGGAGCCGAAAGGTTTCGGGTTCAAATCCACCTCAGTCCGCTGCGTAGGGACCATGAGCAAGTCCTTCACTTGCAATTGCTCGTGCGTTTCGGCATGAAACTCCGATTCAGTGTTTGCGCTGTTGTTGGGTGCGCCTCTGAGTAGAAATCTTGAAGGGGCGCTATAACAAGTGCTCATGCATATGATGTCATTGACTGCAGCTTCGTTTGAATGATCTTCCGTGAGGAATATACAAAGCTGTCTGATCTGATGAATTTTAAATCATTTATGGCCAAGCAATTGTTTTAATAATCTTCAGTTTTTCTTAAATACCAGATTAACCAAGGCACGGTTTCACGCTAGCAAGACTAATGCTGCGAAGTAAGGATTATGCATCATATAGAATTGTAAAGGCTTTAGCACACTTTCAGTTGACACCTCTAGATAGATTGTATTTAACACTTTAATATCGAGTGTGTACTAAAAGTGACTTGGAAATCAATGCAACTTTTTGTTAATGCGTTAATTAGCGTGAAAATTAGAATTTTATTAGTGCAATAATGGCTTTACTTGAATTTGATTAAATACGGTATATACCTGTCAACATTGTGCTGGCCTGATACAATGATTTAATACAGCAGTGACACTAGCCCATAATAAACTAAATGAAGTAGGCTCTTGTTAAATGAAGTAGGTTCTTGTTAAATGTGCCAAGTGGAGCATTCCATGAACTGATGTACCTTAGGCGTTGGGCATTGCGTACAGAGGACTTAAGACATTAGGCGAGGAATCTAACGGTCTTTGGAGGCTAGACAGAGAATCTAGTGGTCCTTAGGCAAGGAAGTTAATGGATCTTAGACCTTAGGCAGGAGTCCTATCAAAGTACTTCCAAACAGATGCTCAATTTTATAATGTTATGCAAGACATTTTGAAAGGCACCTTCTTTCAGAATCTTTTTTTGTACATTTAAGCTGAGAACCTTTTAATAGATTGGGTCGGTCCAAAACAGAGTATTCAGGTATGCATAAAGAAATTATGATGAAACTATTCTGAACAGATCTAGATTCTAAAGCCAGACTTTTGATAATGTCAGTGTAAAAAGATGTTCAAGGTTTGTTCCTATGAATTCTGTCAGTCGTATCATGATTCAGCGTAATGTAATCTTCAATTTTTGTCCAATTTGTTTACATTCAGAGTGCAGCATATTGAAATGTGATTGACTAAGCGCCTTTCGATAATCTCTTGAAGCTCAGTTATTATCTGCTGTTACAGTTTAGTACCAAAGACTGGTGTTGTATTCTATCTTGACGTTTACCTGCGCCTCAATTGTATTTTTGCAATAGTTTCAGTTTTACTCTTTGCGGTAAATACTCGGAAATGTCACCTCAATGAGCAAAGATTTCTTAGAAGCAAGTTTTGCGTTGAATCAAGTTTCTCATCGAGTAAACAATTTTGTTGACGGTGTGCTTAACCAGTGCATTGCTCCAATCAGTTTAATGTGAATAAAATACAGTTTTCAGGTTGTCTGTGTTGTTGATGGTGTTTAATTTGTTCACTAGCTCGACAAACAAACAATTGCTCAATTTTCCAGAGGTGGACCCATAGATTTTTGTGCCATGAAGCTTGAACTGTTTTGGGATGAATAGACGGACGCAAAATTTTTATCTATATCCTTTGTGCACTACAGTAACAGTGTAGAGTCCGAGTCGTTTCTGGGTCTGGGACCGTGAGGCTTCACCGTCATTGGTTCACTTGGTTTGTTGTCTTCATTGGTCCTGCACTTTGGAATCCGCGCTCTCCATTGATACATTCTTCATTGTTAACTCTCTCCATTGATACATTCTTCATTGTTAACTCTTGCCCCAGGCTTGTCTTTCCGCTGCCTAAAAAGGTCATCAGATTTCAAAGCATAGAAGTTAGATTAGTTTAATGAAAGTTTAAGAAAAACGCTCAAAGTAGGTTTTTAGTCTTTCTCTTCAAATTTGCCAAAAACATACAGATTTTACACATCTGTCCAATTTTCTGTTTGGGGTGGCGGGGAGCAGAAATGTTAGGTCTATGTATGTGTATATATATATATATATATTTATATATATATAGCCTAGTACCATTAGCAGACGTTGCAAACTCTGCCACTGGTTGTACATTGGGAGTGAGTGCCAGTCTCAAGATTGGAGAAAGGAGGAGGGCAGCACTAATATCCTTGACACGACAGTGTTAAGCAGCAAGCAGCACATGCCTCTCACACCCAGGTTTACCAATGAGGAGTTTAATTGTGATCTCTAAACTTCTAAAGCACCATTTGAAAGTCATGCTTAGGTCCGTATATTCACTAGCGCTGCGTCGAGTGACTCGAGCAGCGGCGCCCGCAGGCGTACGCACTTTAATACGCAAGTGCGTACAGCGCTGAAAGGCTAAAAAATAAAAATAATGGCTGATGACTAAAAAAGATGGATGACTAAAAAAGGTCATCAGTTTTTTGGGCGGATGGAAAAGGTATGTTTTTGAGAAATTCAAGGCTGATGACTAAAAAAGTCATGTTTTTTGGGCAGATGGAAAAGGTATGCTTTTGGGAAATTCAAGGCAGATGACTAAAAACAGAAAAAAGGTCATTTTTTTTGGCGACCTTGACGGAAATTTCTGTATCCGCCCTTGGATGTACGTACAAGAACAAAAATCCTGGGGGCTGGTTAGTTACTCGACATATACGTACACAGGGGCGGATCCAGGGGGGCCAATCCGGCCATGGCCCCCCATTTAAAAATTGCATGGGACGTGCCCCCCACCCATTTGGTTTCAAGAAGACATTAAATAAATGTAGTGGGAGAGCAAAACAGGACATCAGGCCCCCCATTAAAAAAATTGTATGGGACGTGGCCCCCACCCCTCGTTCGATTTAGCGGTTCAGTGGTAACCCAAAAAATTGATCGATGACGAAAAAACCGGATGAAATATGGTATGACTAAAAAAAAAAAGGTCAGCAACTTTTTGGACGGATGAAATGGTATCTTTTTCCCGGAAAATTGGTCAAAAATTGGTTGATGACTAAAAAAAAAGGTCAACTTTTTGGCGGACGAAATGGTATCTTTTTCCCGGAAAATCGGTCGATCAACTTTTTGGGCGAAAATCACAAAAATTGTTCCTGTGTTCCACCAACAAGACCGAAAATTTTGGCCCCCCCTTCGAAACGTTCTGGATCCGCCACTGTGTAACGTACGTACCAGTACGTGCACGTACGCCAACCAGCCCATTAGGGAACCTTACGGGACCCATACCGTCTGACTCACGGGGCCCGCACGGGAAACCCGGCGGGTTTTGATCCCAGTTTACTGACGAGACCCATACGGGATAACCCGCGGGCGGCGCCGAGCAACCCAGATCATACCCAGATGACTGAAAATGTATACCCAGAATGCAAATTGTAGTCTAAGACTCTAAGCTGTGTTTTACATGGCTCGACACAGCAAAACCATCATTTAACGTCATTTTTGCAGCATGTATTGAGTTTCATACATAATTTCAAAAGTCTTGCAACAAACCTAAAAATGACCAAATAAAATTGCTACATGTATCCTTATTCAAACTCAAGCAAAAAGCAAGAGATAATGATCTTGAGTTGGAATAAAGTTGGAGCAATTATTTTCTTCCATTTTCAATTTTGATGCAAAACTTTTAAAAACATACATAAAACTCAATATGTTGCAAAAAACACGTTAATGCACGCTGGTTTTGGAATCATGCATAGCAAATTTTACAGTACACTAACTAAATTAAAATGAAATAGGTGCATCAAAATAGATTTAAAAATTGTGTGCTAATGAAATGAAGCCATGAGTATTTTAAACACATTTTTTATCAGAAATTCCTGAAAAAATTAAAAACACGAACATAATCTTTTCATAAGTTAGTCTGGGTGGTATCCAACATAATCTTGATTTCTGTCTGGTCTACCAAACATCGTTAAAGCAATAAATAATCAACAATAGCTGTAAATGACACCTCAGCTTACTCATCATTATTTATCAACTTTATTAATTCAACATTATAAATATTGATAATATTGAATAATGTTCAGTCTCTGTGAAAGGTGCAGATTTCAACAGCTGATTTCAGTGCGACAATCCATGACATTCACAAACCAAACAGGAAACTGTCCTCGACAATTTCCTCGTGCTGTTAAAGGAATATTTTGCTTCACCGCACCTGAATTTTTAAACATATCAAACAAGTTTTATTTAACAAGTGACAGTAAATTCACAGACATTGCAATTTGAAATTAAGTTTAAAATATGCTGTACCTTTTAAAAGTTAAAGCCTTAAAAACCAATTTAAATAGTAAATGTCTCACATAATAATTTCAACACATGAAATAGGCTCAAAGGAAAAATTACTGGTCATATCTCTTATCATATATGCAGGATGGCTTGCATTGACTATCATTCCCAATGCGGATTGCCTACCGGGTCTGAGCATCTGCTAGGAGGGGTGCATTGATGGACTGGCCTCCGTGTCTGCAAGAACACTGTTGTTTCACCTCAATCCGACTTGTATTCAAGCAACGCTGAAACCCACGCAATGGTCAATGAATTACGACCTTAAATACACGTTTACCACGAATTTTAAAGGGACTAGCATTGTAGATGATAAAAAGGTAATCCCAAAGATTGCGTGTGCCAGTACATGTAAAGAGCTATGGCCACACAAGAAATCAAAATATAGCGCTGCGGCATTAGCTTCGAATTTTGTATGTGCTCCTATTTTCTGCAAAGAAATTTCCCCCATTTATAATTTTATTGACCTGACCGTTTTGCTTAGATCTCGCATTGATTACTTACTGAGCGCATTGTATCATGGGATACGGCTCATAGGTCGTAGCGCTCTATTTTAGTTAAGTCGTTGGCAATCATATAATTTGCTGTTTGTATACAGGCATCGTGAGGCACGCAGTCTTCGAGATTACCGGAAAAAAGCATTCAGTGCACACCGGGCATAAGAGTTTAGGGCCGATATGATTAACAAACATAGCAGTTGCACCTATAAAAGGTGAACTGAAACACACATGGACACACAGCGATGCATAAACAATCGAAGCAGAACATGTTTTACGCTAACCCACGCGCGTGGTGTCCATAACGCTAACACAATCTCCGTCACGCCTAATCCGTATTCCGACCAAAATTAGACTCAGCATTTACCTTAAATGTTGATATTGACAAGTATATTTTTGGCGCAATAAATAAAACGTAATTTTACCTTCAACAGAAACAAACCCCGAACTTTTAAAACTCGTGCATTCGAAACGGCACACAAAATGGCGTCGGAATAAAACCAAATTCTGTAATATACTATAATGTGGTTATATCCATTGAGATGCATGATATATATAATATACACGTTAGTTACTCTGCCTCTGATTGGTTGTCTGTTACTCCGTCTCTGATTGGTTGTTAGTTATTACGTCTCTGATTGGATGTCTGTTACTCTGTCTCTGATTGGTTGCTGGTTACTCCGTCTCTGATTGGTTGTTGGTTACTCCGTCTCTGATTGGTTGTTAGTTACTACGTCTCTGATTGGTTGTTTGTTACTCCGTCTCTGATTGGTTGTTCGTTACTCCGTCTCTGATTGGCTGTTTGTTACTCCGTCTCTGATTGGCTGCTTGTTACTCTGCCTCTGATTGGTTGTTAGTTACTCGTTCTCTGATTGGTTGTTAGTTACTCCGTCTCTGATTGGTTGTTGGTTACTCCGTCTCTGATTGGTTGTTAGTTACTCTGTCTCTGATTGGTTGTTGGTTACTCCGTCTCTGATTGGTTGTTGGTTACTCCGTCTCTGATTGGTTGTTAGTTACTCCGTCTCTGATAGGCTGTTAGTTACTCTGTCTCTGATTGGCTGTTTGTTACTCCTTCTCTGATTGGTTGTTCGTTACTCCGTCTCTGATTGGTTGTTCGTTACTCCGTCTCTGATTGGTTGTTGGTTACTCTGTCTCTGATTGGTAGTTCATCTGGTCACCTGGTGCCGTCAGCAAATGTATTTTATTTTATTATAGACAATTTAGCAAGCCACCACCATCATATTCCTATCCATGACAGCTCAGAAAGTGCTTTCGAATCTCAAATGGACAATACGCGACGTTATTAAGCTTAAGGTTGGAACACAAGAACTTGACCAAAATAACCCAGCTATTGTATACTATTGTCCTGCGATTGGGATTTTTGTATAAGTTAGTTAAATAGTTTCGCATTACTTACTTATTTGCGCATCTTTAATCGGTGGCAGACTTGACATCATTATTTTAGGGTGGAATCTATAAATTGTAGATACTCTGTTGTACAACTTTCAAAATAAGGCGCTGTTTTAAATTGGATTAAATTCGTGATCTAAATCTCGATTTATGTCGAGAATATTCACAGTCACTTGTGCAAATGTATTTAACGTCAGGGTTTTAAGTTCGGCCATTTACAAAAGAGCCGCGATTTGTGTAAGTCAAAAATCGTTCCTCTGAGTCTATGCTTGTTGGGACTTGCCCGACTGTGTGCGATTGAACTATAGCGACAACGCGTTGTTTAGTTGGCTGTGTTTCTGACTTCTGGGATTTAAAATCATGCTGAACTTCTGCATAACTCTGATGTCTGCTACAGACGAAAGTGAAAAACTAACCATTATAAAGAGGACTAACCAACAGCTAGGCGTAGGTTATTTCTACGTTACTATGTTGTTTATGATGGTTATCGTGTGGGCATACATGGTTTCCATGATCTATGTTAACGATGAAGAATTAAATATATGCAAATTGCTAACATACACTACTGGCTTCTTTTTTCCCCTTCAGGCTTGAATTTAAAAAAAGAAGCCAGTAACATACACTACTGGCTAATCCTGTAAATAATCCCTAGGTAACTGATTTGGGTTAAATTCTATAATGACTCGGTAGCAAGTAACTTTTTCTTAAAATTTGCTGAAAAATATTTCCTGACGAAATTGAAGCGGGATTTATCGTGTGAGGGTCGGTTGGGGCTCAGGTTAGGCGTCGTGAGGGTCGGTTAGGGTTAGTTTTAGGGTTAGTGCAGTCATTCTGAAGCTGGATTGATGAACAATAGTTTTCAATGAAAAATGGATGAAAAATATTTGCTGACGAAATAGAAGCTGGATTTATCGAACAATTTCTTGCCTAAAGAGAAGCTGGATCGATTAAAAGGATTCTCGGCAAACTAGAAGTTGGATTTATTAAAGATAACAACGCTGCAACGTTAGTTCTTGGTGTCTACCGAGTCATTATAGAACGTCTACCGAGTCATTATAGAACTCTACCCTGATTTGACCAATTTAATTCTGTTGTCTTGAAGAAAGGATTGTCTGTGTGGCGATGATCCGAGCGTTTATAAAAACAGCACTGAACTGCATTGACTTCATTTTCTTTTATTTATGCTTAGTTGAAGTGTAAGTTTAAGTATTTATGTAGCACCATAATCGGTCAACCGGATGTAATGTATGGCATGGCAGCTGACTTAAATATTGTACATCTATTGAGCAATTGCTCTCACTTACATGGTCTGGAAGTTGTTGCAGTTTCTACTTGAAGGATGACATTTATAATATTTGTGATGACAGTTAATAAGCCAATTCTTTACAAGGAGCTTTTATTTTACCTTATGCTAGAATTTAAGTTTTTTTTACTTATAAAGTAAATTTTTGCGTTTCCATGTTGAAAATTAAATTCTCACGCTTCCTTATTGAAAGACGTGAGCACTTGGTAATAGTTGAGCAGCTGTGGTGTAGCGTTGATGTGAGAATCAACATTGTGTGTAGAGTATTCATATTTACTCCTGTGCCTGATGTGATGTAGTTAGTTCCGCATTTATAATTCAAGTGCGATCAAAAGATAGAGACATTTAATTGATTGAAAAGTTTTGATGTGGCATTTGATGTTTTATGTCAACTGTTTTCAGTTTCACCAATAGACATGAGATGAATTCTGTTTCGCTGAAACCGGGATACATATCAGTTCCCAGCAGCACAATTGCAGCTGTTAGCAAAGCAAGGTTTGGACTTATTTGACCTTTCAACATTAAATATATAGAATGTGTAGCCTTTAGTTATTGGACTGCTACATACATAGATGTGCATTATTAGGTTATCATCATGGTACCAGTTTAAATATAAAGTGTTGAAGTTTTGAGGAACTCTATGCTAAACATCACTAAACCTTGTGATGAATCTCCAACCAATAAGACTTCACTGATAATATTATTTTCTGATTTAGTGCTTCATTTTCAAGTCTTGAATTAAGAGACCTGTTCTCTTTTTCTTTACTATCAGAATGCATGAAAAGGTTGCCAATCCTAGTCAGTTCCTGCCGTTGACGTTTCCTGCAACAAGGTCGATTCTTTGGGACCACCGAGGCATCGGCAAATCATCTGTTGTCCAACTCTGTCAAAGAAGGTTTGTTCAGACAAATTCTCTTCATAATCATAAATTTATATAGTGCCACTTCAAGAGAAAAATTATCAGAGGCGCTCCCGATCTGACTGCACCAAACAATCAGCGAAAATGGTTTTGAAACGCTGTGGAAAGTGGCAAAGAAGGACCAAGAAGTTCATTATGAAGACTGCTAGGTAAGTGTAACTTATTCTAGAAAGATGGACCGACCGCATCGAAACTTTTATGCAGCACTGTGGAAGTTTGAGCCATAATGACAACCAAGTCACCTTGCGTGACAGAGCGAAGGAATCTATGACCTGGAATGGAAATCACATGCACACAAAGCTCCCTTAGAAGATAAATCGGAGCTTGGCCAGCTAGACAATTACACGTGAGCTTTAGTATAGATTGAACTCAATACGGTTATGCATAGGCAACCAGTGCAATACGGTTATGCATAGGTAACCAGTGCAATTCCTCCTGCATAGAACGATATTTGCCCGAACTTTGGTATGCTGCCAATCACTGTTGTAGTTGTAATCGTAACTTTGTGCAGTTCTTAACTCTGCAAAAGATGATAAACAGAAGCACTCTGTCTTTAGTCAGCTCTAGTTTTTAACTCCCTCACCAGTACCACTCTCATATGCCTCTGACTCTTTAACGTATCACCCCGCATGCTTTTCACACCAAATTGAAGTTCCAACTCTTCCAGAATGTCTTCCTAATCCATCCAATCTTCTGTCTTCCGTCATTCTCTAAAGTTTATTTTAAGATGTATTCTACAATCTTGGCAGGGGCGGATCCAGGGGTGCCCTAAATTTTGGCCCCCCCATCGAAAATTTCTGTATCCGCCCTTGAATCTTGGCACATATTTAATCAGCTTAGATTAGCAGTGACACAGTTCTGTGGACTTTAAATTTCTTTCATAGTACATATGAGAATTTATAGTTTGCAAGAACAAATTCAAGTGCTTGTTGTTAGATTGGGTCAGCCTATCCATCCGATTTTTCTGGACTGGGTTTGCTTGTGCAGTCTGTTGTGTTGCTGTACAAACTTTGGAATGTTAAGTTATTGGTGTTGTGTTTCTCATGCCTATTACATGTAACTTAAAACTCCAAAACTTGTAGATGCCGCACCACTTCACATCAAACAGAATCATGCTTAAACTAAATAGGTTCATACTGTAGTTTTTCTTTTCTATGTGTTTTGACGTATTAAGATGGGAATCAGATGAATGAGTCCAAACATTATTCCTTGTGGTTTCACTTATTGAAAATGTTTGATAATTCCTAGGCATCCTGTCGTATTTCTGACGGAACAAACGCTTCGAATTGTCCAGCGGTTAGTCCAAGAAGCCACCAGCTCAGAACTCGTCTTCTGGTTGGTTGGCTCTGTGTCCACTGTGGAACCAGGTAGCTACATTCGTTTGCCTATACGGCTTAACTGTTCTATGCTGCTTGCAAAATAACATGCTGTAATAAAATTGAGCTTTGTCATGACTCTTGTGGTTTAATTTTGTGTGGGGCATTCTGTAAATATTGTAAGATAATTCACAAATGATTGTTTCCATATTTGTGACTTCGACTTCCCTATTTGTGACTTCGACTTCCCTATTTGTGACTTCGACTTCCCTATTTGTGACTTCGACTTCCCTATTTGTGACTTCGACTTCCCTATTTGTGACTTAACTTCCCTGCTTGTGACGGTACAGCGTTGGCGTTTGCTGCAGTACATACAGCTTTGTATGTAGAATGTTGAAGAGTGGTGCAATAAACAGTTGAACTGGAAGAAAAGCTGATGATTTTTGCCTTTCTCTCTTTGTTGGTGGTCTGTGCTTTTAAGCAGCCTTATTTAAGATATTAAATTGTTATCATATTCGTTTATTGATGATCATCATGCCGGTTGTCATACCTGTTGCAACCTGGGACATAAAAGCGATGAAGAAAATAATCAAAAATAGATATTGTCAAGTTTTTGTTGGAAAGAAAATGAGAAATGCTAGATATTACTACTTTTGACTACTATATAAGACTCTATAAGAAAAAATTCGTGTCATCCATTTCGAATTGGCAAATTTATGTGTATATGTATATACACACACATATATGTGTGTATATATATATATATATATGTAAATCTATTTATATATAAACAATTTATATGTAAAACTCTGCAGCAAATATATATATATATATTATTATTAATATATATATATATATTTCTTTTTACTGATGGATTTGTAGAGGCTAATATCAACATGAATGTCTTTATTGCATCACCGAGCTTCTAGAGAAAAAGTGGTTATGATCATTATTCCTTTAAGATATGGCCTTTAATGAAGCTATTAAAAGGTGTCCAGTGTCGTCTATGGACAATTATATCAACAACATGGCGATTACCTCAATTGATGTTATATATATATATATTAGTGTGGTCCTTAGCTCTATGTAAAAATATTTTTTGGAGAATTTTAAACGGGGCACCCTCCGAACTTATACCTTTAGGTTAAAAAATGTTAACACTGAAAATTTTGGCAGATTTTTTTGAGTTTTAGGGGTCGCTACCGGACGTAACATATATCAATGTAAAGACACAGGCGAAACATGGAATATCGTATATTGTATACTAGTCTATTACTAGTGTGCATGTATGGTTGAATGCACAAATTTAAATAAATTCTGGTGGGCAATGGACCGTGCTGGAGGTGGACTAGTGGCCTGTGGACTGGTTTACTATTTTGCAGAAAACGCATGCACGGACATAAAAATGTTTTTCCAGTTAATGTTTCCATTATTGCATCAGTCTTTTGCGACGATAGGTATACCATATATATATTTCTTCACAATCAATATAGCAGACTCTGATCCTCATTATTTGTTTGAAGCTTGTTATATATGTTCATGAGTGTCACTCCACGTTTTGTAATGTCATTCACAACTTTCACTGAGCTCGCAGTGGCCTAATCTAACTTGAAGTTCTCGTGTCGTTTGACCATGTATATCAACGTCTTATTGGAGAAAACTTAAAAAATCTTGTGTTTTCCATGACAAAATCTTCCAGTTGCATTGAGCTTATTACAGCAGGTTCCAAGGTTCTTCTTTGAAGTGGATGTTCGATCCAAATTTTGTCCAGAGTAGTAATCATTTGGCGCTTGGTATAAATGGAAGCCCCATAAATCAAAGAACGCAAGTCACCAATTCCTCTGAAAGATACCAAAGGTCACCTAAACATTTCTTCATAGCAACGTCTGCAACTGCACTATTTTATCTCCCTGTATTTTGTCAATGTCCTTAAAGATCTGCTCTCTACAGGTCAAGTTGAGGAGTATAGATGGTGCATACGGTGCTTGAAACCAGACTTTGACGTATAGCAGGCAGATGTCAGCTATAGCCTACCCTTTATTCTCTTCTTGTTGACTTGAATTATTTCTTGAACATCCATATCTTAACACTGTAAATGCTCTTGCCGATCAACCTCGCTCTGTGCAGCCCAGCGGAAAAATCATTATGTCCTTACCCTTCGGTGAACCAAGAGAAAACATAACCACTGCCTCCAACTTAATTTAGACATAATTATGTGATAGCGACATGCACTCTACAACAAATCCTTGTCCAGCTTCTGTTCCAACAGGATGCAGACACCATTTCTAAGTCCGCTGTTCACTGATGTGGTGTCAAAGCACATAGATTTGATTTGATCAGTAATGCCCCAAGTCACAACCGTTTCATACACTGCAGACACTGAAGATTTTCTTGTCCCGATGATAACTTCTGTAAACCTAGGATCCGGTCAACACTCTAGAAACGAGGACACGAAGACGGTCTACTATTTCTTTACTGCAGTCTGCAGATGTCTTCCAACAACTTTCTATCCCAGTGAATTATAAGAGGAACTTCTGGTTGGCATTCAGCTTTCAAGTTTTCATAATTTTTTGCCGATTCTTTATTCACTCCTTAAGCATTGAAAAACAATAGAGATTGAACTCTGCGGGATCATTGCCAAGACATTGTAGTGCGAAAGAAAGTAGGTCTACAAGTGTTGCATTTCTGTCACTCACTTTCAACGTGGCATTGTCAAGACTTGGGTCTATCACTCTATTGCCAACGTTGTGTTCTCTTTGACAATAGCGAAATCATGCAATATACACAAAAAAAACAAAATGAAGCGAAATTGCCGCCAAAAGATGCAATGGGTGTGAATGCATTATAAAAAAAATGTCAATAAAATAAGTAAGTAGGTGGCAATCATGATGTCGGAGATGTTAATAAATATGTGAGTATAGTTGTCTATCAAATTCTATCAGCGATTAACATGGTTGGAAAGCATATTAATGGAAATTGCGCATAGTGGACCACAAAGTCCAAATTAATTCTAACGTTGAACTTTAACCTTTGGTAGCGGCCCCTAAATGTCTTCAGATTCTCTCCAAAATTTTTCTCAATTTTTTTCTCATCAATAGAAACCAACTTAGAGGGTGCCCCGTAATAATATCAAACTTTTAGAAATAAGGACCACCCTAATATATATATATATATATATTAATTTATATTTAAACATTGGTTTGCTCATATGCATTTGATCGCAGCCTTAAAACCATCCTTTTCAGTCGAGTTTGTGTCAGGAGCGCTTCTGAGTAGTAACCTTGAAGGGGCGCTATATAAATCTACATGATGAATAAATATAAGTCTATTTATGTATTTATTTGGACACAGTTCTGTTGAAAATCATGTGATGAAACGAGTTTTTCATAGTGAGCTTAATTTGCTGATTTTGCTTTGAACATTGTTATGAAGAGTGAATTTTCGTGTTAAAACGTTTTTTCAGACGAGGGCAATGTCAACATAACCGTTGCAAGCGTAGATACGTCGGGAAAGCGTTCAAGGACGACAAAAGAAATCACAGCAAAGGATCTTAATCCTGGCGAGATTATTATCCCATGTTCCGTGAGTTATTTAATGCATAAGTTTCGTAAGGTCTTATTTGTCTGGGTTTTGCTTGTTTGATCCGAGTTTAGCTGTAGGTGAAAATCAATCTATGTGCTTGCAATCTCCTATTTGATTTTGAAAATACTGGGACTCATGATCATTGAAGTTGGACGTTGCTGGGTCCAGTTGCTATTTTGGGTGTTAAACAACCACTTGAAAATGTTGAGTGCTCTGCTCTATATTCGACACAGTGTCTCATTGTATAGACTCTCACGGTGTAGCATTAAGTTCAGGTTTAGCCTATCTGATATATAGTTTTTTGAACTCTAAGGTTGTCCTTAACATTGAACTGGTCCAATGGTTCCTACCATTGAATTTCATCTAATCTTTAACATAGAACTGTTCAGTGTTCACTAATTAATGTGATTTAAATGTTAGTTCAGCACACGTCATGTTTTCAGGTCTCAACAAATGGTACGAAGCCGATGTGCAGCGAAGATGATTACCTTAATTCTTTACAGGTTTGGTTAAAACGTGCAAACTGTTTCATGTGAATTGTATATTAAGCAGTTGTATGGGCATTTAGGTGAATCTGCATTAGAAGGGTGTACAACTGTACATGTGCATTTACATTCATTCACAATATCAAGTAAATAAATATTGTATTATTGTATGTGTTGGAAATGATTCTGATTTGCGAAGAAGTATTGATCTTTTTGCTATTTAATAAGTGATTTATCTAGCATAAGTGGCGGGACAGGTTCAGAGTTTTACAAGTTTCACTGTGGAATAGGCTGATTCGGTGTCAAGTACTTTGTAAACAAATGCTGGTAACCACAAACACCAATGTGGCTTGAAAACGTCACAGACATTGTCATCAATTGTCATTATCTTCTCTCAGACACTACTCTTGTTATCATCATCCTCATTCATCGTCATCTTCATTATTGATATCAATCATCATCGTCATCATCAGTTCCTGCCATCAGGGTGTCTGGTGGCGATGACATTGGGGAATTCCTGTGATGACAGTATTATTTATTTTCTGATTACAGATGGTTAAGAATCGATGTCACAGTTGTAGTCCAGTGGACATCGCGCAGCTGCTGTCGATTCGGGCGAATTGCAGTTATGAGCGGATGGGAGATAGAACAAATGTCCATATCGATTTCAATGCCGTGTTTCCAGGCGTGGCTTTTAGCGTGACGCCGATCAACCCTCTGCCCATTGTGCAAACAGCCTTGTCAAAGAATCTGGGCAGTCATCTGAGCATCAGCGAAGTACAGGGCGAACCAAAATCTGGGCAAGTTTATTTCAACGACTACTCTTTGCCAGTGCTGATGTGTAAATAATGTAGTGCCTGTACGCCCTTATCTTTCCTAGCTGTGTGGCCTAATAAGTGGCAGAACAGGTTCAGATTTGTACAAGTTTCACGGTTCATTAAACTGATTTTAAATCAGTATGATGTACATCGAAACCTGTACAAGTTTAATTTTGGTATCACATGGTTAGTAAAACAACTTTGTATTTTAATATGATTTTAATATGATTTTAATTTTTAGTTTCTCTTTGTAGCGAGCTTAGTGACTTGCGCACCATTGAGCCTAGAGTACAAATGCAGCTTTATTGAATGATAGATCTCAACATTCTGCATTGCTTAAGTTTATTGATCTGAGAAATTGATGCTTCTGGATTCACATGCAATGTGCCGTGACTATAGTAAATGTATAAAGAAATAAATTTGTTTGTTTTTATTTAATCGATTTTCTCATTTGGATTGTAGTTTTCTGACAATGGATCATACTCGGAAACTCGTCCTTGTATTTGATAGTGATCGGAAAAGTCAGACGTTGCCGTTAGTTGGCATGTAAGTAAATAGTTTTACCGTTGCTCTTCTGACTAAAATATTGAAACTAATAAATGTATTCCCTTATGCTGCACCTCTTGTTATATTATACTGACGGTGCAAGACTGAGTTGCTTCAGTTTGCACATGGGAAAACAGCACATGGGATAAGAAGTATATCTGTGGATGATTACCTATCAAATGTTAACTGTGCGTTCATTGATTACTTAACTTCTCCATGTTTGTGATCGATATATCTGTGCTTATGATGAATACTGAAAAGGCTCGAGGGTATGACCTTTGGCAGGCAGCAAAGTTCAAGGCTGTTATAAAAGTGCCAAAATATATGCCAAAAAATTCATTTATGAGTTTCCAGAAATATACCAGTATTAGGGTGCCAATGAAAAACAAAGTTTGAGTTTTTTTAGGTCTCACCCCTTATTTTTGTTCATTTAGCCATGAAACTGAAACATATAAAGTTTTGTACCAATCAGATAACATTTACTGGTTGCACCGACCTGTGAAGTTTTGAAAATCTGCAATATGGAATCTCGTAAGCCGCTATGTATAGCAGAATGCTCTGCATTGTGCAGAATACAAATGGCATTTAATGCCGTGTTCCACGTTGCTTCAGTGTTATTGGTTGTCCAGTCTTTGACTGAGCAAACGTTTTTGGGTGCTCGAAAGTGCTGGTGATGGCTTTCAACCACCTAAAGCAGATATTGCTTTTGCTCCTCCTGGTTTGTGATGGCAGACTTGAACATCTGTTTCAATGCGACGCCCCATTCAGTTGTGTCGTTTTGTACCGCCTTAAGCTCTTATGCCCTGCACGCTGCTGTGATTATATGTTTTAATGGGGTTCAAAAAGCTTGGATATTGCTAAGGAAATCTTGTGGGAAATCCATGGAAGTAAAAAAATTGCTTTGTGTTTCATGACACAAAACGAGACAGCTGTTTTTCAGAGATGTTGTCACTCGAACTGGAGAATCTTCTTCGCCAAACTTACTCATGGCTGCAACCATATAAACTATTTCCAGAACAGAAAGTTCAGAATAAAAAAAAGACAAGACCAAGAAATGACTCACTCAAGTGCCGCACATGTCACATGAAAGTTTTTATGGATACACCATTACACCTGTAACGGGTTTGCTTGCACTCCGGTAGACTACAAGATCTTACAATAATTATGTGTAAGACGTAACGTGAAACAGAAGTTGCTGATGTGCATGTGTGCCATGCTTTGAGTTAATTGTAGTCTAACCACAAAATAATATGTTAAACTGTTAAGCCCAGGCAATTAAGAAGCTGTCAAACGAATGTGTGGGTGAAACAAGTAAATTTTTAGACTGTTTAAAAAATTTCCCGTCCATTGTGCCCTGTGGTAGGCTTCAGGTGTGATGATAAGGATGTCTGAATTGCTGGCAAAATGTTCATTTTCTACAAACATCAGTGACAACTGCATCAACTCCTTGTAGTCCTTGGATGATACTGTTGCAGCTACTGACGAAGAAATAGCATGCAATTGTCTTTCAGCGGTTTGAGTTCATAGGATGAAAGTAATATCAATGTGAATCCATGCAGCAGAAAACCTTACAAAGAGACCGTCATTTGGGCCACTAGAACATCCCATAAGCGTGTCAAATACTTTTGCGACAATTGGTTTGTGTAAATGATCCCTGCCTGCATGCCACGTTAACGAGCTGCTTGTGAAGTTTTTGCTACAGTATGTGACACAAGCTCCCGCTTTGTTGTCTTGGATACTAGTACTTGTGTCAAAACACATCAGCTGAACACATTCACTGAGTTTCCATTTGTCAATCATTTAAAAGACTGTTTCTCACCAGAACCACTGCATAACTTTGGGACCCTGAGAAGCTTCATCTCACCATCTCCATGGTAGCACCTTGATTGACTAGCAGATCAATGCTGTCTCTACCTGTTATAGCAGTCATTCTCTTACCATCCCAGTGTATCATCAGAGGACCAGGAATACCATCAGAGTAAAATGCATCCTTTTTAAAGGCAGTAGATGCACGATGCTGCCTGCATGCCAATCATACGGATTCCTTTGTAAGAATTTATTCAAATGGACTAGAGATGAGGCCGCAGCTGCCAAGAAAGATGCTGCATTAAATTTTCTCTCCAATGCCTATGTTCTATCCTGCAGTGGTGATACTGCATCATGATTAATTATATGTACTTTTGGGTTTGCTGTCTTACTTTCCTTTACCGCAGGAATTTTCACATCACTGCCTTCATCTCCAGCTGTATTGCTTCCATCACAATCTGTATTGTTATCTGGATTTTCAATAAAACTGTCATCTAGCTATAGGCCTACCTTACTCCCTTGTTATCTTTTCCTCCTGTTTATGGTAACCTGTTTTCTCTTTCAATGACGGTCTTCAACCCGCTCAAATTTCAAGTCGATGGGTACCGGATTTTCACGTTTTCCTTTCCCTCTATGTGCTATAGTGATGTTATGGAATAGAGATTTAATATAAAGCATACATGTAGATATAGTATAGAACTGATATAAAGCACATATATAACCAGAACTGTTAGTAATCCACAGAGTTAACAACTTTTCAATATTGAGACAGACCAATATGTCAGAATTATACCGCAATATAACTATATGCAACTTCAGGAGCATGGTGCATCCTCTAAATGTTCATATATTTTATTCATTTTTTCCTTGATTAACTTCCATATATAAAGGAACATTCTCAGAGGGTGAGACCACAGAAATTCAAAACTTTATTTTTTCCTGTATATTTCATTGGCACCCTAACCAGTATGTGAAAAAGTAGTGAGAAAGATTAGCACACATACATGTGTAGAATGGGCCATCCTTGCCTAGCAAGACATGTTCAGGAGGCATGTTCACTGAATTTATGTAAAAATATATGTATCAGAATGCTTAATGTGGTGCTTTTTGAGGACCTCTGATATATATATATATATATATGTATATATATACTGCATATGTATATATATGACAATGTCAGATGTTTTAATTTATTTCTGTCCAGCTGGGTGAGTGGGATTGCCAATGTTGAGGATCCATTTGTTTGGGCGAGTATGATGCGATACACGTTTGGGACGAATCTGAAGGAGAGGTCAGTCTTTGCAACTGTATTACGGTTACGTTGAGCATATTATGAAAACTTGATTCATCAGAAATTGTTGCTAGTATGGGTTTTTTATGAGTGATTTTGAGCATTTTGTTAAGTTTGTTATTTCTGTTGATGGTTTACCTTCACAAATTGACTGTTCTCTCACCTTATTGTATAATTACTTGAGTGGCTGTAGTAGCGTGTGGGGTCTATTACTGTTTGGGGTCACCTGTGTAACTGGTTCATGACATTGGAGAAGTATTGGTGTTCTGTTTGTTAAAAAGTACTTGTGAAAAGAAAGCCAGTTGAATCTGATGCAGTTTTGTGAGCTTTGTGCAGGAGGCAACCAAGAAACCTTTTTTGCCTAGTTCATGTACATGTATTGGTATGTATGTGTCAATACACTTTATATAACACCTTTAAAAACTGTACGAAAGCACTTGAAATAAGTGCACGTGATACGTTTGTGTGACTTAGAGAATTATTGGATGTTTCAAATATATTATTCATTCAGACTGTTCTGAGCATTGTCTGGTGATGGCGTTTAGGGTCTGTCTGCCTCCGGAGCCATTTCTCGTTGTCCTCTACTCTGTGCTTTGCTCAAAGCCCGAGTTCTATGAGTGCACGCTTGAAAGTGGAACGCCTCGTATGGACTACACTCTGGCAGCCTGCCATGACGTCATTCAGCTGAATAAGGTCGGTCAATTGTTCGGTTGTGCGTGAAAACTCCGTCGTAATCTAGTTAAATACAGTTCTATAGTACCGCAAATGCACAACTTGGGGCATTTATATCATTTATATAGCACTTTTGCAGATCTCTACACCAGTTTTGGTCCCGAGGTCTTAGTCTAAACATTGCACTTCATTTTGTGCAACAGCTGAATTACTAGGTATGGTATCAAGCTAACATTTTGTGCTACTTTCCTGTCTAAATTAAAAGCAAAGCACTTCATTGTTCCTGCTTTTGCTGCTAAAGTTAAATACGGTTTAAGCTTCTGTTTTACAAGTTAATGTAGGGGATGAGGTGAATTTGATTTTTTGGGGGTTTCTCAAACTTTCTCAGAAGCAGTTTGTGCCCTTTATGAGTGTACATGATTCGGGATTAACTGAGTCTTTTTTATTTCTATTCAGAATGCGCTCGGTGCTTCAGAAAGTCCCATTGAGATGGAGCTTTTACCGGTGACAGGCGGAGGACAGAGAATGGACATCTTCTATTCGGCCCTAGAAACATTCAGGTATTTATCTGCATGCATTCATTTCCTTATTTACACACACATCGCACACAAAAAAATGTTCATATGATGAAACCAACTGACTAAATTATACACAGAGTTAAAGTGAGTTGTTTCCTCATATAATTTTTCATCTATTTTATTTTTATTTATAGTAATGAACATATAAGAGCATGTACAATTGCATATATTGCTGGATCATTTCTTTATTTATAGTGATGATTATAATATGTCATCAATTGAAAATGAATTTATTGCTGTGACTATTGGTTTGTGGTAAGCATTTGTCTGGCTCCATCAGAGAGAGAGAGCCTATCGCGAGCAATACTACGCAATAAACTGACATTTGCATCTCTTTAATGGTTTTTCTTGCATTTCTGATCTGTGCAATCTGAGAAAATGGACGAATGATTTATTTTCTTGTAGAAACAGAGCAAGAGCCGAGGAAAATAGGAACACTGGCAGAGCCGATACTTCCGAGGAAATCGTGCCTCGTATGTTTCCTGTTCCGGCCGCCTCTCAGGTTTGTTTTTAAAAGATGGTTTTTGTTCTTCATATTATTGCTCTCAGGTAATTCTAGAAATTGTGCAAGTCATTCATTTTGTTTTATGTGACATCAGGAATATCTGTTGAGTGCTGCTCGCAATGTGGTATGGAGTGCATTGCAGGTTTGGACTAGTTGAGAAAATTCATTGTGCTCATTTGATTTGCTCCTTAGTGATCAAGTTGAACTAATTCATGTTCCACAGTGAATTATCTTTTGCTCTACTAAAGTCTGATCAGTATTTGCTCTAGGCTGTGTTATCAGGGCTGGCCTTAGCCTAAATGGCACCCCAGGCAGAGCATGGATTTGGTGCCTTAGGCAGAGCATGGATTTGGTGCCTTAGGCAGAGCATGGATTTGGTGCCTTAGGCAGAGCATGAATTTGGTGCCCTAGCAGAACCTGTTCCTTCAGGTGTGCCCTTTGATCCCATATATTAACTGCTTTTAAATTCTGGTATAATTTACTAATTTCTTTGTTATATTTGTTCAATCGCTGTTTTGTTACTGAAATTAGTTATACAGGATTCAATAAACAAATTGCATTGCTTTGCTAGACACACGTGAATTCCTCGTTTTTTTCTCCAGGCAATGACCGCTCAACCTTCGGTTCCAGAGGTGACGCTGTTGGACGGACAAGCCGCTGGCTTTCCACCAGCTCAGCAAAAACGGCCACAGAATGCTCCGGTGTCGTCTTCAGCAAATCCAGTGGAGCCCTCTGCCAGAACAACAGATACCTCTGCTTATCCTGCGACAGTGTCCCAAGACCAAATTGACGCTCAGCCGAGAAGACCACAGAGATTAAGTCGAGTAGAAGATGCTAACAGCGGATGGCCGGTCAGAGTTCCGGCTCCATATGCTTATCGAGGTCCCGCTCCGTCCCATCCTCCACCGCCTTCCGTTCACTTCCAGTCGCAGCCTCAGTTTTCCACTCCGGTTTCGTATGCGTTCACTCCTAACATTTACCAGCCGTTTCCTTACCAGAGACCGCCGATGATGATGTCGCAGGAGGGTCACTACATGACCCCTATGATGCCCTCGTCGTTTGGCTACCCTCCTCCGCAACAACCGTACGGGGGAGTCGATCCCAACTGGGCTTACTCTAGCGTCCCACTCCGGACAAATGTCGCAAATCAAGCGAGGCCGTCACGACCCCAATCCATTCTTAGAAATCCACTGCCCAGACCAGCGGGAAACCAGAACAAACCGGGGAGCCCAGACTGGTACCAGCCGACCAATTCCAGACCCAGTCAGGTTCCCGGTCCTTCATCGGTCCGACCTGAACTTTCCCAGAGATCGACGATCCCGAGACCAGCAAGCTGCGTCCCGTCTTCGTTCGCTGCAACCACTCGGCATCCAAATGCTGCGCAGGCCACGTCTAACAAAAGACGGAGCTTACATGAAGAGTCAGATATGCCCAACGTTGTCCAGCCTGCGGTGAATAGACGAGAGAGCCTACGGACAGGTGAGCATCAGAGCAGACCAAAGTCTCAAGCTGCTGCCGCTGTGAAGCCGGCTTCCTTCTCGCAGTCTCCAGTACCGCTGGACGTCCCAGGTTCCGCTCATAACTCCGGCTCCACGGACAGCGGACTGCAGGCGAACGATTCGTCGACCTTGACGGAAAGCATGTCGCAGTCTTTTCCTACCAACCGAGACGAAGTGATGCAGTATCTTCTGCAGCAGCAGGCAACGATTGAGGATCTCCAGCGCCAGCTGAACGAATTCAAAGCCAACCAGGCGAGGGATCAGATGCAACCGGCCAACGATGACGCCAACAAATGCACCGGTCCCCCAACGTCCAAGTCAACCAGCCGTGAGATGTGCAGCGTGGCGATCAACACGACCCAGTTTTGGCCGACAGAACCCTCGGAGGGCAACGCCGGTAGACGATCGCCGAACTGTTCAAGGACTCCGAGGAGCGACAGTTCTGCAAACGGTTCTTGCTGTTCCGACTCTTCACCTCAGGGGTTCAGAGATGGTGGCCAAGGGGCGAAAGGCGGTCAATGTAAGCAGTCATTGGAGCACATGACCAGTCCTAGGCGACAGGAGCTGGCATCCTTTGCGTCAGTGGAAAACATGAGACGGAACTCTGCGTACTGTAGTAGCTTTGATGCGGAAATGGATGCCAACAACCTGAGTTTCAGCGACATTCATCTCAGCCAAATCCAAATCCCGAACCCAAACGACGAATGCTACGCGTCTACGATGATCCTCGATATGCCAGACTGCACGTTTTTCTCGCCAGAGCGGTAGGAACTGTTTCTGTGTTTTTTCTGATTTAAAAAAATTATGTAGCGTTGTTATGAGTAAGCTACTTCTGGTTTACTTATTTTTTAGTTGTTGTGATTCATATTCTGGCATTTGTCGGACGATTCTGATAATTCACAGCTGCGATTGTCAGAGTGCTCCAATGCATCCGTGCCAGAAGCTAAGACTAAAGCAGGTGATTGAGTGTTTCATGTCGCTGGCCCATGTGCCTAGAACAGTCTTCCTATATACCAATTTTGAAGACGCCAATTTAAGCATTTATGTTTTTAAAAGGCAATCCAATCTGTACGTGCTGTTGAGCTCCTAGCACTTACTGTGTGTATTGTCCATTCATCCTAAAAGTGCTTGCTACTGACGATGCTGTAGCAATTGTTGCAATTGCAAATATTGCGGAATATTGCCGCTCAAAGAGCAATGTAAATTAAAGTTGTGCATCTTACCCTTGTTAATCTTGTCTTTCATACATTATTTAGGCTACCATTTGCCATGCTTGTGCGAGTATGTTAGAGATGTTGTGTTAAATGTTTGGATGAGGTTATTGTAAGGCGCTATATAAATGTTCATATACCTACATACATACATACATAGCAAACTAACTATATAAGCACTTTAAAAAGTTCTGTTCTGTTTGGCCGTGTGGGAGTCGGGAGCGCCTATGAGTAGTTTCCTTGAAGAGGCGCTATATAATACTTGAATAAATGAATAACTAGCTAACTTTATTTATTGCAGATCTAAGACCAATTGATTTTGAATTTAGAATTTACTGCTGGAAAGTTAGTACAGGAAATTTGTACCTGACTTGTATCTTTTTCAGGCAGCAGCTCAACCTAGATGAACTGTCATACATTTTAGCTTAGCTATTAACTGTTTACACAAGTATCTATGTCTAGATACTGCATGGGGCTGTTAAAACTTTGGTAAAGTTATATTTGGTTGAGTGTAAATTTGGGTATCTGCTCTTTTTTCCATTCAACTATTGACTATTTACATAATTTGACTTATATTTTATAATGTTATTGCCATTTAAGAAATTTCTAAGTTCATTATTCCTCGTACATGATCTGACCTCTTTGAATTTGTGTTCAACTTGTTTGCCATGAGATTAAACAGATTGGAATGATGGTTGAGAATTTATGAATTTCTGTCTGTAGAGACATTACTTAATGATGGTTGAGAATTTATGAATTTTTATCTGTAGAGACATTACTTCTCATGACCTGGAGAGCAACGAAAGTCCCAGGAATTGCAGAAGTGTCAGTCCTCACGAAAAACAGGTATGTAAAAAAATACAACGGACAGCAGTCTAAACAGAGCACAAACTCATTTGAACGGCTATAGAAAACGAGGTTGGATGGTCACTCTTCTACGCACTTATTATCGCTTAAAAATTATATTGGATTTTTTTATTCTTGTGTGCTGTTTGTTCAAGATACAACTGATATATTTAATAGATGTTATGATTATAGCATCATATCATCATGCCAGTGCGAGGAGTAAATCTTTGAAGAATTTCTTACAGAGCAAGGCTTCCGGACGTGCAGGAAGAAACGAGCAGTGGTACCACGAGCCTCAGACTCAGCCAACTTCTATTCAAAAGTCTCGGAATACAGATGAGAATGGGTACAATGAGATGATCGTGAACGATATTGATTCCAGGAGTCGGAGATGTCGGGACCTGGGCGCTTATTCATCTGCGGATGACCAGACGGATGTGACGACCTACAGGTCTGGTTTTTATTTGGTAGAATAGACAATGGTGGAAGTGAATAATAATAATATTAATAGTACTTTCTTAATTGAAACAATCCAGTTGACAGACTGCAACCGGTTACAGTGTATCTTTATGCAATTTTAAGCAGTTCACAAGAACGCAAATTACAGAGGACAAATCTTAACTACTGACGGAACGGACAGCCTACAATGAACAGCGCTAATAGCAGCCTTCAAAGCATGTACGCCCTACAGGGCGCGAACTGGTTACCTCTCGCTCTCTATGCCAGCGTGTTATCCAATGCGCTACCGCCCGCCCCTCCCAAAAAAATTATATTTTCATTGTTCTTATTATCTTAGAAATTGCTGTCTAAGTTACCCCTTTTGGTTAAACTTAGAAAGGCTGCACTGTTTGTCTTTGTTGCTTGTTCAATTCAGCACATAATTTTCATGTGTAATTTTGGGTAACATTATGTTGAGCTTTACACATGTTATAATGTAATATTACTGAAGCAGGCATTGTAGTTATTTATTAGAATTTCTCAAGAAATGAGAAAGCAACCTTTGTTCGTAATTTTTGCAGTTTAGGTAACTTGTATGCAATTCTATATTCGGGTAGGTTCTTCTAAGTTGAATTATTATTTTCCATTGTCATTGAAAATTATTGTTCTGTGTCACATTGCATTTACAAAATGTGTTTTTATAGGATGTGCAATGACTCATACTGGTATCCAAGTATCTAGATATTTATACCTTTTAGGATTGTTTTTTTTATTTAAAAGAAATTATTGTTGAGAATCATTATTGTTATGTTACGTTAATTTTATTCTAGCATGATGGATCAGTCCTGCTTGGATCAGACATTTCTGCCGAAGATCAATTACGTCTCAATGATGCTCGACAGCTGCTCGTCGTCGGAGATGAGCATGAGCGCCGATGCTCTGGCGATGAAGTACCTCTCAGACGAGCAGCTCTCGGAGCTGGCAAAACTACGCTCATCGACAGGTCGAAGACGAGAGAAGGTGACGGCCATAACAAAAGGCCGGTCGGACAATAGCACGTATGGTGCTCAACTCAGTCAGATGTCATTTGCCAGTCAGAAGTACCTCGAAAGGCATGGCTTGCTGGAGAATGCAAGTTCGTCAAAAGAACGCGAGCCTTCTAAGAGAGTCATGGCGAGAGATGGTTCTGGCAAGAACGGCTACTACGGCAAAGAGGAAATCGGGGAGCTTAAAGTCCAGGATTTTATCCAGAATCTGTCAAAGACAAACTCAAGGAAATCGCTCGGTGGTGGGTACAACGACTCGGGTTCTGCTGCAAATCAAAATGGCGCGCTCAGTGCAAGCGCGCGAGCAGACTTGGACAGAGACAGCTTTGGTGAGCGCTCATCCACGCCGATCCAAGGTCGAACGGTTCAAGGCCAACGTCCGGCTCCAAAGCAGAACGGGGAACGACTAGCCGCCTCCTCCGGTCGGATGCCACAGCGACGCGAGACTTACGATGGCTGTCCAACGCCGGTTGCTCAGAGATCCGCGTGGGTACACGGTCACGCCACTCCTGCCTCAACTCCTTCTCATCCCGTTGCTTCTCCACCCGAACCTCTTCCATCGTCCTCGAAGATACGCCAGCGAAATGTCGTGGCCGTTGATCGAACGCTGGATTACACGGACGATGTGATTAGAGACTCTGACGACGACGATCCAAGAGACGACAGACGACATGATGTGTACAATCAAGATGACAGACGATGTGATGTGTACAGTCCGGTCCAGCAGCCATCAACAGACAAGCAACGGACTTCACCCGTTGTTGTAGGAGGAGGCGGAGGATGTCTAGATAAAGTGCTTGATGTCAAAATGATAAGAGAACTTCCTAAACTGTTGTAGCTTCCTATTGAATAGATAGTTCTGTCTCATTTTCAGTCAGTTTCAGCTTTACTCGATGTTTTAGGCCAGTCCGATGGTTAATTTTAGGTCGATTGCCGAGTGCTGTGAGAACAAGGAAGTGGAAGCATCAGTTAGAGATTGGTTAACTAAGGAGTCGATTTGTCTGGTCTTGGTCGAAAGTTATTTATTTAAGGTATGCTGAGAAGCGGGTCGATCACTTCAGAAATATAAATTTTGCTAACGTTTATTCTCCAATAACTAACCGTGGGTTGTAATGCTTTTTGCTCTTTGTTTTCTTTTTCACATTTCTTTAGTGGTAACACTTCAGCAGGTGTAATTGTATTAACCACTCACCACGGCATTTGCCATTTCGACTATTGAAGCAACTTTCTGCCAGTGTAGTGTCCCTCCTCGTTGGCCAACAAACCAGCTTTTCATTTGAAAAAACATATTGCGTGGATCTAATTTGAGAAAAATATTTGTATCAAGGGCGTTGTTGAACACATGTGCCTTGTTGTTACTGACTAACTCATTTCATGTACATTTGACATTTCTTTAAAAGACTTATTTTAGCACACATGTGACAGGATGTAAACTGATCAGACCTCACTGCGTTCTCTGTTTATCCAGTCCCTGCCTACTACTATGATCATTCCGATTTTTACTGTTTATTGTTCTGCAATGAGCTTTCTGTACTTAACATACTCCTCGCATCATTTATGCAAGTTACGATTGTCTGTGAGGAGTTATGAGAGGCACTCTGTACATACCAACGTACCAAGTGGTACATGTACAGTTATGAAATTATTCTAGCTGCAAAGACAAGCCCCATTTATAAGCTGCTCACACTTATCCAATCCATTAGGTTACAATAGAAACTATATTGCATAATATAGCCTCTATTTCTATGACAGCAAAAACTAGATCTGTTGTTAGTTGCTGTGGGGTTTTTTACATCAAATTTCCTAATCAATAAACGAAAATACAATACAATGCAATTTATGTATGATTGAATCAAGATGCTATAATTACGTTGCATTTTAGTTACATCACACATGCACAAAGTATATGTAGCCTGCCTTTTTGTATGACACTATTTATGAAGTGCAACCCTTAAGAACCTTGTAGAAGCCCAGTCTGAAGTCTTGCATGTTGTTAAATAGCGAAATTGGAGGCTGCATGAATTCTGGTGTTAGATTGATTGAAATTGTTTTAGTCTGCAGTCTGTCGACCCACAAAGCATTCTACAGTATCAGCTTAACTCACTTTAGAAAAAGACATGGGTTGTGTAATTTTCTTGCATAAATTTCCTTAGCATTGGATTAGTGTCATTTCATTTCTTTAGCCTAAAAATGATCGGTGAAGAAAAGTTTCTATTGGGTTGTGGATGATTAGTGATGTGACGTCTGTTAATAAACTGCGTGTGCTGTAAACTATGTGTGTAACCGTGACTGTCAGCGTATCATGTTGCAGATCGAGCAGTTACTATGTATGCGTATGTATGAGCACTTGTTACAGCACCCTTTCAAGATTTCTACTCGGAGGCACTCCCGGCTACAACGCTGACACTGAATCGGAGTTTCGCTCACATGTGACAGATCTGCTTGTTCGTTAGCTAGTTACTCTGCATAAGCCTTTTACAAACATATGAAAGCTGTTCTTAATTGACGGTGTTGTAGCACCACCAAGTATCTTTGAGGGGGCGCTATATAAATACTATATAAATAATTAAGTCATCTGAGTGAACAGTGCTAGCCCCGTTTTCTCACTAGGCAGGATACTCGTTATTTGTCTCAGCCTGAATTTATATTGTTGGCCAACATATGATTTTTTGTCCGACCATTGCTAGCGTGTTGATTCAAATGCTTGTATCTGCAACTATGTAGACATTCGATGATGGGAGTTGAATCTTAACTGTCTAATATTATTTCCGGTTTAACTTCAACCTGTTTAAACTGTCACTCTTCTTGTTTTTAATAAATTCGTTTGATGACGCTGTTGACCGAGATTAACTCATAATTTATTATTGTCTGTGATAATAACTGCTTATAAGAAGGCAAGTTTTAATCACTTTTAGATGTTATCAAATAAAGTTCTGCTAATTAAGAAATTTAATTAGTGGTGTAGGATGTTAGTCATGTTACCTCGGCGGATTAGAATGATATATTTATGGTTAGTCGTAGTGTAAAGGCAGTTTTCTGTAAAATATTGGATCATTTTAGTAAAAGTTTTTCTTACGTTTCTTGTGAATTTATTTTGTTTAGATAATATGTATATATATTTATATTACATATATTTTATATTATATATACATATTATATGCACTCATTGTTTAAATTATACTTATATGGATACACAGTGATGGGATTAGTGTGTGCGATCCTGGTGACATACCATCCTGCTTAGTGTGAAGTGGTATTGTCTCCCCAAAACTGTTAACTTAGCATCAGGGTTTAAAGTGGGTGGGAACGCATGGGAACGGCGTTCCCACTGCTCTCGAAAATCTTGGCTTGCGTTCCCATTGCTCATAATGATGGAACTCTAAAACACATGCATTTCAATTAAATTCTTCATCGGCGTTCCCACTGCTCTCATCCAGCGTTCCCACTGCTCACCCAAACCACTTTAACCACTGCTTAGCATGCCGTGTTGATTAGCACACTGCAAGAACTACAATGTGATGTCAAATCAGATGTGTCATATCTGTTTTATTCAGTAGCAATATTTCCAAGTAGGTGACATGACAGGGTGCGGAAGGTGCTGGTGAAAATGGGGTAGGTGTTTGGGAGGAGCTCAGTGAGCCTAACCCAGAATGTGTCTGCATAGTTAATTCTTAAATTGTCCATTTTCAGCAAACAACCAGTAGAATTTGGATTTAATACGTAGGACTGGAACCGCTTGAAATAATTTTAATTGATTGATTTCAAAAATGCGATCATGATTAATCATTTTATTCTATTAATTTGGTCTACATGGTTTTGCACATGGGCCAATTATCAATCAATCAAAAACATAAATTCATATTGTACCCATTCAAAATTTCCACCCAGAGGCACTCCCAACCCAGGCCTGGTCGAAAAGACCTTGAGAAGATGATAGAAAGAGCCAGCAGAGTCACGGGGAAGCAAGTGCAGAGCTACGTACAGGGATAGCTGCACTCACCACCGAGAATGCTCTTTGCTGCATGATGGTGGTACTAGAAAAAGGGACAATGTACCAGTAATGCAAGCGCATTATAATTATAATCAGTGTAGATCAAGAAGATTAGGCTGTGTTTGGGGGCCAGATATTAGATCAGGGAATTTCTTTACTTTTTTCAACTTATTTTCTTAATTTGTAACTCCTAATCCTATTGTTTTGGTTTAAAGCACAAGGCAACAACTGAGAGCATCCAAAACCAAGCTCAAATGCTGATCAGTCCAAGCTTATGCAGTATACGCATTCTGGTTGTTTTATAACTTCAGTGCATCCTTAATAATTATTAGAACACAACACCTTAAACGGGTACGTAAAGGTCGCGACTGATTACCAAAATTAAACAATATGGCCATCCCAGACTCGAGCAGTCCATGGCCACTAGCAGGTAAATTAAGTTTTTGAATTATCCACAGCACAGGCAATATCAGGGCGAGGAGCTGTCCTTGGTAACGAAGGATTGGCACCCGACATACCTCACTGTTTGGTGACAACCAACATGCGTCACGACGATCGTCCAAATATTGTTTGGTCTGCATTCGAACTCTTTAGTCACGAATTTATTCAAGCGTTGATTGTGCGCTCAGTGAGGCCAGGGAAAGCGGACGGAAGATAGACGGACGGACGGACGGACGGACGGACAGACAAGACAGACAGACAAGCAGTCAGACAGGCAAAAATGGGTTACGACGGACGAGATTGTATGCGCAAAGGAGATCGATCGAGAAAACAACTGATCTGTGACATTCACACAGAAAGAGAGAGAGAGAGAGACAGACAGACAGACAGAGAGAGACAGAGAGACAGAGGCAGACAGAGACAGAGACAGATCGACAGAGACAGACAGAGACAGAAGAGAGAGAAGAGAGAGAGAGACAGAGAGAGAGAGAGAGAGAGAGAGAGAAAGAGAGAGAGAGAGAGAGAGAGAGAGAGAGAGAGAGAGAGAGAGAGAGAGAGAGAGAGAGACTGGAAGGGTAATATAGGCCTACCAAGAGGTGTACAAATACTAATATGTTACTGCAACTCTGACTCACAACTTTCAAAGGAGAAAATACCGCTTAATTTTTACGTTCCATTAGACACGTAATATGTGATTTTAGTTGTGAGTATGAAAGCAATTCAAAAACTTCAAAAATTGTTCGTAAATATTATTTTTTGACATTATACATTTTTTGATCCCATTACAATTATACATACATGTAACTAAGTATAAACATAAGCATTTCGTTCATAATAGGCGCAGTTTTTAGGCCCACATCTGTATCAATGGGCCTCACTTTTCCCCCACACGTATACGTCTTGCCTCCTCTGATCTCATGGCAACCGGATTCGGACCTCCTTTGCATTACTCTGGGTTTTCTAATCCAAAGGAATGCGGCATTAACCCGAAATAAGCGTAAAGGGTCGGGCGCTGTCCCGCGGCAACCTGCCGAGTTACTATGTGCACAGACGCCGATAGGTCACGTGACCGCTATTGACCAATGGAGACGAGGCATTTGTTTCCTGGGCAACTCTTGCTAATGGCCGACGACACCTATGAGTGAAAAATCAACGAGTTTTAGAATGAATTTCGTTAATACACTCATAGGGGAAAAGACAATGACCGATTTGCGACATTATCTTTGATTCGTCGTGTCTACAGTTAGCTAGTAAGCTTACTGGTCCGCCAATTACGATTCGATTGTCGCCAAGTGATTTTAAAGGTGGCTTACGTGGAGTGTCCTCTGAGAATACGGTACCTCTTGTACAAACCAGTTGTTGGCCATTTAATTCTCGTTTGATATATAAAAATCCACGTTGAGATAGCGAATCGGGATATCGGAATCAAGTTGTCGCGCACTTCTTTGGAGTCATCCGGACTTGACCTGTTCGGTTTCTGCGTCGACCGTTGCTATTGCATAGGCCTAACATTAATTTTCCGTACTTAGGATTCCTGGAATTTTTTACTTACGCTGAGCTCGATGCACGGTAAACTAAAAACCAGAACACGAGAAACTATGGGAGATGAAAATGACGTCATCGGCAGTGCTTCAGAAATAATTAAAGGTAATACTAAAGTCATGAAAATAAAGCATAATATTTGTCTTTCATTGTGTTCATGTGGCCATATTATGCCAGCAGTCGCTGACCATGGATCTGATGTGGGTCCGAATAACTTGGTTGTCAAGGTTCAGATTCTGTTATGGGATTGCTTCCATATGTCCAGAAAATACTTTGCAATGAATGACGGCAATACTATACATTGATTGTGGCATTGTCATTAGTTGAACCTAAAGGCAATTGTTCAGGGTTTTCTACTGGAAGGGTTTTTAATTTGGTGGCATTTTAGGATTTTGTCAATGGTCTGTTATATGCTTGGATCAGTGATGTCTCCTGGCATTGCCTCCACTTGAATGTAAGTCTGGATATGTCCATGGTTGAGGGTGATCCATTGTAGTCTATTTGCTATGCTATATAAACTAAAATTGTTGCTGTTGGTAACTTGCCAAGTATGTTATAGTAAACTGAAAACTGTGTTGGTAACTTGCCAGGTATATTACAGTAAACTGAAAACTGTGTTGGTAACTTGCCAAGTATGTTACAGTTAACTGAAATCTCTGTTGGTAACTTGCCAACTATGTTACAGTTAACTGAAATCTATGTTGGTAACTTGCCAAGTATGTTACAGTTAACTGAAATCTATGTTGGTAACTTGCCAAGTATGTTACAGTTAACTGAAATCTCTGTTGGTACCTTGCCAAGTATGTTACAATAAACTGAAATCTCTGTTGATAACTTGCCAAGTAGGTTACAGTAAACCGAGTTGTGAATATATGAATGCAGACGGTTCATAAGGTGGACAAGATAGATTTCTGTATACGACAGATTTTGCAAGGGTTGGCAGACAAGGCTTCAGACAAATGTACTCAACTGGGGACAACCAATGACAAACTATTTGCATTTGCTTCAATGTCATGGCTTCAGTTTGCTTGTGAATTTATGCATGTGGATTAGACTGACGTTAATGTTTATCAGCTCATCGTCAGACTCAATAAACACTTTAAAATTAATTAAATGAGGTAAAAACAATGGCTTGAAGTTTAGAAACAATTCACAGTATGCTGAATACTACCATAGTTACTTTAGCATACTACCTCCAACCCATATAATTTTGATTGTGCAAAATTAACTGCGGTGGCTATTGGGGCAATATTGTTGTGACAGCTGTTACAAGGCCTGCCAGGTGTGGGGGGGGAGGATTGTGACAATAACCTTAGTGACAATGATGATGACAATCAAAGATGTTAAGTTAATGCCTTTATTGTGATTTAGTCTTTTGAAATTGTCTGCTGCAGTAATAAAATCAATATTTTATTTAAAATACAGGATTTCCTGTTAGATTATTTTTTTTATAAGCTTCAAAGTGCAATTATATGCACTGCACGTAGATGTCATAACATCTATGGTATTTTGTACGCAGCTTCTGAGTAGAAAGCTTGAATGAGCTCTATAACAAGTGCACGTATACATAGTTCTGTAAACAGAATCTCAGATGAAATATATTGTAAGTTATGGTCAATGGTCAAGGTTGGTTTTAGTAAAGCGGGTTAGAGGGTCATGTTAGCACTAAAATATGTTGGGCTTTCATCCCAAGGTTTCACTGTAAATTTGCTAAGGTTCTAATTTTTAAAGAGTATTTTACAACTAATTATTAGCTTTCATGTCTTCAGCTGTTTCTTTCAAGTACTTATTGTAATCTGCAGGGCATACGCGCCCGATTAGACACTTGTCAGTTGTGACAAGCATTTGAGATGATTTGATAAATTACTGCTTAATTGATCACAGGGTTCAAGATAAGAATTTCTGTTTACTCTTTGTCTACCTTGATTGATTGATTGACCTTGATTGATGTTGATTGCAGAGCGCTTGTACTTTGCGACTCTTCGGATCAAGCCGAGGTCGACGGCCAATTCTCATTACTTCAGCATTGATGAGGAACTACTTTATGATAAGTAAGCATTGTGACCTTTCTGTAATTTCAGATCTTCAGCATTTATTCAATGACTGAAGAGTTAGATCACGAGAGCCAACAAGTTACAGGTGTTCGCCGAAATCAATGATTATAACATGCACGGTTTATTGAGCTGAAAATGCTCAACATTTTGAATCAATGACCTTGCATTGGTTATAATATCTGAAGACATTTTGGCCTCCATGCTTCAAGGGTTTTTATATGGCGTGTTTACATTATTTAATCTGAAACAGTTGACTTTGGAGATTTTAAGTGTGATTCATTTCATGTATTTTGGCAGTCACTATTGAAGCCACAAGACAGGATTAGATTTGTCACACATAAAGATAAACATCTTTGTTGTAAGACATAAGGAGACACATTAATACACACTATGTTGTAAGACATAATAATTATGCGACTTTTCTATGTAAAAACATTCTAAAAGGCAGTTATTTGAACAACGGTTTTGGATAAGAAAGATTCTCAAGAAACTGAGTTGTTAGTCTATGGTAGGCAGTAGAACTGCACTTTGGTGGCTATGGAGGAGAGAGGCTTGCAAAAGAAAATTGGTACTTCAGACTAATCATAGAGTGTGTTTTGTACTGCATGCTGCTATGCATGAGGAGTGGGGCAAACTGGCAGGACCATATTAATTACAAAATATTGACAGCATCTGGCGGCCTTGGTCCTAAATGCAGTCATGCATGAATAGTGGGACAAAGTAGCTATATAAATTACAGACGTTGCCAGCACATATCCTTAGCTTTATAACTGATGTTTACTTCTACTGCTGTTATAGAACTTTATCTTTCTGCACTTTGGGTTTTTAATTACACTTTTAAGGGAAACTAATAATGTGCTTTGTCTCAACCAGGCTTTTCCAACGTTCATTATACATGATTATCAAATGTTATGAATAATTAGGATAGTTACGATGCATAATAATAAACTGTGACCGTGATATATATTATAGTAATTCACTAAGTGGAAATGTGTATCTATAAAAGCAAATGGTTCAATCAATCAAAGGTGTTGATGTTGGCAGTCTTTCTTCATTTGTATGCATTTCTGTCACAATTTTGAGAAGAACTAGTTCTGCTGCAGCTGTTTAGTGCATAGCAGGAAAGGGGGAGTTATTGTTCTAAAGAATATAATTATGCCCCATGGGGTCTACAGTAACAGGGTCGTTGATGAATTCTGAAGAACTTCTTTTCTTTTTCTGAAAACCAGTAAGACAAAGGTCTTACTGGTTACTGAAGGAACAAAGATATGTATGCATTCCAGCAGACTGAGGTCAGCTGGAATGCGTCCATATCTTTGTTCCTTCTTCTGTCCCTTTAGGTACCTCTGTGTCGTCTTTTTACATCATTCAGTGTTTTTACGTCTTACTCCGTGTCGTTTTTCTTGGTCCCTGCTTCTGTCCGTCTCTTGCCGTCTCCTTATTGGTGTCAGGTGGTGCACTGTGGGCCTTCAAAGTAAATTGCATATTGCATACATGTAAGCTGTTTAATCTCTGCCCTGTATGCTTGGCCACGTTCGGTAATGCCTGGTCATATACACTATATATACAGGTAACAGGTCTGTTTGAATTTTTATCCATGAACAAGACATCGTATTGTGATTATAGGAGGTGCATTACCATCTACATGATTTAAAACACGAGGCATTTTCGGTGCCTTAAAATTTGCCAGGAACTAGTAAACCTCCTGCATTGATGAAAAGACACTGATAAACTATTTTCTAAATGTCACTATTGACTAATTTACACAGAATGGCACTTCAGTTTCTAGGTTATCAGCTCTATACATATAATCTACAGATCAATCTCACCAAGACATTGAATCAACACTTGCCTACTCGAAATGATTCGACCAACACTGCAGCCTGAGGCGTGATGGTCTGCATACAATGGCGCCCTCTAGGGTTGTGTTTAGTGATTCGGAATCTTACTAACTATGCCAAGAAAGATCATTATTTTAGCAGTTGATGGTTGGCATCAAAACATTGTCTGCATTTGTCCGTTGTTGTTGTAAAAGTGAATCATTGATGTTAATTCTGAACATCGTGTCTTCAGTTGGCTCTTGGTGGGATCCTGCTGGTTGAGTGCTGATGGTAGGCCCGCATTAAGGTGCTGCAGCCACCTTAGCACTCGGGTCCGCAGTTTTGAGAGACCCATAATAAATACGTGCGTAGTTGACCGGTGGGTATTGGAGGGTGATGACAGCTAGACCTTGGAGTCAACCCCAATAAGTCGACCCCAGTCGACTTGGTCATCCCAAGTCGGGTCGGGTCGTTTCTGCTCACCGCAACTGACCCCAAGTCGAATTTTGTAGATAGAAGTCACTTGAAGTTGTTTTTACCTCAAGTCGACTTAAACCGACTTGAGACACAAACATAGTTAAATTTGTCACTTCAAACCAATGATTGTAACAACATTTAAGCAGTTTTTTGTGTTTACAAGAATGAATGAGGCCTTTACTAAACAGAGATTTAGGCTAGGCTATAGTGATTAATTATTTTGCCGGTATAGGCTATCGTGCAGACTGCCGTCTGCCGATCTATTCATAATTTGTAATTTTATGTTTAAACGTCACGCTTAGGCATGCGCTTAACTAAAATGGTGAAACAAAATGTTACTAAAATATTAGCACGTGCGCTTATCAAGCAATCAGTGAACTTCTAGTGGTCAGTGAATTCGGCGCAAAGAAAGCTGGATCTACAACGCCTATAATAAATCGATAGCTTAATTGGCGCTTCTTTGGAGCGCTGCATCTGGAGTTGTCTGCAGACGGAAAACTATTGTAGGCTACTGTCAATTGGACAATGAAAGACTTTACTGTCAGTGAGTAGGCCTAGTAGCTGTAGTAGCCTACTGTAGGATGATGTGTTTGCAATGCTATATGCTAAGTTGCAAACTTATGTTAGTGGCCAAATAATTATGAAAACAGAATTGCAAATTAGGCCCATCATAACACGCCATTCAGTGCAACCATGCAGTCCGCTATTTAATTTTAGACCTTGCGCTTTTTACAAATTTATTTAATATCAATATTAAAATAATAATAATAATGAGTGTAATCTGAATAATCGCAGACAATGGACAAGCTAAAATTCATAGGCCTAATAATTTGCCGTCGCATTGTCTAGGTTACTAGAATACTAGATGGCCCAATTAAAAAATAAAGCATCACAAAACTTTTCAAACTGAAACACAAACAGCTTGAAATAGGCTTAATAACACTTAAACAAATTCATGCATCAATTAAGTGTTGACATGGGCGGAGTTTATCAGGAGCTAGGGGGGGCTAAGCCCCCCAAGAAGACCCAGATTCATTTTTTTCACCGTGTAAATGGTATCTTTTCCCGGGCTTAGCCCCCCAAGAAGGCTTTAGCCCCTCCAAGAACGGAAACCAAACTCCGCCCATGAGTGTTGAGGCCTCATTACTCATTTGTAGGCCTAAATGAAATTAATGCTTGCAGGAAAATTGGATTGACTTCTTGCATTAGTATTTAGTAGCCGTACGTAGACCTAGGCTAGTGGCTATAGTAGGCCTACCATGTCAGAAGTCGACTTCAAGTCGAAAGTCGGTTGTTTTTCTGCCAAGTCGGGTCAAGTCGTTTTGACGCCGAGAAGTCGACTTCAAGTCGACCTCAAGTCACTTTAGTGTCAAGTGGGGTCAGATTAGCTGACCAAAGTCACTCCCAGGTCTAATGACAGCACCCAGGTCTGGGCTAGCCTTGAAGCGACCCTGTCTGCAAGTATGTGTATAGCCTAGGTCTTCCAACCGTCCTATAGATTCACCAGGACGGTTCCTAATCGGCCTTCTGAGTCCAATTCACCAAATGCGGTTCTTGGTTTTGCCCACTTCAACAGTCAGCCATAAATGAGTTTTACAGAGTGGCCATAGAATAGAGATGGTATTTCGGTTAGTTATCTATTCGATTACGTTATCCTCTGTTGATGACTGTATTCAGTAGACTTTAGACCCTACATTAAACTCGATCGACTGCGGGTATAATGCAAGGTGGTGTCTGTTCTACTGCTCAATTTTCAAATGCCAAGTGATGTGAATCTTGAACAATTCATTCAGACACAATTGCCAACAGCGACATCAGCTCACTCTGTCATATGGTTGTGTTTGCACTTCTGAACTATAAAAGAAAAACATTTTTGTAAAGCAGCAAACTGTTGTACTGTAATGTGTTGTATAGGTATGATTACGAATTTTAGTTTTGCACAGACGGATTTTTTGACTCGCTTACGCACTCCAGATATTCATGCCACCCTGATTAATGTGAAGCAGTGTTACGTAGATCACCAAAGCTATTCTCTTAACACATCGAGTTGATTAACTTGCTGTATGCTGTACAGGAACGTAGGTGTAGTGCTAATATTGACTTTCTCAGAGTCGTTCCTGCTGACGTGTTGCTTTGCCTACATGCTGTATCATAAGGTGTGCTTCCCAATGAACATGCATTGACAAGTTCACGCTGTATGAGCAAGTACGATGTGGGTCAGAATTTTATGTTCTCTGTTTCTTCTGTTGCAGTTTTTACGAAGATTTTGGCCCGCTCAACCTGGGAAAGTTATATCAATACTGTTGCAAATTAAATAAAAAGTTGAAGGTAAGAACTCTTGTCTTAAAATGATGACGATAATTTTATGAGTTACAATTTTGCAAATTTCGCAGCCAGGAGATTGAATCTTTTGAGTTACCGGGTATTACCATATTGATGTTGTTAAAAAATTATTTGTGATATATTATAATACTAGGCCTATATATAATTTATCTAAGTTAGTTCATATGTAATAAAAGTAGTCATATTCTTTGCTGTGCTGGCAGACCTCATTCTGGTGTACATACACAAATCGTTATATAGCTATATAAATGTAATTAAATGTCAATATGAATGCACAGTATTCTTATCATGAACATTTTTCTCATGTTATCGTCAGTTTGGGTTAGGACATGGTCATGAGAATGGGGTTGGAAGATAATACTACCCACTTTTTGGAGTGGAGTAGTAGCTATGCAGAAAATAGACCAGATTTCTTAGGGCCACAAAAGAGACAAATGTCTGTGCTTAGTGGCAGAGTAGCTTTGGGTTGTAACTGTAGTGGTATCGCAAACTGAAAGAAATGGTTATAATCTAATTTGTTTACTGGTTTGTTTTTTAGTCATTTTCTTTGGCAAAGAAGAAGATTGTTCACTACACAAGTTTTGATCCACGAAAACGTGCGAATGCAGCGTTCCTAATAGGCTCCTATGCTGTGCGTTATTCTAATGATTTATTTAATTTAGACTCAGACTTTTAATGTCACAGGACTCGTGTTGTCTCGTATAGTAATTCTGAGCAGTTCAAAACTATACTTTATTAATAGTGTGCCGCCATTACAATTTACGGTTAATGGGAAGACTGTTGTTAAATTTATATGGAAATGCTTTTTTAGTTTATAATGATCCAAAATAATTTTGTGGTGCGATGGTCTAGTGCTATGGTTACATGGCCTAACAATTGGCAGTTCTCTTCCGTCAGGCGCATGTCCTACGCCAACGATGAGGCCTCAATATGCCGTCTCCAGCTTGCTCGGTTTCTGATTTTATCCACCGCATCTCTCATATCCATGTTTACAGTACGTTGTTACGCTGTAAAGACGAACTGCGCTTTTGTTTCCAACTCACGTTTAGTACACAGCGCTCATAAATAGGCTTTCAAGTACTGCTTTAGAAATTTAGAGATTACAATTACTATTACTCAGTTTGTCATTAAAGTGTTGTATTGAAGCATAATACATAAATGTGACTACTTGCCTGTAATTAAAGTTGATTGTTTGTCTGTTAATTATTTTTAGATTATTTATTTGAAGAAGCTTCCAGACGAAGCCTATCGCCCTCTGGTCTCTGGTTCGAATCCGCCTTTCATTCCATTCAGGTCAGTTCAGTGGTCAGTTCAGTGGTCAGTTCAGTGGTCAGTTCAGTGGTCAGCTGAGCATTGTCTTATGATTTTAAGATCTTAATAAGACTTAAATCACCTCTTTCGGCTGGTATGATCTCTTAGCACTGCTGTGGACTCAGACTGTTACTAGCATGCAACATGCTCATAGCATCTGTTGGCCCTTTGCTTTGGATTCATCTTTCCAGTTCTATGACTTAGTCTATGATCTTAGCCGGGTGGTATTGCTGTCTCTGCCGGTTTGATATCATAAGACTTCTTTCTTCACAGGGTTCTTCCCACCGGTAGTACTGCAAGAGGCGCTTTGGAAATCTGTAAATGCAATTTGAATACATCCTTGACTAGTTGTGGCCATATTCCTGAAGTGGAATTTATTTTGCATGGTTTAAAACTTTTAGTGATTAATGCAAATAAAATTTAATCTCTTCTTCAGTTCCATTGTACATACAACTCAACAGCATTTGATTTTTGCCCTTTTTTCAAAATTCAGAACATTGATTTCAAATGCACATTTGTAAAATTTTGATAGACTTTTTTCCCGCTCCCTACACTAACCACCGGAGGCTAGGTTTGAACCTGTAATCTCAGCATCGTAGGTCGAGTGGTGCCCTAATGAATCGGCCTCTGTGCCCCACGTAATGGACAAAATGTTAGGAATGAGAAGAGAAATTAGTTGAGAATTGTAATTTCAAGAGCAGGATAAATTTCTGTGTGCTTGTTGTTCAGGCAAAGAAGATTGTTCTGTATTGAAAACTTTGCTGTGAAAGAATAATTTTCTATTTTTCGATGCTTATTGTTTCTCTCTTTTTGTTTCTGTATTTTTCATATCAGAGATGCGTCTCAAAGTGAGCCGACCTTTCACCTGACACTATTAGATTGCTTGCAGGGCATCTATAAGGTCAGTTCAATTATATGCAATCATGAACCCTGAAATATTTTTTGGTCGTGATGCACAATTTTAGCCACATTGACAACTTGACACTGATTCCAACTGATCACCTGTAAGAATACCTGATCTTCTTGCAATATAATTACATGGCAAAACTTTGTTTTCTGGAGGTTTACCTTAACTTAGTATATAAACTCTACAGACTTTTCTATAGTGCTCCACCTCCCTAACATTAAATGCTCTCAGTGCTATCTACTGCTCAGGACTATTGTCTTCCTCTTGGTCTGGGTCAGGAGCACCTCTGAGTAGGAATCTTGATGTGGTGTTATGTGAATTCTGATTGACTGATTTGTTGATTGATTGCAAATGACAGTTAGCTCCACCGCACGCGTTTACACGCACTTTGAATCTGTTTTGATAGTTTTTGACTGTGTTTGATTGCAGAAAAGGTGGCAAAACAGGTCACTATGATTATATCATAAAAATGTTTCCAGGCATCTCACTTGCAGACGTCACTCTCAAATGGCTGTGCCAGAGGATCAGGGTAGTGCTTTGACTGTTTGTTTTACATTTGCTTTACATTTGTGGGCATTACTACAAACTTTGCCCGTCCTTCCTTCTTCTCCTCTTATGTGGTGACATTTCTGTTAATCCTGGGCCATCATCTTCATCCCACTCCAGCGCAAATATCTCGCACAATGCAACCAGACTCTCAAGCAAGAACTTTCTACTTTACTCTCTAAATATTCGATCTCTACTAAACCCAAACAACTCCATTTCCCTCACTGACATTGCCTCCTCCTCTCATCCACCGGATCTCATTGCACTCCAAGAAACCTGGCTATCCACTACCTCTTCAAACGCTCATCTATCTGACTGTATACCACCTGGCTACTCTCTTCAAAGCTTCCCTCGAATAACCGCCTCCTCTAAATCATCAAAAATATCTGGTGGCGGCACCGCCTTCCTGGTTCGTGAGCCGGCTGTCGTCCTAAATTCTTCTCGCCACACCTTCAGTTCTTTCGAATGTTCGTCCACAACACTTCGACTTTCCTCAGACCTACTCACAGTTTTCAACATCTACCTTCATCCTACCTCGTCTAACTACTCCTCTAAAAACTCAGTCTTTCTTGATGAATTTAGCTCTCTCCTCTCAGTTGCTGCCACTACTCCCAACGAATTCTTACTTACTGGCGATTTCAACGTCCATGTTGACGATCCATCAAACTCTCATGCAACCGACTTTCTGAACCTCCTCTCATCAGTCAATCTCGTCCAACATGTCAACTTCCCGACCCACATCAAGAATCACACCCTCGACCTTGTCATAACTGCCAACACCTCCCTTTTATCTCCAAAGCTATCACACTCTATTCTCAACATAACTGACCATTACCTTATCATTGCTGACCTTGAAATCAAGCCCTTCGCTCGGCCCCCTCCTTCCACTCACTCTTTCCGTCGCGCAGGGTCCATTGACTCTCAGGCCTTCATGAAAGATATTCTAAGCTCTCAACTTGTTCTTAATCCTCCTTCTTCCCTTGATGACCTTCTTTCTTGCTACAATTCGACTCTTTCCAACCTCCTTGACATTCACGCACCACTGATCACCAAACCCAGCTCACATGCCGTCAACCCTTGGTTCACCTCCTACCTCCAAGCTTTTAAAACCTTCCGTAGGCGACTTCAGCATATCTACAAGGGCGCCACTGACTCTCTATCCAGAGAAAAAGCCCTTTCCAACCTCAAATCAGCCACATACAGATATCATAAACTCATTGCTGCTACAAAAAGGAAATACTACTCTTCCCTCATTCACTCCAGCTCCTCCAACCCTCGCCACCTCTGGAGAGCTGTCAACTCTCTTCTTCATCGCAAATCGTCCTCCCCACTGCCAAGCTCCATTCCATCCCCCTCTATGGCCGATACATTCTGTTCATTCTTCTCTGACAAAATCTCCTCCCTTCGCTTCACATTGCAGTCTCTTCTTGATTCACAATCCTCCAACACTGATCCACCTCCATTTCCAAACCCTACTCCTCCTGTCTCTCAGTCATCCCTTCCAAAACTCCATCCCGCCTCTGAAGCTGAAGTGTCACTCCTGCTAAATTCTCTTCCTAACAAACAGTGTGAATTAGATCCTATCCCAACTGCTCTTCTAAAAGACTGCGCCTCCGTCCTCATTCCTATAATCACTAAAATTATCAATCTTTCACTTTCCACTGGCAACTTTCCAATGGTCTTCAAGCAATCTCTCGTCACTCCTCTTCTGAAAAAGGCAAATCTTGACAAGGAAAACCTATCAAATTACCGACCCATCTCCAACCTTTCTTTTCTATCTAAATTAACCGAACGAATTGTCCTTTCCCGGCTAAACGATTACCTCGCTTCTAACTCACTCCTCAACCCCCCACCAATCCGGCTTCACCAAACACCACTCTACAGAAACTCTACTCGTCTCTCTGTATAATAAACTGGTTTCTGCCGTCAGTCATCAGCAAGTCTCCTGCCTCTGCCTCCTTGACATCTCCGCTGCATTCGACACCATCGATCACAATCTCCTTCTAAATCGACTTTCTTCTTCTTTTGGCGTCTCTGGCACCGCTCTACTCTGGTTCCAGTCCTATTTGTCTTCCAGGTCCTTCTCCGTCAAAGCCTCCAGTCACTGTTCACAACCCCTTCCACTATCTTGTGGCGTTCCTCAAGGCTCCGTCCTGGGTCCGTTGCTCTTCATCCTCTACACCACTCCTTTAAGTCATCTAATAAAATCCTCGTCTGTTGACCACCATCTCTACGCAGACGACACCCAACTCTTTATATCCTTCTCCCCAGGCTCTTTTTCCACCGCCATTGCTCAACTTCTCAATGTGGTCAATCTGATCTCTCAATGGATGTCCTCAAACCTCCTCTGCCTCAACCCATCAAAAACAGAGTTCATTATTCTTGGCCTTCCTGACCAAATCAAGAAAATCCCTGACCCTTCAATACACCTATCGACTAACTCTTCAACTCTCACCTTTACTTCCGATGCTCCTGTTCGCAATCTTGGTGTAATGTTTGACTCGCATCTCTCCTTCTCTAACCACATCTCTAGCCTATCGCGCTCCTGTTTCATGCACATCCGGGACCTCCGACGCATCCGACCCATGCTTGATTTCAAAACTGCTTCCACAATTGCTACGTCCATCGTCCACTCAAAGCTTGACTATTGCAACTCCCTGTTCTTAAACCTTGATTCCACACAACTTAAGCGCCTCCAACTCATTCAAAATTCTCTAGCTAGAGCCGTCACCAGAACACCCAGACATCATCACATCACCCCTGTCCTCAAGTCTCTTCACTGGCTGAAAATCTCAGAGCGAATCCACTTCAAAGTTCTCTCCTTAACTTACAACTCTTTACAATGCTCCCAGCCCAGTTATCTTCGCGAACTCTTCACCATCCAGCCTACCCGTTCTACCCGATCATCCGCCTGCCTTACACTTTCTCGACCCCCGGTCACAAGTCATCTCAAGTTCTCCAACCGAGCCATATCCATCTCAGCACCACGCCTTTGGAATGATCTGCCTCCTGAATTCCGATCCTTTTCAGTCCCTTCATCATCATTTCTAATCACACACCACAACCTTCCTCAGGCTCCTCTATCCATCACACCTCGGGCTTTTCATTCGAAACTTAAGACACTCCTTTTCACGATCTCTTACCCTATCTCAACTGATCCTCCACCCTCCGATTCCCGGCCCAGACGACACCCACCTTAGTAGCTGTTCCGCCCCTCTGATCCTATGGTAACTCGACCCGGACCACCACGGACTACTCTAACGGACAACCCTTCTAACACAACGCATTTGATCCTGATCCTATGGTAACTCGACCCGGACCACCACGGACTATTCTCACGGACAACCATTCTAACGCAACGCAGCGCTCGTGAATAAGCTGGTGCCCCGCGCTTGGCTTTCGAGTGGCGCTTTAGAAATTTCGAGTTTACGATTACGATTAAAATGTTTTTTCATTGTGACGAGCAGGCGCTGCAGTGTGGCTTCCTCAACTTTGAGACGTTTGATGTCGATGAATATGAACACTACGAGGTAAACATTGTCAGCGGTTTTCTTAGGAGGAAGGAACTTCAAGGCAGGGCTCTCAATTTGTGACTTTTGTTTAAATCTTATAAGGTAAACACTACAGAATTTTCTGTGGTCTCACCATTTGAAATCACTCCTCTGCAAGAATTCTTACCCTGTCTCATCTGATCCTCCAGTTTCCAATTCCCAACCCGACAATATCCGACTTAGTAGCTGATCCGTCCCCTCTGATCCTCTGGCAACTGGACTCGTACCTCCTTTGAAATACTCTTATGGACAACTTTTTTGACTCAATTGTGAATACTTTATACTTTATTGATCATCGTGAAACATGTATATGTGTACATACAGTATTGCACAGACAAACAAACAGTTGTTGAAAATGTCACGTACATTGATGTCAAAGGGGTAAGCCCAAAGGAACGTAAGGTTCCGCTAACAATAAGTTGGTGCCCTGTGTTTGGCTTTCGAGTGGCACTTCAGAAGTCTGGAGATTACGATTTCTTGTATTTAATCATTTCTTTCTCCTGCCTCTAATCACCACTACTCCTATCAAACAACTCTTGACTGCTGATGACCCTCCCTACGCATGTACCAACACTCGATTGTTCTTTGTTCAATGTTTTCAATCTCATGAAAGCACGTCTGAGTTTGAGTGATTAACGTATGGTTTCTAGTCAGTAACGGTGCTGAGCTCTCTTAGTTAAGATATTAGCTAAGATATTAGTTAAGATATTAGTTAAGATACTAGCTAAGATCTTAGTTAAGGTATTAGTTAAGATATTAGTTAATATATTAGCTAAGTTATTAGTTAAGATATAAGTTAAAAGTTGCATCTGTATAGATGCATTATAGTATTTATTTTGCTTAGTGTTATTGTTTCAGTTGGCAATTGCCTTGCTTCCAATTTTATATAGTGGTCTTGGGTAGTGGGGTCTATGAGACCCCTACAGGTATATACCCCCACATATGTAACCAGTTTATCTCATTTTGTGTGACTTTGTATTTCTTATTTCTTTGAATATTGGTTCCTGAATAGATTGAATTGATAGATTGCATATATCTGCCATGAGAAATCGTTTTTAATCTGATAAAATATGTGTTTGATTTTTGCAGAAAATAGAAAATGGTGATCTTTGCTGGGTGGTTCCAGATAAATTCCTTGCATTCTCTGGACCACATCCAAAAAGCAGAATAGAAAATGGTAAATTACATAAATCTATCTGTTCACTATTAATATGAAAACTATGTTATTAAGTTAAGAATAATTTCCATTAGAGGATATTGTTAGGCTATGAATATATAGCTGTTAGGATCTTTGCTAGGTTATAAATATTGGTTCTAGGATTACTGATCAAAGGGCAATTGATCTAGGGATTACTCATCAGAGGCAACTCAGTAGTCCGCATACCATTAACCCTTTACCCGTTCATTTTTAAATTTTAAGCCCATTTTCATCGGATATTCTCGGGGCAAACGGGTAAAAGATTAATATTAAGAATTGAATAGAACTGTATTGTATCTGATGGCATTGTCTTTCCTGCAAGGTTACCCTCTGCATGCACCGGAGGCATACATTCCGTACTTTCGTAAGAAGAACGTCACCGTCGTCGTTCGACTGAACAAGAAGATCTACAATGCAAGGCAGTTCACGGACGCCGGCTTTGAACACTGTGATCTGTTCTTTCCGGATGGAAGCACGCCAAGCGACAACATTCTAGAGAAGTTCCTGGAGATCTGTGAGAGAACGTCGGGTGCCTTAGCAGTTCACTGCAAAGGTAATGCACTAATCAGTTGCCATAGCAGCGTACGGCAAATTTAAGGGATGAAATTATGTGCCATAGCAGTTCCTTGTTAGCAGTTATATGGTTAGCTGATTGTTAGAACAACTGACTGCAAAAGTGGAAGTTCTGTAGCAGCTGAATGCACTGGGGTTGCAGTTTACTGGGTGCTGTTTATGCAGTTAAGAATTTTGATTCATCTGTGTTCTTCTGATCATAATCATCATATTATATCCTAGTAATAAGCAAATTTTACACATTTTTAGACGATGAAAATTAATGTCTGCCTTCATTAGAGGGTCAACACGTTGCATAGGCACCAGTTTGAGATCTCTGTTTGATCTTCTTTCTCATATAATATTCTGATCTCTTGAAAACTGTGCGTACCCTGGTATGTTGTTGCCAGCATCTCTTGAAATCCACAAATGCTTGACGACCATTTTGTTCGATCATGGTTTTATTGTGTTGGGTTGAGATCCCCTGTGATGAGTGGTGCTATTACTATAACACTGTCTTGTGTCTTGACTATATCGTGACTGTTGTTCATCACCAGCTGGTCTTGGAAGGACTGGAACTCTGATTGCCTGCTGGATAATGAAGCACTACAAGTTCACGGCACCGGAAACCATTGCCTGGCTGCGGGTCTGCCGACCGGGCTCTGTCATTGGACCTCAGCAGGATTACCTTCTGGCGTAAGTTATTTTCTCCTCAAAACGCTTTCTCATTTATATATGACACTGCTAGCATGTTGAATGTCGCCCCGTGTGGCTGGAACCATCTTCCGCAGGAACTGTGGCTTCACCTCCTCAGTCTTCCCATTCTCCAGTTTCAGAAACGCCTGCAGACCACGTGATGGTGTTAATTAACTTGGGGCGGGTCGTCTCTGAATCTCTAAGTGAAGCTTTATAAATGTTCAATCATTATTAGAATTAGCCCATAGTGGGTGAGTGGGTGGGTCGATGGGTGGGTTGGTCAGTGGGTGGGTGGAGGGATGGATGGAGGGAGGGGGTGGATGGATTGATAGATGGAGGGAGGTTTGGAGGGATTGATGGAGGTATGAATGGATAGATGGATCTATGGGTGGATACTATACTAGGATAGGCCTTGCAAAATAAATAAGTCTTGAGTCCATTTTTGAAGGAGACAACTGAGTCAACCAATTGCGGGGCTGGAGGACGACTGTTCCAGCATCTGCGGCCGGCCACTGAGAAAACTTGATCACCATACGTGAAGATCGCTTTGTCCGGCGATCTAAGTCGCCACCCGGAAGTGAAGGATGGATGGCTTTACGGATGGATAGATGAAGCGAATAGCGTTTCTTGAACTGTGTTTGTTGTTTTTTCTCTTCTCAGGAAGCAGTCTTCGCTGTGGATGATGGGCGACATTTATCATTCGCGTGTGGCGGATCGGGAGAACAACTACGGTCGTCAGTTGAACAAGACGTGGTCGGTGGAGGATGAGGTGGAGAACATTCCGGGGGCAAATGTGGCTCCTGTTTCGCCTCAGATGGTCAGACGGTCAATCCTTAAAGCACGCCCTCAGTATGTGGACGAAAGGAGTGACCTGGTCAGTGAAGATTAACTGCCTTATTAAGTTCTAGTCTTTTTGTGTGTACCACACTACCACTACACTTTTTTATTTAGATGTATTAGCATCATGCGCTTCTCTATTAAGCAATGCAGTGGTTCCTAACCTTTTTTCAAGCCGGGCAACCTAGCAAAAGGCACATAGGACAAATTTGACTATCGGCATGCATATTAAGCATTGGTTATAATGCTCTTCAGCACATGTATGGAATATGCAGAAAATAAGGTCATATCTTTGCTAGACCTGGTATGAACATATGAAGAGGAACTCGCAGATATGCTGCAGTTGTAATCATGAGGTTTTACAGTGCTGAAGAGAGTACATTTGCAGAATGAGCTTGTTTGCAGGCAGTTGTGCAAAACAAAGTCGATAGTATAATAAATGTCGATAATATAAATTATTGTTTTTTTCTCTGTACACAGGATAATCGCTTGCATGAGTCTCAAGGCGAAAGATTGAATCACATAAAGATACTGCGCAACAGGCAGCAGGTTCAGCCAATGAAAGCGAACTCGTCTACAGCGATAACGTGAGTTTCAATATCTCATCACGTTGGAAGTGATCACTTCTCGTTCTAAATTTAAGGTATTTTAGGTGACATGGGGTATCTTGAATCAGTAAAAGTTTACTTGTTATTATTTCGGTGTAACATATGCCATAGTATTAGCTAGGTAATGTAACCTGTAAAAGTTTACTTGCTATTATTTCGGTATAACATATGCCATAGTATTAGCTAGGTAATGTAACCTGTAAAAGTTTACTTGCTATTATTTTGGTGTAACATATGCCATAGTATTAGCTAGGTAATGTAGCCTGCCATGTTTAATTTAATTTAACTTAAAATTTACCATATTAATTGGACACTGTAACTGGTTATATTTATTTATTTTATTTTTCAGCTCTATCATGGTGGCTAGGCATCTGTTGTGACACATTAATGTTTTTCAGTTAAATCTAAATAAGTTTATTATAACTATTTTAATGTTTTTTCAGTTAAATCTAAATAAGTTTATTATAACTATTTTGCTGATATTTTTATCGCAGATTTTTTAAATAACAGCTAAGCGATCAGTTACAGCCAGCAAGACATTTTTGTGATGTTTCCATGTTTAAATTAGATGAAATTCTTTGACTGTAGAAATAACGATGTACGGCCCTCCGTCAGATCCAATTCGCTGAGTTCGAAGACAAGGGCTGGTCACCACGGTGACTACAGCCCAACACGGGTCGCCAGGCCACTTCCTGGTCTGAAAGCTGGAAATGGCATCACCACTCTTCGAACTGTGAATACCGTTTCACAACCTGGAACTGGAACTTTTCGGTAAGTCTTTTTTTCCTCTTAACCCTTTAACAACCCGCATGTACTAAAATGCTTTGAATGAAATGTAGCTGGTTGGCTAAGGGTCAAGGTTTTCGGTATGCTTTAAGGGTCAAGGTTTTCAGTATGCTTTCCGGATTTTCCAAGTACTTGAAGAGTTAACTGTTTTGAGAGGATTAAGATTTCCAGGAATTGATACTGCTTTGACTTTAGAGTTTTAATTTCTGGTTTGGCTGTTTAGTCTAGTTGGTGATTTCCTTTTCCTGTAAAAATGTGCTTTGATTTGGGATTCTACCCTGTGGCTTTTTTCAGCAGTGTTGTGTTGTAGCTTACAAACTTCTGTTTGATTTTTTGCCTTTCTGTGGTTTCTCGTTTCGTTGTCTATCATTTCCATAATTTATACTGAAAACAATATTTATGTATTATCACAATTTCCTTCAATATATTTGAAGAAATAAAAGATTTTAAAGGATAGTTTTGCTTCATTAATCAGTTTATCACGACTTTTGGAACAGTTTAATGATGCTACTTTCAACCACTGCCATTAATATCAAATTAAAATATGGAACAGTTCAAATATTGATTTCGCTAACAACAATATTTGCTAATTTTCTGTTTTGTTTTCCGCAATTGAAATTATTTTGTAGTGTCAATGTATAGGTTTTCTTAATTTTAGTTTAGTAGTGAATTGCCTTGTCCTTAAATTTCCTTTCCAGTTCTTTAGCCTATGAGATCATTGTTCATGTCTACAATGAAAACAGAATGTATTTCCTCTTAATTTTATAGCACCTGTAATACAACCACTGTTCAGTTCTTAGTATGGACACAATTTGCATCTCATTGAGAGTTTTTAATTCAACCCTGTCATATTATTAATCACAGTTTTAATATGTGCGAGGGTAAACCAATTACTGTTCACCAACACAAAATTCATATATACAATGTGGACTCTATATGGGAAGTTTTTAGCTCTAGGAATTCAGTACTGTTCGGGTGTAAACCAGGTCTCACACAAAACAGGAATAATGTTGAGAAGATCACTGTTTAGTACTAAACTGCAGTCCATGAATCATGCTGCAGAGGTGCATTAACCAGTGTGGCATGTTCACCACTTTTGGGAACATAACACCACTTAATGTAAGCAGAATAATGTGTAAACGGGTTCACTCTGTACAAAAGTGTACACGTTATCATCGGACATTGGGATTTGAAGCCATCATCATCTATTGAGTTGTTGTCTTGAAATTATGTCGATTTCCAGAGCTAAAACTGCAGCAGACTTTGACCAAGAATATCGATTCTTTCGTCAAGGTCGTACACGGTCTCCCACGTCTGTACATATGTGGCTGACAGAGAGTAAGTTACAGATGTGTGAAAATGCTGCCAGCACTGCCTTAGCTAAACTGATGAACACCACTACTCACCTTCAATTGTATTAGCCACATATGATTTAACCTTGGATTAGCCACAGATGATTTAACCCTGTATTAACCACATATGATTTAACCCTGTATTAGCCACAGATGATTTAACCCTATATTAGCCATAAATAAGTATTTAAAATATGCTTTGATCCACTCCAGCTTGCCAATCCTCCTCTTTCGTCTGCCAGTCTCGCTTCTTCTCCACTTGCATTCTCCTCCACTTGCATTCTCCTTCACTTGCATTCTCCTCCACTTGCATTCTCCTCTACTGCTTTCCACTTACAACTGAGAAAAGAACTCTTCAGACTATCCTATCGTGTTCCTAGGTCTGCAACTCCACATGACCACCATAACCCCCGTTTTCTACCATAGCACCACTTGCTTGACTTGACCTCCCAGATTTTGATCTAGGACTGATCAATCGGATCAGACAACCTGGATCGTAATCGTAATCGTAATCTCGAGACTTCTACAGCGCCCACAAAAGCCAAGTCGCGGGAACCAGCTTATTCACAGGCGCTCAATCAAAACAAAATCGATAGGCAGCGGGTCAAGTCCGGAGAGTCAGGCAGGCAGGCAGATAGATGGACGACTAAGGTGGGTGATGTTTAGAATTGAAGTGGCGGGGGATGTGAGGAGAAGAGGAAGAATCAGGATAGGATTTTTGAAAGAGCAATGTTTTCAGTTTTGAGTGAAAGACCTGTGGGGAGATAGCGAGAGGTGGAGTTTTGGTGAGTTCGTATGATGGGTCGGAAGTTTGCCGAAGTGCTGGCGGAAGTTTGTTCCAGAGAGGTGGAACGGCAATGGCTATGGAGCGGTTTGCGAATTTCAGTGATGAAGTGATGGGAGGGCGAAGCAGTGTAATGGAGGATGAGGAGCGTGTTGAACGAGGTGGCTGGATGGTGAACAACTGACGAAGGTAGAACGGCTGGGATGATTGAAGTGTATTGTAAGTGAGTGAGAGGACTTTGTATTCGATGCGTTCAGGTATTTTGAGCCAGTGAAGTGATTTCAGGACAGGAGTGATGTGGTGACGTTTGGGGGTTTTCGTCACTGCACGGGCGAGGGCATTCTGGATAGCTTGGAGGCGGTTAATTTGGGTTATATCAATGTTTAGGAAGAGAGAGTTGCAGTAATCAAGTTTCGCATGAACTATGGATGTGGCTATTGTGGATGCAGTTTTAAAGTCGAGCATAGGTCGGATTCTGCGGAGATCTCGTATGTGCATGAAACAAGTGCGGGAAAGTTGGGTTATGTGGTCGGAGAAGCTAAGATGCTGGATATTGCGCACTTGAAAAAAAGTTGACAGCTGATATGGAGCCGGTGATTAGGTTGGTCTTCTTGTGTGGCTTTTGTGCAGCACTGAAAATTGTTGGAGATTTGCACTATGTTGATAATCTTATGTTAGCACCCCTTCCTGCTTGGTTTCTGCTGCTTGGCTGAGTGAGTGGGTTATTCTAATTTCTAGATATTGCACATGATGTGTGCTGCATGATTAGCCTGTCTTTCTGACAACCTTCTTCATAAATAAGCATGGGAGTCACAGTTTCTGTGTGTGTGAGTATGACTTCTCACTTCTGACTTCGTGTGGTGCTGACTGATGTCGGCATCGATTCGTATTCTATAACTTTGACTTGGAGTCATTTGACTTCTGTGAGCACTTTCTTCTGACTTCGGATCCTGACCTTGCGGCTTGAACCAGTCAAACTGTACTGTTCTTACTGTTAGTCAAGATGACTAACTAACTGAATTAATATAGTTTGAACAAACTGAACTATTCATGAAATGTGAGTTTAGAAGTATAGGCGTATGATGTACCAGTCGTGATTGACTTGAATTGTAGCTTCTCCATCAGACTCATTACTTTTTTTATATTGGAAACACATAAGATGCCTATGTTTTATGTCTGTGTGCATCTTGATGTCGATATATTACCATTTAAATACCTCTCACAAGAGTTACCATATTCAGCCTTCTAAGAGACATCTCTAATAAGAGAGGTATATTTAAGAGGTACTATGTGCTTTGTTTTCGAATACTTTATTGTAGGCTTCTGATGTATAGTGTTGTTTTAATATTGCCCCAATTTTAGTTTTAGTTTTAGTTTTGATTGTTAGTCTTAATTTTAGTTTTAGTTTTAATTGTTGCTGAATATTAGTTTTAGTTTTCGTTTTCGTTTTTATGGATCAATTTTAGTTTTAGTTTTAGTTTTCGTATGCCAATTTTAGTTTTAGTTTTAGTTTTCGTATGCCAATTTTAGTTTTAGTTTTAGTATGCCAATTTAAGTTTTAGTTTTAATAATCTGGAGCTACACAATCGTTAGCAGTGAATACCGTTTTGTTCCTTGAATAAACTATATTGATACAAATCAATACGAAGATGTGCTGAACATAAAACGTGATCATTATGTGAAATGTCATTTGCTGCCCAATTGATAAATACCTCAGCATTACAGTTCATAACTTTTTTGGAATTAATACAAAATTTTATGACAACGATATATGCAGTTGCTCACCACAGGAAGGTCAAAATTACGTATCAACCCTGATCATACATGTAAATAATTATAGCGTCCCTCAGTGATATTTTAGTTTATATTAATTCTACTTCTAGTTCTTATTCACTTCTGTTGACGTGATTTTACTTCCACTTCTAGTTCTCAAATAATATCACTTCTGGTTCTTATTCACTTCTGCCTGAAGCAATTTTACTTCTACTTCAAGTTCTCAAATAATTTTGCTTCTTCCAGTTACAGTTTTTATATAGTTTTACCTATCCGTGCACTTATCAGTTTTTATCACTCTTTGATATCCCAGGTAACGGCCGAGGGAATTATTGTTTCTGCTATGCATGTGGAGTCCATAGAATAATGATAACAGGTACAATGTAGGATGCAGGGTAGATGCCCGCTATCATCCCAAAGACCACTCAGTCTATCATGCGCTAGAACGTTTGATAACACTTAGTCTAGTCTGGATATAATTATGAATGCAAAGAACTAAACATCCCAAAATGGAATATTGTAATGTGAAGTGAATGAATGAGAATAATATGATATTGTGCGACTATTCACGCAGTTCTAGCAGGATTTTACACAACTAAATAAAGGTCACAGGCAAAGCATATCAATGAGAATATTTTATGAATGTAAACTCTAAGACTTACTCTTACCTCGGGTCAAACAAAGTGGTCCGTTTCCTTGTTTGGCCTCAAAATATATTGCTACAGAAATTCTCCCAGACTAATAAATTTCACCCTGGATATATATCATATAATTATCAGATCCTAGCCAGGGACTTCTCTTGGTTTCTCTCTCGAAGGGCAATCATATTATAGGCTGAGTTACCTGAGTAGGCTCTTTTCTACACCAGAGACGACTATACTTTTCATCGCCAGCCACAGCAAGACAGAGTCTTCCTTGCCAGCGGTCAGCCTTTGTTCACTCTCACGTGCCTCACCATTGTTTCTCCCTATTCACTGGCCAATCATATCTTACCTTACTCCACTGGTCACCCTGCCTGTCGGCCCTGCAAGGCTTCCTCAGACAATCACTGTCCTGCATTACTCTGATTTGCATATTAATAGCCCCTAATCCCCAAACCGGTTTGGACAGGTTTAGAGCCATAATTATGACCCCGGGTATACAGGTAAAACGACCCACTTGTGAGTAATCTCCTTCCTCACAATACTAAAATACGCCATTTGCACAATACACACAAATAAGGAAAATAAGGTGAAATTACGAGCAAATTATTTAGTTTTCGTTTGGCCATATATCGTTTTAGTTTTCGTTTGATCAATTTTCGTTTACTTTTAGTTTTGATTGCTGCATATTTCGTTTTAGTTTTAGTTTTCGTTGTCAGCGTGTTTTAGTTTTAGTTTTAGTTTTCGTTAACGAAAACTTTTCATTTTCGTTAATTACCCTTTTCGTTTTCGTTTTCGTTAACGAAAACAACACTACTGATGTAGTTGTAATCTGGCTTCAGGCTTGCAGTGCAGAACAAGATGACTAACTAACTGAATTAATATCGTTTGAACTATTGAGAGTTGCACCTGTGCGATTGTGCATGTATGTATGTATGTATGTATGTATGTATGTATGTATGTATGTATGTATGTATGTATTATGTATGTATGTATGTATTATGTATGTATGTATTATGTATGTAGTATGTATTATGTATGTATTACGTATGTATGACATTGTATGTATGTATCTATGTATGTATCTATGTATGTATGTATGTACATACATACATATGTATGAGTGTGTATGTATGTATGTATTTATGGCAGTAAATTGTAATGTTATGAAGCACCATAAAAGAGCATCTTAACTGCACTTTATATGCATTTTCTGCACTGGACCTTGAGCTTGTTCAACTCTGATTTCTGTCTTTTGAAGTAGTTTGGTAGTTTTGTTATCAAGTCTTACAGCTTTGGTTTGAAGTGTTAAAAGCCACGCATGCATGGCATTACATGCATACATACATACAGTCATACACGTGCTGAACTGTCAAGCGGCTACATTAAGTGCCTTCATAAGGTTGTAAGCCTGTTAGGTGCTTTATAAATGTCCGATTGTCCATATACATGCATACGTACGTACGTACGTACGTACGTACCTACATACATACATACATACATACATACATACATACATACATACACACATACATACATACACACATACATACATACATACAAGGAAATGTTTTGCAATTAAAATTCTATGGAGAAGCATCATAAACCTAGATTATCAATCTGCCGTGTCTCTCTGACTTTTACGATTATTAAAGGCTACAGGAGGCTTAACGAGACGTTTAAGGAGAAGTTTTACAATGTGAAACATCATAAACTGAAGTTCTTATCAACCTGCTTTGCCTGTATAATATATTATCTTTCGTAAGACTACTTCTCTTGTCAGCAATTGTGTTTTGGCAGACTATGTCTAGAGTCTAGACAAATTGATAAGAGAAACTGACAGATCTCAAGTTAACTGCTCTGCGAAATCCTTCAAGTTTACATGAGAATCAAAGATGTTCTATCATTCGAAACACTCAACAGGACCTCGTTCACTGGATCATTCTGACCTACCATCTTATGTACTTTTCAGCCAGGGTTGGTTTGGGAGCGTTCCTGAGTAGTGGCCTTGAAGGCATGGTAGTAGCACTGTTAAATACACACATACATACACCCACATACATAGTCATACACTCATGCATGTGGCTACCTATAAGTGCACAAACATTCAATTTATTTATTGTCTATTAAGATCTTCTCAAAGGCACCAGTAGAGGGAATAGGCAAGTATGACCATCACTTCTACTGGCACCGCTGCAATGTCTTTGCAAATTCCTAGCATAGAACGGCTGCTACTTGGAAGAATTTGGGTCAATTGATTCAAATTCATTTCTTCATTTGCTTTCTGAATCCCTGCTTCGTAAATATTTTGCTCATTCTGATAGAAAAATATTTATTTTCTTCCTATACTTGTTTTTAACGTCCGTTACTGCGCGGTTTGCCTAAAATGGCAAACTCAGTATGAATTGTTAGAAAGCGCACCACCAAAGACATGCATTCCAATCAGCAAATATTATAGAATTAACGACTTATTTTCAACTTCATAGAGCATTTAAAAAGTGTTGCACAAATATTCTGGTATAATGACAAGGAGGTTGTATGTTTCTTTAAAAATAAACTATTGTTACGCTAAGTTATACTGATGCATTGTTAAAAAGTGTTTGTGTTTGTATTTTAAGGCATTCAGGCGTAACATCGAACTACCGCACTTCGGTGAGGAGGTAGAAAAAGAAATTGACGAGTTGCCATTCATGACCTGGTTTCGCTTTTCCTTCTACGCAGCTCTAGCTAGTTAACTGTCCGTTTAACCATTTAACAACCAACCATCCATCATCTACTAAAATGCATGGAAAACATATGTAGCTGGTCGTTAAAGGGTTAACTCTTGTCCGTTCTGAATTGTGATCTTTCATATTATAACTTATTATTATCGTCATCGTTGTGCCATTGAACATTATTTCGCAGCAGGACAAGTTTCGGTCAAAAACCTGACGACTGAAAAAGTCATCGATGGTGAATTTGCTGTTTGACATCAAGTCTAGTACTTTAGAGTTTAAACTTTAACTTATGGGTGACAGATTTTATCCAATATTTTATAAGAGTAAGGAATTATCGTGTTTTTGTAGTGAAAGCATCTACTATCATGTGGAAATGCGACTGAGATTTCCAGCATTTTTAAACTGTAGAAATTGTGTGAATTAATGTAGAGGAATGACTCTCGATCTCTTGCTATGTTAAGCATTTTTATGTGTACCTTGCAGACAAATTCTTTGCCAATACAATATTTCTATAATCGACTCTTACTTATTGAATGTTGAGCATGTGGGCATGCCGCAGATATTTTTCAGGGCGGCAAAACGCAGTTGTCATGGTTACATTTTTAGGCAAGGGCTTAAGAAATGCAATGCAAGAAATTAAGAACAGTTATTTTTCATAGAGATTCCTAATTGTGAATTTATCGCCGTCAATTTGTGTATCATAAGTGCTTTAGTGCGGAAAAATTTGTTAAAAACCAAAGAGTAGTTGTTTAAAGAAATAGATAAAAATATTTTTAGTGGCCTGTGTTAAAATGCCCATGGCTACTCAGTTGCTCATATACATCTGTGCAAAGAAGACTTGAAACTGGAAATCTCACCGGTCACCAGTGTAGATTATCATCAGTTCGACCACATATTAGACGAATATTTCAGATAACAAGTTTGGTATGTATAGAATACTAGCTGAATTACCCGGCGTTGCCCGGGACATTTCGGATTTTGTTCAGTCACGTCTGACCACGCTCACACGCCCGGGAAATTTCGGTTTTCGTCCCCCGCCACGCCTGACTCCGCTCCTACGCCGCCCTTGTCACCTCCCCTTCTTCCATCGGGCCCAACCCGGTCCAAGCACTTTGAGTGCCCGGCGTTGCCCGTGAAATTTATGTTTTCGGTCCAACCCGCAGCTGCCACCCGCCAATGTTTACGCTATAGTCAGCATTTTTGCGAAACCGCATGCCAAAAGCTCTGCCCTCGGCGAAAAATGAGGTTAAAAATCTATTGGTTCATTGAAAACCGATCGGCCAAAATTATTGCGTCTTAAATAGGCTTCTGATACAATACGGTAATAGATATTAATTAACGTCAATTTTAAAACCGGCCATGACGTCATTAATGTACTGGTTTCAATCATCAATATATCATCGATGGTTTTAATGTCTGTTGATAATGATGGTTGTAGCCTATGCAAATGGCGTCTTATATTAAACACATGCGTTAGCATTGCGATAGAAAATAAAAAAAGGGTAAGATTTTTGGATCGCGAATTCCGATAGTGTTTTCCGCAGGTGCTAAGAAGTTGTTTTGTAAATTATTTGAAAAAATCGGTAGCGCGGATGAGTAGATTTTTTATTACGCACCCGTTGCAACTTGTGTTTTATAGTTTTAGATTAGATTACAAGTTTGGTATACGTATAGCATAGAAGTATTTTAAACATGTACTAGGCTATAATGAGAGCCACTGCGTGTGTCATTGTTCGCTGAAAGAAGTGCACAGAAATTAGGGGGCCCGTGGCCCGCTTATTATTAACACCTCTACCACAGATTCGGCCCTTTGAAACTGAGACACAACCTAAAGGGCGGATAGATAAACCAACGGAAACCAGGGACGTCATTTGGGGGGGGCAGGGGGGGCATTTGCCCCCCTGAATTTGAGGGAAAAAACAATTTTTTATATGCATATCTGTGCATTTTCTCATTTATTGAAAATAAGATATCTTTATTTTTCACTAGGAATCTAGGACATCGGAAGACCAATTAGGTCTACTACTTGTATCTATGGTCACTGTAATTAGATGTCAGAACTTTGCACACAGCGGTTTCATAGAGCGACAGAAAACTCCCAAGAGATTGAATGTATCTCGTGTGCTAAATTTGAATATAGCTAAAATTGCAGAGCACCCCTAGAGAGGTCAACAATGTACAAGTCAGGGCCGTAAATCCTGATGATGAAAGGGAGGGAGCTTCCTCCCTATCTATACCGAGGTCCATAAAGACTCCATATATACATACTGTACATCCTAATCCGGCGAAAGGCTGACTTTGACCCTATTTGGAGGGTCAGCAACTTGCCAGCAAGCTAGGCGACTTCTAAGTCTCGCAGAATGATATATAGCGAGCATTGTGGACACCGATACTGGAAACCTTAGCCTATACTCTGGGCCCGATTCCACTGAAAACAGATGTCGTTGACAGATATGCCAAAGCCGGAGCGGAGGTGGTCTGAGGAGGAATGTGACGACTAATTTATCAGACTGGACGCATTAAGTGTTAGGGGATAGGAAAATTGATTAAGACAGCTGGATATATATAACGTGTTGGATATTATATATTTATATACATATATTATTATGTATATTTGTGCGTCAGTAGACTACATAGTATTCTGAGTGAGCTTTGGGAGTGGGAGTATAAGAATAGTTATATAGTATATATATATTAGTCACAGAATCACAGACAAAGGATCCGAGTGGCTGCAGACCCCTCCACAGCGAGGGATTAATCCTAGCCAGAAGGAAAAGAAAGATATTAGTCACAGAACCAAGATCAGTTCATTTCGAGACCTGAAATTGAATTGTCTATAGAGGATTATTAGTGAATGTCAAATAAGTTAAATTGATAAATCATAGCCTACAGAGAGTGCTCTGCTTTGCCTTTTAAGTTCTTTTCTGATTGTTTCCAATTCACAGTAGGCCTATAGGCCTAGTCGCTAGCAGCTGTATAAAGGTGTGATGGTAAGTACAAGTTACTCTATGACCATTCTGTCCATTCACGATGTTCGAGTCAGTCTAAGTCATCTTCCACAGGGTTTCAGTGAGCTGCTGAAAGTTATCGACCTTGTCCTGACCTTGCCTGTGACATCAGTTGAAAACGAACGGCTGTTTAGCTGCATGAAGAGAGTAAAGACCTACATAAGGAACAAATGTGGTGACCAACGACTGAGTGAATATATACTGTATAGTGATCTGCTGGTCATTGCATGCCTTCAGGAAGATGCAAAAAACTTGAAAATTGAAACAGTTATAGATGATTTTGGTCGACTGAAGCAAAGACAATTTCCCTTGTTTTAGTGAAACATTTAAGTTATCATATACTGTTGACAGAATTTTATATAGCGTATACCCTTTTTTACAATTCTTGCAAGTATAAACAACTCCATAGAAACCTAACTCTATTAAGTGACAATGTGACAATAATTATAGGGGGAATCGATAGCGCATTGGATAACACGAGCCTCTGAATAGTCATTATGTGAGAGGCGCTATATAAAAGTGTAAATACAATACAATACACTGGCATGGAGAACAGCGGGCCAGAGTTCGAGCCCCGTAGGGGGGACGTGCTCTGTATAGGCTGCTATTAGCACCCTGTATTTCAGGCTGTCTGTTCTGTCAGTATATAGAGAAGATTTTATGTCTTATGTAATTTGCGTTCTTATGACTTGTTTCAATTGCATAACTGTACAATGTAACCGGATGCGTTCTGTCAGACTGTCAACCGGATTAATTTTTGTTCAGTAAAGAATATTATTATAAGTACGCGGACATCATGGAACACTGGCTCGCGCCAGCTTGCAGTTTGTACACACACACACACACACACACACACACACACACACACACACACACACACACACACACACACACACACACACACACATATATATATATATATATATACTAAATACGAAACATAAGCTAACTAAGTTTTGCCCCCCCCTGAAAAAAACTGAAATGACGTCCCTGACGGAAACGCTGAATCTTAGATTGAGACAGAAACGACACAGACTGTAGAGACTGACCAATACCATGCAGACGATTTCATATTATTACATATTTAATGAAGAATTAGGGTTCATACAGTCTCTGCATAGCCGAAACAATTAAAAGATGTGTACACGAGTCTGTTAATTACACAGGTTCAAGACAGTTCAAAAGATAGTTGAAAGGGTAGTTGAAAGGGTAGTTGAAAGGGTAGTTCAAAGGATAGTTCAAAAGACAGTTCAAAAAGATAGTTCAAAGGATAGTTCAAAAGATAGTTCAAAAGATAGTTCAAAGGATAGTTCAAAAAGATAGTTCAAAGGATAGTTCAAAAGATAGTTCAAAGGATAGTTCAAAGGGTAGTTCAAAGGGTAGTTCAATGAATAGTTCAAAGGGTAGTTCAAAGGATAGTTCAAAGGATAGTTCAAAGCACTTATAAGCAGACTGTACTGCGATCTGCACATTGTACAATAGAATGTAGAAACAATCAAAGAGCACGAATTCTCACTTGATTGCCAGATCTAATTGTGAGAAGATCATGAGAATTCCGATTTTGCTTTGGTTATGAGAGTTGAAACTGTTTAGAGATCATGTGAATTTCCTGAGTTTCGTCGCTCATGGGAATTACAGTTGTGCATGGATCACAACAGTTCAAATTATATGCTTCGATCATGTCACATGTTCATTGATCACACGAATTTTAAGTGTTTCATAGATCATATGAATTCCATATGTGCCTTGATCTTGAGTGTTCAAGCTGTGAATTATATCATCATGTGAATTTCAGTTGTGCATGGATCATGACAATTCACATTGTGCACAGATCATGCGAATTCCAAGAGTCTCATAGATCATGTGAAATTCAAGTGAAGATTGCAATGTCTACACTTGTCCAAAGTTCCGCTTAGACATTTTGTCCAGTTGATAAAGAGATAAAAGAAATACACCTCTCAACAATCATTCCAATGACTTCAAAAACATCGAAGAAGAAGAACGAGTGGTGACCGTGTACCAAGGAAGTTCCATCACTTTTCGGATGTGCAACCATCGGCTGGTCATTGTAGTCGTACCCTGGAAAATAGTCGTTCATTTCGCTCTCATATTCATTCTCCTCCAGGCGACGACTTTCCGGCTGGTCCGGGTCTCGATCGTCTTTCTCCAGGGCTTCCGTTTTTTCCGGTTCTTTGTTGTCCTTTGTCGAGGTGTAGGATAGACTTGGATTGTGTTCCGCACGAACTCTGACGAAAGTCACCTCCGGTTGAAGAGTTCCAGCTGCTATTCTGTAGTCTATTCCACCTCCGCAGTCGGCCAACTTTATCAGATAGAAGCGGCTCTCAGGTGCTGCCGGAAAGTACAGACATGCCACATCGGAACTGCGAACAGAGATCCCAACAATCCTCCAGCTTTTCGAAGCGGAACTGTAGGTTGATTCCAGACAGTTGTACTGGTCGAGTCTTTCCAGTCCTGGACAGACGTCGTAGAGAATGGAGATTCGCTTGTTGGTTGCAAGACCTTCCTGCGTCAGGCGTCCTCTACAGGTACAGTGACTCGTTGCGAACTCCGCCTCGAACTCAACGGTCCCTGGGAGTTTGCATTCGACGTAGATCCTCTGAGTCTCCGAGATGAGGGTTTTCATGTCCATGCTGCGGTATCTCGATCCAAACGGTTCGTTGTCGTTACGGTAGACGAAGCGATCGCACCCGATGATCTGGTTGGCCGTGTCGGGTGTTGTCGTCGTCGAGCGCTGCACGAACGGCCAGACCTCGCTCTGGCTCAGCTTGTAGCGGACGACCGAGTGGGCGTCCCTGCTCTTCTCGAACCGTGCGCACGAGTAGCGAGGTCGACAGCCGCCGGTGAAGGTCGTCACAAACATCTGCTCCCAGACGATGATGTCATTTCCGTCCTCGATGATCGCTCGGTTCTCTCCCTTCTCCCACTGAACGCAGTGGAAGATTCCATTGTCGAAGATGACCATCGAGGTGTTGGTGATCTCGATGAGTTCGCTGCGTTGTTGTGGTGTGGTGTCGATCCAGCGGCCATGGAGGTGCGAAGGGACGACGCAGGTGGCCGGCCACTTGTCCGGTACGCAGACGTTGCACGTCTTCGCGCAGGTCATCTTTGTGGCCGGCCGTGAGCAGGGGTCTCTGGCGTAGGCGCACGCCTCGTAGTCGTCGGCGCACGGGTTGATGGAGGTGCCGTAGAGAGTGTCTCTCGTCATGTCGAGTCGCAGGTAGCCGTCCTCCGTGGCGTTGGGGATCGGCGTGCGCTCGCAGAGGGCGTCCCTGAAGAGGTGGCTGGTGAAGGAGAGCATCGACCTCCTCACCGACTCTTCCGTCGGGTAGCGCATGCACCAGACGTGGCTCTGGCTGTCGTGACGGAGAACGGAGTACGAGTAGCCGGCCTCTGTCCAGCTGGCCAGGCAGAAGGCTCTCTGTGTCGTCTGCATCCCGAAGTTGCGCGGCCGACACTGCGGATAGCGGAAGCGAAAGACGACGCCCTCCCCGGGCATGCACTCGCTCTCCAGTCGCGTCTCGCCGTCGTAGGCGTCGCAAACGCCCTTCTGCTGCGCCTTGTCGTAGATGCGGATGTTGTACCCTCCCCTGACGAGACATCCCTCGTAGTCACCGAAGAAGCTGAGGCGGTTGACCAGCACCCGGTTGTCGAGCTCCATTTCGCCGTCTTCGCAGAGGCTACGATTGAATACATCGCTCAGTCTCGACGTTCTGATCTGGAGGACGCTCTTGCTGCGACGTACGAATCCCAGACAGATGTAGTGGCTCGCCTGATCACCACCACCGCCACCTCTGAAGCGGTTTGTCGACAGGTACCGATCCTGATGAACTCCCAGCTGCTCCTTGCACTCGCGGCTGAAGGACCGCAGCGAGGAGTGGCGCAGCACGGTGTCCTCCCCGTCACCGGTACTGCTGCCCCCGCCGCTCCACGAGACGGACGAATGCATCATCATACCCTCGAAGCTGATGGTCAGCGCCACTCGATGACCTTTGTCCGTCGTCTGAACTGACCAGTCGTTGACCAGGGAAGCCTCCCTGCGCGACTGGACAAAGGGTGGGTACTGGCAAGAACGGCACAGACTGATGAGCGCTTCCAGAAGGACTAGTCGAAACCAGTTGTCCATCTTCTTACTCGACCATGTTCGATGTTTCAGCATTCTGCGTTTCCACAGAAACACTGAGCATGCAGCTATAGGCCTGTAGGGCCTATAGCCTAACGGTCGTCATAACTATTCATTATAACTATAGGTAGGACTAGGATTAATTAACATCGGTTTTGATGTGGCCATAATTAAGTTAATATAATTAAGTTAATAATAGAGCTATTGTTATTATTATTATGACATAAGGACGACAACACGTACTTTACCAATATATGCAATAGGAGGGTGACAAAAGGACAATTGCATGGACGGTCCCCAACACAAACATTGAGGGGTCCGTCCCCTGTCCCTCCCTAAGTCTCCGCCCATAGGCCTAAACCTCTAGGCCTAAACCTCTAGGCCTAATCCTACCTAAAGAAATAGGGGCTTATCTATTTGGGCATTTAGATAGTTGGTATTTTATCACATCTTCGATCCATGGATGCTCTTTAAAAACACTCAAATCCAATCAAACCTTATAATATGATTCTTATAATATTTCATAAGAAATAAAATCAACTTTAATTAAGCTATGCCTTCAAAATAAAATAATTATCCTATTAATGCTAAATGTATCTCAGTTTCAGATTTAAGTCTACTAATAATTATGTCTTTTACACACAATCATATATAGCTCTCTGCCAAAAGTAAGAAGCAATAGTCGAATAACTTGGTGAAGTGACATTTGTAGGACTTTCAGTGACCGGCTTCTTATAATTTACTCTATTTTTATCAGTATAAGACTCTAAGTGGGAACAATATTATTATTATTATCGAGATGGTTTAGCTAATTAGGCCTATGCCGTACGAATGTTAGATCGTCAAAAATAGGCTACCTACAATGTACTTTCTGAATCCAATCACTACAATAATTATTGAGCGAGCTAGCAACCAGAATAACTAAATTGACAGTACTGTTAAGTCCTACGTGTATGTTAAATCCGCTTGAATTCTTTTTGCGCCTAGGTCTACATCTCAAATCTTTAGAACTACGCAATTCCTTGTTTTGAAGCATTTAGACTAGACATAAAAGAACGATGGATTGAACAAAGTAATTTACTAACCTATAGTCGGTTCAATTCACTTTAATTCCTAAAAGAAAACTATCGGGTCGTTGCTTTGTGACAATACTGCGCAGTTTGCAAAATTAGCATTCGAAGAGCATGTAGCTTGAGGCACCTCGCTTCCAGTTCTGCGACACTTATGATGATGATGATAAGCCTCAGTTTGGCGCCATCCATTGTTGGTGCTATCCATTGTTGGTTGCAGGCGCCGAGAGCTGCGCGGGGGGGGAATGAGAGAGGCTGATGGGTGAAACAGCACGGTTCGTGTACCTTTGAATTCCCAGCTGTACCACTGCAAGCAGCTGTACATGTCAGAGATCAACTGACCACACGTACAGTGTAAACAACTCTACTGAATGAGATGATGGGCCGAGGTCAGAACGTCCGGTCATTGGCTGTGTTGTGTCCAGCATCGATGCCTCTGACGCACTCACGCACGGATACTAAATTGCATACGTTGCGTCGATCCTACCAGCCAGTCAACACACAACCCATACTACTACTGCTGCTACTACTAGTACTGCTACCGCTACCGCTACCCTACCGCTACTACTACTACTACTACTACTACTACTACTACTACTACTACTACTACTACTACTACTACTACTAGTAGTAGTGGTAGTCGTACTCCTGCAAATTAGGCCTATGGTGGCAATTCTATAGCCTAGTAGTGATGATATACAATAGTATAATTGGAAAACGCAAATTTAACGAGAGCTGGATGGAATAAAAATGAAATAGTAAAAAATGTAATATTAGGTCATAATTGTAATAATTCCATGCACATATGAAACATTTATAACAACTCATGAGCCATATATAAAAAAGCTAACTAAGGATTCAGTGATATCTGTTTTGTCAGCAATTCCTCACAAAGCCTGTTTTGCTTCCTGGAAAACAAGAGCAACGAAGCAATACGACCAACTGAAATGAATGACCTGATGGCACTGCCGAAACGGCGGACGGTACCTACTGTTGGCGAGAGATTAGATGATGGAAAATGCAATCCCGTGTAATAATCCCAGGGGGTCCTCCTTGCCAAGAGAGTTATTGGATTTCTACATGTAATAAACGCGCGTTTTATTGGGTGATCAGCCGCCATGAAATACAGCAAAAATTGGATTCAGTGTTGTTTGCAACGGTTTCAATTTCTGTTAGTAGTATCGCAGGCCATGACCGTCATCATCATGATCATCACTATCATCATCATCGTCGTCGTCATCATCATCTTCATCATCATTGTAATTATCGTCATCATCATCATCATGATCACATTGATAATCGTGATCATCATCATCATTGTCGTCATCATCTTCATCATCATTGTAATTATCATCATCATCATCATCATGATATCGTGCTTATCATGATCATCATCAGCTTAGAGATTATGTTTAGGAATTATGAAGCGTTAAATCAGCTGACATTATTTTTTTATTCTTCATCCTGAAAGAACTTGCTCTCATATACAACTTTACATTGAATAAGAATGTAATTGCTCAATGTATCTTGTTTTAAATCTATACAGATACGTACATTATACATAGAAATATATCTAGACGTATGCGACTGCTAAATAATTGAAGAAACATCAGAAAAGTTAAATTATTCACATGAAAAAAGAGCTCAGCTGTAAACAGTGTCAAAAGCAACGCTGGCATTACTTTATCACCTGCTCAAGAACCGTCAAAAGTGCACGTTTTGGTCATCAGAGCGAGCTTCAAAAGCACTGCATCAAATTATGAGCTAATAAGAAGTTAGACACGACAACAAAAACCAACTACAACGTTCGTTAAAGCTACAAATCGACAAATAAAATTGGGACAGCTTTGCAAAAACAAAAACACACAAACAAAATCAGGTTTGAAAATAAAGTCCCTTGTGCCAGTAAAGTGTCTAAATGTTAAATTAAAGAAAGAGCAAGAACTGTGGCCTGACGACACAAACAATCACTCTACGTTGTAAAGTCCTTGTCGGCTACGTATAATTAAGCAAATTACAAAGCCCTATCAACAAAACGTGTACACAATAGTATTATGACTAAACGCGGCACCATCGGAGTGCATAGGTAGTAAAAGAATCAATTAGTCAACAATAATTAATTAATTACAAAACAGTATAAAGAAAACTTCATCTAGAAACCTCTATTATTCCCCACAACTGTACAACAGTTCAAGCCGTAGTTCCAAGAAATTGAAAACAGATAAATGACGAACAACATGTGTGCTCGATTATTCTGAAAATATTATCATAAAACAGTTCAAATTTTTATCCAATCATAGCAGGGGACTCCATGAAATAAAGAATAAAACAAATGATATGAGATTAAATTCCATACATCAATACTTGAATCAAACAGACCAACTAGCAATAATGATAATAATAATAATAATAATAATAATAATAACATGATTTGTATTGTGTTATAGCCTACAAGAGTTTAAAAATTCAATGACAGTCATATGCTTCGTTTCAACGTTTCCAGAGATATGATGCATTCTTCACATGGTTGGAAAGACTATTTATTTTCATGAAGCGGGTCAACTCAATGAAAAACTTAGCACAGTATCTTAAAGCAACAGTAAAACAACATTATTACTTAATTATATTCATTCAAAGACTCTCACTCCGTCTAAACACAGGCAACGGAAACGTCACTATATATTCTATCATCATTACATTTACAAGTTCAAGGAATTCATGGTCCATGATGTCGTTGAAAGATCCTCTAATACAGTGGTACCCAACCTTTTTTGACTTTCGGGCCACTTTTTCTAAGTTGAAGGACACAAGAGCCACTTTTTCTAAATTAAAGGACATTAGGGGGCCACAAGGCTAGAATTTAATTAATTAAAAGCATATAAAATTGCTATAATTGAATCAAAAATAGAATGTTTGATGGTATTTACAGACGTCAAAATAAAATAACTTGTAATAGAAAATAATTATGTGTTATATTCTGTTCAAATTGTCAATTTTTGTTTATATTTTTGTTAATTCTTTGAGAGATGAGGACCATTTTTGGAGGCTTGGCGGGCCACTTTTGGCCCGTGGGCTAATGCAAGTAATTTTTGTAGCACAGCCTTAACGCATCACGAGATCCAAACCTGATTCAGACCTACTGAGTCTCTCTGCACTAATTTCTTCCATCCCTAAAGATACGATTTCTTGTCTTAAACAACAATAGAACAAATAAAATCAAACCAACAACAACGATCATAAACACAGATTCCGTCCCGTTTTCTAGCAACTATCTACTTCACAGCATAACTCTACGTCGCCTCGCAGTCTCACTTGAAACTCTGTTGTCTTCCGCAAAATACGTTTACTCAGTCAGGTATACTGTCGAGTTTTCATTCAACCATAAACAGTTTCCCCTCTCAAACTTCAGCTGTATGCCCTCAGGTATGCACAATTAGGTTATTACTTTAGAAAATAACCAAGAACAATAACAGATTTAAATGATAGGTAGCAACCACATTATTTTGAAGCTAGTCTATCCGCTAGATAGCTATGTTACGACGCCTGTGTGAGGTTCTTAAAATGAGCTACATAAGTTCACATGCATACATACACACATAACATGCACATATTATATACTACATACTGGTACATACATACATACTTACATCATACATACAACAGTGAACATAATGATGGTTGAAAACAGAACACCAAAATGATGAAACACACAAACTTGAGTATCGTACTCTGGTCATTTTGCAGGTTTTTGTCAGATGTCACCAAAGTTGAGTGGAAGACTATTGCTCACACTGAAAAGCAGCACATGCATGATCCATGATCTCCTGAGCTACAGCTACACCTTCAGCAGGAACAACAACATCAACGGCTTATGCATGATATAATGAAGCCATGTTCCCACGATGTGCTTCATATGCCACGCCATATGCAATTTACTCTGGAACGAGCTGCTTTTCACGCTGTGTTTGCACCCCAACGTCTTTACACTTTTTTATGCTCATCTCAGACCATCTTTTTCAGCCATGCCGGGATCAAGAGCGCTTTGGAGTTGTAACCTTGAAGGGGCATTATATAACTCTTGAAAATCAATGAAAGGAAATGCAGGTCACAAAGTTTCCATGGAAATATTGTCCTACTTCATACTTCTGTGCATCGATCATCTCATTGTCTAGTGACAATGGGAAAGCCTGCCTCTCAGGATGTCTTGACCTCAGTGCAGCCTTTGACACTGTTGACCATCAACTACTTCTTTCAAGACTTGCCAATAGCTTCGGTGTCCCTGGGACAGCTTTAAACTGGATAGCTTCTTACCTGCGTGACCGCAATCAGCAGGTCGGCATTGGGACCGCTCGGTCTGAGCCTACTGTTTGCACTGCTGGAGTTCCACAGGGATCTGTCCTTGGCCCCTTACTATTTACTGTCTTTACTTCCCCAATCAGTCGCATTGCTAATCACTTTGGAATCCAATCACAGCAGTATGCGGACGATACCCAACTCCATATTGCTTTGTAACACACTGATCAGTCTGGCAAACTTAAACGTGAAGAGTACCTTTCATCTATCCATTTCACGCTCTGTTTCAATGGTTTGGCCATAAACCCTGACAAGTCTGAGGCAAATTTTTTTGGGTAATGCCAGCACCTGCTCTCTTTCCCTCCACTTTCTAGTATTGACCTTGCGGGCACTGCTGTGCATCTGTCAGATACTGTCAAAACACTTGGACTAACGCTAGACAATAAGCTCACATTTCGACCACACATAACTAGCATTTGTAAATCTTGCTTCTATCATATTCGGCAACACGTCACATCAGGTCGGATTTATGGCCTGCTGCTCACAGACTGCAGGCAATGCAACACTGGTTGAGCTCTAAAAATGGGTCAGATATCATTGCTGCAATGCTTAGTAATTAATGCAATGCTACATTAAGTCCCAAAAACATTCAAGACAAAACATATTTGTCCTGGTCTGAATTTGCGTTCAATATGCTGAACACTAATTCTAAACGACATTATTAATTACAAAGTTTTAATAGGAGGCGTCTGCAATTCTGCATATTCCGGCAATCAAGCAGCATACTGTCAGTGGAACAATCATGTAGCCTTCGTGCATAATTACACCTGGGTAATCTAACATTTTAGCATTCTGAATTATTCGCCCAAACTACTTAGCATAATTATTTTCCAACAATCCGACTTCTACTTAGACAAGAATCCATTTCATCAATCCGGCTTCTGTTTGAGCAACAATTACTTATTCATCAATCCAACTTTCATTTAAAAAACAATTATATTTTTTTATCAAACTACTTCCAATTAAAGCAAATTTTTTCATCAATCTCACTTTTCTTTAAGTTAGAAACTACTTTCATTAATCCGACTTATATTAAACAAAATTCTCTGACAATCCCACTTGTACTCAACCAACGCAGAACCCAATGCGAATAATGACGAATAATTAAGAACGCTAAATGATAGATTAACTAATCACAGAAAAATCACGTTGCACTGACTGGCTAGATAGCATTTCACATCATATGAGGACAGTGCTGGATTTAAATAAATTACAAATAAATAAATAAATACTTATCATTAGCCATTGTGTGAGCAAACCTTTCATTTAGGCAGAATCTAGTCATCACAGCTGTTGTTTGATGCCGTCTTATAATATACGCAACAAGAGATGCATGTGGTAAACAGAAATTTGACTACTAAAAGCAACCATTGTACGAAACATCCAACCAACTGACCTTACTGTATGCGCTAACACCTTTCACAAGTACATGTAATTGAAACACCTCGCAGAACTAATCACATCAATATTTTTATACGCAGAAAAATCAAAGCTTATTTTAAACAACCATGAACACGATGTTACATTTGAACATAAAATTTCAGAAATGATCTGCGAATGAACCAAAATAATGAGCCATGCAAACAAATTGAACAAAATGTTAACCTAAATTCTCACAATCTGTACAAGACCTGCAGTCTTCTAGTCATGTTAAAATCCCAGGTATTAAATTATAAACACCGTTACGAAAAAGTAAAGATATGCAAATGATGGACAACGCCGAGCACATTGAACATGGATGCATCCATCACAACAAAAGATCTGGTGCTACTGCTAGCTTAGTCAGACACATGTGGACCAGCAGCAACCACATTATCATTTGCCATCCATGCAATTATACCTGTGCAACAAATTATTATTATTATCACAATTATTTTTACTCAAGTTAGAATTCAATCTATGGTTCTCAGATAATATCAAAGCACACTTATTTTATTACCATTATTTTTCAAACCTCACGAATTAATTACTTTTTTGTTATTTTCATTAGTCTTTATAATACAAAGTAGATTATGGTCCATTAGGATTAAAAATCAAGGAAGCATTATATCACCATCATCATTATATTTAGACACACAGAATAAAATTACATTATTATTATCATCATGTTTTACCCAAAATAGTTCTAATCCCTCAGGAGACAAAAAATTGTCTGGAAACTGTTAGTTAGTGTCATCTGGAAGGGCTTCTATATTTTCTTTCTCCTCCAACAACAACCCCCCCCGGTGTTCCAGAAAAAGAACAATCTGGAACATCTACGCCTCATCAAATTCTCATTATTATTCACCCGAGGTAGTTTTAATCCTGCAGGAAGCAAAAATCGAAAGCCGCTGGAATAGGTAGCTAGTTTCTCTCGAGTCTCCGCAGATTCGAGTGAGATTGTGGCCAGGATCAGAAATGAATGCAAGAATATTTATGGGACCAAGGGTTTCAAGGGCCAGAGGAACAAAATCATGTGCTCCAAGAATTATTATTATTATTTTGTAAGGCATGTAAAAATTGTGGCAAAGCCCATAGAACTTATAACATATTAGGCATCATCTGCCTCAGTTTTACTAAATACAGTCATGCAAATAATAGAACAACTTTAACTACATGTACAGCTAATTTCTAGCCATTTATTAATAATATAAACACAAATCACATTAAGTAACGCTTAGTATCGGCTTTCGTCTAAGCTCAAGGGAAAGCAAATTGCCGCTTTCAACATTTACACTTAAGATATATATATATATATATTGAAACTGCAATGCATATAATAGACAACACTGCATAGAGGAGTTTGACAGAACACGACTCGTGAACACCAGCATTCAGCCAACGATCAGCTTTAGAAATGTCACTGATGTGCAGTCCTGTAAAGCTGGATATCAAATGCCAAATATTAAAACAGAGACAATCTAAGAAAATTAATCAACAGTTAATAATTTGAAATAGAAAGTGAAACACTGATGTATGACTACACAAAATCGCACCAATAGCCAACAGTGATATTTGAAATAGAAAATAGCTATATTAACTGCGCATTCTCGGCGGTGGGTCCCTCAACCTGGAATGACCTCACACATAGTTTCCGCTTCATCCCAAGATCATCTTTCCCGTGTTCCTCTCTCACCTTAAGACTGTTCTTTTTTGCTGTGTTGGAGTTTGGGGCACCTTCCTAAGGAATGCTGCATAAATGTTCAAAATGAATGAATGAATGACAGCAAAATGCCATAAAATAATTATTCTGAAATTAAATAGGAATTTCATAATTATTCAACTACAGTCAAAACAAAATGTGGGTTAAAACAAATCTTTTCATACCGTAACTGGAAATAATGTTTTCCTCCGACCCTCTGACCCAATGGCAAATTTATGAATCCATCAAACAAAAATGTTTACTATACAGAAAAATAGAACAGAAAGAGATACAATCGTTGTGAAACAAATCAGTTTTCACCACATAACCTCGCAATACAACTTTGTATGTACAGCAAATCTACAATGTCACTTCAAGGCTCTGACTAAATTGAAAGGACAGCAAAAAACTTGTAAATGAATGGAAATGGCATGGATGACTGTAGAGAACTAAGGACACGTTGAAATTGGCTGGAAAGAAAGTAAGACGACAAAAATTCACGTTCCGCACATCAAACTCCACAGGTCACGCTACGCTAAACATAACAGCACGATAATAGTTTCATCGACTTCATCTTTCCTCACTTCATACGAACTCAAAAGCATCACTGTCTGTAACCAGACATTGGTCAAATCTGACTTATTCCAACAACAACAGTTTGTGACTACGACCACCCCAACATGCCTCCCATTGTCTGATTGTATCCAGCCTACGCAGAATACAACAGCCAGAAAGAAAATAAACCTCAGCTGACTGGCAAATCTAAGGCACAGTACCTGCAAATGTGGAATTTTTTCATCAAAGAGGTGAATTTCCAAAAGAGATTTATACAATGGGGGAATTGCTTTGTTTGCATCACTTTCAATCACCTGCTGCCGCAACATCATAAAAACAAGGAAGGTACATGGCCAGAAGTACACCAGATGCAATGATCCACATAAAGACAAGCATCAAATAAGTAAGTATACGTCAATATACACAAGTCAAACAAGTAAGTGCGCATTCGAATAGGTAAGTATGCACTAATACACACACACACTTCAAATAGGCCAGTGTGCATTAAAATAAGTAAGTGTGCATTCAAATAAGTAAGTATGCACTAATATACACACATCAAATAAGTGTGCATTCAAATAAGTAGGTATCCATCAATATACGCACATCAAATAAGTGTGCATTCAAATAAGTAAGCATGCATTAATACACAAAACCATGGCAACAGGAACTGTACGTCGCTGCATAGCATTGGACGTGCAGCGACAATTTCCATCAAAACTGCGAAACTCTATGGCTTGACTAAACCGAGAGCATTAGCCGCATGAAGAAACGTCCAGCTATGTGCGCGCATGCACGAGTGGTCAGGATAAATGTAAACAACGCACGATACGCAGCATAATGCACGCCATAAAAATATGAAATCACAAGAGTGCAAACAGCAGTGCAGTGATACCTGACTACGTCATTTTATTGACCCACCCCTCCCAAAAACAAAAATCAGAGCAAAAAGTCGCCAAGTCCCCTTCGTACCCACAACAAATGTACACCAGAGAAAACGACGGAGAAAATGAAATCGTGCCAAAGGACAGTTTGACGTCGAAAGACCGCCTCAACAAGTAACCAACAAATCCCCGGACAGTAAAACTGACAGAGATAAGGCAGACAACCAGAGCATGCAACGGAAAGATGCAACAACTCTTCATTCGTTGCCGTTGCACTACGGACGTCGGCATCATCGCATCATGACCTGCCGCTCGCTGCCCCGAATTCCGCGTATTCGCTGCAGGGAATCGTGAAGAACTCTTCGAGTCGCCACTGGAGCGTTTCGAAAGACGGTCGCTTCGTTTCGTTCTTCTGCCAACAGTCGATCATGATTTCGTAGAGCGACTGAGGACAGCCGGGCGGAGGCGGCATTCGAAAGCCATGCTCCACCTGGTGTAGAACCTCGGCATTCGTCATCCCTGTTGGAAATTCAATTCAATTCAATTAAATTCAGTTCAATTAAAAAAACTAGACAACAATGGTACGTACATTCATGATATCAGCAAATGCAGTGGCCAATTGCAGTTGACAAATATAAATATGGTGGAGATTAGTGGTATACGATCATTACTGCGTAATGCGTATGTTTAGGGAGCAAAAAGCTACCCGAAGGGAGTGATCCCGGCTACCCAAAGGGAGTGATCCCTATTTACCAAAACATATTCACTACTATAACATGCTAACAGCTAAAAAAAAATCATAAAATGGCGGTAGTAATGAAAATGTAACAAGGCATTATTTATTAAGCCTAATTTTTTATAAATTTCGTTTATCTTATGTCTCCAGGAATTATATTGAGAAACTGAGGGATTATAGCTCTACCTTGGGGGTGAAGTAGTAGTTGTATTAGCAGCAGTAGCAGCAGAGTAGCAAGGGTTGTATATAGAAAGTTTGCAAGGATGCTACATCATGAATTTAAAATAAGGATATTCCTTTTCTCTTGTTAAATTATACAGAGTCGCCTCCGATTTAATAATTCACGTATAAGGAACTTCTTTAATGTCATACAAAGCATGTGATAAAACAAAAAATGAGGCTTGAACTCAGACTCTGCATGTTACTGTACTTATCAACTGTACTACCACCTGAATGGCTGCTAAATCTACCAACTTCAGTAAACAAATCCCAGGAACAGTGGAGACATGCTACAACATTGCTGTCAAACCTTTCTGACACCGCGGGCCACCAAAAAACTTTTTTGACGCAGAGGGCCACACTGGGGAGCTATGATCTAATGTAGATTGCTTAAACAATATTAAAATTTAAAATGGAATAATCATACCAGATGTGCCATATGAACTTGATTTAGTATTCACATTGTCAAATAATAACACAGCAATTTAGACTCTATAATAACTAATTGGTCTGCAATTTGACTTTCTCATTTTCACAAAATTTGTACAAAATTCACTAGCTCCGGAGGGCCACTTAAAATCAGCTCGCGGGCCACAGAAATAAAAATCATTATAAGACGATCTCATTATAGGATGAATCTTGACATGGATTTCAATGGCAGCATTATTGCAAGCACCAGCTGTAATTCAAAATTGAAATTAAAAACCTAATCGAACTCCACCACTGGCTGCACTCTGCCAGAGCCAGTCCTAAGCCTAGATAAAGGAGGAGGGTGCTGCTAATGGTCTTTGTTACCACACAGTGACGGTAAACTGCAAATACAACCAAAAACTTACAAAATCAGCACAGCCATAATATAATTGGAATGCAAAGTATGACCTGGATATGGAATCCGTCCGTACGTGACATTAAACTGCAATTACCACCAAAAAAACCTAATCAGCACAGCCATAATATAATTAGATGCAGAAGAGTATGACTAACCTGGATATGGAATCCGACCGTACGTGATGACCTCTGTCAATAGAATTCCAAATGACCAAACATCCGATTTGATGGTGAAGCGATTGTAGTTGGCAGCTTCCGGCGCTGTCCACTTGATTGGAAACCTTGCTCCGACCCTCGCTTCGTATTCATCGTCCTTAGAAAACACAACACATAGTCAAGATCACTGCAGAAGTTGTCTATACGTCTCTTGACATTTAAACGACGAGAGTGTAGTAAAAGTGACTGGAAAACAATATACCTCATTGTCAAAAGGCAAGTGCATAATGATGAGCATAACTAAATTGTACCTGTTGAAGATTTAATCGTAAATCTAATTGTAAGCAAACTTTTATATAACGCATCTTCCTGAAAATTCATCAGACATGGCTTTATTAAATTGAAAGTAAGAACTCAATAACAGAAGACCACTATCAAACAGAATGGACGCCACCTGCTTGTAAAATGGTGGTAAAGAAAGAACAATACACATATGCACCATGTAAGTGCATATCCAAACACTTTATACAAACTGCTACACTTGATTGTTTAGACTGGTTGACACTACTCTTATGTTGAGTCCATCCTGCATGTATTCATCATATGTGGAGAGATTTTCATCAACCAGAAGAGCAATTAAATGTTAATAATAATAATTACAACAATTTATATGGTGCCATAACACAACCACACCATTCATTGGAAATCTTCAATGCTGAACACTGAAATCAGCTATGTTTTTGCATATCTCCAGAGATGCTTGTATAGAAATTATTAACCGGTGCAGAAATTTCTTACACAAATTTATTCCACCACATTGAAACATATTTCAAGCAGTTCACTTTTGTACAAACTCTTCCAACCTCCGTCCGTCCGTCCGTCTCTCCCTCTCTCCGTGCCCCTCTCTCTTTATCTCTCACAGCAATTTAAAAACAAAGAACTGGACAAAACTATTCTCTAGGTACCGTTCACTATTGATTAACACAGTTGCTCTATTAAAAACCTTGTCATAACATAAACTTTCCTAAGTTAAGATGATAAACTTATCACCTTGTGCTGTCAGCTCGTAGAGCTCTAGCGATTTTCCTGACACACATTCTCCATTGTTCTCTGTTTGCAGACAAGTCCCTCAGTTCTTCCAAATTCATACCAGTTATGTAGTGTATCTCGTCCATCCATTTCATCCTTGGTCTGCCGAGTCTTCTCCTTCCCTCACCGTAAGCCAGCATCATTTCCTTCTCCAAACCATCAGATCGCATTACATGCCCGAAGAATCTTAGCTTCAATCTTGTCGCAAGTTGTTTTAACGACTCTTCGTTTTCCAATCCTATCTCCATTCTTATAGATTCGTTCGTTCTTTTCTCTGTCCAAGATATTCTCAACATCTTCCTCCAAATCCACATTTCGCATGCGTTAATCTTTTTCTCCAAACAATAAACTTATCACTAAACATTTATTTACCTTTCATGTTTTTATTAATCAAAACTACTGCACATCAGCTGACCTTGATGACCCTGGCTAGACCAAAGTCGGCAACTTTGACGTTGTTGCTCTCGCCCACCAGGATGTTGCGTGCGGCCAGATCACGATGAACGTAATTCTGCGATTCAAGGTAAGCCATACCACTTGCGATCTGGGCAGCCACGTCAATCAGCTGCGGCAACTTCAAGACACGTCCTTTTCCTAAACAGAGAAAGCAAATGATAATAATAACTACGACAATTTGTATGGCGCCATAACACAGCCATTTCGAACCTTCAATGCTGAATCGTGAAACCAGCTGATCATGAGTTTCACAGATCACAGAAATGCTTGTATAGAAATCATTAACCAATGCAGACATTTCTTACCCAAATTTATTTCACCACATTGAAACGTATTTCAAGCAATTCACTTTTGTACAAACTTCCTACCTCCCTCCAAGGGAAGGAATGAGTGAGCGAGGGAGTTTGGCATCAACAACACTGGGAAATGCCAGATTTTCAGCTGCATGCTCTTGCTGAGCTTGGCACCATTTGAAGCTTGAAGAGGCACAATAAGAACAATAGTGAAGGTGTACAATACTGAACATATAAGACAACCCGTGATTAAATGCAGTTGTCCACAACGTGAACACATGCATTGACACATAGACATGAATGCACATCAATAAGCTGTAAATAACAATTATTTGACCAATTGCTATCCGCATTTTGGTGTACAGACATGGCAATAAACATATATATAATTTATAGAACTGATAAAGACATTCAAGAAACAATATTCTAAATCCAAAATCGTATAATATATCATCGTAATGATTAAAGATTTTCTCATCATACCATCTGCCGTTAAAAGTAATAAAAGCAAATGGACGATTCATCTGTTTTGGTTTTCACCGCTGGATTAGCCATCCAACATTGTAGCATTCTAGAATTTAACCCTTTAACAACCAGTCACATATACATGTATGTTTTCAATGCATTTTAGTACACGCTGGTCGTTAAAGGGTCAATCACACCTTTCAAGGGACGGACGTTTCATCATTATTTTGACAGTACTTAATTACTCAGCTGATATACGAAGAGGCTTTCGTTTTTCCCTGTTGAGATACACTGTTAATATTGTATTTCACTTACAGTTTCATATAGTTGACACCTTCTCACGGATGATATTTTCATTTGAATGACATATTTACATGGATGGCATTTTCCTGCGGCGACATTTCTACATGGATCGCATTTTCATGCGAATGAAACTGAAGGGTGGCAGGTTCGAATCCACCTCAAGACGCCGCGTGGTCTTTTCAAGAGAAAAGACCAAAAGTGCAACTTTGCTCCAAAAAGTTGCGCTCCTCCTTCGTAAACTGTCCGTGCTTGAATTCATTTCGAAATCAAACTAACGCCTGAAAACACTTCAGTACAAGGCCGAGTGGTAGTGAACGAACAACTCCATTACCACTCACCATACATTGCAAAGTTACACCTATAGCAAAGACTGAACCAGGATAAATTCAGCCCCAAAATCAACTCAGCCTTGCTTAATCAGTGTAGTAAATTTACTCATAAAATGCTTTCTTTTCTCAACATCCAAGATAAAAAGAGAAAATTAAAGATATTCATTATTTACCCTGCAGATATTCAAGAAGGCTTCCATTCTGCATCAGTTCGGTTACGATATAGATCGGTTCATCGTGAGTGCAGACCGCGTAGAGTTGCAACAGCTTCGGATGTCGCAGCTTCTTCATGATCTGCGCTTCAGCCAAGAAATCCTTTGGATCCATCGCACCTTTCAAACACAAAAGATACACAATATTTAGAACATCATATCAATAATAATGTAATTCCACAATTACACTGTTTTCAACAAACAGGATTTTCCACATCAATCATTTAGACTGTCATACAACTCTGTATTATAATTATTATTCAATTATTAATTAGTTAATCAAACAGATTTGGATTGTATTGTATTGAAATATAGATCAATAATAATAATATTTCTACATGTTGTTAAGGACCATTATCAAGCACCAAAGCTTGTATGTTTGCATCCACACTTGTTATAGCGCCTCTTCAAGCACTCTACTCAGAGGCACTCAAGACTGCAGAGCGGACACTGCATCGGAGTTTCACGCCAAAGCGCTGAGCAATTGCGAGTGAAGGACTTGCCCAAGGTCCCTACGCGGCGACTTGAGGTGGATTCGAACCTCGAACCTTTCGACTTCAAGGCAACGACGCCACCACTACACCACCATGCCCCACGCATCAGTGAAAGGCCGCACAGAAAATTTCTTTGAAGGACTTGCTCAGTGTCCCCAACCCAAGAAGGCTCCTCATACAATCACCATGTTGAATGTTGTTCACATTAGTATTCTAGAATGGGTTCATAAAACTCTGCTTTGGAATGACTGATAATTAATTAATTAATTAATTAATTACTAATGACAATTAACTAAAAAGTAGTTTTTGTTAAACTCGAGACATTAAATAAACATGTCTAAATTTTTCCATTCTTTTAAAAATTTCTCTTCATTTTATTATTGATACGATCAATATTTTTAATAAATTTATTATTTCAGCTGGAGTAAAAATGATCCACAAATGATTAAAACTATTTAGTGAAATTTTTTTTAAAATAGGCTCGGTTCTTGATAAATTAATATTTTGTGATTAGGTACAATGGTTTGCACAGGTGTTTATAAAACTATACTGTAGGGTAGCATAGGCACTGTGTTGCACAAAGCACTAAAAATCAAACAATAATAACAAATGCTAGAAGACTAAACGCCACAGTTAGTGCAATACAAAGCTAAACATTTTCTTCTCAAAAACTCAGGGCTTAGAGCTATAATAACAAAAACAATTCAATTGACACAGGTGCTGAGCACAATTCAGAAACAATAAAGGACAAACATAAATTTCTGCTGATTGTAATACATTACCATGTTTTCGCAAAAAAAACACAACAAGCTCGTTGTTGGTCAAATATAAACTGTATGTTTTTATAATTTGTCTGCGTTGACAAATGACTGCAACTACATATATTACCTGGTAAAAACAAGGCAGCTAATTATCTAATACTTGTGCTATGGCATTGTGCCATTTCATGAGCTGCAACTGACCGAGGTTGTACATTCAAGTGCGGAGTTATATCGAGTGCTGCATCACAATGAGCGTAAGGGGTCATTGCATAATTACGTAACGCTCGAGGGTGGGTGGGTGGGGTCATTGAAAACGTTACGAAACGTTACGTGGGTGGGTGGGGGGTAGCTGAACGTTACGTAACGCCATGAAAAAAATTTTATCAATGAATATTAAATTTCCATCGAATGACACTTCAGACGTGATGTGATAAAAGTTTAAACTTCGGAGTAGGTTTATATAGGCCTATCTGAAGAAGATACGGCAGCAGACACCAGTCACATGCCAGGTCAACATTATCTATTCTCCCGTTTGTGCAAACTGGAAACCGCTGTTTGGATTTGTGATAGCTTTAGGCCTACCAATGGAACAACGTGGTAGGCCTAATTCCGCTTGGATTCCTGACTTCTAAGAACCACTCTGAAGCATATTTCATGAATCTCAAACATTTAAAATTGATGCTCAACAAAACTATACAATATTTCTAGTTATAATTTTCGAAGTGCCCAGACTAAGCAAATAATTAGTTCATCTTCATTTTGATTAATTAGGCTATTAATGAGCCATTTAGTCCGTGAAACCTTTCAGCAGCGTGTAAAATTTTTACACTGCATTTGAAACATGGCTGTCATTTATATAAATAAAAAATTATGTTTATTGTAGGCCTACCGTACTGTCGACTTAGCTTCTAAGCTCAATTCACACAGACCTACATATGGGTTCTAGTAAATTCAATACGAAAATATGAATTATTATTACCCGCGCACATAAGCCAATAATAGGCTATAGTGCTATACCTAAATCTCAACTGAGTTTTCGTAACAATCGTTACGTAACGCTGGGGAGGGTGGGTGGGTAGGTCAAGGGAAACGTTACGAAGCGTTACAGGGTGGGTGGGTGGGTCGAAAACGGTCATTTTCGGCGTTACGTAATTATGCAATGACCCCTAACTTACTATTGTGATGCCGTGCTGTCAATACGCCATAGATCTTCCAAAGTTAGAGTTATATCGAGTGCTGCATCACAATGAGCGTTTGCTATTGTGATGCCGTGCTGTCAATACGCCATAGATCTTCCAAAGAACTTAGTCTCACATTGGGTCAATGACGTTTCAATCTCAACAACACTCGCAAGTGTTGTGTAGATTGTGCTTTTTCAGATGTCTTCTTCAAACTTGGATTAAAGCAAGTAAGCATATTCTTTATTATTATAATATCATTTATTCTTTATTTCGGAATGTTCCCCCATTGGAGATACTCCTGCTACCAAGGGTTGACTCATCAGTGTTTTACAGACTCCATAAGACTTATATGTATCACCGTCGGTGGACTGGGAGCACCTCCAAGTGGGTTTCCTGAAGGGGTCTCATATAAATTTATGAAATTAATGAATTAATCAATGAATTAACCAATTGACAATCGCATTTTGGTCTACAGACATCTAATAAAAACATTTAAAAGCATAAAATATTCTAGCAATGTTTTGTGCATTAAGCTGATGATTGGGAACTATGCAATCATGGGTACTAAGATGACAAGGGAGTAGAGGGCAGGGGCGGATCCAGGTGGGGGGGAATCCGGCCACGGCCAATTTCAAAAGTGCATAGGACGTGTTGCGGCTCCCCCAAAGGGCCCCCATGTGGCTTCAACAAGCATTAAATCAATGCAGCGGAAGAGAAAAGTAGGATACGATGACTAAAAAAGGTCATCAGTTACTTTTGGCAGGGAAAATTTGGTATATTTTCCAGACATTTCGACCAAATGGAAAAAAGTCATCAGATTTTTTCTGTCTACAATTTTCGCCGACTATTTTGGCCCCCCTATGAAAATTTCTGTGTCCGCCTCTGGTAGTGGGTGACCAATGTGTTACAATATTTTAACTAGTAGCTTGTGTACATTTCATGGTGCAAATAAGCTTGGGGTCCATAAGCCTTTGTCCACAAGCGAGCGCTTGCTGTCATGACGTCAAGCAGTCAAGACGTCATATTCAAAAGCATGATTAAGGTTGGAGTCAATATTCCCAAGTCAAAATTTCTGCTTAATTGTTGAGTGCTGTATGAAGGTTTTTAATGCATGTAAAAAATGAAGACAAAAGCAACAATAAAAGATGCAAGTCTATGTCAAAAGATCGCAAAAACATCCAAACTGTGAAAAGAAATCTGAACCAAAAGTGCAGCCAGCAACAAAAAAACAAGACACATGATCATATTGACAAACAAGTCACAATAATGTAATCATCGAATGGCTCAACTAAAGTGTAAGAAGCACTAGCCATCAAGCGGCTAAAACAGAAGTTCTCAGAACGCAAGACTGGTTCCCTGACGCTGCTAAGCATCTACGACTGCAGACCTGCTACTCACATTCTGATTTGTGAGCAGACGCCTGGTTTGCTCCAGTCGTAGTAGGCCGGTTGGATCGCCCACCTATTGCATGATTAATAAGAACAGGTCCATTGCAAGTCTCAGACTGCTTGCCAACAATGGCATAAACTTAGTGATCTGCATCAATCATCGAAATGATAAAAAAATCAGACGTATCTGAGGTGCAGACCCTCGGTTCGTTCCGTACACGAACAAAATGTAACGTCAGCACAACCCAGTGGATAATAAGAGAATAAAGCAATATATCTGCATTTCGGCATGAAGAGGGAGTGAGATAGGGAAAATGAAGCGGGTAAGAGAGTGGGGTTGTGCATACTCTGACATCCATGCATTCGGTCTGAGATGGGGGGGAGAGGGATGGAAGAGGGGGGAAAAAGAGAAGAGAAAAAGGTCGTGTATAATGGGAATAAAAAATGTTGATATTGTTAATTTTGCGCAAGCAGCCAAGGATTTCACCAGAAAGGACATTTTGATGAAAGAGAGAGTAGACGCTCTGAGTGAGACAATCCAGATACAAAGCATGTAGTATTTATTATTATTTATTATTTATGTATGTACTGTACATATACATGTATCTACCTGGTATGTATGTTATGCATGCATGCGTGTATGTACATATCTGAACACTTATGATGCACACATTAAGTATGTCACAAATGTGCTATTACAGTACAGAGCAGATCTGAACAGGTGCATCTTAAGACAAGATGAAACTGTTTTCATTCGTGCAACAACTTGTAGTTGACTATCCTGGAGTCAGCCAATCACCCCTGCAGCTGTGTGGACAAATCCAGGGCTGTAACATAGAATCCTTCAATGGGTGTGAACTCACAATTGATGGAATATTGAAATACCAGTCCAATGTGTTACAGAATACATTAACACGCTGCATCAGGCCAAAATACACGTAACGATAGGTGAGCAGTTACTGTGCCCCAGCCAAGACGTTTCTTCCTGGCAATATGCCCGAATGCACTCCACCATCACTGCCCAATATTTATTAAACTAATGAAAAAGCAGCTTAAACAGGACTGTGCATCCATCGCATTACATAATACTGCAGCCACATCAGCACATTGTGCTCTTAATTCCACGCATTCAGAGTATGGCAGTCAGGAAATCTGGACAAGTTCGGTCAGGCTGCTTGCATTCAAGAGTCCAAGTATATTTCTCTCGTCCAATCATATCAAACCCTGACTGTAATCCAGAACAGACTTCAGGACAGGAACGAGTCACAGAGTAATTGAATGACAACGCAACTGTTGTACACTAAAACCTTGCAATGGTATTCACTTAATAACCAAGACACGATATAAAGGCTGAGCCAGTAAAAAAAAAAGCGATATCAACTTTACTTGAACATTCTGCCTATATAAATCCTATCTTCAAGGCGAGGCCTGCGTTGCCATCACAATGTACTTAATTTGTGTTGAATAGGTATCCATAGCAACGGGATATTATCTCATATGGCTCCTTTTTGCTACCATTTAATTGTCTCTATAACCTTCAATTAAGGGTGTCCTGCGTTGAAATGGTTTCAATAAAAAAACATTGATTGCCTTAGAACTAGAATTATTTCACCAAAAACCAAAACAAAGCACACACGCTTCTCATCATTTATCCACACCTTTATCACACAACGCACAAAATAAACAAGTCATTACCTTTCCATATACACAGGCAAATTTCACATGAACTTTCGTGCATGCCCAACAAAGAACAAGAACTGACCAGGCTTTAATGTCTTGATGGCCACTGGCGTTGTGTTATTCCATAGCCCTTCGTAGACGTCGCCAAACTGGCCGTGGCCAATCTTGCGTAGCAGCCGGAGGGAGCTCTTCGGGATTTCCCACTGGTCTTTCGTGTTATACGACAAACCAACCGTCTCTGGCTTTGAAGTCTACAAGTCAAATACCATACTGTATATATTCTACAGCACTGCCATTCCATAGCTTTGTATGCTACATTAATTTTAAATATTCATTGAGAATGTTCGATTATATACATGTATATATACATATATAAATACATGTATTTATATATACACATACATATACAATATGTTCTTCTGATTCTGATTCTCTGTCTCTTAGGCAGGTTCAAATGTCCGACAACACTATTTCTCATGCCGTTGGGCCTCAACTTTGAACTCTCCAAATTCAGAATGACAGAGTTATCAAATTCTGATGTTCTGCCAACTAGTCCACCAGCAGACAGATAGATGCCTACAGCAAGCAGTGCAGTTGACCTGCTTTTATCATCAGACGAATTGTGCAGAAGTCAAAGCAACATCGACAATTGCTAAGTGCTTGCAAAGTACCGTCTGTCTGTCTGTCTGTTTATAAATAGCCAGATGCAATAGACTACATTACAAAAAGTACCGATAAAATTTATGCAGTGAGTTCGAAGCTCTAGGTCATCTGCATTGGCAAAAGTCTTGTGAAACTGAGACTTGAGAGTGAAGTTCACCTGGACGCAAGGCTTTCTAAGGTTGACGCAAAGCCCATCAGCATCACGACTGTAGTGAGCAACGAGCTCAGCGATGGTTTGGAATGTGGCTCGGCGAGCAATGAAGAATCCTCCCTCATCCAGCTGCCGTATCCTGTAGTGTTTAATTGTGTCTCCATCACGCACTGCAAAGAAAGGTCGCATCATTTACAACATAGTTCACTTACTAAAACCCTTCCATCATGCACTGCAGCCAGACCATTAGATATACATCACGTTGTGGGGTGCAGTGGCGGATTCAGTGCCTTGGAGTCGGAGAGTTCCAGGTTCGAATCCACATCAAACCAATACGTATGGACCTTGAGCAAGTCCTTCACTCGCAATTGCTCGTGCGCTTCGGCGTGAAACTCCCATGCAGTGTCCATGATGTAGTCGGGAGTGCCTCTGAGTAGAGAGCTTGAATGGCTGCTATAGCAAATGGAAGAAATGACTTAAAGTATTATTTCACTTACCAAACCATCTCCATGACAAACTGCAAACTGGTTTACAATATTTAACATTTTAAAACGTTAAAACAGAACTTTCTAGTTTTGAGACTTCCACCGTAGCATTCTTTATGCTGAAATGCACCTCCTCTTCAAAAGCCATATGAGCTATAAAACATTTAAATAAATCTTGACACAAATGAGGAGCAAAACCATTTATAATATTTTATGTCATCCCTAGCTCATGCCAGACTAAAGATTAAGCTGCAAATTTGAGAGACTACAAAATAAAAACCATCACTGTGCAGTGTGCATCGGTCTATTAATATGGACCTCAAATTTCCACAGCTCCATTATCGCACATGAGCAAATCAGTGGAAACCACTTCCAAGCAAAAACAAATTTCAAAATCCACTGTGGACTGAACAAGTTGATGTGTGATCGGATGCAACACAACAACAAATGATTCATGCAACATCCTTTTGTCAATTTATCACAAACAATTCTGAAAGCCATATCATAAGAGACGAGCACAGATCAAGTGCTGTAAAATACATCGCAAAACCTACCGGTAATACTGTAGATACTTACCAGACAATGAGTAATCATCTCTCCGGCTTTCACTGTCTCGAATGAGAAATGCCCCGTGGTCATTATTCGGCAGTAAAAGTTTCTTCTCTGCATCAGTTCGTTTGATTTTTCCAAAATACCAACTGGAATCAGGCAAAAAACACACCAGTAAACCACACGTTCATCATGATGCAACTTTTGGGAAATGCTTCTAGAATCCAGTGCAATGGTACATGGCTACTACATTAGACTTTTGGTTCCCATGACAAAGCATTCGTTCTAAGTACTTCTAACCCAAACACTGACAGATGGCTAGTCACGGTATTTACGTTTATCCATTGTTGGTGGGTAGAATAACATATGGAATGAATTTGGATAAATAAAGGTGTCCATTAGCATGGTGAGAGAAAATGCTAAGAGATAACAAAAGCTTCACTGGCAGGTATTGCGCCTTTTGTCAGTTTTTAACGTCATCCGGTATTAAAAATAAAACTGTATCTGTCCCAATATGCAGATTGGTAGCGCTTCTGAATGGTTCACCATAATATCAACTGTGCAGGTCAGCGGCCATGTGGTCGTTTACCGACCTCTCTGTCATTTTGATGGACTATTTCATCATAATGCAGAATTTGCACAGTTATTAAAGACAATTTGGAGTTTACTGCTTCTAGACTCGCACACTGGACTTTCCGTTGGATTTCTCAAGGATTTTACGCTGGTTAGAAGGTTTTTGTTGCAAGTCGCTTTGGCCACGTGACTGCATCAGTGACCATCCCTATGATGCACAGCCAGCACAGTAGAGTCGTACCATACGCCATGCGTGTACGTGGCTGCTAGCCAGTCTTGAAGAGGTGCTATATAAATTCTCAGAATGAATGAATGAATAAATAGAGATGCTTTATAAATGCTCAAATACAATAAATCCAATACAAATGGTTACCAGAATTTTTGCCTCTCTCACAATAAATTGGCCCAGCACCGGAACTTGCATGACTACTCTGGATACAAACAAGTCTTTCATTACCTCTGCTATTAAAGTGACTTGCAATACAATTTGAAAAGCAAACCAGATAACATAATTACACAAGCACAATAGAACATGTAATGTGAGCTATCAGTCCTCAGACAAACAAACAACTGGCTGCAAACAATTGTAGACCAATATTGCTCTAACCATTGCACATGGGCAACTTGACCATTACATGGAGCCGAAACTGGTAGAATTCAGTTTGAGAACAGAGATTTCTTGCACTGACATTCCATTTCCATTCAGACCAATAAACATTAAGGAATTATTATATAGCTCTCATACAACGGAATCTGCTGAGAAGCGCACCCAGACCCAGTCCAACCATGGCCAAATAAGACCGAACTTTTCAGTTAGTACCTAACTTAGAACATAGTGGTATGACCTCTAGGCACTAGGCGAAGTGCAAGACGGAGCCATTCCCAGGTCCTAGGGCCAGCAACTGAAAAACAGTGCAGCAACTGAACAATGGCAGTGGAATGTCAGTAAACAACTTAAGATGCGGATAACACTACAGATCTCTCAACAGACAGGAAGAAACCCTCCAGTGCCTCCACAATATTGCAAACAGCTGAAAAGCAACTGAGTATAAGGCTGGGTCAGGTACTGGAATGAGGATTCAGATTGCTTCGCAACAGGGAAAATCCATTTCCACAGCTAAAGCAAAGTTCATAGGTTGCGGTGAAAAATAATGGAAGTCATTGAGAACAAAGACATAGAGCAGCAGCATCAGCACAAGATGAAATGGTTAATCCAAACAAGTTGAGATCAGCAGACGATATAGTAATACAGATCTTGCAGAGATCAGATCAGTGCGAGGCATTGTGCAAAAAGTGTGTGCTTTATACAGAGCAGGGAAGAGAATGTTATTGACATCTTAAGACTCGTTTCAACACGCCTACCCGCAAAAGCCTCATTTCTGTTTCCCTAACCTATAGAAATACTATCGTGCTGCCCCTTTTTTCCATCCTTCCATTGCCTTTCTTGGTAATCAAGCGGATCAAGATTGTTGATTATAGTCTCACATGAAGCAACTATCGAGTGTTTTGCATAATGATAGCGAGTGTTTTGCATAATGATATCGAGTGTTTTGCATAATGATAGCGGCACAATTGAAGGAGTTCTTTAGATAATTAAGGTCTTTAGATTAAAAGACAATAGTTTTAAATAGAGCAAAGATGAACACATTGGGTACGTTGTCGCAAGAGAAAAACAAGTGTAAACTTAAATTCAATAAGCTTCAGCGCTCACCATAATATGTATACAAGGTCAGGTTCATTTGTTGCAAGAGTTCATAAGGTGTCAATGGATAAATAAAATCTTAGGGAATCAAGTTGTTATGCTGGCATGGTCACTCATTTCCCATTACTCATTTCATATACAGTATAACAGACCATCAAGGATCAGTTGTCTATCTTAGAAAAAAAAACATGAGATAGACATTGATTACATAATGATATAAAGAGACTGAGAGCAAAGATAAATTAGTAATGATAGAATTTAACGTCATTCTGCACAGCGTAGGAAGCTATTCACCAAGCTGAGACACACATATGGAAAATATGTCTTCAGCAGGGTTTTGTACGCCTAATAAATGTGGACATACACTAAAGATGCAAAGGAATTCATACTTGAATCACATAGAAAAGGAAAGACACTAGATATCAAAGCTGGGCCATGAAAATCATTAACCATGAAGTACGAACAAGACTGAAACTTAAAGACCAAAAATGCAACCATGCAGCAAAGAGCATTCTCAGTGGTGGGTCAAACTATCTGGAATGGCTTCCCTGCAGCTCTTCGCTCGCTTTCCCATGACTCAGCACTGGCTATTTCTATCGTCTTCCTAAGGTTTTTCTTTTTGACCAGGCCTGGTTGGGAGTGCCTCCGAGTAGTAATTTTGAAGGGCGCTATATAAATTTACACGATTGATTGATTGAAGTGACCATCAGACAGAAGTTACTCTGTTCCTTTCTCACTTGAAACTGCCTTATTCAGCCGTTGCTGGACTGGGAGCGCTTCTGAGTAATTTACCTTGAAAGTGCGCTATATAAAAACTCAATAATAATAATAATAATAATAAGTCTTTGTGCACAAGACGATGAACGATAAAACTCAGAACAGACAGATAAAAGTGCTGCGTTGGAAATTATGAAGCACACGTCATGAAGAAAAAGCCCTTGAAGACAATGACTTCACAACAAAATTGCAAAATAAGTAACTTCTATTGTTGTTCCAGCATTGAACACACAAAGCATCAACTACTGGCACACCAAAAACAAACCAGATACCATGCATACCCTAGTATGACATCTGCACATCCACCAATCAACATCAAACATGACGTCTCATTCTCTCTAAACATATCACAAATACTTCGAATCAATAATTTTATCGATATGACATAAAGATATCTGCAGAACCATAATTGACTGAACTCAAGGAATTCCACAGATGGTGCGCAATACCAGTAGTACTCTGTTCATACAACACATACATAAAGAAAACATTACTTTTCAATATAGTCTGCATTATCGTCTAGAAAAATATGAAATGTCAATGGTGAAACCTTTCATTACGGGGCACCAAAACTAAATATGTATTTCAACATCACATGAGCAACAGTGCAATCTAGCTGAACCGGACGCGTAGGAAAAACCATAACGACAACACGTTTGCATTATACACCACGCAGGGAAATCAATCTTGAGCAGAAAACAGGAAGTCAAAGTGATCTTCCCCCTTCAGCTTCGATCAGATAACGAGCAATTTGCACCAGATGCTGTCAGAAACGAAAAATGTCATTTGATTTATATCGAACTTCTGGTACCAATGTACTCATGATGCAGACTCGTGCAGCCGAGTTCTGCAGTGACAACTTCATGCACAGAGCCATCAATCTCTCTTCACCCACACCATCTCCTCGCCAGATGTTGACCTCCGTTGCGAGTGCAGTGCAATCAGGCAGATATCGATTCAATAATTTTTGCAATTGCAAATTTGTACTGTGCCACTTCAATAAAAAACAGCGGTCAACCATTTACCAATAATGTCAGACAATAATCGCATAAATTGCAAATCTGCGTAGTGTGCCACATCAAGATAAACTCTTACGTATTGTAAATGTAAATTTTTATCGTACCACGTCAAAAAGGCCGATAGAAATCGAATTGTTTCACCGTAGAAATTTATGATTGCAGTTATGGAGGTCTTCTGAACTTACGCAGGTGAATTCTCATTTCAAGTCTAAGAATTACACATTCATATGATTGCAAATTTATAAATTCATTAGATGTGGGACCTGGCATTGCCCGGGAAATTATGGGTTTTCTACACTACTCATCTGGGGTATCTGGCGTTGTGGGCTAAATTTCGGGTTTTCGCCAACCCTCCACCCCACTTCCACCAAAAATGCCAAACATGACCCGCCACTGCTAATGCAACCTATACCAATTCATGTAACCCAAAAGGAAAATTAGTTCAGTTGTCAATTTATGCAGTTAGCAGCGCAGCTTTTGAAACATAAACTTATGTAAACATTCAAAGTTTTTCCAGCACCATGACAAAGCTGCATCAGGGACACTGGGGCTGTGTCAAAGTCCATAAGAGCCATGCTGGTAAGTTTTGGTGCTAGGTCAGAATCCAAAAAGTGTGGGCAAATAGCACATATAGCACAGAACTGAGTGGAAGTCAAAAGTTATAGGACGATGCCTTTTAAGACTATCATCAAAGTTCCTCCATCTTATTCTGAGCAAGTAGTTTGATGATGATGATGCAATATTTCTGTATCAAGGCATTTAATAGATAACTGCTGAAGTAATCGATAATACATTGCACACGCTAATTTTGCATAAACATTCAGTTCAAAGTTGGTCAGTACTTAGCCATCTGAACAAATCTGGGAATTTTTTTAATTGCTGACTGATTGAGTGACGTTCTCAGAGCAATGCATTCTCTTTCAGCTGACTCACAAGGTGTGATATAAATTGCTTAAATTACCTACGAATTAATCAGTCATAAAAAAACCTGTCTAAAAATAACATCCCATGTCTCTAACTCCTTCATGATTCTGATTTAGCCAAGATTTCGGTCCTAATGGTGCAGGACCACAACAGTCCAAACTGCGCTAATTAATTGAAATATTTTATACTTAAATCACTTACGGTTCTGATTCAAGGCTCTTAACTTTGGCAATGTAGTTCGACGGAATGTAGCCTTCCAGTCGGGTAGCTCTCGATCGAGCATACCACCAGTCGCCCTGGGTGTCATTCAGAATTTCCAAAACTTCAGCCTTTTTGAAGCTCAGGTCTTCGTCAGTTCTTGCGTTGTAGTCATATAGCGCAACAAAAAGCTTCGCCGTGACCTGTCCATCTGGGACCGCTCTAGGCTGGGAGGCTAGATGAGGGGCGGTCGTTCCAAAGTATTCATGACCCCCCGGGTGACCTGTAGAATCCGTTACGACGCTGTTAATGACTGTTACAGCCGGGGAACCTCGGGGAGTCGAAGCTGAAGACACACGGTCGCGTTCAGTCGTTCTCCCGGGCGGAAAGTTCTGCGGCCGGCCGTAACAGACGCCCATCGCATATCACAATTTTACAATTCCAAGTTTCAATGTAAGATCCGAAATCCGTACGCCTTGTTAGACGATAAAACTGCTGAAATTTCACTTCTACCGACATAAACAGCTCTAAAAATAAACCACATCCAGTATCTAGCCATCGAGCTTTCAGTGTAGCAGTCCTTGCTCGAGTTCACTACCATAGACTACATGATGGAACGGTTTTTAGTGTATACTCCGATATAGAGCATTACTGGATAGTGCTCTTCGAGTTATCAGAGACACGCCAAACGATACAAAATGTGACGAAACGCTGAATACGGAATATCTAGGATTTAGTTCATTGACCTAGATTATATCTGTGGCCAATATCTTACATACGGGTCTTTTTGCAGGTCAATATATTTTTAGTCTTGTTTGCTTTATTGACGATTGTCGTAGCGAAATGAAAACAACTTAATTGAATAAGCTGGTTCCCGCGACTTAGCTTTTGTGGGCGCTGTAGAAGTCTCGAGATTACGATTTGAAAACAGGGACCTTGCAATGTAATTTAAATTGAAACGACTAAGCACAACATCGGGGACGATGCAGCTAGCTTTATGCACTTTAAAATTTTTATCCTGCCGAATACCCGGATGAGTGTATCTAAAAATAGTTTAGTCGTATACATCGCCCCACGATGCTTCAGAAAGGACGATTTCTGCTTGGCTGACGCGTTGCGGCTGCATAGGTAGACCCTACCGCAATAACAGTCCCAACAGTAACAAAGTGTGCATCCTTTGAAAAACGGCTGCTTTGTGTAATCGTCACCTAACAACTGTAAAATGCACCGGTCCATCTGCCCAATTATATGTTATTCTATAATTACAATTAATGATGATCTTCGTTCATTAATCTAAACTTATATCAGCGCAGATGATCAGTTTTTATAGGAGTTGAATTTAACTGTATGACTGCCATGCAAAGTGTTCATCAGTCCTAATGCCAATTTACCAACACCACCTGGTGAATGAAAGGCTGAGTCTACCAATGGTTGGATACTAAGCAGGAATACGGTAGATCTCACGTCCATATTGTTCTACTGCTCTTTGTGCTGGAGTCTTTACCATTCAACCGCTGTGTATGGACCTTGGGCAAGTCCTTCACTCGCAATTGCTCAGCGCTTCGGTGTGAGACTCCAAAGCAGTGTCCGTCCTATAGTCGAGAGCGCCTCTGAGTAAAGAGCTATAACAAGTGCACATACATTCATACATACATTCGCCTAAGCCCCTCCCCATATAGTACATTATTTCCTTGCTTGTAGGCTGCTTAATAAAAATAAGTGATGGTTCTATCTTCATGAAACAGGCCGAGGTTACCCATTCGCTATGGAAAATCTTGTAATATTGTATTTGTAAATTTATATAGCACGTTTCACAGTGCACAACAATCAGAGGCGCTCCCAGTGCGTTACACCAAGAGAGGAAAAGTGGTCTTGAGACAATGAAGGGAGGCACAATTTAAAAGTTTCAAACTTCTGGGCTTGAAATTCACTCGAAAACATACTTTAACGTTAAAATGACTTTCAGCGGATGTTAGTCTGAACTAGTACAGTAATTTCACTCCACTCCCATACACATAACGCCATGGAAAGGAGAATCTTCCACTTCCTTAAAGAAAAGGAAACATTTGACTGAGACAACATTTTCATGCATTATGCCAAAACAAACAGGCTTCAATGATTGGAATGCAAGTTTTTTTATGCATACTGCCATAACAAACAGGCTACAGTGATTGGAATGTAAGTTTTTTTATGCATATTGCCATAACAAACAGGCTACAGTGATTGGAATGTAAGTTTTTTTATGCATATTGCCATAACAAACAGGCTACAGTGATTGGAATGTAAGTTTTTTTATGCATATTGCCATAACTAACAGGCTTCAATGATTGGAATGTAAGTATTTAAAGACCAATAAGGGTCAAACATTAACCCTGCCAGTTTTCACACTTGACCCAGTTATATAATCATCGATTTTTGCATTGTAGTTACTGGCCAGCTAAACACTGATCATACATGATTATTAGCAAAAGTCTGGCTGGAGTAAAACGAAATGTTGAAATCGTCTTTCCAAAGACCCTTCGATCTTTTAAGGTACCATGTCTCAAGGCAGCGAAATGCAATGGGATCTTGCTCCAGACGTATTTTATTGAAGAACAGTTGCTTTGCAGAGGGCAGTCTTTGCAGATCACCCACTCCAAGATTGCAGATGTAGCGCACCCATTCACCGTGACACACTTCCGTCTCGCTCTGCCAGATTTTAAGTCGAACTTGAAACCATTTGAGATCTGGATCACCTAAAGGTCAAGATATATAACATCACCTCACGAATATGTGTATGGATGGATAGACCCTTCTAGGCACTGTGTGTACTTACAAAATAGAATTAACGCTGCGATATAACAGCTTATACTGCAACAGAGCCGTTTAAAACATAATGGAAACCTTTAATATAGGAATACAAGGTAGGTTGATGCAGGTACTTATGAGTTGCATGCCTTTATACTGAAGCATCCAAAGGCTAGTGGATCTCAACCATTCAGAGCAAGGCAGCCTCCCTAAAAGACATCTTCAGTCAATGGCAGCTCTATTTTCTATAATCTATTTTCCTTCCAGCTAGTTCTGCAATTTAATGACTTGCAATGCTTCTTGCATTCAACCAGTGTTGAGAATATTTTAAAACCTTTTCAGTTATTAAAAATCATTATATGACTCTGTCTGTAATGATAACAAGTAGTTTTTGACTAATTTTGTCATTCTGTTTCAGCACGTACAGAGCAGTTTACAGCACCCTTGCGTGACACGGCACCCACTTCAGGAAAAACCTGAGCACTTTAGATGTTGATGCAGGTACTTATGTTTTGCATGCCAGAGACAACAAACCTACAATGTTTGACTCAAATTATCCATATCACCTACCATGAGCGTAGTTTATCAGGGGATAGGGGGGGGACCTAAGCCCCCCCAAGAAACCCAGATTATTTATCTACTCACCCATCTGTAAATCAAGTACAGCTACTTCCATAAGACGATTCTAGCAAAAGCCTGCTGACAGCAGTACTAAAGAGTTCATGTAAATAACATAGAAATGCAACAGCAGTACTTTAAACTGAATTTTATACCAAACCTTTGTACGCTCCTGGAATGTTCAACGTAGGGTTGTGGTTGAGGGTCGGAAAGAAATGTTCTTCAGGTGCACGTATGTCCCTCATCCATTCTAAGAGGTCTATGGCTGTCTGGTTGTCAAGAGCAAACTCGGCAAATTTCCGACTCAAAGCCACGTGTGCTGAACCCTTGGCAATGAGAAACTCGTGTGGAGGATCGGGCTTCAACACACCAGTACGCCAATTCTCGTTTCTCCACACAAACATTGTCCAGACAATGGGACGCCTTCAAGAATGCAATCACAGCAAAGTTTAACTACATACCATGTAAAGTAAACATAAATCTGGCTAACATTACTATATTACGAAGCCAGTTAAACATGCAGAACTTCGCCTGCTGAAGTTAAGCTATTAACTAAACATGCTGAAAATATTTGCAGCCTTCGAAAAAAATTCTAACACATTCTCATCAAAACATCCATTCATGTAATCATATTCATATCCTGTTAGGCCAAAAAAAAATAATGGTGTGTTTCCGGTAACAGAGCTCCAAAAAATTGGGTAGGTAGGTCGAAAAATATTTTTATTTTGGTAAAATATTTTTATACAGTGACTATCCGAAAAATTATACCAACTACTCTTTTTTGCATAAAGGTACATGCTGCAACAAAGTACGTGTTCTAAGCAAGTATAAACTGCCTATTTCCCGACTGTCTGCACCTAAAATTGCTCTAGAAAACAATTCTATTAATTTCATTTTGTTGACATTTTTTCTGGTAAGATAAAGTGGGAAGGGAAGGGGAAGATGAGTGCGAACAGAACATCACTGCTAGGGGTCGTTCCATACTGGCAGAGCCAGTTACTAGTTACACCTAGATGTTGCTCGGTTTATTTTCCCTAGTTAGAGGTGGCTCAAATGAGAATGATAAGGCTAGAGGTTTCTCAAGACTGGCAACCAGGAAGTAGTTAGGCAGGCGTGAAACTCTAAGGCAATGTCACTGTAAATAACAAATTTACACAGAATTTTCCGAGTCACGGCAATAAAAGTGAGTCGGTCGGGTTACCCGAAACACAACTTTTTTTAGCCTAAGATCCAACTCTGTACGGAAGGCAATGTCACCGTATTATGTCAATACAAATATTTAAAAAATAAAAAATAAATAAAAAAAATTTAAGAAAATTTTTTTTTTTAATAAAATTTTTTTAAATAAAATTTTTTAACAAAATTATTTGGGTCGCGGCAATAAAAGAGGGTCGGTCGGGTTACCGGAAACACAACATTATTTTTTTTTGGCCTTATCATGAATTAGTTAAGTAAGCAATATTAGGCTAGAGATAAACAACCAAAAAAACTCCACATTGATGAAAAATCAGCCCACCTAATGCATTAAAACAACAATTTTGGTCCAGCCATCTGGAACATTAGCCTTGCAATGAATGCCTTAGAAGCTGAATTCACCTGCTTTCTAAAAGTCACTCAAATCCTACTTTTTAAGCTGTGGTTTGGCTGGGAGCGCCTCTAGGTAGGTCTCTTGAAGAGGTGCCATATAAATTCTCATAATGAATGAATGAATGAACAATTTTTATTGTTGATATAGACATTTAATAGATGAGTTATACCCCTCCCCTTAGTTTGCCTTAAAACCGACTGTTCACTTGTAAAGAACAAGGTTCCACTACCTGTGGTGTGTTCCATCAACATCATTAGCCCCATTGTATGCCTTGAAAATTTCGACCAGCTGGCGATTCGTTCGAAGCGGAAACTCTCTTCCCATCAGATTAACGTAGTACTTCCAGGTCGGGTAGTCATCCAGTAACTGCCGCAGACAAGCCAGCTCAGCCTCGAGCAGCGAGTACTCTCCCCAGTGCACATCAACCGTCTTCCGAGGAATGAAGACGTTATCAAAACAACCTGCAATGGCCTTGGCCGCTCGATGAACAGATGAACCGGACTTCTTATCTACATGGATACAATAAATATTCTGAGGCCTGTATATGAGGCGGAGAAGCCTTTCCACCTGTTCCACGCTCTCGTGCATCAGGATGCTATACGCAATCGGAAATTCCAACTCTTCGTTGGTGACTGGATGGTCGAGGTAACCGTGTTCCGTGACGAAGCGGCGACAATCTTTTGCGATTGATACGTAGTCAGCATCGTGGATGGCATCGTGACGATTGCACCACGGAAACTGTTCGGCGTAAGCAACAGATGATGAGGTGCCCTCAAAGATCGCCCGACAAAATGATTCGTTGACTGTCGAAGGACATGGTGCTGCGATAAAAGTCTGCGACGTATACAGATATCGAGAGATGTACGGGCAAAGGAATGCAATGAGAATCACAAATAATATAACGTGCACGCATTTCTTCGCAGTAATGCATCGCGCCAGCATATCAGAGGTGCATCATATCTGAAAGAACAATTGACATGACAATCAATTTTGCATCACGAATTTGAGTCATGCATACACATACATTTACAGTGGAAATTGCTTCAAGCACGACATACGGAGAACTCGTACACGTAAACAATCTGCGTAAACAGAATTTCATCGTAAAGTTGTTTCAGTTTTAGTTGTCGAGTTTAACTTAATCATGCATTGCAACCACAGCATAGTGTACGCAACTCCGAAGTAGTGTCCACGCTGTAGTCGGGAGGGCCTTTGAGTAGGGAGTTTGAAGGGGCGCTATAACAAGTGTACATACAAACGTACAAAACGATCGTAAGTATTACAAACATATTAGAGCTCATGTAATCAAACATTGAAACCCTGATTAACGCACTCAGTAGGTCCAGATTCAATTAATTGTATCAGATTATTAATTTGTTTGTTCTAAAAAATTACATAGTGCCATTTCAAGACAACTACTCTGAGGCACTCCAAGCACAGTCACAGAGCTAAAAAGTGAAGATTTGGATAGCTTATAGTCTACTAGAAACCCTATGAAGTGCTCATAATGTAATGTAATGCAAACTTAACTCAAACTTCTCAGCCCACAAAACACACATCAGGGAGACCAGATTATTCACTGGGAATATATCAATTCAAATCCACTACATATATAGTCAAACTGCCCTGTTCATTCCGGTGTCAGGTCAAAACCTGGGAAGGTCAAGTCAAGGAGACAGCGTGGTGCTACAGTGTACCTAATCGGTGATGATGGAAGTTGTGCTACGGAGTCTAAGTAGAATCAGGATAAGACTGCATGAAGAGTTTGGTTTTCATACGTGAGTGGAAAGAGGCAGAGGAAATTGCAAGCGGAGACAAGACGAAATATTAACTTGTGATTTAAGACGATGAGCAAACTAGCCTGGTCTTTAAAAGTTCGTTCCAAAGAACTGGGGCGATTGTATAATACGGTGTCCAGAAAAATCATAATCACAAACTCCAATTTTTTTAAAGCAATACTTAACAGCTACGTACAGGACTCCAGATTATAACTTATACTTGTAAGGGCTGTGATGTGATAGAGTATTTGCCCAAAGATACCAATGGATGAATCGAGTTCAGAAGCAAAAATATCAGGGAACACAGTTAACAGAGGCACTGCTAAGGCGAGTTTCGTTTAGGATGAGCAACTGGAAGGTGGATGAGAGGATAAAATATTAATCAAGGAAGGAATTCTTGAACAGGTGGGACAAATTGACTGGAAGACCTGAGGAGTGATGAGTTCAATTCTGCAGGAACCATAATTCATTCTAATAATGCAACATACTTCGATTACTGCTGTTCTTGCAGGCAACATAACAGAGTCACACAAATTACAGCAGCACCACTCAAATCAGATTCCCAAATAATCCTACCTGGCCTACCCTCAGTTTTACTACACGAGACAGATCATAATAAACCAAAGTAGATTCTTACAAGCACCCGATTGGCAAAGTTCAGCAAAACAACAACCAATTTTCAAATGAAAGCGATTCAAAACCAACATTTTACTCGGTCTCAAATAGAATTACATGTAAATGAAATCATATTTTGGAAATCCATAACAAATTAAATGCGATGGGCATTGACTCAGATTTCGTGCACCTTTAGAGTTTAGATAAGCAAATCTTAAAGCGCATTTCTTCAGCACCCATTCCGATTCAAGTAAGGCTCTACGATATAATAAGTAAGTATACCAAGTTACTGACTTGTTATCGCAATCGAAATCTCCCAAATTTCAGAGCGCCATTCGAAAGTCAAGCGCAGGGCATGAGCTTATTCACGAGCGATTTGGCTAATTCACGAGCGCTGATCTGTGCTTGTATCTTACTTACTTACTTACTTACTTATATCATTTGGACCGATGCGGTCCTTTTGCTTGCCACAATAATTATAGACAAACCAATTCAAAAGTAAACAAAACATGCATGTGGACGCAAATTATAAATGTCTCGACAAAGCAAAATTAATGCGCAGACATATTTTTATGCCTAAGTAGACCGCCCCCGAATGTGGTTGAAGCTTAAACTTAGGCTACCTTTTCTAGTCTACCTAGTTCTTAGTGCTCTCACAGTATAAATAATAATTGATTATTTATACTGTGGTGCTCTGCCGAACTTTATTGTGCACTTCTGGCTGTGTAAGGAGGAATTACCAAATTTCAGGTGTATTGTATTACAGTGTGTCACTTTTTATGGTTTTATGGTTAATTAGGCCTAAACGAGCAGTGATTAAATGCAAGACATCTATGATGCTATGCAGTGCATCATGCGGAAATAATTTAATGGGCGCTGGATTTATGAACACCGGTGAAATTATCGGTGTTTGCTCAAGTCCGGTGTTGTTATTTGATGATAAATCTCAAAAGCATAAAATTGTGTTTTTTGTAAGTAAATATTATAAAGTGAACCTACGCTAGAATTGGTCGGAATTAAGCAATTTTGCCAGGTGTGTGTAGTAAATTAGGATTTAACTAATCGGTGGTGACGTGTTAATGTTTGGCAGCTAGGTGAGCGTGTAGGTTAATGAGATAATAATTTTTTTGCCATTCGGGGGGTAGTAGTGATTAATTATGCAGCAATATAAAGCTATTTAGGTTTAAGTTACGAAACGAATGAGGCCCAAAGAAATAGGCTCATAAGAAAGTTGGTCATGTTGAGCAATGATGAGTAAGCATGTAGGCCTAATCATCTGGTGCACGCTTGAGGGCGACCATTACGCGAACACACCCACAAAAATAATGCAAACACATTTTCCTGATTAGTGATAGCTATGGACCATCGGGAACATGCATAAATCTGCCTAAAACCGCATTTTTGGTGCTTACCCACTAGCTTGATTTTTGTGCTTGTTTTTTTTCTTTGCGAAATCATATTCCGCATTACTTACTGCTACATTATAAATGTGTTCCCAAATGAAGTTTTTTATTTCTTGTATTACCTAGCCTTGTCATCTCTACATACTTCATTTCCCTAGGTTTGAACAGAGCAGTGTGACAGCATGACAGTCTGCAAGAGTAACATGCCCAGCACGCCATTCATTCAACATTTTATTGTGCTAGCCATTGACAAAAGATATTAGACTAAGACAGAAAAGTGGTTGAATGAATAAAATTCTAAAATTAAGACTGGGTTTTTGCAGATGGAGGTAGGCAAAGGAGCCAGTTAGTTTAGCTTGTTGGAATATGGAGTTTTACTGACCATAATTTTATTTTATGTTTATTTTACTTTAATGTATTTTGATTATTTTGTGCATGGTTATTTTAGAAATTTAGGTGAGTGAAGAACTGGTGCATCATGTCTTCTTCGATTGTGTATGTTTTGGACCTGAAAGGGAAGGTAAGCATGATGATGAAAGTGATATTATAGAGTGGCTGATGCCAAACCTTGTATAACCAGAGCCTTTATATGGATTATAGAATTGGAACATGAATTCAGATGCCACGTGGATGGTAGCATAAATTCATTGCTGTGTTAGCCTTGGAACATGATCATGTTACAATGCAAGCTTATTATGTTAATTTGTATGTTAATGTGAGCAGCAAGATAATTCATTTCAAGATTATAATAAAATAATTGTCCTTTGCTTCCTGGAACTATTGCTGAAGCAATTTTTATTCAACTCAGACCTGTACTTTTTGCTGTTTTGGAGTCTGGAGGGCCTCTGAGTAGCCCCTAAATAGGCAGTATAGAAATTTATTAATGGATGAATGAATGAATGAATTTACATTGCGTACATGCATCAGTATCTGTTGCATTGTTTCTAATAGTTTATATGACTACTCTAGCAGTGTGCACAAATCTAGCAGTGTGCATTTCATCAGAGTTTATTATGAATTCTTATCATATGTCCTTAGTTGCAGTATTGATAGTTGTTAATAATATAACTCAGGATATGATGATAATTTATTCTGCCACTTATGTTATTTTGTGTTTAGCTCGGACTGATTTGTTAATTTAAATTTATTTATTCGATGCAAATGTTCGCAGTTTGTGGATTTTGACTTGTTGAAAGGTGACCTCGGTTCTAAAAAAATAAGAATCGCATCCTATAGCATGATGTGTTTTCAAGTTGTGTGTACAGGTGGCACTGTGACAAAGCAGTGAGATTTTGTACTTAATTGATCTTTGGACGAAATGGCAAATCCTGAGATGCCCTGGACCTTGGGAATCATCTGTGGTCTTTTCACTTTCTGATTATACAGACTTGTATGCAGGGCCTAGGACAGGGGGGGGCCACTGGGGCCATTTGGCCCAAGGCCTCACTTGATAAGGGCCTCGGAATTTCGGAATTATGGACTTATTTATAATAAATAACTCCTTAATTCGGCAATTCCCCATTTCAATAAATAATTTATTGAAATGGGGAATTACGGAATTAGCGAGTTATTCACTGAAATATAGCATTATGCAAATTCTAATTATTTCGTGATGAAATCATTGACGTTAAATAATTGCAAACTGTAATTTTTTCGTACATCCGTTATTAGTTGTAAAGTTGAAAAGGTGTCAATACTCAACAGTATAAACTCTATCGTAACTCATTACTCGTAGATCCTAAGTCGTAAGTCAAAACTCAAACCTGAAATATGTTTTAATATTCATAAATATAGGCCTAATTAATTACTGCTCTTATCATCGGATTCGCTGTGGATAGTGTTTCCTACACAGTACACTATATTACCCGCGATAGGCTATATATTATTACTTTCTTAGTCTCTTATAGTGGTGGTGTAGCCATGATTTGTAGTTTGGGGGTAGTGTAGACAATGAAAGGGCCCTGGGGTGGTGGACGATTAGCTTTGAAATTGTTATTTAATTCTACATTAATTCATTTAAATAGTTTTAACAATATCAGTCAATTTCAATTTTATTCAAAAAATAGCAAATATTCCCTCTGGGGCCCTAACTATTAGTCTATTATATTATATAAAAATATTATTTTAATCTAATCTCTTACAGAAAGAGGAAGAGTTCATTTGAAAGTGGACATGAGAAACGAAAGAAATTGGCTGACAAAAGGAAGCCAAAAAAATCAACTTTTGTTACACATCCTGATAATAGCAATAGGCTCAGCCAGACTGAAGATCTTCGAAAAATAAATTAATCACAAACAGAAAGTAGGCCTACCCTCCAAGTTATTTCGACGACTGTAACAAATGTGACTGATATAGAGAATGGCGTTTTGAATCAAGAAAATGTACAGCATTTATCAATTGTCAATGAATCAGATAATTCAAATAATTTTTTTTAAATCCTTCAAATATTATGACACAAGTTGACATTGGAGCATGCAGGATCTCATAGCGATTCAGAATTTCGACGTAGATTCTTGAGTGAAAAGGCCTTGAAAATTAGTTGTGGCCCTGGGCCTCCAAATCCTGTCCTAGGCCCTGCTTGTATGTTACAGAGAATACATACAATAGTTTCAGACCAATCAGAGATCATTATGCATTGTTATGCTGTGGTTTTCTGTGGCTGTTTAGGTCCTGATTTCACGCAACTACCGAGGAGACATTGACAATTCCGTGATTGACAAGTTCATGCCATTGGTTATGGAGAAGGAGGAGGAGAGTACGCTGACACCAATCATTCAACACGGAAACGTGACATTTGCCTTCATCAAATACAACAACCTATACCGTATCCTTTTCTGTTCCGTGTTTGCTTTAGTCTCAGTTTGTGGACGACTTTTACATGCATGCTCTTAGTTTTACATGCCATTCTGGCTAAAACCCGTGGTGGCACTACCATAGGCCACGGCATTTTACCTGCCTATTTTATTCTTGACCTGCCTTATGACTCTCCAAGAATTCTTTAGAGTTATTAATATCTTCTTTACATTTAATTTCTTCAACCTGCTGAATAACACCCATGACCCTGGTGCGACCTACTGAAATAGCACTGATCGCACTGCCTAACACGAAGTGGTGTTATGTCCTACGAACTAATTAGCTTAATGTGCTATGCAGGTTAACATGTCATGTAAGAATGGAGATTTTTCCTTATTGTTTAAACAATTTGTGCACTGGATCCAACTAACCCATAACTCGCAAAAAAAAATTTATGCGGAAGAGGGATGACGTTTTGGTGAGATATGTAGCAAGTAGTGAAGCATTGAGTTTCTAGTTTTGCGTTTTGATATAACTTTTCTTAACGTGTTTTAAAGTGGTTTCTGTGGCCAAAAAGAATGCGAACATTGCGCTGGTGTTTCAGTTCCTACATAAAATGGTTCAGGTAATTAATTATTTGCTTTATCAAAGGCTTGTCTTTAAACACGTGAGTGTTTGTTGAAGACATTTAAAAGCTGTCGAATATCTCAGCGTAGGAGAGTGCTCCTTCGTGTCCTCTTAAGAGACAAAGCATTTGTTTTTGTTTTGGAAAAAGATTGTTGGATTGTTTTGTGTTTGAAACTATTGTTCATGCTATGTGGTGTTGATATGTGAAGCTGGAGCAGGCATAGTGATGTTAGGCTATATCAAGCTGGGTTACTGTGCAGTTGAATACATGTAATAACCAGGCTATTCACACAAGTCTCTGTAGAGATAGAAACCCTACCTTTGAGGCAGAAAGAAATTTCAGATTCTATTCAACTGTTTTGCCCCTAGGGAACTTAGCTCTAAAACAAGTACTCTGTTGTGTGAATACCGGCACAATCTAGTAATTATATGCAATTGTTGGAGTGAAGAAAGTGAAACCATCAACCCTTTGATAACCACGACATCAACCCTTTGATACCACGACATCAACCCTTTGATACCACGACATCAACCCTTTGATACCCAAGACCCTGCCTGTTAGGCATTGATTTATCTGGAACTGCGCTTCTAATGTTATTTGTTGAGAGTTAGTCATTGCAGGATTTCTACAGTTTGCTCGTTTATATTTTTCAGGTCTTTTTGGAATACTTCAAGGAATTGGAAGAGGAGAGCATTCGAGATAACTTCGTTATAATCTACGAGTTGATGGACGAAATCATGGACTTTGGATATCCGCAGACGACAGATAGCAAGATTCTACAGGAGTATGTTGTTTGATCAGTTTTATAAATGCTGTTTGTGTAGTTAACAGTTCAACACCATGAAAAGAGCCTTTTGCGATGATCAATGGTGCATACTGCGTACAGTGCATAGTTTAACCTGTCATTTGTTAACCCTTCCCTGACCAAAGTGTAGGTAGTAAATGGTATGGGATGTCCTATACCCTCAGTCGGTAAAGGGTTAACTCACTTTTTCCCTTCAAGTTTGGCCTTGTCTTCAAAGAAATCGTAATCAAATACGGATTATTTCTTTGAAGCTCATAGTTATGATGCCAATTGGATAATATGACGGGCAGAGAACCGCAGTAAAATTTGTAATTTTAGCGTTCTCAACTGTATTGTTTATTTAAATTTTGTCTGTAGTTGAGGGAAAATGTTGGGAAATCTAGAGTGAAATAATTGGGGGGAAAATGTGACTATGCTGAAGAATGGTTTTTGTTGGGAAATCTCTTCCAGATATATAACGCAGGAAGGACACAAAATGGAAGTTGCCCCGAAGGTTCCACCGTCTGTGACGAATGCTGTGTCGTGGCGATCGGAGGGAATCAAGTATCGTAAGAACGAAGTGTTTCTGGACGTGGTAGAGTCCGTTAATTTACTGGTAAGACTACAATTACTTTGGGGACGTTAAGTTCATAGGCGGAGACCTGGACCGAGAATTGGGGGGGACAAATGCATGGGCCGTCCCCCCCAACACTTTCATTGGGGGGGACCGTCCCCCCTAGGTCTCCGCCCATGGTTAAGTTAACTTGATTTGGTGTGGACTTGGAATGTGCTTTGTGTACAGCTGAATGGGACTTGGCAAAAATTGGTTGATTAGTGAAATCGATTGATTAGTGATTATGGTTGATTAGCAAAATTGGTTTATTAGAAATTTTGGTTGATTAGAGAAATTGGTTTATTAGAGATATTGGTTTATTAGATAATATTAGTTTATTGGATATATTGGTTTATTAGATAATATTAGTTTATTGGAGATATTGGTTGATTAAAGAAAGTGGTTAATTATGAAATTGGTTAATTAGATAAATTGGTTGAGTATTGAAATTGGTTGATTTGTAAAATGTAAATGATTTACTTGGTGTTGAATTTGCAGTTAGCGCAAAGAAAAAGAGTTTTATTTCATTATATTGGAATAATTTATATCTTAAGCTTAGTGGTGCAAAAAATGATATGTGGAAACAAAACAATATATATATATGTGCTTTGTGAATAGAGCCAACAAAAGTTTGGATGTATTACTGGTTACGAACTGTTGACAAATCCATTTCTCCTCACTAATAAAGATTTGAAAGACAGCTACTCAGTTCCTGAAGTAAAATTGTGTTGTGCATGGTTGAGAATGAACAGAAGTTTTGGACAAACTGGCAATAAAGAAGAAAGTGGCAATAAAGAAGTGAATATGGAATTGGAGTTGTGCTGTTTTCTGTTCAGGTGAGCGCAAACGGGAACGTTCTTCGCAGCGAAATCGTCGGTGCGATCAAGATGCGAGTCTATCTGTCTGGAATGCCTGAACTGCGTCTTGGGCTGAACGACAAAGTGTTGTTTGAAAGCACAGGACGTACGTCTGATGATACCGGTAGTCTGAGTAGAAGGTTCTAGCTCTTGAGCTTATGGAGCATAGTTATCAATTCTATTCGCATCGAAGTTGTGGCTTATGAAATCTGAAATATTGTTTTGGAGAAAAAGTATAAATGTCCATGTTGATGTGACATCTGGTGGACATCTTTTGATGCACTTCCTGTTAAGAATTCTTAGTGTAGTCCAATTTTTAAAAGGTACTTTATTGATTAAGTGGCATAAATTCTCATAAAATACATATTTTTCTGTATGCATGCATGTATGTATATATATATATATATATATATATATGCACTATAGTCTATACATACATATATATGTGCATGTGTATATATGTAACTATGTATATATATAATGTATATATTATATGTGTGTATATTTATGGTGTCACATGTATGTATGTCTTTATATTATATATATGTACATATACACTTATATGAATGTGTACTTAGGGCTGTCAGCGGGCACCCCAAATGCCCGGGTACCCATTCGCAGGGTCGAGCCCGGGCACGTAAATCAATACCCAGAAACCTGGCCAAAGAAGCATAATACATGAAGCAAGTCCAAGTTTTAAAAGCTTTGTCAGTAGAGCAGACGTTGCTGCATGTCTCGTGTTGAGGCTTTGAGTTGAAGCCAGCAGCAGCAGCAGTCACAATGGCAGATGTCATGTGCACTGTGTCTGTTTAATTGTCTGCTAACATAAACTAACCATAGTCTCCTATGTATTAAGGGTGATTGTACTAAGATCCTTGGATCAGCCCAGAGAGCCTACCACCTGTGGCCGCTGGGTAGTAATGCTACTTAATGATGGCTTTGAATTAGGCCATGTGCAACGACCTTATACATAACTAGACAGAACTTCCTCCATGGCACTCAACGACCTCTAGACTATAATATTATAATAGCTTAGTGCAACATAACTTTCCGTTCTAAGCTTGCTTACTTTGTGACATGGGTCATTTGAGTTATTTCTCAAATGACGGGCCTTCGGGCACCGCTGAAATGGACTCGGATACCTGGACCATGTTTTTCTACAATTTAACAGCGCTATAGATAATATATATACATTTAATGTATACATTGTGTTTGAAGGAGGAAAGAGCAAATCAGTTGAGTTGGAGGATACGCAATTTCATCAGTGTGTCCGACTGTCTCGCTTTGATAACGACCGAACCATATCCTTCATCCCTCCTGATGGAGAGTTTGAGCTGATGTCATACCGACTCAACACCCATGTAATTAAAAAAACTTTCACTGAATTTAGCTGGTTTGCATTTTAAATTAACTATAGAATTAAACGTTAAACTTAAGCTGAATTGTAAAGTGCTTTGAAGTTTTGGTCTAAATTATTGATGCTTTTAAGGAAGTTTTCTATAGCATTCCTTCAAGGCTTCGTAACCGGGAGCACTTGTGACCCTGCCCTGACTGAATTTAGCAGTTTTAAGGTTGGTAAAAGAAACTAAGCTTTGAGTTTTAAATAGATTTTTGATTCTTAGGTCGATTTTTGGATTTTAAGTTTTAATATAAAAATGGCATTTTTATTGAATTATTTTTATTATCTATTTCTTATCATTATTGTCATTCAGCTTAATTTAAGTTTTGTAATTTTTGTTCATTGTGATTTGATTGCTGGTAATGTCTATTTTACAATGAGCAATTTTGCTTTTACGCCATTTACTCTTTTTTTAAGGTCAAGCCGTTGATTTGGGTTGAGTCTGTGATCGAGAGACATGCGCACAGCCGTGTTGAGTACATGATCAAGGTTATTGTCATTCTCTGCCTTTTTGGTGAAGTTCTATTTTGCAGAATGCATTAATATCAGTTCAATGTGTATTTCAGTAGCATTGATTTAATGTGGACATCATCATCAATGCTGATTTATCTTGTGTTTGTCATTATCAAAATGTGACCGTTTATGTTACTTGCCGGAATAGTGTATGTACAAGTTAGAAGTGTAATTGCATTGTCACTGTTGCAGAATGAAGAAAATACATTTATGGCAGTTTTAATTTCCTTGATTCCTATATATAAGTTGCCATAGTAATCTTGTGAAAAATAATTGCATTGTGATTTCAAAGAGGCTATGAATTGCCTCAGTAACCTCTTATGAGAATTGCATTTCTGATTTCATGGAAGCTGTTTTGTAATGTGATTGGCTGAGACACTGTTAGAGTGAACATGATGTTGGTTTAACTACGATATGGTTTTGATGGGCTAAAACAACAGCTATGTACTAGCAGGCTATGCTTCTGTGACTTTGCAGACTTTTGGTTCTTATGTTTTGAAATTATTTTCACCTTGGACTGATTTCAATGTACGCCAGCATATGGCATAATAACGTGCGCATACCAAACGTATGTTATGGAAAAACATATGTTCCGTATGTACTTGGTCATTACTTGGTCATTACGTGGGATTCAATGCATGCATTGATTTAATGTAAATTCCTTTGATAATGTTGATTTTGATGCATGTCCATAATTATTTTTATGCATATTAAGTCAATAATATAGATATGATTTTTAGATATGAAATTGATTTAGCACTGACTATTGATTTAGAGTTTACTTGAATGATGTCAATTTGACAGATAACATCATGAATACTGATTTCTTTGGTACATCAATTATATCAGTCTTTTGTATTTTACTTGGTTTTGGAAAGTGGCAGAAAAAGTTTCTTTACTTGTGCATGTCCAATCCATAGCATTTCGTTTCTTTTACTATGTAATTAATTTTCACAAAAAGAGTTTATTTTATTTCACATGTACATTTCTGTAGGCCAAGAGCCAGTTCAAGCGTCGGTCGACGGCTAACAATGTGGAGATAATTGTTCCAGTCCCAATGGATGCGGATTCTCCGAAGTTCAAGACGACGAATGGCAGCTGCAAGTATTCACCGGAGCAGAACGCCGTCATCTGGACCATCAAATCCTTTCCAGTTAGTTGCCGGCAGTTCTTAATATGGCTTCAGTTGACAAGGTAACTTAGTAATTCATGATTATGTGGCAAGGTAATTTGTAATTGCTTGGCAAGGTAAATCATTATTGTTTTAAAAGGTAATTCATAATTCACAATTGCTTGAAAAGGTAATTTATAATTGCTTGAAAAGGAAGATTCATCATTATTTTAAAAGGTAATTTATGATACTTGACAAGGCAACTCATATTTACGTGACGCGGTAAGTCATGATTTACTTGAAATGGTAATTCATAGTTACATGACAATGTAATCAAAATAACATGAAAGGGTAATTCATAATTACTTGAAAAGGTTATCCATAATTAGGCTACTTGAAAGAGTAATTCATAGTTACATGAAAAGATAGTTCATAATTGCTTGACAAGGTAATTCATGATTGTTTTGACTCCAGCAGAAGGCAAAATAAATTAAGTTTAGCAACAGTTTAACCTTCCGTCGTACAGCTCAAGTGGATATGGGTTTTGTTTGTTTTGGAACGTAGATTAAAAGTATTGCTTAATCTTTTTTGAACTTTAATTAATTGGAAATGCCATGATTTCAGCCTGACCCTTTTCCATGTGTTTCTTTGCTTATATGTCTGCTACTGTTGATACTAGGGAGGTAAAGATTTCATGATGAGAGCACATTTTGGCCTACCAAGCGTGAAGAGCGAGGATGCTGAAGGCAGGCCACCAATCCACGTCCACTTTGAGATTCCGTACTTCACAGTCTCTGGAGTTCAGGTAAGGATCAGCCACTCCAGGCGAGATTCTTTATCTTACAGTAAAGCTCTAGCATGCTGGCAACATGATTGCTCAGCCATTCCATGCCTGTATAAATATTGGTAATTGGCAATATGGTGAGCTCTGTGTTGTTTCAAACCAAATCAAGAACAGCTTAGCACCTGTGTTTTGTTGAGCAGTCTTGCTCATACGATTTACTGAGCATTTGTACATGCAAATTATACATGCATTATATTTTATTTTTGCCCCGAGGTGTACAGGATCCCTCAGCCTTATTATTTTTTTTAATTATATTTATTATTATTATTAATAATCATTATGAATTTAGTAAGCGCTTACCGTTGAATGAGAGTCACTCGATGGTGCTGAGTAATTGTGAGTGAAGGACTCTGCTCAAGGCTCATTACACAGTTGCTGCATAGCATAAGGGAAGGGTCATGTGCTCTCCCACTCTCTACATTACAAGGTGAGAGTCATAGGTGCAATCACGTCCTAAAAGTTGGAGGGGACCGTAATGAATCACGTCCTAAAAGTTGGGGGACCATAATAATAAAGTTAGGGGACCACTCAAAAGTTAGGGGGACGCGTCCCGTGGGTCCCATAGGGTGGTTGCGCCTATGGTGAGAGTTGTAACCAATCGACCGCCATGTCCCACAGTTCACTACTATGTCCCATCACATGAATGCATTCAGCATGGATGTTTTTTTTTATTTCGAGATGGTAGAGTAGTGCAACAATAACTCTGTTATGGGCTGCATATTCACACTTTCTATGCGTTGTGTGTGCTGCATATTCACACTTTCTATGCGTTGTGTGTGCTGCATATTCACACTTTCTATGCGTTGTGTGTGCTGCATATTCACACTTTCTATGCGTTGTGTGTGCTGCATATTCACACTTTCTAGGTGCGCTACCTGAAGATCATCGAGAAGAGTGGTTACCAAGCTCTGCCGTGGGTTCGTTACATTACGCAGAATGGAGACTACCAGCTGCGTACACAGTAACTTCTGCCACCTATTTACCAAAGAAGAGAAATTGGAACATTTCCCGAATGCAGGAATTTTCCAGTTGTATAGAAACGGTCGTTTGATGGTCGTGCGTAATTTGAGTCAGTTAAATTTGTGTTGTCAGTGTGACAATGTTCATTCCAGTTCTTGTTGCAAGTATGAAGTTATGTTTTTCTTCGATCAGGACCACAATTTGATGAGACATTCCACGTAGCACTTCGTTTTAGGATTAAATGATGTTGCCCTGGCACTGGTTATATTTACTGACTAGTGGTTTTTGTAGTAGTTTGCTAGACTTTATATTTTAGCAAAAAATTGTGATGTGCTGTGAAAACTGTAGTACTGGTACTGATTGAGCTAATTGTTACAGGGTACTGTCATTGTCGATAAAGTGGGTTGTTGTGACAATGAGCATTGTTTTCGTTAACATATGTTGATGTTGCAACATAAGTTGTATGTGATCACAACAAAAACCTCTTCTAAATGTTCAAGAATATCACAAACTGAACATTATTACGAAAGTGTCATTTCTGTTTTCTTTTAACTAATGATATTGTAAGAAATTTTATTTACTACAGTACACTTTACTACAGTGAATGTCATCAAATTGAATGTATCTTTTCTCTGTCTGAACTGCTTACCCAATTGGGTGAGTCATTGGGCATAGAGTGCTATAGCTGTCTTAAGAAACAATTGGAGATTTTACAAATCTTAATGTTTTTGAATTTATTACGAATGACTGACGCAAATTATGTACTTTTTTTATATAGAAATTCTGTTGGTATGGATGACTGGAATTGCCATATTCGATGTAAAATGGAAGCGTTTCTATTTTCGTGTGTATAATTATTGTCGGCTCTCTTGCATATCATAATTGTATAATGTCTGACGAACAGCGTATTTTGATGGTGTGGCCACCGTTGACTTTATTGTACAGAAGACATGCGTAGGTTATTATTTTCTTAAAATGAAACATTTGCCTATTTCACAAATGCCTAGGAAATTTCTTATGGGTTTTTGTGGCGTACTGGGCATTTTAATAATGCGTAATTGCGTATTTAGGCACTTTTAGAGATATTTGTCACTATTGTGTGCTTATTTGTTTATTGCACTGAAATCATTTCCATGTCAGCTTAAAGTAAATTGTACATTGCAACGTTTGCATTGCACATTGCATCAATTGAATGTTCTTTGATAAAGAATTTATACACTGACCAAATTATTGAATAAACAGAGTTGAAATAATTTTAGGCAGACCAAAGTCTTCACTAAACTGAGTTTCATTGCATTTCTGCATGTAAGTGTGACGTCACATTCTTAGCAGCGCCATCTAGCATTCCTTGCATTGAAATGGTAAGTATTTGTGTATCAAGTGTGTCTCCTGAACTGTTGGCAGTTGCCGTGACTAATCTTGTGGTAGATTGTGTAGTAAAGCGGGAGACATACATGTATAATGACATACCGGGTATGTATAAAAGCGCTAGCACATAGAAAGAAATGAAACCATTACCAAGTCCTTACCGGTTTAAGTTTCAGATCGTAAGCACTACTTGCTACATTTACGGCTCAGGGAAAGGAGTTGTAAAGAACTTGCTTCATGTAAGCCAGCCCAAATTGGCACCATCATTGGGCTTGAAGTATTCACACTGCTTTCTTTGGATCTGCATTTGAAGGTTGTGGCCGGTCCTTCCCTTGCCACCTGTTCCCCCTTCTATTCAGTCAGTGTATGTGTTTATAGCTGAGCAGCTATGTATTGTTCGGTGATACTTGAAATGTCTTCCTGTTCTGTGGCAATTTCAAGTCCAACCATTGGTTGATAGTCAGCATACTACGGTAACCGTCTTCATTCAGAACAGAGATTTCTAAAACAACCTTCAAATCTACTCAGTAGTACTGCTGACCTCAGCATGGCTTGAAATTTGACAGGCTACCACTATTACAGAGTGACTGCAATTAGTGTTGCAATTAAATGGATTTCCTGAGATGTTTTGCAAAGCGTCACAGCACCATTCCAGTCCAGTGGTTAGCATGCCTACATCCTTTGTCTGTCTGTCGGTCTGTCTGTATAGGCAATGAACAGTGTTCAAAAAAAATTTCCAATGAATTTCTGCTGTTGCCGAATTTCAACACAACCTGGGCAACTCCCAGACCTAAACATTTATTATAAAAATGAGAACAACATCAAAATATGTAGCTGTCAATGTTAAGACATTATTGCAACATAACTACAATAAATAAGAAGGTGACGAAAGTAGAAAAAGAGTCGTGGTATGCACGAAAATTTGCCACACAACTTTCTGTGTAGTGTTACATGTGGCTAAGTCCTGAAACAGTCAGGATATATGATTAAGTTTTGAAATTAATACCGCCCGCTAAAGCAACACCATGTGCAGGACATATGAAGCACATATAACACTTAATCCACAGTCACTTTGTATTTCTAAGTATGTAACCAGTATTTTCGCACGGAGCTTCCAAATATCTTGATACAAACATTTGAGAGGAAATTTTGTGCAAGCGTCATAGTCCTACAGATGAAGTTTTGGTGAGGAATTTAATTTATCTAGTTTCCAAGTGCAATAAACGCGAAGTACACAACACTGTCTACAGATAAAATTTGGATCAAATCGTGGAATTTCATAGCCTTGTACAATTGTACATAGTAGGTAGTAATAGTCACAAAACAAATAATTTATAGCAATTTAATGGAAATTTTATATCTACAATAGTGTAGTCTAGTGTAGGAGTATGCTTGTCAAATGGAAATTTTATATCTACAATAGTGTAGTCTAGTGTAAGAGTATGCTTGTGAAATTATGAATACTAATATTACACATCAGAATTATAATACTAAATGTCAAACTCCGAATAACGAATTCATAGTTATGCATACAAGTGGTTCTATAAAACGTTAATTAGTAAAACAGGCAAATGCTTCAGTTAGGGGTCGTCCATATAGGACGTCCGCAATGAGGGGGGGAGGGAGGGGTCATACAAATGCGGACAAATGCGGACATGGGGGGTGGGGGTCTTGACAAGTGCGGACGTCCGCATATAAATTTGGTAAATAGACCTATTTCTGTATGATCTGTGCCATTTTAAAGCCTGTTCACGCGCTATAATCACCAACAATAATTTGCTCGTTGAAAGACCTAGGGATAGTTTCTTTCCCCAGTGTAGTACCATACACTGTCTATAGTATATATATATTTATATACATAATTATAGGCAGATTGGAATCAGGTTAAAGTGCATGTCAACAGCCGTCTACCCTGCCAGCCTAATTTCGTCCCGAGAGATGCATTATCAGCTTCTCTAACATAATCCAGATGCATTTAAGGAGCTTGGTGTGCGGACGTCCGCAAATGGGGTGGGGGGGGGGGGGTGAGGCTAAATGCGGACAAATGCGGACAAGGGGGGAGGGAGGGGTTCAAAGTTGGTCATTTTCTGCGGACGTCCTTTATGGACGACCCCTTAAGAAAATAACCTGTTAACTTTTCAACTCTGTTGCACAGCAAATGGCAACAGAAAAATGACTTAGTTACAGTAATCATGCAATGATTAATCAAAATTATTCAATCAAACCTAAACTGTCATTATTGGATAACCTCAATATTTTAATCAGCAAAACAGTGATCAAACAGTTCCTAAATGTAGTGTCATGACACAAGGAAAACAAAAATACTCTTGGATAAATATTACGAAATAAGCACTAACAGACGTGCTATACAATGATAATCACAGAGCACACTAGAAAATAATTTCACACATGAAATGTAGGCTCATCAAGAGCAGCCAGTGTTCAATCTGTTCATTAATTAGTTAAAATTATTAATCAAGTTTTGAAACTCATTTGTTTGAGAGCTGAGAGCTCAGCTCTGCTGATAGTAATTATATAGACTGGTGATCTTAATTAGATCTTAATTAGATCTTAGTAATCGTGATTACCAGTTGACTGGAATGTGTGTACAACTGGAATTCTGTACAGCTCCAAACTGATTGACCGTTTTCATTGGTCAATATTTATCACGGTTTTTACATGTTCGATGTTCGTAAATTAAATTACCATCTTCCATATAAATGTTTCATAGAGTACGCACTATTCAATGTCCAATACATGTACCTTTGGAAGTATCCACACATACAATGAAACATGCAGATATACCAAATGCACAATTCAGTCAAATGTCCTATAAACAATGAGACATACATAACAAAACCTACTGATATGCCTAGTGAAACATCCAAACATAATAAACAAAGCATCCATATTTACCTGTAGGGGCCCCATCCATAGATTACATTAAAAATTTGTAGTTTTGACCTCTCCTTCCTGTTGCAACTCGTAAATTCCGTGGAACCCCATGAGTACATACAATATAGCTTTCTCTACATCCTCCCTTACAAATGTTAATTAGCTAAAGTCATAAATAAAAATTTATTTATTTGATCATAGGCTACTATTTATCATTGCTAAACATCATTTGCAAGCTGAAATTTGTTAACTGTTATGGTTTTACTGTTTAGATCTGAGCAGGATTTAATTATGATGTAATTAAATTCAATCGGAAAAATAATAGGACATTAGAGACTTATAAATAGACTAATGTGGACATCGTAATTAGAAATTTATTTTTCCAATGTATTGTACATCCTGTCAAGACCTCTCCCCACCATATGCACCCATATGCAAATCGCCTAAATCCACTTACCCCCCCTTATCTGCGTATGAAATATATGGACAACCCCCAACAATCACACATCTCAATTGAACATACGAATAAGATAAATGAAATGTTCTGACATCAGACCTGATATGACTGAAACGACATCGTATCCACTTAATACATCCATACATATCCAGTGAATACCCCCAGAAAGATACGATGAAACAACCATCAACATTCAGTTAAACACCCTGACACATACCAAATGAATATCCAGAAACATATTATTCTTACATAGCGATCTTATTTAGAAGATGCAAAAGGTAAAAGCTGATGTTACCACACATTGACAATGAAGCCACGATATATTATGTGCTACATGTATAATTTATCTACTACTGGAATTGTCAGAAGTTTGACTTCTATGGCAAAAAAAACTTGATCACCTGGCTTCCATCGTGACCATAAAGAATTCAATTTGTTGTTAAAATTTTGTTCACTATCACTCATTCGTTACTCGGCAGAGCAAAAATCTTCCAAAATGTTTTTGAAAATCTCATTTAGTGAAGCCAATTGTTGCCTTTTCATCTGAACTCTAGGCAACCAACAGAAAATTCATCTCTTTCCAGCCAACCAAAAACTTATGCTGAAAATTCAGTAATTGAGGCCAAATAAATATCTGATTTAAAAAATTAATCATGATAATAATAACAGGCTGAGCATTTATCTGTTGTCATCCATAGATGCATTCCAAGATACAATTTTCCTATGTCACCCACTGGATTTGATCTCTCTGGGCTAAAAATGATAATAACAGTTTATTCAATTTCAGTTGGCATGTTTAAGTCTTAAACTACGAGTCATTCCTAGATGTTGTGAGTTACAGTTGCAATTTAAACAGCATAAATTAGAAAAAGTTGTTCGCAACACAAAAGAAAATAGAACAGGTTAAATACAAAACAAGAAAAACAGATGTGAAGAAACTTGGAAAAAAGGCTTCATAGCCGGACGCCTGCCAAACACATTTGAACCAATAAACTCTCCAAACTGTAGCTGATTAAAGGGAAATTCTGTTTCGACATTTTCTGCAACATCGCTACTCTGAGGGATTTGACTTAGGATAGATATGCTTTTAAAGCAATTCCTCTAATATACCCATCAGGGGATCATTCAGTTCTGTATCTAGCAGCAAAATACATAGACCTGCTGTTCACTTTTCAGCTGAAACTAAATCGTTTTTTTACACGAGTAACTTGGCCAGAATTGCAACGGAGTATCAACTTAGCAGGATCACAATAATTATTATTACGTAAAAAATTCCTAATGAGCCCACTTACAGTGGCAATTGCAAAACCAAAGAAGAGGTCAGCGTTGCACCAATGCAAAGCCCAGGGAATGCCAACTATGAGAAAGACACAGGAATATGTAACCTACTTTCAATACGCTCCCAAACATTGATTCAAAAACGTATGTAGGCCCTACTCTACTTTTAAGAACTCAAACAGTGCTTCAAAGTCACTTTCAGTGAAACATGTATCAATACCTAATTATGCAGCATAAAAACAACTGCATATACTAAGAAATTTCTATATATGAAAAACCAACATCCTAGACCACATCACAAAACCTTAGAAATCAAAAAACATCAAATTTTTTGAAATTTTGCCATAACATTTCAATGAAGCTGAGTCTTAGATAAGACCAAAACCACCCAATTCACCTCAATACACTGTCACTAGTTACAGGTTTAAACGGCATTAATGTAGAGAATGTTAAATACGATAAATCAGTAAAAGAAAAAACATTAGAATTAGTTATTATCACATCAGAACTTACACAGAAGCAAACACAACAATGCATTCTGGATGCACCATCTGCATATACATATGTGTATATATATATATATATATATATACAGTGAATGTATGCATAAGTATATGTATGTGGATATCTATGTACATATATGTATATGAGTGCATTGATGCATGTATGTATGCATATATGTATGTGTGTGGCTACTTGTAATATAAAAGCGTCTTTTCAGAATCTCACATTCATGACACTCATATTTCAGCTGCCAATGTCACATTTGCAAATGAGCTTTTCAAGTTGCCTAGAGATCTCTCCAGTGCCATTGTAGGACTGGTGTAACACAAATACATGCATGACATGATTGGAAGTCTCATGATATTTTACTAAATCTCCGCTCGTCTTATCAACTCAGGCGAATGAAGATCGGAATAAACGAAGATCACAAGATAGCAACAGTCAACTGGAACGGCCTTTGTCTAGATGTATGTATGTTTGTACCAAGACAACACAAACACTGCCAACACAAACACAAACACGGAAAGCCGATCTAAGCAGGTGCGTCTGAAGCAGACAAAACCGCATGTGTTTGATGATCAACACACGAACCTTTATCTTAGATGCCGGGACTTGGTTGGTAGCACTTGTGATTTGCTGGATCATTGGATTGCAATATAAATGCAGTGAATAAAGGAATAATTCGAATCAGATGCAAAACCGACGAGAATCAACAGACCGCTACAGGTGCAACTCAACAAACGTAACCTCAAAGCAAACACAAATCTAATCATAGGATTACCGGCTAATCTCTGCATTTCCTAAGACCCTTTGAGGTATGGAAAGAATGCCAAAAAACACACACGATGCGACGGCAACGAAACTAAGCAACAGGCTAAACTGAAACGTTACAACAGCCACATGAGAACACAAAATACGTTTTCTGCACAGTTTAAAGTCTTGGTACATTTTTACAAATCAATCGGTCAGCACCACAGAGAAGACGAAGTCAGTCACGACCTGCATAAGACTCACTGAAGTCGATACATGCGTAGAAAAGACAGCAAGTGGGATAAGTTCAGTACAAGACACGCAGACGTGTCATCATTCGTTGAGTTTGCATGTAGCTTCGTTGAGTCAACTCAGAAGCTTCTTCTACAGTCCTCTAGGAAATTCTGTAGAAAGTCCAAATCGCGAAAAACTCCCGAGGATAGATACTAAGGTCGATGAAATCTGAAAGAATCAAATTTCGTTTCTTCAATATAATTCTATTACGTATATGACATTCACAAAGCACTTCTCACATCGAAAGCTGAATATCTTCTTGATTGACATAATTTACCATATTCTGGTCAGCATAGATGTAGGAGTTGCGACCGACTCCGAGAGAAAAGGCAGGATTTGAGGCAAGAGAAGAGATAAATAAAAAAACAAATACAGACAAACTCTTATTATTATTCTTATTACAAATATTACTACTACACCTACTACTATTATTATTACTAGTATTACTACTACTATTATTATTCTAAAGGCTTAAATACACAGAACTCCTACAGCTATGCTGACCACGATTATGCTAAATGCCAATCAAGAAGATATTTCAACGAAAAAGCCATAAGCTGACAGAGTCAGCATTGGTCACCATCAATAAATTATATCCATTATTTATTCTATAAAATATAACTCATAGTTTGCGATACTTCGCACAAAAAGTTATTTTATGAGGTGAAAGTTACTATACCTTCAGCCATGACATTTTCAAATTTACACTATATATCTTGCAGCAGTTGTAACTTCTACAAGCAACACACTTATTTACATATTAATCACAGAAATCGTAACTTTCTGAAATACAAAAGAGTTCAAATTCACAATCGTCTACCTCGTGAATTGACGACTCTCTTCATGCACATCCATTTCGGCACTCTTGAATTCGTTGAGCTCTTTACGAATTGCTGCCTGTCAACAGTAAAAATCAATTCTCAGTTAAAATTACCACTATATCAAAACTATAACAATACACCACATCTGCAACAAACAACAAGAGGATCACGTAATTTTCAGCCGTATCTGACTATCCAAGCATTAGCTCAGATACGAACTAACTCTCATTGTCATAATTATTATTATTATTTCAACAACACAGCCCTGAATATTTTATAGAATTATACTAGACTCTATTTCCAAATGCAAAGCAAAAGTCACAGACCTTATCTCTCGGCGTAAGACGTGTCCACGGTTTGTCAGCCTTCCGGTCGTACTCTTCGCAATCGGTAACTTCCACGTAGTCACTGAATTTTATGATCTTTCTCTCCTTCAGTTCCTCGATTGTTGGCCGGAAGCTCAGCTAAAAGACGGTAAAAAGAAACGTTATATCACTACAGGTAGAATCAGTGTGAAATTGATAGAAAACTTAAAGTTACAATCTCACAAGCTTCAAAGGTAAGTTGTTCACTCACTATTTTGTCAGTAATTAGCATCACTGGTTACCGATATCAGTTTAACTAGTTAAATTCATTCATTCATTCATTCATTCATTTCGAAAATCTGTATAGTGCCTTTTCAAGAAACCTACTCAGAGGCGCTCACAGCCCAGCCCAGAATGGTATTATCTGCAGCAGTGAAAACTCCAGCAGCAGTTGAATATTAGTAGAAGGTATCCAGAAAGAAATATGGAAGACTACAATGTAGAACTAAACAGTGCTGATAAAAAGACATTCCTCAATAAAATCAACAGACAGTCTACACCATTGTAACAGTGCTAACAGACAGGCTGAGACAGCAAGCAAGGAGACTTTCCAGTTCATGACAATTTTCGTAGTGAATATTATGTACCATAAATCAGCATATAAGCAAATAATCTGTATCACGAGAAAGAAAATTTTCATTATAATCCTCATAAGAAGAAAATGGCAGGTTCATAATCAGAGATAATAAGAATAGTAACGAAAATAGTAGCAAAAGCCCAATACCAACGGGTCCGGTAGAGTAATGGATAACACGCAAGCGTAGAGAGAAAGAGGTAACGAGTTCGAGCCCTCGTTGGGTGGACATTAGGGAATGTAATCCCGGGACATATCCTCAATCCCGGGATTCCGGGATTATAAATAAGTCAATCCCGGGATCCCGGTATCCCGGGATTGGCTTACAATGGGCAAAAAAAAATTTTTAGGCATAGTATGGCAGCAGGTCAAATACAGAAAAGCTTAATTTGACTTCGGTACTTCAGCCGCGATCAATTATGACTCACGGTATAAGCTTTAGCCGGTGGTCCCTGGCAGCAGTGGTGTTTGTTTTTTGAAACTTGATAGTGATACGCCTACTACCAGTGGCTTCTATCCTCACTGAACAACCAAGTTAGACACCTCTCCTTCCCCGCCCTCCCGTGTCTCTCCTTTGATCTAGATTGCCGTGAGTTGAGGTCATTTTAGACCCTCCCCCCCGACGTTAACTAGGCTTAAGTTGCGGTCACTCTGAATAGGGTAATAAATAGTCTTCTGCATAACGGTGACCCGGAATTAGGACAGACGATACAAGGTGACCAGTGCACCGATTGACCACAGCACGAGGAACACAACAGGTAGCAGGCTAGCCAAGATTCACCAGTGAATGACTGATCTTGCAGGCTAGCCTAACTGCAGTCCTCTGATATTAAGGTAGCAAGAGCGCATCTGTACGTTGTCCAGATCACAGGTCGGCCCAATTATAGGGGTGGGGTGTCATCAACATGCGTGAATCGGAGTTAGGCGCTGCGACGTCCCAGGCCTAGTCGGCCAGCCCTACTGGCATCTGACATCTGTTTATGTTCAATCAGTCACTGAATGGTGTGTGGGTCACTTGTGTGTGTTGGTGACTCTATAGTCTGTATTCATGAACCAAGCAAGTAATGGGAGGAGCAAGCTCAAATCCGCTGTCTGATCACTGAGAAACGCCTACCTCCAGTCACTCCTCTGGGTTTTCTGCTGGCCGCCAGCTTACCTTCACTATGGTGTCTGCTTATCTGTCGTTTTGGCATCTACTGACCAAGGAATTACTGCAAAATGTTGAAGTAATTTAATGAAAAATCCGATTTTTTGCAATCCCGAAAATCGGGATTCCGTGCTTGTCAATCCCGGGATTACGGGATTGTAAAATGTCCGGGATTCCCGGGATCCCGAATTACATTCCCTAGTGGACATGCTTTGTAGGCTGCTATTGGTGCCGATTATTGCAGGCTGCCTGTTCAGTTAGTATAGCTAAGATTTGTGCATTTTGTAATCTGCATGCTTGTAAATTGCTTCAACTGCATAATTGTACACTGTAACCGGTTGAATAAACAAAAATCAGTGATGATGTTGTTAGCCTTCTCAGCATTATTCACTGTTTTTACTGAATTCTGATGGCATTAAGGTTAGCCTATGATTCAGGTTATTTGCCTCTGATTCAAGTATTGATGCCTAGCAAACAAATCTCTCATATTAATCTCTCACATAAGCAGGAAGCCCCTTAAGAGGGTCCTCACAAGGAGCCATAGACAGTCAGTTACATCACATCAGTATTACACCACGTTACATTGCATTTAATTACATAATTTCCATAACAACGACGACAGCGCAAAGCGGTCAACCTTTCTAATAAGAATCTTCTTCTTTTCTTCTCTTTCTCGTTCAAGTTCTTCGGGTGTCAGTTCTGTAAAGAAAGAAAGCAGAGTGGAACTGCAGCTAAATTCACACGACAAACAACACCAAACAATTCACAGCTACTGTTCCCACGTGCCCTGCTCCTCCATTGTCAATCTCAGACTCGTAACCGAACAACACAACGCTGAATACAATAGACAGAAGTCACGTCGATGGCGATTATGTAGTGGATAGCATGCTGGAGTATCAACCAAAAGGTTGGGTGTTCAAATTCACGCTAGGGCAGAAACTTGGCTTAAGATCCATCTGCAGTCCTATCCAACTCAGTTACATAACGAGTACAACGACCGTACACTGTTCATGGGAAGATAAGATGGCGAGGGAGAGGACTGGGGTCACCCACCCTCAATCCCTCATAAGCCAAGGCTGAGAAATGAAGTCATTAACACTTCAAATCCAAAGTTGTCTCAGGCTAGCTCAAGGGACAGATCATCTTTCTTCCTCTTTCGCCTAAAAAATCTTACATTACAACCAGTAAGCAAAGCGTACTCACACAATTTACGATATCCTGTGACTTATGGTGTTCACTTAAATGTTGATTTTACAAATATACAATACACTGCAGAAAAAGTGAATATCAACAGAACCTACTTAACAAAATATGCTTCTCTTCAAGTTCTTCAAAGGTCGGCCGAAGGCTGAGCCGTCTAAAAGTAAAACGAAAGAAACGCTCATTTACGAAACAGAATGTCCAGAGCAGAAAGCGTTTGAAAAAATTGCAGTGCCACTTTGGAGCCAAAGTTTTTGTGTTTGTCTGTATGTGCACTTGTCAATCGGGAAACAAAACAAAACAAGCACAAAAATTAAAATACATTTAATCAAGTCACTCTGGTTTGTTTTGATCTCTTTGTCCCAATGGTTTCAAGTGAATCAAAGTTGGGCATTTGCTGTGATTAAATCCCTCCACGTGGAATGGCCTTCCCCTCTTCTTAGCTGTTTGTGAGCTGCCCTTGTAGCGGTATGGCCGTGCTAATAGCACTAAGCTAATTGTCATTATTATTATTATGGGCTAAACGCCTGTCTGGCTCGTTCCTGCATCCTCTCATTCTCTCTCTCTCAAGACATATCTATGTCCCTGGGGCGTCTGTGCAAAGAGCGCCTTTGAATAGTCTATGGTGCTAGAGGTACTCTATAAATATTTAGATATGACACAATAAGATCCAACATAAATACCTTTTGCGTCAGTACCTTACCTATTAAGCTTTGTTCCGATCATCTGCCGATCACCTATTCGATCCTCTTCGGATTTTACTGGAAGGATATTGCGCTCCACCAGCTCGATCTTCTGTGGGCGGTGCAAAAGAAATCGTGACAGGCTGTCTCGACGTCGGATGTTCGCTTCACGATCACCTGAATCTAGAAATACAACGTTCAGAAACAGCATTTTTGTAAAGTGTGCCACACAACAGTTAAATGGTTAGCACCCAAAAGATGCATTCAAGATTTCTGTTTTACTGACACACCCTCGAGAATTCAACAACAATAAGTACCTGAACTGTACACCATCGGGAGAACGATCAGCTCTAGAACAGATTTCCTCGTGAATAGAATGTTTACGATAACAACAACCATTGAATGACACAACAATACATGTCAGAAACACTACAATGAGTGAATTAGAATTCCAATTTCAAACATTGATTCCTACTTTTGTCTTCATCGTCTTCATCTTCCACTCTGTGAACCGAAAACAAAGAACTGGGCATCACGAGAGGCTCACTGCTGACGACATTCTCTCTGACCGACATTCTTTCGGAGATGATGATGTTTTCTTTGTTACTTGTGCCGGTGCATGGATCAGAACTTCGGTTCCTAAATAACAAACACATGCACAAAACACATTTAGCATTTCTGATCATTCGAAGCGCAGAAGCACAAATACACCAATCTTTATTTTCCCAATCAAATTTCAAGTGGGATGTAAAACAGTATAATACAAATTATTGACTGCCATTGTGCTGGTGCGTAATGCACTGGGTGCTCTAAATCAATGGTGCTCTAAAGTCAAATCACAAAGACAGAGAACAGACAATTGTATTTCATAAATTTATATAGCACCTCTAAAAGTGCACATCACCAATCAGAGGTGCTCCCAGCAGTGGATAACCAGTTTGGAAGCTCGGTCCTAGATAGAGAAAAAAATAAATTCCCATGAACATCCCATCTGATTTGGATGCTACCACCAGAAGCATTTTCATTAATTATTCACTTTTTAACCACTCGTTCTTAATTGTTCAGTGCTGTAACTGGGCTGAAGCACTTCTCTGCAGTCTTCATAGACATGTTCTACATAAATACCATCACACAACGTTGCACTGAAACAATAACAGATGTATCAATTCCAGTTTCTTAGGTTAGCTTTCTTCATTAGTAATTCATGAGTGCAATATGTAATAAATGCACATTACACATAATTATCGTTAATGTTACATCTTAACTCACACAATATGCTATTTTAAGCCACAGTCCTGCTACAGTGCCATATAACTCATCCAGTCATAATAAATATAGTCACCACAGCAAGAACATGGCATCCTTTAAAAACTTCACCAAAAAAAGGATTCTGCAGAATAGGCAGCTCAGCATAAAACACAAACAATGGACAACCTTATAAAACTTCTACTCACGCCATATGTCCTGGTTTCGGTGCCGTCTTTGGAGGCATCTTCTTTAAGCTGCCAAACTGTACTACCGCCGGAACAGACCCGCCAATGTCACTTCCAAATGCCACTCCAGGCTTCACGGACAGTCGCTCCTCCAGCTGCTTCTGGAACAGTTCCTTGTTCTTTGCGCCCTTGAGAGCGCTACGGAACGGTCGTTTCGACAGGTCCGGTTCGTAGGCGTAGACTTCCTCGTAGCCGGGTCCTGGTTGGTCAGGTGCAACGGGCGATGGAAGATATTCGTCGGTTGGAGGCGGAGGTATGTAGAACGTCGTTGTGTTCTCAGATGGTCGAGAAGAAGAAGAAGGAGGTATCTTGAAGGTTGGAGCTTGCATCTGGCCTGAGTATCCGGCATTGTCTATTGACACAATAATTATCAATAATATTAATAGCAATAATTATAATATTCATGTTTACTGATGATAACGATAATAATAATGTTTATTGACAATAATAATAATAGGAATAATAATAATCATGTTTAATAACAATAATCCTTTTTATTATTATCAATAATAATAACAATAATAATAACAGCAATAATAATAATATTCATGGTTACTGACAATAATAACAATAATAATAATAGTAGCAATAATAATAGTATTCATGTTTACTGACAATAATAACAATAGAAATAACAATAATCATGTTTACTGACAATAAAAAATAACAATAATAATAATAATCATGTTTATTGACATTCGACTGATAAGAGAGAGGGACCAACAATGATGTCATTCACAGAGCTACTCCACCTGAATTGATATCAACGCTTACACTCGACAGGAATGGCCACCGAAACGAAACCCGGTGTCGACATATCCGTCGTTGTCGTTGTCATGTGGATCTGCCGTGGATCTTCCCTCGCTTCCAATTGTGCAATCGATAACTTTGACGCAATGTCTGCTGAACAATCGTCATCTCCTGCATTGACAAATACGACGACATGCATATAATCTGCAGTTTTTCCCATCATCATCAAAGTGGGAATAATAAAAGATAACAATAGCCATTGGTTACTTTCGAGCACAGGAATCCGATTGCAAATGTGAATTCTGACAAAATGGGGCACAGCAGTACAGTAACCAATTGATTAGAGCAGTGCAGACCAACCTTTTTGACCCCACGAGTCGCAAAAGAACTTATTCCTGAAGACGAGGGCCACAACAGTTTTAAACTCAAAAGCAACGATTAAAATTTATTGAAAATAAATTATTAACTATATTAAAATTTATTGTAGAATAATCATAATGACTGTGTCGTGAAAACTGAATTGCATGCTCACATTGTCAAATTATAAGCTAATTTACATACTAATGCTATGCATGTAAGTTAGTGGTTTTTTCATTATCATAAAATTTGCACCGATTTCACAAGCTTAAGTGGGTCACTAAAAAATCACGTTGACTAAATAACTCAAAACATGGAAGATTATGATTTTAAACTACTACAAAAAATCGTATCCCTGCATACCCTTGTACTTCACATCATAAAAACAATAATACACGCATAAGCTGAGTGCTTAATCGCTGTTAATCAATCAAACAGGATTATAAATCTAATCAAATCATTCAATTAGTATAGCATCACACGAAAGTGGGTCTAAGTGGCTCTGAAGACTTTCATGTGAGTACTTAAAAATTCTTCTAGCATTTACAATTATGTCTAAGATATCAACTGGCAAAATGCTGAACACTCCTGCCGCCATCTATTTCACAGTCACAGCGTGGTGGTGATGGCACCAGAGAATCGTCTACAGAAACAGGTCATATTACCAATATTTTTAAACCCAGGATGCAAACGATCTCTCTCTGAAATTAATGAAAGTTAATTAAAACATTTGGCTAAGAAGAAATTAATATTACACTTGTAATGAACTTCTTCATCCTTCTTTGCCCCTTTTCTACAAGCGTTTGAAAACCATTCCCTTTGATTGTGGTATGTTGCTGACAGGTTGGAAGTGCATCTGAGCAGTTTCTTTCGAAGTGGCGCTATGTAAATTGATGATTACGATTACGACATTGCTACTACCATCGTTAAACAGCATGAGCATTGAGCATGCAACCATTGGTCAGATCAGATGAACAATCAACTATCAAATTAGTTATAAATTGTTAATTATTGGTCACGTACTGATTTATATCTCGACTCATGACAGCTCCCCGCTCATCAGCGCTTGTCAGTGATTTTATCAGCTAGCTGATTCATCCATGAAAAGGTACGGCTCAGATAATAATCAAAGGTCAAACGCTAAAGCTAGACCTAATGAATCTCTTCAACATTTGGTACATAGGCAGTCACTGACATCCTAAGCACACTAACCCACGCACTCACACATACATGCACACACCACACATGCACACGCACACACATCCATAACAGGTCTCATAATAAGGAAAACAGTGGAACTAAATTTATGATCCATGTTGCTTCCGGAGTTACGTCAACTTTTGCTGCCGTTATTAAGCTGTATACTGTAATCAGGCCATGGTAGCATACAAGTAGCAGCACAAAGCCCACAAAGTCACAATCATAGATAAACACAAATCACAAAGCAAGGCCATAACGACACAAACAAATGCATAACAAAACTGATAATGACAGGCGAAGATGATTGCACGTGTCCTTTCTATATGTAAAAATAAAATCTCTTCAACATTTCATATCTTCAACGATCAACATACTACTATGGGAATGCATACTGTTCAGTACTGTTCTAACAAAATTAAACAATTTGCTTAAATGCTGTTGATATCAGACGAATCTTAAGTACAGAATCAATCTTTAAGCTCATGTTTGGATTAATTAATTAATTAAGTACTCGAACAAAGCTCAGCGTGCAAACACAAGACAATTGTTTCATTAAGAAAATGAAACGAAGTTCTCATAGATAACATTTCAAGGAAGTTTTTGTTCAACAAAACCATTCTAGAAACAGTTAATAATCCAAGAAAAAAGATTTACCGACTCTTAACTAAAGAGTCTCTTTAACAAAACAAATATAAAAAAGAGTTGAGCACATCTCCTTTAATCTCTAATTGTGTAAAATTGTCAAATTCTAAATGAAGCTAATGATCTTAAAACTGAAGCACTGTGAGGGAGGGGGACATAGTGCTGGCAATCAGAACTGTGACAAATTTTTTGCCCACAAATAACCATTAAATAAGGTTTTAAAAATCACCGTACAAGCACACAACATAAGCATGCAACACATGGTAAGAAACTAAATAAACAAGTTGACAACATCAAAACAAGTTCAATCTATCAAAACAATTAGGCAAGCAACCATGCTAAAATTGTACGAATCACACTAAAAAGTGAAAGAACCAAATCACACTCAATATGCAACCATGGCTAAATACACAATCATATCACATTTAAACAACCAAATAAAAAGTAACCATTTCACACTAAATAAGCTGCCAATTACACACTAAACAATACCATTACCATATCTGTATTTCTTAAAGCACCACTATGTGGGGCATTATGGTATAGTGGTGGTGTTCGCTGCCTTGCAGCAGGAGGTTGCGGGTCCGAATTCACCTCAAGCCACTTCGTAGGGACCTTGGGCAAGTCTTTCTCTCGCAATTGCTCAGCGCTTCAGCATGAAACTCCGATTCAGTGTCTGCGCTGTAGTCAGGAGTGCCGCTGAGTAGTAATAGTGAAGGGGCGCTACAACAAGTGCACTTACAAACTATCTAATGACAAAACAATAGCTCTGATGGTGCTGACCAATTGTAGGGAAAGACCTGCCACACAAGCTCCTCCAACGCATTAAACATCCCAAGAGAAGCTGAACAGAACACTCCACAAGTCCATGTTACAATAATTGGTTAAACTATATTAACAGTAACCAACATAAGGCAGATCTCAACACATGCAGAGTATCAATTGCAAAAAAGACACTGAAGACCTTAAGAGCCGAGCAATTGCTTCAGTCTTTGAAGTCAATCTTCTTCTGGTTCCCTACCCAGGCAGATTCAAATGTCCAACATCACCATTCCTCTCGATGCCGTGTCTCTTCCTTAAGCTTCCCATATCCAGTTTATCCACCAATCATCATCCAGTCCAGCATCATCTGTGGTGGTCTTCCTTTTCTTCACTTCCCCTCAGTTTTCCTTCAACGGTCATTCTTAGTAGTGAATCTCCTCTCAGCATGTGTCCTAACCCACTTGCTCTCATCTCTCTCTGTTATTGTGCTTATATTGCTGCCAGCATAATCTGGTCATTAAATTGCCTTGCCTTCAACCTTCCTCGACACGAGGGTTGGTCTGGTCATTGCATTACTGCACTGTAATCTTGTAACTCTACATGGCATTCAAAAAAGCAAATACAACAACTTGGAAACAACAAATAATGCCAAACAAATCATGCCAAACAAATCATTACAAACAAATCATTACAAACAAATCATGCCAAAACAAATCATTACAAACAAATCATGCCAAATAAATCACGACAAATAAATCACGACAAACAAATCATGCCAAATAAATCATGACAAACAAATTCATGCCAAAAGGTGCAGCCGAGCACTCAACAATCAGAGAGTCAACATGCATAAAATAACCAATGTTTACTAACAGGATCTCAAGCCAGGATAGGGAACAATCGAAAAGAAACACAAAGCAGTCGCTCTTTGACAGGAAAGCCATGCAGAGAAGGCCGAGACACCCTTACCCAGCTGCCTACTCGCAAGTAAACTGCGCAAGAGCTGCTTGACAGGTGCGTGTGTATTTGAAGCCTGGAGAGCAGGGATCCAGCGTATACCTGGCACCAGATTACTTTCAGAGGTCGGGGATAGAGTGGTGCTGCTGCTGCTGCTGCTGGAGGTGGGAGGCGAGACGCAGATGCGGTCAGCTACTCGGCTGTGCATGATGTTAAAGCTGATGTCTGTTGAGGCAGGAAACAAGAGGGGTTGTCAAACACATACACACAAATGGCTGCTTCACGTCACTCTCTGTGGACCATTCTTCCATTGTGCATAAGTGTGCAGTGTGTGTGTGTGTACTGTGTATGTGTGTGTACATATCTCTAAAAATAGCTACACACAAAACTAGGTGACCTATCTCAACAAGTACTCGCTCAACTCAACTGACTTTGTGAAACTGTTATTGACAGAGCTGCACTTCTTTAAGAGATGCCCTTTTAAACTCAGCACAACTGTCGAACCTTGTTAATGATTAAAATGCAAAACCGCCATGATAGCATTCAGGAGATTCGATCATTACATCATTGACTGCATTTGATAAATTACTAAACCCTACACCTTTTATATTGCCACTCAGCATTCCTGAAGACTCTGAGTTGACGAAGCATACGCAAACACGCTAATGACCTGCACTTAACTATTAAGCAGTGCCAGAAACATTGAGATTACAATTAAAGCAAGCAATTAAGTATTAAAGTATAGACTATATCTCTAATAAAATAATAATAATAAATGCTTTAATAAATGTTCAAATCAGCAGAGCATTTAAGAAGCAATTGTCCCACTTTGCTCTGAGCAAAATCTACGAGAATGTTTGAGCATCTTTAAAAAAACGGAAACGAGAGCAGATTGAACTGAACGTTTCCCATTGGAGATACGCCTGTTACCGATGTGTGACTCATCAGCGTTTTACAGGCTCCTGGAGACCTATCGGCATCACAACCATGTTCGGACAGGGAATGCCTCAGAGTGGACTTCTTGAAGGGCATTATATAAATTCTTGAAGTGAATGAATGAATTAATGAAGTGAAGTGAACAAAGTGAATTCTTGAAGTGAATGAATTAATGAATGAAGTGAATGAATTAATGAATGAAGTGAATGAATTAATGAATGAAGTGAATTCTTGAAGTGAATGAATTAATGAATGAATGAAATGAATGGATGAATGAATGAGTTGACTCACTGTTTGGTGGCACAGGTCGACTCAGTTGGTCCTGGATTTTAAAATGACTCGACTGATCGCCGTGCTCAGCTGGTAGGGCGACGTGGTCTTCGTGGGGTCCCAGTTGTACGACTGGATTCGATGGCGGCAAAGGTGGACCAGTTTCGACGGGAGCTGGCATGGCAGGAGTGATGGCTTCGAAGGACAGATCGATTGCTGAGTCATCCTCCATGACAGCCGGAGCTAGACTCCAGTCAGGATGTTCAACTGTAAAAATCCACCTCTTATCAATCAATCAATCAATCAATCAATCAATCAATCAATCAATCAATCAATCAATCAATCAATCAGTCAATCAATCAATCAATCAACCACTCAATCAATCACTCACTCAATCACTCAATCAATCAAACAATACAAAGTTAATATAGTGCCCTTTCAAATACCTGCTCAGAGGCACCCCACCTCAGCAGTGCATATAAATTTTTTTTAATGATGCTGAAATGGCAAACTGCAATCAGTATGAGTCAGAACAACTTCTTGCCATAATTATGAAAAGCACTCTGCAACAAGATCCGCTAAAAACAAGCCCAGATGAACAGTATTAATGACAAAAACATCCTCTCACTTGGGTGCATAAGTGTATACTTCCAACTGCACATAGAGTATACATGTGCGCAATGTGTGCAGGTGCCTGAGGAGCACAATCTGTGTACAGCTTCTCTTCTCAGATGCATGTGTGTTTATTTATCATTACACACTGTTAGCTGCCTGGAACACGGACTGGATCATCATCAACCTTCAAAGCACAGACTCCTCTCAGTCCCCCTTCGGTCAGCAGACCAAGCTCAGATTTTGGTTCTCTGTTCGTGTACTGCTAATCGACGGCGCCATTCAGTCTTGGTCGCTGGTTCTACAACCTGGAATGGTCTCCCTGTTACATTGCACTTATAGGCCAGGGGCCACTCCACTCTGTTCATGAAGCTGTGTCATATTTAGCCAGAGTTGAGCCAAGAGTGCTTCTGAGTAGCCTACTATAAAGAGGCACTAAATAAAACTCCAAAAAATGAAAATAAACAAAAAACAAACCAATACCCAGGGAACCAGAGTCTACCTCTATAACCCCCCTCCCGAAGTCAAATCTGACTGGGTTTAACCTGACGAAGCCTCAGAACTACCGTATTGACACTTTAATGACTACAGTGCACTAAAAGTGACTCTGGAAACAATAGAGCCATCGTTAAAGGGTTAATTGTCTAAATTCTGATTGGTTGGACCACACGTCCATTGCATAATAAGTCGTCAACCATCCTCGCATGATTGGCAAATTGTTACAACACCACCACCACCGCCGCCACTGTCAAAAACCACCAATTAGGTTCTGTGTAATTCAGCGTACCTGGTTCGACAACTGTTTTCTTCATCCGACCTTTCTCAGCGTTCAGTTGTGCATTTTCAAGCTCGAGTTCCTTCAGAACACCCCTCCGTACAAGTTCCTCTCGTGTTGATCGCTCGGAAATCTTCCTCTCAAGATCTGTGCAACAGAAATATGCATAAATACATGCAAACCTGTGGTCTGTTTATTTGTTAATTCATTACAAGAAATATGTATAAATACATGGAAACCTATAGTCTGTTTATTCGTTAATTCATTACAAGAAATTGCATAAATACATGCAAAACCTATGGTTAATTCGTTCGTTCATTACAAGAAATATGCATAAATACCTGCAAAACCTATGGTGTGTTTATTTGTTCATTCATTACAAGAAATTGCATAGCTCCTCTCCAAGGGGAATATTCAGAAGTGCTACCAACCTCAGCATGACCAATTTGATAAAACTGTATTGAGACCCGAGAGGAATGCCTGATGAGTTCTAGAAAGGAAGTGGCATGACTGAGAAGGCCATTCCAGGTCGAAGAGCCTACCACTGAGAAGGCATGGTTCTGCCTAGTGGAGGTATGAGCAAAAAGGGACAGAGAGCAGACCTTGTTCACACAAAAAGAGTGAGTGCAAAAGTGCTGAGCACCAAGACTCGGAGTAGGGTTACAGAGCAACGTCTAGCAGACAGTGCTAGACTAGAGGAATGATCCTAAGCTCATACTTTATTATTATTTCTGTGTTTTATTTTACATTTTTGACATGTATACTGCTTGTGCGCTTGTCATATGCAAATAAAGGCTACTTACTTACTTACTTACTTATGACTAGTCAGTTGCAACCAAGTCAGAAGCAAAATAACAAATGAGAGTGGTAAAACTGGTATTCATAGCACGAGATAACATTCACGATATATGATGAGAAAGGATGATTTGAAAGGCCATTGCAAAACACGTCAATGAGAGAATGTCTTAGAAGATTATCTAGCACACCTGTAAAAGATACGACATTTATACATGCATGCCTGTAAGCATACACGACACATCCACCTGAACACTCAGGCATGCATGCACACACACAATTTTTTCTAACTATAATTATAACCGCAAACTTATATAGCTCCTCTTCGAGATAGACTCAACAGAGGAGAGAAAATCAGGACCAAACCAAATGGTTTTTCAAGTCCTTAGGGAATAGAGGCAACGAAAAACCAAGGAGTTCATGTCAGATGATGTCAGGCAAGCATTCCAGAAAATTTGACCGACAACAGTCAACACAGTAAACAAAGCCACTCTGCCGCATAATGTAGGCATGTCTGTATTTGAACATAGATTTGCGTACAGCAAAGATGTGTCATTATGACAACTTCCTGCACTTTAACTAAAAGTCAAAGCCTGGTATTACACTGGCTTACAGCTGAACAGATGGTATTCTGTTCTTTGGCCTTGAGCATATGCACAAAAACTGTTGACTAATTCATCACAGTTATTACTGTTCGTCCACAATCACAATGCCAGATGTACCAAGGGACCAGCGTCATCGGCCTATACTTGGAAAAAACTGCCACTCACTCATAACATTCAGTCCTTGCATGACAAACATAATTACAGCCACTGGGCTGCAAATCAAGCCGAGAAATCTATTATCATTACCAGAATTAATCCAGTGCCTCACGACACAATGCAGGCATTGTCTGCAACTCTGCATGTATTGTAATCACGATCAATATTACAGCACTGCACAAGACACATGACAATGGTTTAGTGTTTCTCATGAAAGTCTATAACAAAGCTTCTTTTAAGGAATTTTTAGAACTGTACAACCCTTCTCTCTCTCTCTTCCTTCCAATCCTCCATCGTAAATTACTTCCCAATCGGAAGACAATGAACAATCTTGGCTATTTTTAACTGCACAAAATATTTTTACAGCTGCACAGATTCATGTACAAATGCACTTATTGTGCAGAACTGCATGCCAAAAAAGTCCTGGTCTATAGCCTATTGTCTGGTGCACTGAACCATTGCCTACAGGTCACATCCCTGCCAGGCAGAAGGGTGTTCTAATATGTCTGTTCAAATAGTATCATCTGTTTAGCTTGGCTTTTAAGATAAGTGCATTGACTATATACAATCACAATGGAAGACCAGATGGCTGAAGAGAGAATTGACCATCTACATATGCCGATGCTAAGATCACGCTTGTGGCTAGCCATCAACGTTATCTTAAGTGGTTGAGCTTTTCTCTTCTTCTTCCACTTCTTCTTCCTCTTCTTCCTCCTCCTCTTTCTCCTCCTCTTCTACTTCATCATCCTCTTCTTCTTCCACTAATGCAGCAATAATCCTGGGCTGCTTCAGTGCAAAGTGCCAAAAGACATGCACTCCCAGCACTTACACTTCACCATGTACACATATATGTGACATTGTGTGCGAATGCGTGTACAGAATGCTTAAATAGCGCTGTTAATTGTGGATGATTTATCTCGGCACTCGCCACTTAGCAAGCCATATAAGGCACTGTAAAGGTACTGTTTGATCATCTATAGACTAGTCCTTGCTTCTGAACTAAAAATAAGCAAACAAGTAAGCCTCCAGGTCACTAGTGGAACATAGGCACTTATTTCTACTCCTCAGTTTTTATTCATTCCAATCTTTTATATAGCACCCATTCGAGACCATCAAGCACAGAAACATTCCTGACACAACCCCAATAAATAGGAGGGCTATAGCCTTAGATTAGCAATAAACTGAAACCCACTTGGAAACTGGCCAGTGCTCATAATGTACAGTTTTCTCCAAATTCAATACAAGTTTAACTTGATACACTTAAGCTGTTTCTTCTCGCAGGACCTTGTGCATTGGGAGCACTTCTGAAAGGTTCACCCCACTAGAGGCACTTGATTAGTGCTTAAATACAATACAATACGATAATCGTGCACAAAATGGCTGCCAGTGTCGCTATGTAGAATCCACTCACAGGACATTAGAGACCCAGTTTGCTAACCACAAAGACTGTGCGAGTGCTATATAATATATAGACCTAGTTATGTATGACCAAATAAGCTTGTCCAGATATCAAATTTAACTGTAAACAAGAAAATCAGCATAAATTGCAATTATTTATGAATGATTTCAAACAGTTACCTGCAGCCCGTTTCTCGATTTTCTCACTTTTCTTCTTCTTGTGCCACCTCCACGGTTTGAAGAAGCGACTGATGCCGGACATTTTCAGAATCGGTTCAAGATGTGATGTTGAAGACGGATTCCATCACCAACTCATTTTCAAATTATCGCAGGCGATCTCACGTGCTGGAATCATAATGTTGAAATTAATGGATTTACTGATTAAACTTAGCTTAAATATTATGAGAACTAAAAACCAATTTGTTAAATTTTAGTACACATGGATGTGGGATCATTCAACCTTCCATTCGGCAGATCGCATTCGTAAAATGAGCAGTAGGATGTGATGAGCGCCTTGCATGGCTGCCGACAGTTAAATTCGACTCCTGCAATAACTTGTAATCATCCATTCATACTATGAATTGTAGTCATACTGCATTGTGCCAGTTTGTAATTGAATGAAGATGATTATTGTTATTATTATTATTATTATTATTAATTATTATTATTAATAAATTATTATTATTATTATTATTATTAATTATTATCATTATTATTAATTATTATTATTATTATTATTAATTATTATTATGTCAGCTTTATGGGGCCAGATAAATGAGCAATTGAGCATTGTACCGTGTTGCATAATGGTGGAATAATCAGCCAAAATGACAGATAGTCAAATATTATTTAGCTGATTTTTAAAGGTTTGACAGATTTTAAACGTGACAATCGACATGCTGTTCACATTAAGAATCCTTTCCCTTTTATTGAGTCCATGAAAGAAGTCCTCAATTGGCTACATGCCTATTCATCGGTCTCAATGAATAACTTAAAAAGAGCACTCAAGTACGACTTGGAGTTAACCTAATTTTACCCCTAGCTCTCTTTATAAAAGTCACATATCAAGCTTTATTTTCTACGTCCATCTTTTACCAGCTGTCCCAGCGAAAAACGAGTAATTACCTTTCGTTGGCTACTCTGGCACAAATTATTCCGTTAAAACGTTCCAACGCAGTAAGCTCGCAAGTCCAACAGAAACCCCAAGTGATTACGCAAAAAAACCTGCAAGCTACCCTGCCATACGCCTGCTGTAGATCATTAATCTGAATGCAAATCCACAACAGTTCTGGTTCTGTAATTACTACGATCAGAAATCGATCAGTCCAGTTGGGTGTGTCACCCTCAGGAAGTTGTTTTTCAAAACACCACAGACGTGCTGCCAAGGGTCAACCGCAATTACAACTTCTATTCAGAAAATACAAGTTTTATATTATGTTGACCACACAAAAAAACACCTACACAATACAATTTCTATTAAAAGTGAGTCGCTCTATGTCTAGGAGTATGTATTAAAGATGTCTATTTTTGGGTCAAGTGCGTGACGTAAGCGTGATTTCTTGGACTTTTACAGCCATCGTTGCAAGATTAATAGGCCCGCTAATTGCATCATAAGAACGACCTATTAACAATATAATAATTTAGTTGAGCGAATTACAAACCAATGATTAGCTGGTAATCAGTTAAGAAATTAATTAAGCTATAAGCCGTCAGCAGTGGCGCGACAAGTATAAACTCCGCAAGAGAGGACATCCTTTCATGCTGCCTCTCGTTAAAACAAATTTGTCTAAAAATAGTTTTATTAGCAGATGCATTTTCAGTTATATTTAGCTATACATGACTTTGACTGTAGTTATCTATCATGTTTTTTTAAATGTATGTGTTCGTTCTGTTATGCGATGTAATGCATGTGCGCTTGACATATGCAACTCGTTTATGACTCGTTTAACTATTTTGACAACCCTACAAAAGCGAGCTGTTCGAATTATATGCAATGCACCTTTTAGAGCCCACACACAACCATTATTCAGTGATTTGAAAATTCTGCCTTTTGACTACATTAATAAACTACAAATTGGAGTATTTATGTATAAACTTCACAGAAATCTAATCATAACAAGCTTCAACCACTGGTTTTGTAAAAATTCAGACGTTCATGGACATTATACACGATCTGTAAATAGATACCACCAAAGAAGTGTTCGTACCACTACTGGACTGCATAGTATTAGAATATGTGGACCGTCGATGTGGAATTCTCTGCCTATTGATCTTACTTCTATAACTACAATGTACCAATTCAAATACAAATTGAAATTATTTATTTTGGATACTATTGCATAATTGCACAAAATGGTTTTGTTTTGAAGTGCACTACCTACACGTGCACTGTTGTATTCTCTTAACTGTTGTGTTTTTAGTTTTTTTAGCTTAGTTTAGTTTAGTCTGTTTGTTATTTTGTTTTCCCCACTTGTTTAAGTTGCATAACTTACATTCAATGCATTTCGATAAACTTGTAAAATGGAAGAGATTGTTTTACACCTTGATCATATACAACTGTCTATACACATATACTGTTATGCAGAAAGTTGATGATAGATTGATTCTTCGTGTAATTAGGGCAACCCTGTTAGCGGAACCTTACGTTCCTTTGGGCTTAACCCTTTGACATCTATGCATGTGACATTTTCAACTACTGTTTGTTTGTGCTATACTGTATGTATACATATACATGATGATCAATAAAGTATATTGATTGATTGATTGATTGATTGAAATAAAGGCTACTTACTTACTTACTTAGTGGCGCGACACCAAGCAACTGATTGAGTGTTGAGCTACGCGTGATATTGTCTTGAAAAAAATTATTTCGTCTGGCTCCCTAACTTACGAAAATCATTTTTCTAAACTGATTTCAACACGATCAGAGTCAGTTTCTCTCTTAGCTACTTTGGGATGGATTCACGGATCTGACCAGGCACCGAATTACAGACCTTGATCGATCGTTGCAGACATTCTATGACTTTATGTCTATGTCTACATAGACGTTGCGTCAGTCAGCTTTAATATGGACGTGTAGTGCTTCGAGTATTGCTGTGTAAAAGATGGATTTGGTTGCGATTGTATTGACATATTTTAGGTAAAGATTCCAATAACTTTTATTGTTCATAAATTCTTACAACTCAGTTTTAGTAATGAAGAAAATCGGGTAAAACTTCTAGGTTGTTGACTGGGCCCGAACGCTATAATTTTCATACATTCTGGTGCCTAAGACCGTAAGTGTTCAAACGCACCTATTCCCGTTATCCGGAGACGTTCCGACGATTTTATATTAATTTATTAAATGTATAGGAAATCCCATGTTAAATCGCAGATCACGCTCGACCGCCATTATTTACACAAAATTTTAACGTCGTGTGTGCCGATGACGTCACGTCATTTGTGTGTAAATATGGCGGCCGAGAGTCGGTTACGAATTTTAACATGGGATTTCCTATACATTTAATAAATTAATATAAAATCGTCGGAACGTCTCCGGATAACGGGAGTAGGTGCGTTTGAACACTTACGGTCTTAGGCACCAGAATAATTGAAAATTGTAGCGTTCGGGCCCAGTTTTACCGAAAATCGTGCTTACATATTTTAGCAAAAGCGCGTTTGTCCTGCGTGCAGTTTTTATAATTTAATTGACGACAGGACAGTCTGCAAGTTTAATAAAAACGACAGCTACTCGGTTTCTAAGTATTAATACGCTAAAAGTTGTTGGGTTCTGATTGCTGAAGTATAAGCAAACTGAGACTTATTGTGTTATAAATTTCACATTCAATCTCATCTGGGATAGCTCTTGAGGTCCATGGATACAAATTGTTAGACATGATATTGCAACAACTTTGGTCTGCTTACAAAAATCAGATTAAAAAGTAAATGGTCTCATACAGACAAATAAATTATTATTTTATGTGTGACCATAAGTTTGTGTGAACTAATCCTGTAAGCAGAAGTGCATCAAAGCAGGATGTTCTTAATAACAGTAGTGTTTCGACCTCCTCGTTTCCTGTTTTAAACACTACCTATGAAGTAAGCATGTACTTACCTTCAGTTTTTTATGATATTTTTGTTCCTTTTCTACAGGGTTCTGTCAACATGGATCTCAACTATTATAGCATCGTGCATTATTTTGATTCCTCTTACTTACCTCTTCTTTCAATTCCTTCGCATCTGGGTGCAGTATCGTGCAAAATCATTGCTTCCACACCTTCGTAAGCCACTTCCAGATGGCCGTTTGCCATTGCTGGTCGGATTTTTCCATCCATACTGCAATGCAGGCGGAGGTGGAGAACGTGTCCTATGGGTTGCAATACGAGCTCTCCAGAAAAGGTTAGTGAATTGCTAATGACCATTGCACATATAATTATGTGATATGCTGCTAGTGAGAGTAATACATGTAAACTGCTAGTCACATGTAAATGCAGTTTGTGAATTGCTAGTGGAAAGTAAATAATTCTATGCATAAAATTGTTCTAAAGGGCAAATTATTGTACTGCATGTATCACTGAATTTTATGTGATGATATTAGTGATGATAATAATAGATATTAAAAACTGATAATTATGAAAATAATGCTAAAATAATCAAGAATACAGTAAGGACCATAGTTTGTAATAAACCTCTTGCATTTGTGGTCATAATTTTTTAATGCATTAGAGGACTACTGGTGCACCTATTTCGTACATGATCATTTGTATTTTTCATTTAGGATGATGAAATTATAGGCTATAATGTTGGAATACTTGAGCACGCAGAGACGATAGATTACCACAAATAATGCTGCCTATCAGTGATAGTAACACATTGTCAAAGTTCTGCTATTTTATATTTTGTTATGTTTCGGTATAATTGCATTTATTTTATTGAGCCATACAGTACTTAGTGTATATATGTTCAATGCATTTAACAAATATAGTACATTTTAAAGTACTTCACAAAAGTGGCATGTAGTAGTCATTGTTTTGTTTCTTCGTCTGCTTGTAGGTACAGTCACATGCGCTGTGTGATATACACTGGTGACGTGGATGTTACTGGTGACGTCATTCTTCAGACGGCTCGTCACAGGTTTAACGTGATTCTCCCAAGACCTGATGACGTCGAGTTTGTTTTTCTTCGGCGTAGGCTCTGGGTCGAGGCTAAGCCCTACCCAATATTCACTCTTCTTGGGCAGAGTGTCGGATCGCTAGTCCTTGGCTTTGAAGCGCTGCTGAAGTTCGTGCCAGACATCTACATAGATACAATGGGCTATGCGTTTACTCTGCCGATGTTCAAGTACCTGGGCAGCTGCCGGGTTGCGTGCTACGTCCACTACCCCACGATCAGCACCGACATGTTGGAGCGGGTGACCCGACGGACCCAAAGCTACAACAACGCGTCGTTCATCTCACGAAGTCCCCTTCTCAGTTCCATGAAGTTGATCTACTATCGTCTGTTCGCGTACATGTACGGCGTGGCAGGAAACCGCAGCGACGTCGTCATGGTCAATTCGTCGTGGACGTTGGGTCATATATCTTCGCTGTGGCAAGCCGCTGGACGCACGTACGTTGTCTATCCGCCGTGCGACGTTCAAGAGTTCATGAAAATTCCGTTGGATGATCACAGCAAGGATCCGGTTTGGTCGGTCATCTCCGTGGCCCAGTTTCGGCCGGAGAAGGACCATGCTCTGCAGCTGAAAGCGTTCAAGAAGTTCATTGGCGGATTGAGGAGTCCTGAGGAGGAGGCCACGTCGTATCGCCTGGTCTTGGTTGGAAGCTGCAGAAACGAGGAAGACGTTGCGAGGGTTGATGGTCTTAAAGCGCTTTCGCGGGAACTCGACATCGATCGTTTGGTGGAGTTTCGCCTGAATGTTCCATTTGATGAACTGAAGCGAGGTCTGGCGGAAGCGACGGTTGGAATACATACCATGTGGAATGAGCATTTTGGAATTGGTAGGTCGATGAAACTTATATATACTAAAGGTCTCCAGCCAGCTGCTATACTTACATATAACTTCTAGACCTGTGAAATATGCTTTGTTTGACGTAGTGGACGAAGCAATACATAATTTGCTGCAACATGGCACGGCAGTTGATTGTTTGACATTCACCTATTCATTGATTGTGTACTTTTTGAAGTTGAGTGCAAGGTTTTGTGCACATTTGAATTAGTTAGTGTACACAGAGCCTTAGGGGAGTTCCTTAATTGTTGTTGCTTGGCACCACCAATTGATGCATGTTGTTGACATTGGTGCTATATAAAAGAAATATATAAGTCAAGTTTCTTATAAATAAAGATAAGATATGGAAGTAAAACTTTTTTGTATCCAAAATCCAACATATAAAATATATCATATTAGTTTCTACGGGGAGGGGGTGTCAGGATAATTTTTCCACTTGCAAGACTTTAATTTTTTGTATAATCCGATCCTTGTGTTTGTGTTGCTTTAAGAATGAGCTTCTGACATTGTTAACTTTAGGTGTCGTGGAATGCATGGCATCTGGCACAATAATTCTCGCACACAACAGCGGCGGACCGAAACTGGACATAGTCGTTGATTACGAAGACGAGAGGACGGGATATCTTGCGGATGATGAGGATTCTTATGCTTCTGCCCTAAAGACCATCTTTGGTCTGAGCGAAACGGAGCGCCTGAAGATCAGAACAAATGCCAGGGAGTCAGTTCAGCGATTCTCTGACGAGGAGTTCGGAACAAAGCTACTTGACGTGACGGGCACGCTGTTCGAGTGACATTCCTTTGTCTCACTTAGTGTTGTTGAATTTTGTCAATATTGTGTAGAGCTGAAATAAATCCTGCTTCAAATTCTCAGTTTTTGCGGAAGCTGTTTGAGCATCCATTTTATTTAGTTAGTGTACATAAATTTTCATAGGATATGGATATAATTTTAACGATAAACATGTAGTACAGTCAGTGTTTTAGGTATTGAGGGTTCCAGGAAAGTAAGTATCTCATAAGTCATCAGTTTCATAGTGCAACATATTAATATTTAATTTTTACATGCAATTGGTGCACTGTACAATTTCTGACCCCTCCGGGTTTTGTTTTGACTACTAAAACACCGAGTACAGTCATTTTCGTATATACAGTTATACACATTTAAATATAGTTATTGTAATTTACCAACAACACAGATGATCAATGTTATGCCAACCAGCTCACTTGCCTAGGAAATGGAAATTAAAGTGGTACAATTGTACCGATAACCTTGGTTAGCTCGTGAATACAATAAGAAAAAACTGCAGATCTACAAGTAAGCTCACACAAATACAGTTCACGTTCAAATGCAAAAAGCTAAATTATGACAATGAAATTATCCTAATGAAATCAGGACATGTTAAGTGACTAAACATTGAATGCTGGTCAACCCGAGTATTTCAAGTCATTCTCAATTCCTCAGACATATTACTAACATAGCTGATTGTATTAATCTGGTCATATATAGGAAGAACTGTTCTTGGGAAAATAAACAACTTTGATTAGACCTCTAGAGATATTTGCTCTGCTTCGTAGATTATTTCATTTCATTCTCAATCTTTCAGACTTGCCTCTGGCTTAGCGAACGGATCTAGATGTTGAGATTACAGTTGTGTTTTGGTGTGCCATAGGTTGATGCATTGTGCATCCAACATGGACCAGTGCAATAGAAGTTACCGTACTAGTTAATAAATTAACAATAAAATACATGTGAAATAAGCCTAAGGCTAGCAGCCCATGTTAGTCGCTGTTGTGGTTTGCCTCTTTGCCAGCAACGCCAAAATACATCGGAAACACGTCTGCAGATCCGTTCTGCTGGAGGAACTGAAAGAGCAGCCCACGATCCATGTGGACCTCTCGGCCCTTTCCAGGTCGTGGGTCAAAGTATTTCTCTTCAAAGTTCTTGAACTTTCGGAGCTGCTGTTCTGCGTTTGAATTGTCTTCAGTTGGGAATGCTTCCCTGTGTACGAGCGTTATTTTCTTCCACTGCATCGACCGTATGTTCAGCCAAAAGTTTTCCACATTTCTCTCGTCTCCCTCCACGCAGATGATGCCGGGCTTTCCAGGTACGCTGAACCCCGTCAAGTCCAAATCGTCCGCAAGATGGAGAATGGTCTTTCGCTTCTCCTTGTTGTATATATGGTGCGAGTAGATCCAGAACCGACAGAACGCGGCATTCCCTGTCGAATTCAACGAACTTGAAGCCCTGAGATTGTTTTCTGCATTGTCTTGAACGGATTGTTCAATGTACGCGTCGGCATTGTCTTTTATCCACTGAACTATCTCGAAAATAACCGGCTCCTCAGATTTCAGTTCTTCAACAAAATGGTGAATTGCGTCGTTGAATCGCTGGTGATGGAGTCGAGATAGGAAAGGAGATCGGATAGAAACGTCCGGAGAAGATGCTGGATAACTGTGTGGCAGTCGAAATGTCATTTCGATGGTATGCTGCACAAAACAAATAGTGGTTTAATCTCCGTTTAATTCTGTCACCATAATTAATTAATCGTACAAAATCTTGAAGATGAAATGGTATATGACTTGCCTACACATTGAATAAAGTATGGCACCTCTGTTGCACAGATTTTTAGCATGACTTACCATAACACAGCGTGGAGACCTGCCTAGGTGGTTGTCTTCATCCTATACAATCTTTGGATCTAGTCTATTCCACATTAATCTGTTGCAGACTAACGCAAACTAACCACTTTAATTTGACTACTCCATGAAACGATATTCCACGTATTAAACTATTGCGCTATAGAAGTTACTAACCAATAGCGTTAAATTTTTTGCAGTTTTAATCCAATTAAATTTTCGTGCCTTTTTTTGTTAAAATCTCAGACTATTGAACTTCTAACTTCTGAGTCGTGTCCGAATCTAGTTACTAGTTTATTTAAAACAAATGTGTGCAAACAACAATTATCCAGTTCATCGTCCCATCCAAGATCCAATCCATTATCCGATCTCATCTGTGTCGTAAGCGTTTGGACGGTATTTGGATTGTAAATTTTGACATTCAACCCTCACCATGCGTCTCTCCATTTTGGACTGGTCCATTACGCTCAACATCAAGGGGTTCCAGGTTCGTCATTATTTGTTCTCTTATCGATAGCCGAACGATTGCCAACATGAATGGGAAAAGAAAGAATCTTATACAACAACCGAAAACCGTGCCGTAGTAGTGCCACGTTTCCAGCGTTGTGCTGCCCGTCGCTGTTCTTCGCTCCTCGGCTCTGTAGACACTGAAAATGCTGTTAAACTACCATCATCGTGAATCGGTACTAGAAACTGTCGACTGGACTCTTCGTGTAGCCAACGTGTAGGAGTTCAACGGTGGTTTACTTGTGCTTCTCGAGCGGCGTTTTGCCTAAGGATGACTCTGTCGTGACGTTACCATCAATAGGCTTGAGCTATATGATTGGCGCCGTTGATGGCTGCCTGATTTGTCTTGTTTTTGTTTTTTATGTTCATGTTTTTGCTTTTTATATATGCTTGTAAACCAGACTGCGTTTTGCAGCTGGTGCTTTAAAGAATATACTTACTTATTATTACTAAGCTTTATTATTACTTCTGTGTATAATTTTACATCTCTGACCTGTAACTTGGTGCGGTATGTCACCCTGATTGTCTTTGAAATTAAAACGAATATACGAAGCTTGAATACCTTGTTTTCCGTTTGCAGTTTCAATGTGAACCCAATCTGTCCGCTAGTTTCTAGGAGCTCCCCACTCTTCGCCACCCCGCTGTCTCCAGAATCAGCCAGGTCTCGTATGTCAGCCAGGACCGACGGGTCGTCCAAAATAATCTCTCCATCGCTGGAAAACATGCTCATCAACATGTCCATTTCGTTCAACTGCATCTGTAGGTGCTCCATTTTCTTAACCTATTATTTTGACATCGAAAGACTGATATAAAACTTTCTGAATAAACCACGTTGCGTGGCTTATTTTAGTGTCAACAAACATGGAGCAGATATCAATGAGATACTCGAACATCAGAGACGACATTCACCAACTTGCGCTATAAAATTGTCCTAGCTGACCTCATAACCCGTTGCCATGAGTCCATGACTTGTAAAACGATATTTCTCGTCACAGTGGTGGTACTGCAAGGTTTGCCAAATAGAAAATGTTAAAAAAGCAATAGGCCTAATAAAATAACTTTGGACTCATTTATCCCTGAGTCATCAAGGTCAAAGTTCGCCGGGTGCATCCTAAGGTCAATGACAAAGGTCCCTGATGTATTTTAAGGCCACCGAGCGCATTCTAAGGCCACTGGTTACATTCTAGGCCTACCCTGGAAAAGAGACTTGAGAGATTTATTAAACAAAGCTTGATTAATAATAATAATATTTTTTCTTTAATTAAACGCCTGCAAGACGCACTGCGCTTTACATTTACAGGTTATGCAGTAATCTTAATTAAACTTAACTACCAACTGAACAGACAGCTTTGTAATTACACGGCGCCGATGGCAGCCTACAAAGCAAATCCGCCCAACGGGGGCTCGAACTCACTACCTCTCGCACTCTTGGCCAGCGTGTTAACCACTACTCTACCGGGCCCCCAGATGCAATTTCATCCCTAGGGTTTTATACAAGAACATGTAGGCCTACCAGTTTTCTAAGGAACATTTGTAACAATGCCAGGGCTTTTGCCAAAAACTAATTTTTTTCATGTTCTGGAACCTATAGTAGGCTAACTGCATAACTATAATTATAGACTGTTTTTACTGCTTGCGGAGGTGCGGTCTGCCAACCAGGATTTTTTAACGTGCAGTAGGCCTAACTGCAATTCTAAGCCTACACAAATTAAATGTACAGTTGTTGGCCTAAAATCCTAAATGAATTTCTGAAGTTGTAGAAGCAATTTTGTGCAGTGAAAATCATAAAAATGGCCAATGTCAGGCTGTGTCAACCGACTGGGGGTAATTTACCGTGGAGGACTGGAATGGAGCGAAGGGGTTGCATGAGTAGGCAACATTGTGTGTGTCTGGGTGAGTTCAAGAAGGGAGACTAAAAAAGGTACCGTAATCATATTTTACAGCCGCGTTAACTTGGAACATTTCCGGGAAGATTAAGTTTACTCTGGCGAATGACTAAAAGAATCGTCAGATGTTTTCGGTCCATGCACACTATTATAGGCATAGAATAAAATTAAAAAAATTCAATTAGTTGTGCAGTAGGCTACTAAAAGTTCTTTTAAAATATCCCTGCTGTCAGTCAGATTAGTGAATAAACGAAAATTACTTACTTACTTACTTAATAAACGCAGCGTTGAAGGGAAGTCGTTCCAGATGGACGGCTGTAGTGAGGGAGTAGTCGGCGATGATGTTTATAACTATGTATTGTTTTTATGTTTTATGACTCTTATTTGATTAATTGTTGGCCTAATGATCATAATTATAGGCCTAGATCATTTTCTGTGAACACTTAGCCTATTAGTCATTACCAATATATAAAGAGGAGAGAGTGGGAGAAAGAGACAGAGAGAGACAGAGAGACGCAGACAGAGAGGGATAGAGAGAGACAGAGAGATGCAATGGGCGGGCAATTGGTGCCACGCAGGGTCTGAAGGGATGATTGGCAGATGGAAGAAATGGGGTTAAGAAGAGAGGCCACACGAAAGGAAGGAGCATTCGCCGGGGATAATTGACGAGAGAGCATTGGCCGCGGTGAGGCGAAGGGATCAGTGGCGAACGAGAGGCCTTGGAAGAAAGGGCCTGGAGTGAGCGAAGGATCGAAGAATAGATTAGGCTATGACAAGTGAATCGTTATAAATACAATGTAAATATTATAAACCGATGATCAATTAACCAGCAAGAAAGGATTGAAAACTGTTTCGGGTTAATTCTCTGTGCGATTGAAGTTGAACGATAACCCACGTGCTACGCTGCAACTAAAGTCCCCCGAAGATTTAGCCTGCTGCTCAATTAGCACCGCTCGCCACCAAACCTGAAAGAGTACGAACAATCGTCTCTTCCAGTACCGAAACGCTAAGCTACATAGACAAAAGGGGAGGGGATGCACGACTCTATGGCAGATGGACTATTGCGCTAATTCACTAACAACCAGTGTTGTAAAACGCTCATATTGTTTGTGTTACGTCGTACTTACTTTACTTACGGTGTCTGCATAAAGCCTTTGGGTTTTTGGGAAAACGAGCGAATGATTGATATATAGGGATGTTTATCTCACAGATATTACTCGTTTTTTGTGTTTCTGCTTTATGTTATATATTAAATCACTTAGGGATTCATGTGATAGCCAGCCTGGCGACGTCACGGAAAAGACATTAAGATAATTGCCGTGCGACGATTGCCTGTGCTCTTGTAAAAACCTCGTCGACCCGTGACGAACTCTCCTTCAAGAGTCACCTACACGACGTGCTGTTGACACAATTCTTGTGCCATCAGCTAAAGAAAGTGTGATGATGTAGTGAGGGAGTAGTCGGCGATGATGCTTATAACTATGTATTGTTTTTATGTTTTATGACTCTTATTTGATTAATTGTTGGCCTAATGATCATAATTATAGGCCTAGATCATTTTCTGTGAACACTTAGCCTATTAGTCATTACCAATATATAAAGAGGAGAGAGTGGGAGAAAGAGACAGAGAGAGACAGAGAGACGCAGACAGAGAGGGATAGAGAGAGACAGAGAGATGCAATGGGCGGGCAATTGGTGCCACGCAGGGTCTGAAGGGATGATTGGCAGATGGAAGAAATGGGGTTAAGAAGAGAGGCCACACGAAAGGAAGGAGCATTCGCCGGGGATAATTGACGAGAGAGCATTGGCCGCGGTGAGGCGAAGGGATCAGTGGCGAACGAGAGGCCTTGGAAGAAAGGGCCTGGAGTGAGCGAAGGATCGAAGAATAGATTAGGCTATGACAAGTGAATCGTTATAAATACAATGTAAATATTATAAACCGATGATCAATTAACCAGCAAGAAAGGATTGAAAACTGTTTCGGGTTAATTCTCTGTGCGATTGAAGTTGAACGATAACCCACGTGCTACGCTGCAACTAAAGTCCCCCGAAGATTTAGCCTGCTGCTCAATTAGCACCGCTCGCCACCAAACCTGAAAGAGTACGAACAATCGTCTCTTCCAGTACAACGGCCTTAATTACAACCGATCGAGAAAGTTCGGCATTGACTGGCTGAGCCTGATTATATAGGCCTACGGGCCCGTACGTGAAACAATAGGAGTTGCCCTTCAGAGCAGAGCGAAAAGCCCCGACGCGCTTCAGCGACAGAGACTGGAACACTGGGCCACAGTCTGGGTGACAGAGATCGCGTAGGTAAGATGGAGCACAACCAAGGATGCACTCTGAAACCAGAACAGAGATGGGATTCGTTGGGCTACAGGCAACGAGCGCAAAACATTACGTATACGTAGCAATAGAGATAAGCTTACATTCTGCATGCAGGCACAAAGGTAAGTGTGTGTGTTTGTGTGTGTGTGTGTGTGTGTGTTTGTGTGTGTGTGTGTGTGTGTGTGTGTGTGTGTGTGTGTGTGTGTGTGTGTGTGTGTGTGTGTGTGTGTGTGTGTGTGTGTGTGTGTGTGTGTGTGTGTGTGTGTGTGTGTGTGTGTGTGTGTGTGTGTGTGTGTGTGTGTGTGTGTGTGTGTGTGTGTGCAGTCAAGCGCAGAGCCCGTTCTAATCGTTCCCGGGTCGGAAGGGGGCGGCCAACGTTCGAGGATAGAACGGCAGTTAAGAAAGGTGCATGCACAAGACCGTCGTGAGAAATAGAGCGAGCACCCACTCGCAAGCTGGCGAAGTCGATAGTTAGTAGTTACAGCTTCGAGATATTAAGATAATTATTAGGAGCGACTGAGAATGAACTTCGTTCTTCCATCTTCCTCTGAGGCTATAAACTAATGACTCGTTTTCCACTTCAATCTCAATCTCTCATTCCTTAAAGACGCTCCCCGGAGTTCCCGTGCTGTATAATAATCATTCTACGAGATGCTTTGTATTGATAAATCTATAGATAAGATGAGATGCGTAAGTTGTGCATTGTTGAGTCCTTTAATCATTGTAGACTATCTTTGTCTGCACTTCATTCTCATCCTTAATGCACCAGCAATGCGCTTTTCTTCGTTCAGACTGCAGACAAAATAATGTAGGCCTATACATCAGCCGAGTCTCAAGACCACAATGTCCTCTCTGTCTGTCTGCCACTGTCTGCATGTGTCTGTCTGTATGTCTGTCTGTCTGTCTCTCTCTTTCTCTCTCCGTCTTTCTCCAAAAATCTTTTCGACCTTCCTCATGCCGCTCGTTTATTTATCCTCGTGTCTCCACTAAATCACCCGTCTCCCTCCCTCTCTCCCTCTTCTTAAGAACTACTCCTAGTCCTAGTAGGCCTCTTATTACTTCTCCATCATCTCTCCTCCCCTTCTCTTCCCCCACGCGCCTTAATCCAACTAGCATCTTATAAGAAGAAAACGAATAAAGCATCAACGGAAAAGTACACAACGGATTGCATTGCGTGACGGAGACAAGCAGACAGACAGACAGACAGACGCAGACAGACAGGCAGACAGACGCAGACAGACAGGCAGACAGACAGGCAGACAGACAGACAGACAGAGAGACAGACAGACAGGCAGACAGACAGGCAGACGGGCAGACAGACAGACAGACAGGCAGACGGACAGACAGACAGACAGTCAGACAGACAGACAGACAGACAGGCGGACAGACAGACAGACAGGCGGACAGACGGACAGACAGACAGACAGACAGACAGGCAGACAGACAGACAGGCGGACAGACGGACAGACAGACAGACAGACAAACAGACAGACAGAGGGATGGACGGACGGATACATTAAGCATTTCTAGATACATGTACACATACATGTCCAGCAGGACAAATAGACTGAAAAAGTCACGTGCTTGCGTGCGGTCGTACGAAGGTCGCACTCCACTCGCCTTCTAAGAAAGCCATCGGAGCCATCGAAGCCATCGGAGCCATAGTGCCCGACCAATGTTTTTATGGCGTCCGTCGGTTCAATATTCGAGGCGCTAACGAGATGGACTCCGCAATTGACAATTACGATCAAGCGACGCTGCTATAGAAAGAAAGACCCCCATGTGGGTCGATCACAGCACATCAGGCTCACGATGGCACGGATGCTATTCGCGGGGTTTCACTCGCCAACCCCCGCGCCCGCGCCCGCCCCGCCCCGCGCCCGCGCCCGCCCCCGCCTTTGATAATATAACCATCAACATTCTTATAGACTTAGGCCTACACCGCGTGCAGGTTGAACTGTCCTAAGATGCATATGCGTGGTACCATTAGAATGGTAAAAGGAAAGGAGACTGATCAGTTCTCCATGAGAGACCTAGGGCTTCAAGTGCTAGCGTCTTTCCTCGATCGTGGTATGCATTACATAATCTGTGTTACACAAAAATTAATAATCGAATATATTATTTTGTCCTGCGGAGAATGAATTTCGTCATCCGATTTGTCCTACGAAGAACAGGCAACACCGGTCATTATTTTAATGGACTTATCTCAGCACTCTCGTATAGTGTTTAGTCGTCTGTGTAGTCTATAGTGTTTTTGTCCTAAAGTACAGCTTAACTCCGCAGTTCGCAGTCATTAGGCCTATATGCTACGATAAATGACATTTAGGCCTATAGAGAGCCTTTCTTGTTTCGGAAGTGTACGCTATTCAGCCTCTAAGAGCTTTTTCTAATGATTTTTTTAAACTTCACAGCCCCTTCTTGTCTCCCTTCCTAAATGTCTTTAAAAGCCATGGCAAGCTATTTCCCTATCGGATTATACGTTGAACATGTTTAAAACAAAAATACTTTTATTGCAATCACTGCTTATCTGTTTAGAACTGCTCTTGTCGGTTAGAACTACACAGTGCACACTAAAAAAATGCCATGCAACCTCCTGCATCTCCAGACCAAAAGACTCTGTCTCGAGACCATACAACTCTACATGCATGTATACTTGCAGTGTTAGCTACAGTCGGTGTACATGTAGGCTATATAGGGCATTATAGGCTTACTCGACATAGAGTTGCTTGGGTGGGGCGCAGGTGGAGCACATGTTTGAGGTCCTGGTGGAAATTTGAACCATGACATTTCGGTCAGCAGTCCTGCGCGCTAACCTGTGTATAGGTTACTATTGCGATGACAAAGCATACCACACAACTGCAAGGTAAGCTGAAATCTTAAACTGCTTCCCTATCCCTACCAGTTTAATAAGCTGAGCTTATTCTTATAAAAAACTGTGACTGTGTTCACTGAAACAGTACTACCATCAAAGCAATAAGGTTCCCTACAGTCCACAACCACAGCCCTCTCTACGCTGAAGAACTTCTATCATACGATGGGCGCCTCAAATAATCTATATGATCTGCTTCACAAATCCTGCCCTGCTATATTCTTCCTCGTCTCCACACATCCCTCGCCATATCAACTCTAAACATTACCCACCTTAGCTGTCTGCCTACCTGACTCTCCGGATCTTGACCAGGCCTCTGCCTATCGATTTTGCTTTGAGTAAGCGCCTGTGAATAAGCTGGTTCCCGCGACTTCGCTTTTGTGGGCGCTGTAGAAATCTCGAGATTACGATAACGATTGCGAATCTTCAGGTTCGAGCGTATAGCCTATAATCCCCTATATGTTTTGTTTTAAGTTAGAGAATCTCTTCAAGTGGACTGCTGTCTCCTTAATTGCTTCTATTATTTATAGCGATGATAATCTCACGAGCTTCAACTTTTATCACCCGCTTTTATGTACCCTGTCGTATACGGTATAATATGATTACGCATCTGGACTTTTACAAAGCGCCTTATTGAAAGTCCTCAAAAGCGTAATCGGATATGGTTAGATAGTGACTAAAGCATTGGAAGAAAAGAGTCTTATTATATAGAATGCCTGAAAGGACTTAAGCAGTGCTTAAAGGGTCTCTGCACTCCACTACCTCGCTCTTCCAATTTATTCTCTTCGCTTCTAGATATCAAGAGTTTTCTTCACCGACGAACTTGCTCAGCAGCGTCACATTTCTACGTCACCATTGACGTCAAACGTATAGGAAACATTGTGGTGGTCCAACCAACGGCACACGCCAAAGATTATAGATTACAGTTTCACCCGGTATACAAACGAACTGCTGTGCAGCCAGCATGTCAGGCTATACGAGCGTTGATGTCTTTATGTGATCAAGACTCTTTCATGACTATATGATCCATTCTTCAAAAATCGTTTATTTTGTCAAGACGCGTTTTGCTCTCGTTCCGCCCGCATGAAAACTCGTCGATAGAAATAGTTTTTCATTATGACAAAGGAACTGCACGTCGCTCGGGAATCGAATCGGTCTCTGAGGAAAGACGCTAAATAAATCAGTCATCATATTATATTTCGTCGGTGGGCGGCGCTGGCAGCAGCGACAGCAGAAGCAGAGAACCAGCGTCGGCCACCGTTCCAATATGGCGATCGCGAATTGATTCAGAAGGAGGAGGAGGAAGAGGGGGATGGAGGCAAAGAGTAGGGATGGCGGAAGGATTTGCTTTAAGCGGATTGATACAACAGAAGGGCTTCTTCTAAGTGGATTGAACCACCAGTGACAGGGTTTCTCTTGTCGTCACGGGCAGGCGAAAGACGCAAGGAGAGGAAGGTGAGGCGGTTCGTGAAGTACTGGATGCATGGAGGAGAGGCAGGGACAGACAGACAACCAGGCAGACAGGCAGGCAGGCAGGCAGACTGGCAGGCAGCGAGGCAGACAGACGGGCAGGAAGGCATGCAAATATAGACAGAGACAAAGAGACCAAGGAACAGAGAAACAGATGGTCAGGCAGAAGAGAGACATATACAGAGAAACAGAGAGACAAGCAGAGAGAGAAACGAGGCCAAAGACGCTGCGAGATTAAGTGACAAAGTGGATGGATGATGAATGGATGGATGGATGAATGGATGAATGGATGGATGGATAGAGAGATAGATGATAGATGGATGATAGATAGATGATAGATAGATAGATAGATAGATAGATAGATAGATAGATAGATAGATAGATAGATAGATAGATAGATAGATAGATAGATAGATAGATAGATAGATAGATAGATAGATAGATAGATAGATAGATAGATATAGATAAATAGAGCAAAACAGAGAAGACGAGAAATTATGTGGCCATTGTTTCCATTAGGATACAATCTATGCATTAGTGGGAACAGGAAACCGTTGAAGGTCAAAGCAATGAAACCGGAAGCCATGCATTCGACAATAATTCAGTCGACATAATTATTATGCTGCCCGTTCTCGGATTATCTTCTTAAGAAAAAATCGCACATATATATAAATCAAGTATTTTTACCTGTTCTTACGAGCTAGTATGTGTCAGTATGTACGAATGATTGTGTGCACACACACACGCGCGCACACAAACACAGGCGCGCGCACACGCATGCACGCACGCACGTAGAACGCACACACGCACGCGCAAGCATACATGGAGGATCCTTGTAATATACGGTGCCAGACCCAAGCCTAGATAAACGAGGAGGGCGATGCTCGTGACGCTAATCCTATCTGCTATGCCATAGCAGCTATGGCAGTGGTTCCCAACCTTTTTGACTATCGGGCCACTTTTTCTAAGTTGGAGGACACGAGGGCCACTTTTTCTTAGATGAAGGACATTAGGGGCCACAAGGCTAAAATTTAATTAACTAAAGGCGTACAAAATTGTTATAATTGAATCAAAATAGAATGTTTGATGCGATTTATTAACGTCCAAATAAAATAATTTGTGATGGAAAATAATTATATATTCTATCATGTCCAAATTGTCAATTTTTACATTTATTTTTCTTAATTCATTGAGATGCTGCGGGCCATTTTTGTAGACCAGGCGGGCCACTTTTGGCCCGCGGGCCACGGGTTGGGAACCGCTGAGCTATGGCATGATGTTGTTGATCAGCAACTATGATTTAACCCTTAGAGCAACTAATGTGAGATTCTGACATCCTCCCTGTATCAAACCTCGTGACCCCTTCCAGCAAAGCAGGGATCGAACGGGTTGAGTGCCCTTTATCAAGGTGTCCCTCTTTCTGATAGATAGAATTCTCAATACGCATATTGATTACATCGTTAGCACAGTGTATATATATTGTGCTGATATATATATATAATATATATATATATATATATATATATATATATATACAGCACAGCACAGCAATCGTTAGAGGCAATTCGCGTCTTTGTGCTGCATATAGTTTGACAGGTAATCGACTTCGACTCCAAGATATTGTATACTATGCTCAGCACGAAAGCACGAATGCTGTATTCATCCCAAGCATGGTGGGATTCACAAACGTATACGTGAAATGGGACTGTACACAATTATTATGAGGAAGCTCATACCATAATATTATGGATTTTTGAAAGCCATATCCTTATACAGTGACACGTTGTGATCTTTGGCGGATGAAACATACCCTCTTTGCTGATAATCTCTGTGATAGCGAGCAGTTGCTCAACTATAAAAATATTCTGGGGGTGGGGGAATTTCCGTTTGGAGGTTTCCAATAGACCTGCAGGGTCGCAAAACACACAGAAAACAAGCAGAATTTTTTTCTCTTTCTGAGAATGTCCATTAGAATTTGTCAAAACATTTCGTATATTACAAAGGAATGTAATTTATACAAAGTGATCTAATTTAGACAATGGTGGTGCTGTTAGACAATGGTGATGCTACTAGACAATTGCGATGGTATTAGATACTGGTGAGGGCATTAGACAATGTCACAATGGTCATGCTACTCGGCAATGGTGATGCTACTAGACTATGGTGATGCTATTAGACAATTGTGATGTTGTTAGATAAGGGCGATGTTACTAGACAATGGTGATCATTAGACAATGGTGATGTTATTAGATGTTGGTGACGTTATTAGGGAATGGTGATGTCGCTAGACAATGGTGATGCTATTAGACTCAACATAACAATTGTTTTCGGTAAACCATCATCGTACACACTACACAGGTCGTAATTACATCGTGATTTTACAAGTTGCTTCAGTTTACGCAGGAGACACAAAAAGAGTCGAAGGTCCCGCTAGCCAGGGTCACCTGAGTGCATTAGGCTGGAAGATGTATCACGGCCAACTGTAAAAAAGCAATTGAACAGTAAAATTTTTAACTTTCACAATTATGATTTTAGTTATTATAAACTGAAAGAAATAGAGTAAACAATATTGTGATGTTGTTTGATAATGGTGGTGCCATGAGACAATGAAAATATCATTAGACAATGGTGATCACTGGAGATGTTATCAAGCAATGGTGGTGTAATTAAACAATGATCATTAGACAATGGAGATGTTATCAGACAATGGTGACGCTATTAGACAATGGTAATATTATAAGACAATGGCCTGGGCTAGAGCGATTCCACTGATTGTATCACGGACCACTATCCTCATCATCAAGCGGCTGTCTCTTCAACTCATGAATAGACAGGTTCCTGCAATTCGCTTTTTAAGGCGCTATAGAAATATCCAGAGATAGCGATTCAAGTCGTCACATTTTCGTCACGTGCTCAGTCTGTGACGACTGGCCCCTCGGCGTCTGGCAGTGTCACAGACAAATGCCATTGTCAGTGACAATGACAATGCCACTGGTCTGTATGTACATGTATACGGTGTGGCATGCAGACACCCGGCCGGCGATTTTATTCATCTCAGGCTTTCCTTTGTTTGTCTGTCTCTCTTTCTGTCCGTCTGTTTGTCGCGCTGTCTGTCATGATTGTGCTCTTGCTGCCTGTTAGTCTATCTGTCTGTCTATGTCTGGCTTTCTATTCATCTGTGTGAGATGATGGCTGTCTGTTTTGTTGTTTGCCAGTCCATGACTCAATCTCTCTCTATCTATTTTTTAAAATCTTTTTAAGTCTGTCTGTCTTTTGTCTGTCTGTCTGTCTGTCTGTCTTCTAAGAACGATATACTATTGGACAGATTTTGGATGTCAAACTGTATGCTGGTGAATATTCCAATGCTCTTAATTTGCTGAGATCAAACTACAAAATGTAAAAGTGTTTTGCTTCCTCCTGAAGAAATATTTCGTGCACCAATGATGTATTTTATTTTATTTTTTATTTCTCTCATTTGCTATAGCGCAACTTCAATCTCACTACACAGTGGCACTCCTGACTACAGCGCGGACACTGCATCGAAGTTTCACGCCGAAGCACAAGAACAATTGCAATTGAAGGACTTGCTCAAGGTTCCAGATGAATGTGCGTAAGTGAGAAGACGGAACAGTTCTTATAGACCGAACATCAATCCATTGCGAACTTGCGACCGATTTCCACGTCTGATAAATTTCCACTTAGTGCAACATGACTTCAGTCATTCTTCCTTCGCACATGTACATTTCCCGAGCACTATTAATCAGATAAGCCAAACAGCGAAGTCCTTCCCAAGTGCACATTATACACACTAATGCTCATCTGCATATACATACATCTGCATACATACATCTGCATACACATACATACATACATACATACATACATACATACATACATACATACATACATACATACATACATACATGCATGCATGCATGCATACATACATACATACATACATACAAACATACATACATACATACATACATACAAACATACATACATACATACATACATACATACATACAAACATACATACATACATACATACATGCATACATACATACATACATACATACATACATACATACATACATACATACATACATACATACATACATGCATGCATGCATGCATACATACAAACATACATACATACATACATACATACATACATACATACATACATACATACATACATACATACATACATACATACATACATACATACATACATACATACACTGGGCTGAATGTGGGTACACGACGACCGAAAAAATCGTTTTTTTAAGTCATCGATATTTCTGACGACATTTTTTAGCCATCACTTTTTTCTTGCCCATTGCGTGTCCACGGAAGTCCAAAACCACTACTTTCCGCGATTTCGACTATTTTCTGCTCGCAGTTTCATTTATCACTTTCTCACACTTTTTCCCATTGAATTTTTTGTGAGGTGAGTATGAGCTCTGTATACCCGCGTATCTGCTATACCCTTGTTTTCGGAGGCGAATATACGGCACTGTTTTTCCAGAGGTGAGTACACGCTGTATACCCGCGTATACCCTCGTGTGCAGCCCTATACATGCATGAATGTCTGGCTAGTTAATTAACTAACTATCAGATTAGTAAAAATGTGCCCCATTAAATTTCTGATCGGGCCTCACATTCTTTACAGTGGAATATAGCAGCCACGCATTTCGTGTTGTATGTTGTAAGTTGTGACAGATCGCTCCACGCGATGCAGAAACCCCTTTCCAGTTCGACTGTAGACTCCGCAGGGGTGAGGGGTGGGGTTGACGGACAGCGTGTCCAGCGGTGGTCACCTCAGGGCGTTACATGTGCTTGCGCATAAAAAGCTGTGAGCAACAAAATAACTTCTTACGAAATATGGAACCATCTCACTCCATATTGAATTTCGCATATATATATATATATATATATATATATATATATATATATAAATTATATATTTGACGTACCATGTAAATACATAGGCTGTATAATATATATACATACATATATATATAAATCTAATGAGAGAAAAGGAGTATATATGGAGTCCGGCTGTGCAACAGTAAAGTCCGTTCCTAACAGATGTGTCTTTATTGTTAATAATGGCTAACTTATGTTCCGTGTGCCACACGCGTCCGAAAAGAACGAACATAAAAGCCGACGACGACGAAGACGACGGATCATATGGAAGGATGGAAAGCCACCGGACGGACAAATGAACTCAGTCGGACGAGTGGACGGAAAGAAGGAAGGAATAACTGCGAACGAAGGACGTAAGGAAGCTAAAAGGACGGATGGATGGATGGATGAGAGGAAGAGAAAAAGATGGAAAGGAAGGAAAGGGTAATGGAGAGATGGATAATAGCAGGGATGAAGGGATGGTGCATGGAAGAGACTATATATATATATAGGCGGACATCGTTATCTGAAAAATATACCTTTGTGCACGTGACTAATGTCGTCATGCAACGCTCGACCATTGAGCGCATTCACATGACAACACAGACACACATACAGACACACTGACACACACACATAGACACAGACAGACATACACACACAGACATACATACAGACAGACACACAGACAGACACAGGCGCACACACACACAGACACACACAGACACAGACACACACACCCACACAGACACACACACACACACAGATACACACACACTGACACACACACAGACAGACATACACACAGACAGACAGACATACACACAGAGAGACACAGGAACACACGTACGTTCGACTCTTCATATCCCGTATATTATTATCAGCGCTATATAATGTGTGTGCACTGTGTAGGCAGCGGACCATTTACACTGCAGAGCGTTTAATAACCTCGCAATAATCTGCGACTGCAGCTCACGACTTTTGGGCAGAGCGTGCAGACCAATTTGCTTCTGACGCACAACATATCTTGTTATGTGCTTATTACTTCGACGTTTAACTTGGTCGATCGTCATAGCGGTACAAGTGCTGAAATGTTTTCTTTTATTCCACTATGTTCAGAAGGCCAACGTTTTCAGACCCTACTCAGTGGGATCCTGATCCATTTCGGGCGGTCTGAGGCCAATAGTGTGACATTTCTATGGTCTAATTCCTGCGCTTTACTGTCTGTTACAATTGGCTGCAACAAAAACCTGATTGATCGATTGATTGATTAATCGATTGATTAATTAATCGATTGATTGCAACGCTTTTTAACGTGCAGTTGTACACAAAATGTGCAGTTCTAAACGGATTTGTTCTGTTCTCGAAGCACTTCTGTACAGTTAAAACTAGCAAAAAAGTCATTGTCATTGGAAGTAATTTACCATGGAAGATGGTAAAAGAAAGGAGTTGTGCTGTTTTAAAAATTCCTTAAAAACAGCCCTGATTGATTGATCGGTGATCGATTGATTGATTGATCGATTGATCGATCGATTGATTGATTGATCGATCAATTGATTGATTGACCTAAAGTAGCTGGTTCACGTAGAACGAGTATACGACAGGCTTAGTTCGGCTTCTGACCGTCGATGGAAGAGAACATCACAATAGTTAACGGTCAATGTCACTCCAAAGACCCTGTTCTTTTTCTCCTCCGTCGATACGAAAATTACCCTTCTCCAGCCACCAGCTTCTATGGATTTTATACTCCGACGGCGGCACCCCATGGAGCCCGTCCCTCCTCTTCCCACCAACGCAGTCACGCAGGTCGTTATAATTGGCAAAGTAAACACCTACGGTATAAGAACGTATAAAATCCACATCTGCAGTGGCGGTTGAGTATTTCCGACACGCGAACTCAACATCATTAATAAACGATACAAAACAAAATGCAGCAAACAGTAAAAATGTAGTAAAAAGTGTAAAAATGCAGTAATTTGTAAAAAGCATAATATGCTGGACTCGGACCAAAAAAATAATAATCCTCGCATAATTACCCAGAATCAACAACCAACAAGCCGACTGCCCATGCGTCATGACATGCGCAGAACGCATGCCGTCGTCGGAATGCATGTGTGTGAATGTGTGTGCATATGTGTGTGTGTGCATGTGTGTGGATGTGTGTGCATGTGTGTGTGTGTGTTTGTGTGTGTGTGTATGTGTGTGTGCATGTGTGTGTGAGTGTGTGGATGTGTGTGCATGTGTGTGCATGTTTGTGTGTGTGCGTTACTGTGTGGATGTGTGTGTACATGTATGTGCGCGTATAAATCCATTCATGAATTCATTCCAGGATTTTTATAGCGCTTCTTCAAGTGGCTACTCAGAAGCGCTCCCGACTCGAGCACGTCAAAAAGTAAAGTTGTAGTTTAATAAAAAAAAAACAAGCTTCAGTAAGAGCTTATACGGGCAGCAGACGTTGCTCCTGTGGGAGCCAATCCCAGACCACTGAGACCACCGCGGAAAAGGCTTCATTCTGCGTAGTTGCAGTTTCCGCGAATGGAACCAAGAGTACTCCCTTCTGTGCAGAACGGATGGGCGGTTACCTTGGATGTATGTATACGTGGAGCAACAGAGCACTGGCAAGTATAGTCTAGTGCAACACCAAGCTGAAATTCCGAACTTAATGCGCTGCCGGGTATAGGAAGCCAGTGAAATGTTTCGGCATGTGGTTGGAGACATTACCAAATTTAGGGATTTGTCCAATTAGACGTGCAGCTGCAGAGCGTATACGACTTCGTTCAGCCACATTATTCGTTTGGATGGGTGACCAGACATACATGTGTATAGCCTAAATATATAGATACATATCGTGGGGCGCGGTGGTGTAGTGGTGGCGTCGTTGCCTTGAAGTCGGAAGGTTCGAGGTTCGAATCCACCTCGACGCGTAAGGACCCTGGGCAAGTCCTTCACTCACTCACAATTGCTCAGCGCTTCGGCGTGAAACTCCGATGCAGTGTTCGCTCTGCATTCGGGAGCGCCTCTGAGTAGTGAGAGCTTGAAGGGGCGCTATAACAAGTGCACATACAAACAAACATATATTTTACGCATGTGCGTGTAGGTCTAAGGTTATATAGGATTGGGTTAAGGTTGGAGGTTATAGGATGGGGATTATGATGAAGGTTAGAGCTGTTTGTGATTAGGGTTGTATATGGTTAGAAATATATATTATATATAGGTGTCCTTATCGTACACATTCTCGTATAGGTCACATGGATTTTGTAAAAAAAAGGCTTTACAAATTGCATGTATCGTATATAAATACACATACATATACACAAGCAGGCTCTTGCATACGAAATTATAATATTCATATAATTATACAATCATATAATTATGTGAGCTGTGGTCTGTATCTATAGGTGCAATGCACCCAAGTATACATACCATAGGATATAGGATTATAGGTTCATCAATTAAATATCTATAGACACGTGTCTGTATGTTAGCATGTATCTCATGAAATTTTGGAATCATATTCTTGGTCCAATTCTCTAAATATTTGCAACATTTTAGCGTGATATGTTATCAGGCATTGGAGGTATTTGAAAAACAGTTTGGCTTACTTTTTTGAGTCACTGTGTATATAATTAGGCTATGTATAGGGGTATTGACATGCATATGCAATTGTACATAATTATATATATATATATATATATATCTTACATTATAAGGCTGACAGTTAATCTGTGGCGGGCGGGCGGTGTGTGTATGTCCGTTCCAAGAAAGGCTTCGAAACGGCTCCACATCGCACGACGAAACATTTTTTATCTTCTTTTGCGAATTTGTAGGTCAGCGCGACTATTTTCAGATCTCAATTCACTTTGAAACCCGAGATATGGACATTTTAAGTTTCGATGTTAGAGTCAGCGCCCATACAGATTCAAGAAGCGATCTCCCCGTTGCTCGTTAACCACAGCGTCTCCATTGTCGAGCAGACGACACGACGTCATCTCTTGACGTCATCCTCGCCGCTCGCAAATTAATTAACTGAGTTATTCAGAGACGAGCTCAGTGCAGAAACCACAGGGAAAAGAGAATGCGGTTGTGTGTGTCTATGTATGTTTGTCCAGAAGGTATAGGCCTATACGTCCACAGTTTCGCAGCTATTGACCGCAGGGGTGGTCGGGTTTGTTTGAGCGAGGAGTTAACTAAAATGAGCAAGAGCGAACAAAATTTTTCCGGGAAACGTCTGTTATACCGAAGAGTGGTGGCGTCTATAGGTGGGGCTAGGGTCTGGGTACGGAGAAGGCCTATACTAGCGATGGGGAGTGGACGAAAACCTGAGGTGGGAGTGGGGGTGCGGCGGGATGGGGCGAAAACAATAAAATTTCCCGGGCAACGCCGGGTGACACAGCTAGTGTATATATACATGTACAGTATATATAAATATATATATATATATATATAAGTATGATATCCGAGTGCCTAGTGTATATATACATGTAAGTATATATATATATATATATATATATATATATATATATATATATATATATAAGTATGATATCCGAGTGCCTTTTGGCGTGTGTATACGTTTCAGCGGAGTGAGAGTGAGATCGCGCAGTCGATACAGTCGCTATGCATGGTGCTGCTAGTGCATGGTGCCGTCGTCGTCGTCGTCGCCATCGTGACCTCAGTTGGTATTGAACCCTGACGTTGTCATCCATCTTAACCATTTGACCAACGATCCATTAGACTCTTTGACGTCATTCCTCGATGCTGCCTCCTCCTCCTCGACTCTCGCGCTTATGCATAGTCCGCCAGTGCGTCGACTGAAGGCCAAAAGAGGTCACTAGCTGCTTTTTTTTATTCGTATGGTTGCTATGGGATGACGATGCTGTTGCTATGGATACGCTGATCTGCTGGTCACTACGTTGCTCGACTGGTCAGTGTTGGTGACCGTGGTGGTCATCCTGAGGGTCACTTCGCTGGTCCTTCCTTCCGCTGGTCACTCTGACTGTACACGATGGTCAATGTTCTACCTGTCATTCTGCAGAATTTAAAATGATGGCACTCTATTGGTTACTCTCTATTCTTCGTGATTGCAATGCACTAGATTGGGCAATAGATGATGATGTGGAGTTGGTGATTATAATGATGATGATGATAATCATCATCGTCGTCGTCGTCATCGTCGTCGTCATCGTCGTCGTCGTCATCATCATCATCATCATCATCATCATCATCATCCAAAAAAAAGTTGAGGACCTTTTTTGTCCTTGGGTTGAAATCTCGTGAAAATATATAATTTCTCCCGACCAAAAATTTGATGACCTTTATTAGTTCTTCGCTTAAAATCTTATGAAAATGCACCACTTTCTTTTGTTTGTTCAAATTCTCGTGAATTTTTTTGCGGCCTTCTTGGGGGCTTAGCCCCTACTCCTGACAAACTCCGCCCATGCTTTAAATAAACAAATGCTTAGTCTCTAGAGCCTGATGCATTTTTCTGCCTCAGGCTTTAGATGCATAATAATAGTAAACAATAATAAGCAATAATTATGATGAGTATAGGTTATGGTTAACTGTATAATATTAGTAATAATAACAAGCAATAATTATGATGAGTATAAGTTATAGTTAAAAGTAATATTAGTAATAACAAGCAATAATTATATGATGAGTATAAGTTATAGTTAAAAGTAATATTAGTAATAACAAGCAATAATTATATGATGAGTATAGGTTATGGTTAAAAGTAATATTATTAATAATAACAAGCAATAATTATGATGAGTATAGGTCATGGTTAAAAGTAATATTAGTAATAACAAGCAATAATTATTATGAGTATAGGTTATAGTTAAAAGTAATATAAGTAATAACAAGCAATTATTATGATGAGTAGGCTATAGGTCATGGTTAAAAGTAATATTAGTAATAATGATAATAGTCAATGGATAATAATAATAATAAGAGTGATAATAAGATAACACTTGACTCTCTGCACAAACAAGGTCAGTCACGCATCGAAAGGTCAGAGAGCGACTGATCCATCACGCACCCTTGGAACCCACTCCTCCCCCCACCGATGGTGAATGAATGACCATGGCAGCAACCGAGCAACAAATCAACAATTTGTTGTTTTATGATAAGAACCGAGAGTCGACCGAGAAGAGTTGGTTGGAATAATATACGTGAGACTGCATCTCGTCTTCTCCTCATCGTCCACTGTTTCCACTGTTTCCACTGTTTCCACGGTTTCCACTGTTTCCACTGTTTCCACGGTGCTTCCAGAGGAAGAAGCTGTATTGCAAATTTGCAATGAACTGCGTGTGTATACAAAGGGGCGATGATTAATGCCCTCCAGGAATAAAATGACGGGGGTTGGTTCGACCCAACTGAGCGCACACACTCTCCCACCCTCTTCCGCTCTTTACCGCCCCTCCTCCTCCGCACCCACTGACTCTCGCCCTCTCCCGTATACGCACTTTCAATCACACCCTCCCTGATGACCTTTCGCGCTCATGGTCATGCCCGGTTCCTTGAAACTGTGGTGGTGGTGCATCGTGCCCACAGATCCTGTTGATGTAGCGGGGGCAATAAAATCGCCGTTACCTCAGTCTATAAAACACCTACTTAATGCTTACCCATGATACTTCAATATATATATACACACACACACATGATATATATATATATTAAATACATATATATTTGTATTTATAATATAGGCCCTATGTGCACATGTTTGCAAATATATAGGCCTATATACATGTGCAAATATTTATATTTATTTATCAAAATACACCGTCGGATTCTATGTATATATATATTATACAATATATATATATATTGAGTATATTGTGCTGAGTGTAATTCTGCTTTTAGACTTTATCGGTCGTTTCTGATGCTCATGAATGCTAATTCAGACGATGTTTCATTACTCGGAGCTGTAAAACAAACAACGATATTTTGAAGCAGGTCTCCTATTATATATAGCAACTCTGCAGTCGCTTAAACTATCGCGATATACAATGTACAATATATATATATATATAATTATATATATATATAGATATATAATATATAATATAGGCGCTTCGTGTAGGCAAGGAATCATGGCCGGAGACTTGGTCTAGAAGTTCGGGGGTGTGGGAGGGGGAAGAACGAGTGGCCGAAGGACGATCGCCGAGGTGCCACATTTTGGGCGGACGGCTAAGTTGCCAAAGAGAAATTTTCCATTTTCATCGAACAAAATGTCTGACGACCTTTTTAAAGTCATTTGGTCGAAATCTCATGAAAACATATTATTTTCAAACTGATGACCTTTTAACCTTTACGATGCTTTTTTCCTATGTTAAATATTGGGGGACATGACAATGGACGGTTCCCCACCAGTGCCACCACAAACATGGGGGACCGTCTCCCGGTCCCCCTAAGTCTCCATTCATGTCCTTTAAACATACTTTCTCCATTTTTAAAAATTAAAATGTACGAATTATTACGCAAATTATCGTAGCAATAGAAGAGGTTCGGTGTTTCTATTCATCGTGTGTATATATATAGATATATATATATATAAGTAGGTAAAATGCATATAGAATAGTTGCATATGAGTGTAATATATAAACACATATATTATAGCCAGCTATGTGTATCAGTATCATACCTGCAGTACTGAAAAGTCACGACCAAAATACATAAATATCCCAACGTTTCATATTCATGGAGATTGGATGATTTTTAAGAGCCAGTCATACATTGAATTCATATAATATATACATGTATGCAGTCTTTAAAGTCAATAATGTGTGCAAACGTGTGCATGTGCTTATCTGTAGAATAATTGTGCTGTGCATATGCAACCGTTACGTCCGTTAGGCAAATCGCAATACTGTAAAAAAATCCGCCAGCTTAGATAAATCTAACGGACAGAAAAATACATGAAATGAATTTCTGACGTCGACTGGTAGGTGGCGGTTGGTGTATCGAATGTTATAGCGCGTGCATATTTTCTGCGGCGTGGTATCAGGGTTGCGAGACAGACAGATTAGTTTGTGGTCGACGGGTCGTTAGATTTCTGAACGGTCTTTACATGGATGAATCAAGAATCAGGATCGAGAATATAATTATCTACTATAGAAGCATCTGTTTCAGTAGAGCTACAGTTGCTTCATAGTCGGATAAATTGATTACAATTTAGGTCCAATGAATTATCGGTTAGAATTATTGCAAACCGTTATTATGATTATCATGCCGATTCGTCATTATTTAGCGTTTTAATAATTCATGTCTGTTGAGATAATTTAGACTGCGTCTATTATCACTACCATAGTCATAGGTTTTTTCCAATGACGTTCACTAAATCACCAATTAGTGCCTATAATAAAAAAATGAGCAGTTAGGGACTTAGGTTAGGCCGGTGTCACGAAATAGAGTATCCCCCGTATTAATTGTATCCCCCAAATTAAAAAAAGTCGAAAAAACCGCTTCCGTGTGAGTAGTAAATGTATGGCTGACTAAAAACATCAAAGGGCCCGAAAGTTGGAACATCAAAGGGTCCGGGGTTGAAACATCAAAGGCCGAAAGTTGAAACATCAAAGGCCGAAAGTTGGAACACCAACGCTTGTATGACTCATCGATAATTGGCTGACATCATCAGCGCGTGCTACAGTCGCCACCCACAAATGGGTGGAGGGCCCAGTGTTTTATGAATCGACAAACTTGGCTCATATGGGAGACCCCCACCCCCAACCCCACGCATGCTTCGTCAGCTGATTATCACCATCGGCTGCAGCAGCCCGTGTTTTATGAATCGACAAACTTGACTCATATGGGAGACCCCCACCCCCAACCCCACGCATGCTTCGTCAGCTGATTATCACCATCGACTGCAGCAGCCCGTGTTTTATGAATCGACAAACTTGACTCATATGGGAGACCCCCACCCCCAACCCCACGCATGCTTCGTCAGCTGATTATCACCATCGACTGCAGCAGCCCGTGTTTTATGAATCGACAAACTTGACTCATATGGGAGACCCCCACCCCCAACCCCACGCATGCTTCGTCAGCTGATTATCGCCATCGGAGGCAGCAGCAGCCACAGTCGATGCTTAGTCATGCGTATTTTCCCCTAGCGATGCCATTGCGACATGCAACAGTAAGAATTGTGCAACACACATATGCAGACAGTAAAGCAGGCTTACTTAGACGGCCAACCACATTGACAGCCCAACACAGATGACTATTCTTAAACCGCTATCTTAGGGAATACCGACGATCGACCGTATAAGCTTGAAAACCACGCAGCTCGGGTTTTTACGCCTATTGCACCACACATTGAAATTCGCAAACACCCAGACAGACACGCAAACACACTTTTAAGAGTATAAACACGTATACTATTGCGCCATCAGATTGCAATCTACGGCCACACGGCTATAAAAAGATGAGTCCAAACAGCGCTTAATCACATGATTTCGCCAGCATCAGACGGTGCCAACTTCAACCTCGCGGGGAACGACTTCTACACGAGCTTTCGCCAGCATCAGACGGTGACAACTTCAACCTCGCGGGGAACGACTTCTACACGAGCTTTCGCCAGCATCAGACGGGTCCATCTTCAACCTCGCGGCGAACAACTTCTACACGAGCTTTCCAGAATATCAGCCATTACTACCTTCAACCTCGCTGGTCCAGCTTCTACGCACGCTTTCTACAACATCACGTCGGAATCAGACTTCAAGAAATCTGGCGATTTGATCGTTTACTGCAACTATGGAGACGAGTTAGTATACTACAGCTCTTTACATAACTTCTAATCACTCTTATTTAGATTAAATCTTGCACGGCCTTGGGAGATTTATAATCTATACTCTTAATGCACTTTGAAATAACATGCAGGGTTCGAATAATCAAGATATTGTAGAATATTAGACGTACACTTTAAACACACGCTACATTTATCTTATATTTATTTTTTGTAGTTTATAAACTTCGAGCAGAGATCTCTCAACTAAAAAAGACTGAGGCGGAACTTGCTGCCAGAATACGTGAACTGAGTATGAATCTTTTATATTATTTTTCATTGCTTTTTAAAATCATAGCTTCATAACAGTTTGGATAAAAGTAATAATTTTTTTTCTTTAAAAATATATGCCATTTTAATTATTATATTATAAAACTTTATAGCGAATCTTATTTTTATATTATAGAAAGACTGCGCGACCTTAATGAAACAGATGAACATCACACCGTTAAGCGAACAAGTTAGTGGTACTACATATATTGCAAACTCATAAAAGCTTTTTCTTTTACACATGATAGTACTTTGATCAATGCAACTGTGAAAGAACTCAACAGTATTGTGTGAAGCTACTCAAACAGACTTTATACATACTGACGGCTTTTGCATATGGCAAAGCATAGCCCTATGACAATGTGATAGCCTGCGAATTAGCGAATTCTAATGAAATTGTGATGCTAACCGCGAGGTGTTATGTTAATACTATAATATTTTCTGTGTGGTGTTTCTTTTAAAACTTTAATATATGTATAATTTTCTCTCTTACAGAAACTAAGCAATGCAATGATGTGGAACAGATAGATCCGAATCCGGAGCGATTAGAATTTCCAGCAGCTTCCTCTTCAGCAGCAACAAATTCGGCTTCAGCAAGTAAGTACATAGGAACCTTTATTCACGCCCACACGAATCATTTTACACATTTCTGTTTTTACAGCATTTAATAAGATTATTATATTATTACCCGCGACAACTTCTACGAATAATATTTTTTCACCTCGTCTTTAATGTCTTCTGACCTATTTTTAAAAATTTCTTATAATATTGCAGCTGCCATGTTGGACGCAGAAGATACAGCCTTGATGAGAGCTGCAGAAGAGGCTGAACTAGCCGAACTTTGGGGGCCTATGAGCGATCAGGAACTGTTGGGATATGTGCTGCAAATAGAGGCAGATGAAGCAAGAAAGAAAGAATCAAGAAAACAGGAACGGGGAAAAATGCCAGGTAATGCTCTTAGCCATTTATACATTTTGAAACGCAGTATTTTAAAAAATTGTTTCTTGTAATTGTCAAAAATTTAAATAGTGATTGACTTGCATCAATAAATGAAACTTTTGATTTGTATATTTTTAGCGAAAAGACGAATTGCATCGCTTGACGAAAACCCGAAGCTTAAGGAAAAGAAATTCAGTAAGTGAATTTTAATTTATCTCACAATCGGTAGAACTTTCAAAAATATATGCATGCTTTTTTTAAAATTATAACAATTTATGCATAATATTAATTGTTTTTCTTTTAATTCTTGCAGAGTCTGATGGCTCGGGCATCATTACTTTCAAGGAATCGGCTGGCGAAGGAACAACAAGAGACAATCAGTTCGCGCCATCGCGTAAGTTACTCTCTTCATTTTCGGCAGTCATACTCGACATTTACAAAAATCTATCTTTATTGAATTTAATAGTTGTGATACGCGCAATCAAACGCACACAAACTGTTAGGCCTTACTCTCTAACCAAATACAAATTTTTATTATATTGCGTGTGACTTGAAATTTTTTCGAAAGTAGTGTACGACAGTGGTATCAAAATCAGAATTAAGTAGTTGTTATAGTGCTCATCTGAGACAATTTTTTTTCTAGGATATCCCACTTCGATATGTCTACATAAATTTCTGTATATTGCAGATCTGAAAACCCCGCGAGAAGGGGCCCCAGCGGCGGCGGCGGCGGCGGCGGCGACGGGTGCGGTGACGAACAATGCCGGCGGCAGCAGCGCGGCGGCGGCTAGCAGCATCGACATGGCGGCAGCGCCGACAGAACCCGGAACTTCGAGTAAGTGTCTTACTTTTGCACTCATCTTACACACACACACGCACGCACGCACACACACACACACAACGCAATTTATGTTTGTAGCCTTTTATATCCAGCCTTCATACGCATTGTATTGTTTGAAATTAATACAATTTTCTGTGTGTCTGTAGGTCGATGTGACTCTTGTCATGCATACAAGACGACGAACTTGGTGAATGGGCTTTGTCAAACCTGTCTGCAGCGCCAAGAATGCATACGATGCAAATGTCGGAGGGCCTCACGCTTCTTCCGTGCTGGACAAGATGTGTGCGTTACATGCATCAAGAAAGAGAGGAACCCAGGGCTACGTACTTCCGCACAGAATGCCTTTATGGACATCTCCTTTCCAACTCCGGACACCGCAGATATCCATGCCATGTTGGTGGGAGATGCTCAACAGATGATCAATGCTTTGGAGGACACAGTCAGAGATGACGGGTGAGTTTGCATTATACACAAATTTTAATATTTTATTTGTAAGTAGAGAATTGACAATTCGCACTTGTTTGGAATTAGTAGAATTTTCTCTCCAAAATTATGCTGGTACATTTGTAATATAGACACTGTCTTAAACAAATTCTTGCAAACTTGTCCAATTCTTCTTTCCACACGCGAACCGTAATTTTTGATCTTGCTGACATTTACACTTTCCCTCTATAAATTTCAAACTATATGCAATATGAGCATTATATTCAGAAAATTAATAAACTTCTGCAATGATTCTTTAGGCCGGTGAAATGGTATGTGGCCGTAGATGTCGAATTTCAACGAGAGTGCTCCGAAGGCGAAAGTAGAACTACAGCCTACTTCAAGTCCGTACCAGCTACACTGCTTCATCCATCGCAGATATCAACTCAAGTGCAAGACGCCATCCAAAGAATTGACGAATTGGTAGATACTTTCGCAACTCAAAATTCGGGGTGGGTGGTTAGCAGCGTGGTCAATTTTAAATTGGCTAATGCCATATACGATCCAATTGGAGCATCTAGCTATATTCCGACCCCACGACATTTGGTTGGGAAACATGCAACGTTGAATATCCAAAATGACGATGACAAGTGTTTCCTCTATAGCATCTTATCTGTGTCGCATTTCAAAACTGCCAATCCACAGCGCGTAAGTCACTATATCCCATATCTGGATGAACTTGAAACTAAGGGGCTGACCTTACCAATGACCATCGAACAAATCCCACTCTTCGAATCCATGAACGCTGAATATTCAATCAATGTCATGTACTCAAATCCCGATGACAAGACATTTACGCCCCTATATGCAAGTGCTCACAGGGGTAGAAAACATATTGTAAATCTTCTTCTTCTCGACGATGGCGCTAAACGCCACTACATTACAATTCGCAACCTTTCAGCACTTTTAAGCGGAAGAACTTCACACACTGGCGGCAGAACTTTTCCTTGCCCTTACTGTTTGCACTGCTTCACCACTGCTGCTGGGAAAAATGCGCACATAGACGAATGCGGCAAGCACGGCTTGCAGTCCGTGCGCTACCCGACCCCAGAAAATTCCAACCTCTCATTCACAAACACTCAGCACGAAATGCCCATTCCATACGTGATATACAGCGACTTTGAAAGCTACCTGGCTCCAAACGCCTCGGCCGCGCCCAGCGGCGCGACCAAAATTCTAGACACACATACTCCCAGCGGATTCTGCTGCCTCACAGTATCCTCTTTTCCGCACTTAAATGACGCTACACCATACACTTACTCAGGTCCTGATGTGATGCAGCATTTCTTCAAACATATAAAATCCGAGCAAACGCGAATAAATAAAATTTTGGCCACAAACACACCCATGAAGCCGCTGACCCAGCAGCAGTGGATGGATTTTCATTCTTGCAAATCTTGTCCTTCTTGCTCTATCGATCTTTCTGGCGCCAACAAAGTTCGACACCACTGTCATATGACTGGTAACTTTGTTTCTGCACTCTGTTCTCCTTGCAATCTTAAAATGAAATTTCGCAAACCTACCAAATTTCAGAAAGGCAAATCTGCAAATTATCTTCTTCCTGTCGTCTTCCATAACCTCAAAGGCTATGACTCTCACCTTATTCTCAAAAATATGACAAAGGAGTTTGCGGAGCAGGAAATAAATGTGATAGCAACCAACATGGAGAAATATCTCTCCTTCGAAATTAACAACATCAGATTTTTGGACTCCCTCCAATTTCTAAACTGCGGTTTGGACGTGTTGGTTAAAAATTTATCTAAAGAGGATGACTCCAAATTCAAACATTTGCGCCGGCTTTTTCCGACCGAGTACAAATTGCTTTTGCGTAAGGGCGTATTTCCCTACGAATACATGACTTCAGCCTGCAGAATGACCGAAAGGACTCTGCCTCCCAAAGGCTGCTTCTTTAGCAAACTGACGGACGAGGACATTTCCCAGGACGACTACGACTATGCGCAGAAAATTTGGCAGACTTTCGACATGACGACTATGCAGGACTATCACGATCTGTATTTGAAGACAGACGTCATTTTACTGGCCGATGTTTTCGAATCTTTTCGTGGTATGTCCTTGGACTTTTATAAATTGGACCCGCTACATTACTACAGCAGCCCTGGACTTAGCTTCGACGCGTGCTTGCGCATGACAAATGTAAATTTGGACCTTATCACAGACCCGGACATTTACCTGTTTGTGGAGCGAGGCATGAGAGGTGGCGTTTCCATGATATCAAATCGATATGCAAAGGCGAACAATCCGTATCTCGCCCAAGGATACGACCCGAACATTCCAAACAGCTATATAATGTATTTGGATTGTAACAACCTCTATGGATACGCCATGTCCGAACCGCTCCCGACGGGTAAATTCAGATTTTTGGACGAAGACGAAATTGACGACTTTGACTTGGACTCTAAATCGACAGACGACGATTTGGGGTATATTTTGGACGTGGACTTGGACTATCCTTCTCATCTCCACGACGACCACAATGACTATCCCCTTGCACCAGAGACATTGCACATACGACCGGACATGATATCTCCTTACGCAAAATCTGTTTCTCAGAAAATTTCGGCTAAAATCGGTGCCGGTGTCACAAAGTTGGTGCCCAATCTCATGGCAAAGACCCGGTACGTCGTTCATTACAGAAATTTACAGTTCTACCTGAAAATGGGTATGAAATTGGCCAAAATTCATAAAATCCTCGAGTTTCGCCAAAGTCGATGGTTGAAGCCATATATCGACTTCAACACTTCCAAACGGCAGGTTGCCAAATCTTCCTTTGAAAAAGACCTCTTCAAATTAATGAACAACTCAATTTACGGCAAAACAATGCAAAACAACAGGAAACATCTGGCGGTGAAACTTGTAACTAGCGCGAAACGGGCCAAACGCTTCGTGGCCCGTCCAAATTTCGAGTCGTACAATATAATAAATGAAGATTTGACCGTCATAAAATTAACAAATTCTAACGTTTATCTAAACAAGCCCCTATATGCTGGTATGTGCATCTTGGACATTTCAAAATTAAAAATGTACGAGTTCCACTATCAGCATATAATTCCCATTTATGGATCTGCCTGCAAACTCCTTTTTACAGATACAGACAACCTCTGCTACCATATTTTCACACACGACATATACACAGACATGCAACGCAATTTAGATGAATACGACACCTCAGACTACCCCTGTGGGCACTTTCTACATAGCCGATCCAACGCAAAGGTCATTGGGAAATTTAAAGACGAATGCAATGGGGATGCGGTGATAGAATTTTGTGGTCTCCGGTCGAAAATGTATAGTTTGCTGTTGGCCGGGGAGAAGGAAAAGAAGACTGCAAAGGGGATAAAAAGGGGCTTTGTTAAGAAATGTATCAGGCATGAAGAATACCGAGCCTGTATTTTTGAAGAGAAGCCCACTAGCTCCAAATTCTGTGTGATTCAGAGTAAAAAGCATACCCTACACACTGTTGAGTTGCGAAAGATTGCCCTTTCTCCGTACGATGATAAACGTTTCTTACTGAATTCGTCGGATTCGTTTGCGTATGGACATGTCGATATTGCATTATATAAAGACAATTGATTTTATATACTGTGTGAGCTGGTATGTTTTGATTTAAATGTATATATTAGATTCGACTATATTATATTTTATCTTGCGATTTATAGTAATAGAGAAAGAGACACTCATAATTTGCATGTTTGCATGTGTGTAAAGATATTTTGTGAAAGAAAAAAAATAAAGAATTTAAAAATGATCTCTGTGTCTTTTCTTTACTTCATTATGTTACAAATAAAAGCCATGTTCCACATCACACAAGTTTATTCAGAAATGCTTAGATTTAAAGTCCGAAAGGATTGCATTGAGTGCATGCTACAAATCCCAATTGATTTGAATGATCTAAAGAGCTATAACATGGCATAGCGTTTTTAAGTTCTGGCAATTGTTCGTGGAGTTGATCAATTTTGAGAAGAAGGCTGTCCCATTCGTCCAGACGTAGAGCGATGCCGCTGCGGGTTGGTCTCTCCTTGGTGGTGTTTGGTGGTAGAAAGTATCGTCGAATATTCACACATCTGAAGTCCTTTGAAATTGATGCATAATAACGACCTCCGAGATGTTGGTAGACGTCAACAGGTTGATTCGCCTTCAGCAGTTGTACATTTCTGTCCAATTCGTCCAGGCAAGCCCGAAATCTCGCCCAAGCTGATTTGTTGAAGGATACTCCCTTCTTTGTGGGATATGATTTGCTTCCATGTTGTACATACTCGCGTATATGCACCATTAGCTCATTCTTGTAGTGGTTGGCTGTGAGATACCGATTGTTGCCAATAGCCTCTTTGAATTCTGCGAGCTACAGATGCACAAAACAAGAGCAGAATTTTGAGTTATATTGCAAATAGACGGCCAAATCTTTCTTTATACATGTTCATCAATATGAAATAAGTTCTTCAATACAAAGTTTAAAGAAAATTCTATAATACTCACTGGAATTGGTACGAGAGTTCGTGCTGCATACATCTTTCGTCGTAGTAAGTGGCGAATATGCCGGCATCGAAAATGAAATAGAAATGGTTCCAGTCTGTTCAAATGGCTCTTTTATAATACAAGTATTGCACAATCATAAGAAATAGAATTGGGAAATTCCAAGCATCATCTCATATAAAGCAGTCAAATAATGAGTCAAGTTTGGCGATTCATAAAACACTGGGCCCTCCACCCATTTGTGGGTGGCGACTGTAGCACGCGCTGATGATGTCAGCCAATTATCGATGAGTCATACAAGCGTTGGTGTTCCAACTTTCGGTCTTTGATGTTTCAACTTTCGGCCTTTGATGTTTCAACTCCGGACCCTTTGATGTTCCAACTTTCGGGCCCTTTGATGTTTTTAGTCAGCCATACCTTTACTACTCGTGTGTATTTTTCTTTGCAAATTGATTTTCATCTGCTTTGTTTTCAACAATGACACTAACAGATATGTTTATTCCTACTAGATAATTTGTTTTGCCCTGTTTTTAGAGCACTTAAAACATTTAAAACACTTAAAAACACTCAGAGTCACTAAATAAATTCAAGTTGCCTTTATCTGAGCATTGCTTAGGACACTTAAAACAATTAGAGTCACTTTAAATTTTGATTACAGCATAACTTTTTTTATTATGCGCATTTTTAAAAAAGGGGATAGAATGGTTTATCCCTCCGGATAGCATAGACCGGTTAATTCCATCCGGGGGGATAGATTAATTCATCCCCCCGGATAGCTTTCAGGGGGGATACTCCGTTTCGTGTCACCGGACACTATATGGCCAAAATGGTATCCCAAGCAAAGCATACACTTGAGTTTTCTGAACCCCATGCAATCCACGGTCCATGCACTCTCATCACAACGCAATGATGAACCAGATACAGAACTCAACTGAGTCCGTTTTCATTCGCACACTGCATGCGCACTCAATCACTGGACATTTTCAATTCTATGGAATTGTAGGAACAAAAACACTTAGAAGTAGACCTACCCAAAAATCAGATTACCGAGAAAAGAAATTCATTGCAAAAAGAAGCTGCTGAAGCAATTTCTATGCTAGCAGTTTTTATCCATGCATAATAATAATAATAATAATGATAGTGATGATAATGATAATAATAAAATTAATAATAATAATAATAATAATAATAATAATAATAATAATAATAATAGTAATAATAATAATAATAATAATGATACTGTTGCGGAGGACGAGGCCTGATTTTCTGAACACTCACAAACAGCTCCAAGCATAATTTCTTGAAATCCCGAGGGATCCTAGGTACCTCGGGTAAAAAAAAATAATGATAATAATAATCGTATTTATTTATTTATTTATTACAAAAGAGAAACCGCACAGCATGTCAGAAAAGAAAAGACCAAAACAAGTTTGATAGAAGTCGAATCTATAACCGCGTGGCAGAGATGCTATATAATCACCGATCTGTTCTCCCTCTAATTTAAGAGTCGCCACTTTCTGAGTAGAAAGTTGAATCAACCTTTGCGAGAGTAAATTTCAAAGTTCCATTGCGTGAGTATACGATGCCTGTTGAAGTGGCCAAGGGACGTGACTGCACGTATAACCCCAGGCAGGCAGGCTGTTCCATGCTACTGAAGGACCCTATAGTATGTAATGAAGAACTTACGAGTGTTAGTTCGAGCGAATACAGGCTTGTATAAAAGTATAACCGTGATTGCTTGTGTAGTAATCTTGGCACGTTGGTGCGAGCTAAAGTTGGATGCAAAGCAGGTGGAAGAACATTGCTGAATTTGCTGGTACATAAATACACTTGTTGTTACATGTTCAACGACACTGCCATTGTATTTTTTGGTAATTGTAATTGTAATCGCACATTTATATAGCGCCAAAGTTGATTAGTGTCGCACTCCTCCTTTATCCAGTCCAGAGAACAACCAGTGGCGGAGTTACATAAATACACAAATACATTATATTTAGGATATTCGTACTCTGGTAATGCCAGTCCCAAGCCTGGATGAAGGAGGAGGGTGACGCTACTGATCTTTGTTATCACACAATGTCGATAAACTGAAACAATACTAGACCTAATGCCGTTCATCTTAATTGTATTTCGTCCTGAAGTTATAATTCATTGTAATCTATTTCACTTTAAAAATACTTAGCCAACGTCACCGAACAGTGAAAACTGTTGAAGAGCAGTGATTGATAGGCCTAGTGTCTGGTCGACGTCACCGGTCACGCCAGTTATAAGATGTCGACTCTGGAAATTAACCTCTTTCATTTTAATTCCCTCTCTAAAAAATCCATATGATCTACTATACGTCTAAACGAATGTTGTCGCATTCTCAGGGTAATCCTTTAGAAAACAAATTATTTGTTTAATAAAATATAATTATCATTCATAGATAGGCTGCAGTCTAAGAATAGGTGTAGTGAGTTACAGTGAGACATAAAAATTTAATTTTAACGAGGTCGAGTCGTCGGCCGTGGAAGAGGAAATAAAATTATTTTCGACGTTGGATGAAGTTCTGATTGCAAGTCCTTTGACATTAATTTTGTCATTATGTGGAACAATCATTTAATGCATAAACAGTGCTATAGCCTACATCGAACAACTAGCTTGCTACAGTCGCTGTCTGCACAATATCGATCAGCATTTAAAACTAAGGAGTTTAAACTCATAATATTTAGCGTTTCATGAACGATTTTTTTGTCGTATTACACAAGACTGTTCTGAGAATCCCTCAATATCTGGATTCGCCTTTTAGTCTCTGCTGGGCCGAGTTTATGACACAAGAAAATGTTGGCAGTTTACATCAACGGTTCGATTGGAACATTTACTGGTTCAGGCATCCCCTCCCCCATGCAGAGGGAAACGAGGTCCACGATCTCGGCGTAATTGTTTTTTTGGGTGGGGTGTTGGAGTGGGTAGCTTTCATGTTCTGGCGTGCGTGATGTGGGATGCATGGGGATTCATGGGGGTGGGGGTTGAGAAAATAGAATAAGAAGGTCATAAAGATGTTATTACAGATTGCCAACTCCACTGACTACCAATGGACCTCTCACCAAATATTATGCGCTTCAACCAATAAATCTCAACGTATTTACAGTCCGCTACGTTATAAACGCAATTTATATATATTATATATATTATATATATATTGTATATATATAATTATACTTGTATATGGTTGCGAAATTATATAATACACACACGTACATCCACGCATACATACATACATACATACAATACATACATATATGCATACATACAATACATACATACATACATACATACATACATACATACATACATACATACATACATACATACATACATACATACATACATACATACATACATACGTACATACGTACATACTTACATACTTACATACATACATACATATATACATACATACATACATACATACATACATACATACATACATACATACATACATACATACATACATACATACATACATACATACATACATACATACATACATACATACATACTTACATACATACATGCATCTACATGTACGTACATGTGCCAACGCACGTGCATGGATCATGCAACGTCTTTGTTTCTATACAACGTTCCTTTCGGCTCCCAGTGAAAGTGTGAACAGTTCGATCACATATTAGCAGTTGACGAAGTGACCCCTCTCTCTCTCTGTCTCTCTCTGTGTCTGTCTGTCTGTCTCTCTCTGTCTCTCTCTCTTCGACTTCTCAATGTATAGCGCTGATACAGATATTCTTGTGAATGGTCCATTAACGACTGAATGCCTTAATGCGAGTGGATGATGCATGTGAGGATGAGGAAGAGATTTATTGGGACGAGAGGATAGAGAGTTCGGAGGAGGAAGAGCAGGAGGAGAAGAGGAGAAGAAGATGAGAAGCTGGAGGAGAAGATGGATGCAGAGAAGGAATTGGAGAGATCGGGAGTGAAGGACGATTATTAAAAAGCGAAGGTTAGATGGAGGATGTATCATGTGGAAGATGGATGCGATGGAGGATGCATGGAGTGCGGTTGTGATTAATAGAGAAAACGGTTAGGGAGAGATTCCTATATATGGAGGAAGGATGAGGAAGAGATTGATTGACAAAGTTGTGATGGGAAAATTGATGGGGGAATGGGTGAGTGAGATTGATTGAGGAAGGAGTTAGCGGGGGATCTATCCTGATAGGTAATGGGGTGAGGAAGAAAGATTGATAGAATCAGAAGTGAGAGAAAGACAGAGACAGACAGACACAGACAGAGACATAGATAGGGGAAGAGAGAGTGAGTGAAAGACAGAACGACTGGTAATTCTGTTTCTTACCAAGTTCTAATTGCGACGCTTCAACATTTGAATCTTCATTTGATGGTCTGAAGCAATAATTGTGAGAAGTAGAAGGGTAGTAGGAGGAAGAGAAGAACGAGGAAGAGAAGGAGAAGGAAGAAAATGAAGAAGAAGAGGAGGAAGAGAAGGAGGAGGGAGAGAAGGAGGTGAAGGAGGAGGAAGAAGAAGACGACGAAGAAGAAGAGGAGGAAGAAGAGAATGAGGAGAACGGGTATAGAATGAAAAGGAAGGAGAGGAAATTGAGCAGAAGAAATATACATATACAAGAGGAAGAGGAAGTAAAGGATGAAGATTAGGTTGGAAAGGAGGAAGAAGTGGACGAGCAAGTGGAAGAGGAGGAGGAGGAATTGGGAGAACGCGAGGAGGAGTAGGAGGAGGAGGAGGAGAAGGGAAATTGCAGAGAGGAGTTTGCCGAGGTTAAGCAAAAGTAAGAGCAGGAAGACGAGGTTGAACTTTAGGATCAAGAGGAAAATGAGGAGGAGAAAAAGAAGGTGGACGAGGAGGAGGGGAAGGAGGAGGATGCCAACAGGAAAATAGGATACCAGGGCTGGGAAAGGATGGTCAGCAGAAGAATTGGTAGGGGAAGGGGAGAAAGGCAGAGCACAAGT